>JANRMT010027041.1:76481747-76501074 GCA_026402145.1 Polypterus bichir lapradei
TAGATAGATAGATAGATAGATAGATAGATAGATAGATAGATAGATAGTGTAACACTATCACAGGATAGAGCCCCTGTTGTAAATGGCATGTGTGTGGATGTGCACAATTGGAGAAGGTATAATAAAGTCTGATGGCTGATGGGAAAAAAGAGCCCCAGTATGCCACACCATTGTGGAATGCGCTCATAGCTTAATATGCTCCAGTACATTATTGAGAAGGTGGGTGTTATTAATAATGATGGTTTCTACTTTGACATCATTGTATTTTCTGTTACTTTGCCTAATTAATCTAAAGCCAGTCCTGTAATGTTTCCAGCTTTCTTCATTATTTAGATATCTAGCATACCATGAATTGTTGAACAGTACACTAGCAAATATGGATCGATATTAAATTCCTAGCTTATTTTTGGATTAATTAAAGGACATGAAGCTGTTCAGAAAGAAGAGACTGCTCTACTCCAGTAACACCATGAGAACCAAAATTTAAACAAAGAATGATTTAAGAATATGCTTACAAACTCAAAGTCATGATTTAGAAATGGCTACAACAGCGCTATTCAGACTTTTCCAGGGGCCTCATGTATAAACAGTGCGTACACACAAAAATGTTGCATAGGCCCTTTTCAACACTCACATCACAATGTATAAAAACTAAACTTGGCGTAAAGCCAAGTTCACAGCTTGGTTTTGCAAAGTGGTGGCACCCAATGTCAAAGCAGTGCTACTGTTGCTGTGCGCTTTCCCATTACTTTTTAGATTCACATTCCTGACGCGACTTTATCAAATACAATGAAATTAACTGCTTATTATTATTTAGTTTAAGGCATCTGATTGTAATCAACCTGTAACCATATAATGGTGCACAGAATGGCCAGACCATTCCAAATACAATAGCTGCTTTAGCGTTGTTACTCTCAGTGCAACACTGAAGGATATTTTAACCCACTGTATTTGAGTGTGGAATCACAGCTATATGGCAGCTGATTGGAAAGCTGTATGGCAGATTATGTCAAGAGCGGAGAGAATTATCGGCATGCAGCTTCTAGCACACGCTGCCTCAGCCATGGGCACAGTCTATTTGAACCTCTCCCATTTGGCAAACACTTTAGAACCTTTTCTATATGGACTTCGCAGTTCAGAAAGAGTTTCATCCCAAGAGTTATAAACGCACTCATCAGTCCATCAAGTGCTACCGGTAGAACTGTTTGTACAATCACCTCACTGTAAACTTGCATTACGGTTGTAATATTACACAACCTGAGCCACTTTTGCTTTCATATTGTATGTTTTTTATTGTTTTTATTATTATTATTATTATTATTATTATTATTATTATTATTGTTGTTGTTGTTATTTTACCATTTTATAGGAAAATGAGTATATGGAGGATTTGAATATTGAATCTCATTGTACCATACAATAACAATAAAGGAATTCAGTTCAACTCAATAGAAGAGAGCTTGTATTTACAGATGATGATGACTGGCTTCTAAGTCGATTTAGATTCCAAGTGCTATCTTCTTGGAGCTCTTGATATCATTTTTGAGATGAAATGCAGTAAAGTATATATATTACATTATTCAGATAAATTTTTTACTTCATTTACATATAATTAAGCGTGTGGACATGGTGGACAGCGGTAGTGATGAACTGGGGCCCATTCAGGGATTGTTCCTGCCTCGCGCTGTATGCTTGCTGGGACTGTTGCAACCCTGGATGGATAGGTAAATGTAATAATAAAACATGTACTGCAAAGATATATCAATGTTCCTTAAAAGTTTTGAAGAATCGGTGTTCTAAGCTTACAGATGGCTTGATGTTTATTAAAGAGCTGATTGCGTGGCGATTGGTTACTTGGAGAAAGAAAAGGAAGGACAGGAACTGGGGATTAGTACATTTGTGTTTGAAAGAGACAGTACTACTGCAATAAATTATTATATCAAGTGTCGCGCACAGTTCAGCAAGCATCTTGCGGGAGGCAGGAATAGTCTCTGGATGGGGCGTCAGAGTACCACTGTGCCACCATACCCCTATGTTTTATGTTTGCTTTAATTCCTGCCATCATGAAAATTATATCAAGTATGCATCTTAGTATTTAAATTGTTCAGAGAGCTGTAATATCATGAATGTAGTGTGTTCTGTGTCCTGTCGACATAAGAGAAAGCCTGTTTAAGAAGCACTTAGTAATTCACATACATAGGGTACATAGAAGAACATATAGAATACAAAGCATTTAACATGCTACTTTAGTTACGATGGGATTTGAGAAACTAGCAAATTAACACTAGAATTACCAAAGCCCAACTTAAATCCCTTCGCACCTCTCCGTCAGCATCTTTAGTCCTGTAAATGTGCCAGTAATGACAAGCAGCAAGCAGCCTGCTATTCCATCCCCCCACCGCAGCAGAACGTGCACAAAGTTCACCCAGCTCATGCCTTGATTATCTGGGAGTGAAGTGCTGGAGTTTTAGAGTGGAAATGATAGATCGTTATTTGGAACACATGCATTTCATGTGTGTTCCCTTTCTACAATAATCTGTGTAAACACATTGTTAAAACAGAAACATTTTTCATATTTTAGTAATAAATGACAAAATGTAGGCATAAACTATATAATGTATGAAGTCTGATGTACAAAGATCAAATAAACACTTTCACAAAAGATTCAAGGATGATATAACAGCTTCCGTGGCATAGTGGTAAAAATTGCTGACTTATAATCAAGAGTCCCCCGGTTCAATCCTGACTGCCTCGTATATTTACCGTTTTCAGTAATGAGCTGCTCTTATTGTTAATATTATACAGTAAACACATACATTTGGTTTGTGTCTGTAACTGCCGGTGTACATTTGTAGTACTTGTAAAAGTTGCCATTTTTTTTTTCCACTTTTATCTTCTCAGTCACAATCACGATACATACTACCGCCCTAGGGATCTAACGCTGCTAGTTTTTATTTGAAACTGGGAATAACTGTAGATGTGAGTGGTGTTTTGAGGCAATGGAACTGGACATCCTCTAATCTGGATGGATAAAAGGTGATGCACAAACGCTGGTGAATCTGCTTTATTCGTATCTCACTGTCACTTGATTTTTTTTATTTAGTTTTATTGAGTGTTCCTGTTCACGCTGAATTAGTATGCACCTTATGGTCCATGATTTCAAAGCCGCACTGACAAAAAAAAGCAGAGACATAGGTATATATGATATTCGGAATTATTCATTTTATGACCTGTATAGTACATTTCGGAAAACACTGTGGCACGGATGCAACATTTTTCATATTATTCATATTCATTCAGATAACATCTTACAGTTGTAATCAATGACTGCTTGTTGTTTTTTTTTTTTTGATCTTGCCCAGTGTCCGCATTTTGTTACATGGTGGTGTTTCTTTTGTACTCAGGACATGCAGAGGAAAGAAAAGTACAGAGAGGTCAGTTCTGCTCTATATGCTGTCATCAAATTCAAATGTTAACAGTTCACACACACGCAAGGACCGTCCTTCCTACATTTATGACATGTGTACCTGTTGCAATGTACACATTTCTCTCTATGCATGTAGGGCCTATTAACTTAATACACGCAATCCTAAAATAGAGTATCTAGAGAAAAAGTAGACAGTCATGATGAGAACATTCAGACTTCTTGAAGATAGTATCAAGTCCAATGTTCAAACCTAAAACTACAGAGCTGTAAAGTAGCAACACTAACCACTGCAGCGCAGTGAATACCTCTACAAAATCAACGGGTTGGAAAATGGATGGATGGATGGATGTGTTGATTTGATGCAGTAATTCAATATGAATTGTGATGGAATTCTTTTATAGAGAAAAATTCTTCTATAGAGAGTGGTGTAGGTGTTAGGTCCCTATTTATCATTCAGTTATGTCTGAGAAATTTTTTAGCACTACCTCACACCTGCATCACTCCCACCTGCAACACAAGAAGAATAAAATAGAAGCCAGAATTACAAAACAGAGGCTTTTGAAGTTTAATGGTGTCCCAGGGAACAAGTGGAGTGTGAAAACAATAGCACAGAAGTTATAATAAGGGTTGAAGTGTAAGCAGTAACCCTGTTTAACTGCCACATGTAAACCAAAATAATGTGATTGTAGAAAAGCATAGCCTGGTACTATTGTAGTGCCTTGCACTCTGTTGTATCTAGAATTGGTGGAACTTAATAGGAAGTAATAGGTCTTCTCAGTCATGGTTCTCCGACCTGGAAACAGAAAAGGGAAACATTTTAGTGTCAGTATTACACCCAAATCCTTTCCGTATGCACTTTCTAAATCTGTTCTCGTAAAAGCCACACTGTGCCCATGCATTTGACACAGGCTAAAATGTACCTGTCCTTCTACATTTTTAAGAAATGTTTATTATCTTTCCACCATATTTGAAATTTTACAGTTATTGTATTGTACAGGAAGCAGATTCATGTATTAACTGTTACCTCAATTTTTACATTTTGTGGTGCTCTGCAAAATATTTTTTCAAGTTCATTTTCTTAACATAACATGCTCCTTCTCTGTCTGACAGTGCTGCTTCTTTATGCAGTAAACTTAGTGACACAAAGCACTTCCTGATGGTGTATGCCATAAAAAGTACTTTATATACTTCAGACTGATTGATCACACATGTCTGACACAAAAGAGCAGAGAGGTTGTGTTGCACACGAACACTTTGGGGTTTTGAAGTAACAACACAGTGGATGTGGGTTTCCTGTCAGAGAGAGTTTTGAAGAATGTCCCCAGAGCCATACAGTTGTATATATTTGCATCTGCTTCTGTCATTTTACTCTCTTTAATTTATGTATGTACCCTTTTGATTTCCTTCTTATTGCCACATGGCAGGAAGTGTGCAGACATTGCGTTTCTTTTCCTGTCAATGGAATAATGTAAGTAGTAAATTCAAGTAGCTTTGTTCATTTGTGTAT
Organism: Polypterus bichir lapradei; assembly: GCA_026402145.1. Classification (NCBI taxonomy): domain Eukaryota; kingdom Metazoa; phylum Chordata; class Cladistia; order Polypteriformes; family Polypteridae; genus Polypterus; species Polypterus bichir. The sequence continues at coordinate 76,486,682 of JANRMT010027041.1, forward strand.
TCCTGAACACACAGTTAGTAACAGATTATATCTCAAAGGGGGTCTGCACATTTTTAATAAAAAATTCTGTTTATATATCTGTTTCATCATAATGTGTTTTCCATTTGAGGTGCAATCTAGAATCAAAATTAAACTTACATATAATCACTTCTTTATTTGTTTTGCCATAAAATCCACATTTTTAAGTTTAAATTACAGGTGCCATTGGTGATTATTTTAATGAATCACGAATGCAGGCCTACACTAATAATAATGGTATTGAATTATACTGCACCACTAAAAGTTTCAGTTTACAATATAATGAATAATTTTGTTAAATAAACAAGTATATTCTACCAAACACCTGTCCACTTTTTTCTGTTCTAAAGATATCTATTTAGATATCACAGCCTGCTAGTTTACTTTCTGCCTCGTACATTGTTTTGTATGCATGTTTAATCAAAAAAGTATAAAACTGCAAAGCACCCATTAAAGTAGAAGCTGCGTATTCCAAATAAACAACTGTCAATAACGATAATTTTTCACAGAGAAACTACAGTACAGCAAACACTTGAAATAGCAGAAGTGTCTGAAAGAAAATGACAAAATATTTTCACTCTGAGTTTGACCTTAATGAGAATTAACAACAGAGTTCAGTTAATATGTACATTTAGTACAGTATATACGTGTGACATTAGAAGTTTTTGTTAAAGGAAACTTGGAATTCAGAAGCAACTGATTCAGACTGCTATGACAGAATGAGGTAACGTGTAACTAAGGGAACAATGTAATAATTCATTATGTATAGAAATTATGATGAATAAAGTAAACATTAGAAAAACCATTACTTAAAAGTTGCAAGAGAATGTTGAGGAAATAATATGCACCTCAATAGCATAGTACTGAAACAGGAGAGTTCTCAAAGAGAGTGAACAATAGAGTAAAGAACATCGATCTTAGTTTAGACAGTCAAATCTCACACACCATCGCCTCCAGCCAAATTAATTCAAAACATTACATATTTGGATACACAGCCATTAGATGCTGTCTGTGGTGTTAGGTCTTGAAAAGTTGCTATCACATTTAATACCATCAGAGTGTACAATTCACCCTTATTCTAATATTGCATCCACTTTTTTCATGGAGAATAAAGTACAGTTAGAACAATATTTTTATTGAGAGCAGGCCATTCAGATTAGATAAGGTAGACTTTATTATCCCAGATAGAAATTTGTTTGCAGCAGGAAAATACAAAACATAATTAGTCAAAGAGACAACAACTGAAAACTAGTATTATCATAAGTACACACACTCAAGATCGATGCAAAAAAAAAGAATAATTATCTTTAACAGTACACAGGTAATAATTTAGAATTCAGAAGCATCCCTACAAGTTATAGAATTCAAAATGCTTATAGCTGTAGGAATAAGAATTCTTAAATCTGTTGTTTTTTACTCATGGGGACCTAAATCTGCAGCCTAATGGCAACAGCACCAGAATAACAGAAATGAGGTGGTCTTCTCCCCTGCACATCTTAGTGATAGAGATCTGCTGTAAAACAATAATTGCACTACTTATTTTTACAGTGGTGTTAAGGTGGTTTATATTATTAATGGTGAGGTTGCGACACCAACATATAAAAGAAAATGTAGAAATTAATTAATGAAGAACTTATAAGAAAGTGTTATCATGGTTTTGTCCACGTTAAAACAATTGAGTTTCCTAAGAAAGAAAAGCTGTGTTGGTCCTTTGTTATAAATTTGTTTTGAGTTAAGATTAAAGTTTAGCCTGTTAGCAGTGAATGAATGTCCCCAGATATTTGTAGTAATATTTCCACTGTCTTCCTTTTAATAAATATTGATATAGTGGTAAGATCTACAACTATATTCTTTGCCTTGGAGATATTTAGCTTTTATAAAGTAAATTGAACAAACTCATCAACAACAAGTCAATGGTTGCCCTCCTTATCTTGTAGAAGACTCACAGTGACAGAGTCATCTGCAAATTTCAGAGAATTCCTACAGTCATTTGTTTTATGAGGGAGTGAGTTCAGCCCTGTCAAGCTCGCCAATGCTATTTGCCTTATTGTTCCAAACTAAAACTAGGTCAAGTTTTGAAAGTCCCAGCTGTGTATTATAATACTTGGTAACATATTCCATGTGCACATAATTCTCTGTGTAAAAGCAATTTTATGGCATTTACTCTTAAGAAGTTTTCCACTGAGTCTTTATATTCTTATTGAAGAAGAAATTTTAAAGTCACTTCGCTCGCCAACCCCCCCAGCCTACCAATGGGCTGCGCTATGCGACAGTCACTTCATGTCTTTGCCACTCATGTTGTGAAGAGGAGGGCGGAACGCAGCCCAAGTAGACACGGTCACTCCTCCAAAACCCTGTCTTAAACGGTGATACAATGGGAAACAAATAGTTTTTTTTTTACCTCCTCTTTGCTCGATCAGCTGCTGGCTTGCTGCTGCTGCTGTGCCGCGTGAACTGCTTCTCGTGTGGCGCTTCGAACATTTAAAAGCCTGTACAGCAGCTATCCTTTTGTCTCACTGCCTTGTCTCTCTTCTCCCTCAGACATCCTCTGCTTCTGTTGGGGATCGCGCTCCCAAGGTGTGCCCCTATGAAGAGGAAGATTTTCTATTCTTTTAATTGAGAAATGGAACAGTCTCCTCCGACTACACATGGAGCTAGATTCACTCCTGAAAGAGACTTATGTTTATTTGAAGTGTTTGAATAACATTTCTGTCTCTAAAATCTCTTGGGTATCTGTGCAATTCTGTGATCCAAGCGTGACAGTGTAAGTGGATTTCACTTTCACCAAACAACAAATCTTTTTATTTTCATGGATGTGCCTCTTCATTGGGAAGAAACACTACTTTTTTAATGGCAACACAAATTAGACAATCTGCAAGTCTCCGATTTAAAGTTTATATCCAAACAATATATTCGATCTGTTTTCACTGTTCCGTTATTTCACCGAGTAACAATTTCCTTTTGTTTGCGCTAATGTGATCTTTACTATCATTTTTTTGAGACTTTCGAATTTTCGTACTTTCATTACCTCTAACCTGCTCCGCATGTGTATCGCGCCAATGTTTTTGAATTCTTTTTGACATTGTACTTTGTGATCTATTCTTTGTCTTTTATTTCTGGCCCTGGGAGTGGTTAAATCTCTTGGCACAAAGTCTGATCTTGCGGGACATGAAAGTGTCCTTCTGAGAAAGTCACGTCTCAGCTCTTTTCCCAAGATGTTTTTATTATAATAGAGAGACATCTGGATCCATCTTTCTTGTTATTTTCATAATTCTGAACACTTAAGTTATGTTATCTTCTAATCTCAGTTTGCTTAAGGTAAAAAGGTTAATCTCCTTCAATCTTTCCTCATAGATCACACATTGCATACCTGAAATCAGCCTAGTCTCTCTTCTCCGCATAGCACTGCAATGTCATTTTATTAATACGTAGATCAAAACTACACAAAATACTACAGATGAGGCCTTACAGGGAATTTATAAAGTTTAAGCTTAACCTCCCTTGACTTGTAGTCCACATTGAGCTGCATACAGTGCCTATAGAAAGTGTTCAGCCCCTGGAAGTTTTCAGATTTTCTTATTTTTTAAATATTGAATAACAGTGTATTTCATTCAGCTTTTTGTCATTAATCAACAGAAAAATAATCTTTAATGTCAAAGCGAAAACAGATCAATGCCAAGTAATCTGAATTATTTATTAATATGAACCTCAAAATAATTAATCACAAATGTATTCACTGACTTCAATTAGTAGAAACACCTTTGACAGCCATGACAGTCTTGAGCCTGTGTGGACCGGCCTTCCTATCAGCACATTTGGACACTGCAGTATTTTTCTGTTCTTCTTAAGCTCTGTCAAGTTCCATGGGGATCATGAGTGAACAGCATTTTTTTAATACAGCTATAAACCTTCTATTAGACTTAGATCTGGACTCTGAGTTGGCCAAGGGCCTATGAAAAACTTGTGAATCTTACACAAAAATGCACATATATCCCCCTTCCTAGAACACATGAAACAAACCATCCAGTCACAGTGAAGCTAAAGGAAGTGTGTTTTTGTAGATCTGTTTATGTTCACGGGTCCTACTTGCGTGGAGTTTGCATATTCCCCCCCGTGTCTCCGTGGGTTTCCTCCTTGTGCTCCAGTTTCCTCCCACAGTCCAAAGACATGCAGGTTAGGTGGATTGGCGATTCTAAATTGGCCCTAGTGTGTGCTTGGTGTGTGGGTGTGTTTGCGTGTGTCCTGCGGTGGGTTGGCACCCTGCCCAGGATTAGTTCCTGCCTTGTGCCCTGTGTTGGCTGGGATTGGCTCCAGCAGACCCCCGTGACCCTGTGTTCGGATTCAGCGGGTTGGATGATGGATGGATGGATGGATATTTATATTCAGAATTCTGACTTCAGGTGCTTACTTTTTTCAGACTTGCAGGATGCAGGAGCACAGAGTAGTACTGTTAGTACTATTAGTAGTAGCACTGTCATGTGTACAGAGTATTCTGAAATTCTTACTTGCATATCTGACCAAGATACTTAAAAACAAGGTTTGTTAACCTACAGTGTTAATTTCCACAGAACCTTTGCTTACTTTTGCTAGTTTAGTTTTCTAAAGTGAGTGCATTAATACTGTCAAATAACTTAGTATTTAGTCTTAGAAACAAATATTAAAATACAATACAATAGTTTAAGAAGTTGAATTTTTGCCAGACCTCTTTTATCAGATTGCAGGTTTATTTAAAAATAGTGTATTCAGACCTTATTTCTGAAGTTTAGGCATACTCTTTTTGCCTAAAAATCACGTACACTCCTGTTTTAATATAATGATCAATGCCAGAGAGCACCATATGAGTTGTCCCATGATAGATAATAACCAGATGGGTTGACTCATATTGGGCTCATGATGCATGTATTATTAGAGTAGAACACCACAAATGACTCAAGGATGCATTTCTCAGTTGTGCAGCCAGTTGAGTGAGTTTTACAAGGGCCAAACATTTGATTTTCATGTGACAGGTGGTTGCTTAGATAGACACACTGTAGCAGTATTTTTGTGATCATACTTTAACAACAACATCTTTTATTTATATAGCATGTTTTCATACAAATTTTGTAGCTCAAAGAGCTTTACAAGATGAAGAAAGAAAAATCTAAAAATAAGATTAGGTAATGCTAAGTAAGAATAAAATAAGGTCCAATGGCCAGGAGGACAAATAAAAAAAAAAAAAAAAACTTCAGAAGGCTGGGAAAAAACAAAATCTGCAGGGGTTCAGAGGCCATAAGACTGCCCAGCCCCCACTGAGCAATCTGCCTAACATAAATGATCTAAATCAGTCCTCATGGTGTACAGGTTTCACAAGGAAGAATTAGATGTTGATGGTCATGTGGACATCTGGCCTTCAATCCATCAATGTAGGGACTGCATGGTGCCTTGATCGGGTGGTGGTAGCTCAGATCACCACGACAGAAAACTGGAAAAAAAAAAAAACAGCAGAGAAAGTATGGGTTAGTACATATTGCTGAGCCATGATGAGAACGATAAGTAAATACATATACAGAATATTAGGGTTACACTACATTGAATCTATAAGAAAGCCATATTTTTTTTTCAGTTTTTTAAAGTGTTCCATTGTATTATGCTGGCAAATTTGTATTGGGAAGCAATTCCAGATATTAGGTGCATAACAGCAGAAGGCTGCCTCACCCCTTCTTTTAATTTTAGCTCTTGGAATTATAAGCAGACACCCATTTGAAGATCTAAGGGTACAATTTGGAGTGTAAGTTGAGAGGCATTCCAAAATATAGGATGGAGTGAGATTATTTAAGGCTTTGTAAACCATAAGCAGTATTTTAAAGTCAATTCTAAATGGCACAGGTAAACATTGTATCAAAAATGGAGAGATGTGCCACTGAGTATCCACTTGAAAATAGCCAAGTATCCAAATGAGGAAAGGAGATAGTTGGAACAGGAGGGGAAAGATATTACTTAAGGGAGTGGTTAAGTATGTAACAGTAAGAGACAAAAAACTATCATTATTCTAAGAAGAATGTCAACATTTGGAAAGAGAAAAGGAATGGAAGATGAAAAAGAAACATCCAAAAAGAAACATAAGCATGAAAATTATTTGGGGTTGATAACTAGGATACTCAGATAAAGTAACCAAATCAGAACCTTAACCTTAAAGTCCATATGTGTAAGAAAAGACAAACAACTACTAAACCACAATCATTATTTGAAAGTTTATTCATAATCCAGAACCAGAAAGCTATGTCATTCCCACTTTACATGTCAATATCCCGGATGTACCATGGCCAGATGGGAGTAACTGAACTTCATAACTAACAACAATAAACTTGCAATAAACTTGGTTGCCAAAACAAAACGGTGATGGTCACAACTGAAAACACAAAACAAAATGTCACCACAATGACATCACAAAAATAATGATAAATTAATTCAAGTACCAGAAAAATCCAAAGCTATAGAAATATTAACAAAAATTGATTTTGCATAAATCAAAACTCTGCATTCATCACAATTGTCAAAATCTAAAAACAAAATCCAAAAATTAGATGGCAAGGAGAATATTTATAAAGGTCTTAGTCAAAACTAGAAAATTTTAATTCTCACAGTAATTATTCAATCATTATTTAAGAGAGATTTTAGGTTTATCCTAATCTTGGATACATTTGTTATTACACCACCATCTTATAAACTGATGGCATAAAAGCATCATGTGTCACAATGTTGCTGACCATGTGACCAGCAATGGTCTGTAAACAGCATTCCCATGACCATGGAAATTAGTGTAAAATGGCAGTGCCTACAGTGATAATCAGGTGTAAAATTCTGGCATCATAAAAATAAATATACACAATAAACAATAACAAGAAAGATGAGTTAATTAAATACAATAACTATACAGATGGCCCAAAACATTAACTTTTATTTTTGAACATTCCAACAATATCAAATATCATTGTAAAGAACATTATTCATTATTATAGCCATCAGCTCTGCTACATGTTTGCTGCAGTGTGGCCAGATTGCATACTTTAATTTCACTGCAACACTGTCACTTAATACAGTGTTTCCCTGAAAATAAGCCCTAGCAAGATTTTCAGGCTGCTCTCTAATATAAGCCCTACCCCAAAAATAAGCCATAGTCGAGATCGTCAGATGAAAAGTAAGGCCAGGTTTATACTTCAAGCGATGCAACGCGTGTGCCTGAAACATCCATTAAATTCCAAGGAGACCTTGCCACAATACCTCTGAAAAGGGTGTTTAATCATTACATCCATCAATTTGGGGATGTGCCCATTCCCGCAAGCATCAGGCTTGAGAAAGAAACAAAATCGCTGGACGGAGCATCAGCTCATCGCAAGGTGAACACAAGCACACACAAATACACTGGCGTCATTGTAGCTTCACCAAATCCCCAAACCCTCATGTCTTTGGATGGAAAACTGAGCACACTGTGGAAACCCACCAGGAAAAATATGCAAACTCCAGGCAGAGATCACAAGGGACATGACTCCCTGCGAGACAGCAGCGCTAATGCTCTGCCACTGTGCCACCCCATATGTGTAACTATTAACAGTATTCATTATTTAAACAAAGTTAACGATTTATCTGTAAAATGTAATATACATATTTTAATGCATTTCATCATGAAATCAAGTATAAATCTAATAATTGTAAATGTGCAGAGAGCTAGAATATCATAAACTTAAATGTGTTCTGCGTGGCGATCTATTGCTGCTGTCAGGTCAGGAGGAAGCCCCAGAAGCACGTAGCGATTTAACAACTGGGTCGGTTTTGAGATGACATTTACAACGATCTGCTTTAATGAGAAAGTAAACTACGAGGTTAAAGTGGACATTTTGAGGTTAAAGCCGAAATGTTTACTTTAATCACAAAATAGACATTTTCATTATGTCCTTATTTTTTTTCTCTGTGGCTCAAATACACCATCGTACATCCTGATGCCATTGTAAAGGTGCAAAAAAAAAAAAAAAAAAAAAAAAGACGGCACAGAAGATATGAGAGACTTTTTAAAATGTATCGTGTCATTACTTTGGGGAATATGCGATGCTTGAATATCAAAGCACGACGAATGCATTTGTATGTCAGCATTTTGCTTCACCACATCGAACCATTTATCAAACACTGAAGCGCACACCTTGATCCTGTAGGATCCTAAAAGCGGCTGATGTAGCAAGAAATTCAGGCTGGAATTCAGGGTTTGAACGTGGAGAGTTATGACAATATTCCAGAAGAAGATGACATGACTGTATTTGGATAAATTTATATTGTTGTACATGAATAAATATAAGACATCCCCTGAAAATAAGCCTTAGTGCAACTTTTGGAGCAAAAATTAATATAAGATGCTGTCTTATTTTCGGGGAAACACGGTATACCATATTCCATACCAGGCCTGCCTGATCCCATTTATCAACACTGAGGTTTTCTTTGCTTTTTTGTGTGTTTTACTGATGTTAGCATCCTTCTTTGTCACAAACAGAGCAATTATAGGACATTCTTGGACTCAAACTTCTATCCACTTCACACACTCAATGGATCATTGTCTTCCTCAAGTGGATGTTACACATGGCTAGGTTACATGTTCTGAGAAACACCACTTTGCACATGATAACTTTGTGTCACAATGTATAGCATCATATATTGCCGACCAATAGGCTGTTTTTAAAACTAAAAAACTCTTTTGTAGCCGCTTTCTGGATTAATAAGTCATTCAATTTTTCAAGTTTTGTTGTTTTTTCTATTTCTGTATCTCTAGTTTATAAGCATATTTCATGAACATTGGGCAACTGCTTGTGGGTTTATCTCTTGTTTGTTAATGAGCATAATTTGAAGAGTGCAGAATTTGAAAGCCAAAATACTTATTAAAAGGCATTCTTCTATCCTTTAATCCCTTTATGATGTTTCAGGGGGCCAGAAGACCAGGCTCAAGGAAGAGATCAGTACCCAGTCTATCACAGGGTAAACTTGCAACCTCAACTGAGTCTTATTAATCACAAGTCAATTTAGAATGATCAGTTAAGGCAACATGCACAACTTTTTAATTTGCAGGAGGAAGATGGGATGCCTAGGAAAGCACACAAAAGCAAAATATGTAGACTAACAAATTCTGTCTGGTCCAGGAGTTTAATCCAAGTTGCCTATTGTTGTAAGGCAGTGATTCTAGTTGCTGCAGAACCAGACTGTCCTAGATTTCATTGTCACAATGTTACTCACATGATTTATTCAGAAGAAGTCTACAAATTTTATCATCTTAGTAATAATAATATCTAACAGAAATTCTAAAGACTGTCATAGAGAAGTGACTTACTTTGCACTTAAAAAGCCTATTCTGTTCCATGAAGAAACTGCTTTAAGAGACTGGGGAGGGGCCTTCCCTTCCTTAAAAATGAGTTTTAAAAAGATCACAAATAGTGTAAAATATCTTTTTTGTTGTGTTGCTTTGTATGATGGAGGGAAAACTCCTCACCAAAAATACATTCTGAAATGTAAAAAATGCCTTGAATAGGAGGCTTGCTGGCCCTTTGTTTAGTATCCTAGGAGATGTGTGCCCTTGGCAGAGAAGCAGTCAAAATAATTGCACAGGTTCTTTAAGTTACTGATTAGCTTTAGGGAGGCAGCTGTAGATTACCTATTGAGTTATAGTCTACATGTCACTTTCAGCCACTGCCAAGCAAAATTTCCTTTTATCTAAATTGACAAAACTAATTACATTCATTTCAAGAAAATGTTGGTCCTGGATTCTCCACTTACCATGTGATGTAGACTATGAGAAGGCCTTCTCACTAGTGCCATGCTGCAACTGAGCAGGGTTAAACAGATTTACTCACAGAGCCTCCCAATCCCTTCTGTTTCAAAAGGTTTTATTGACTTGTATTTTGTGTTCATTTTTCTGTTTTCATTGTTTTAAGGCTATAAAGCTTATTGTTATCAGATCCTCTTTTAAGCTTGGATCCTATGGAGTATTATAATGAGATTTTTTTTTTCTTTTAGAAAGAAAAAGGAACCACACAAAATTAATTTATTTAACTGTTGTAGATGTACACCTTGTGGATCTTACATTTTTATCTGTTTTCTCTCTGAAGAACCTTTTTCCTTCTAACCATTTATTAATCAGAGTTGTGCTAAAATCTGTTTATTTCATTTCCTTATCACAGAGCTATAGCTTATCTGTTTCAGAGCACCAAATGGAAACCATTCCTTAAGGGCATGTACTATGACTTATTTTAACACGGTTAATTTTATTGGTACAGTACATCAGTCTGATCAGAATGAGTGTAGTTACGTGCATGAGCGGATCATATAGTCTAAATCTCATACTGGTTAGTTCCTGTCTTAACATGATGCTGCTGGAATTGGCCCCGGTTCCTTGAGACCCTTAAATTAGGTAAGTGGGTTCAGTAAATGGATGAATGAATGAAAGAGTGGATAGTGTATGAACCTTTGCTCCAAAAGTTTTATTCATACTCTTCAAATGTATGTGATATATGAAGAGCAAACCTATGTGTGAGAAATGAAGCTTCTCTACAACACCCAGTGAACAACTGGATGAACAATCAGTTATCCCGGCTCTTTTGTCACTATTGAGTTCTACTCCAGCCATCATTCATTATTCCAGTCACTCGTTCAGAACCATCTTCATGCTAAAGGGCACGGCACATGCTCACACTCCATACTCTTGCTTATTATACCCTTGACTCCATTACTGACCATATGATATACAGTAATCCCTCCTCGATCGCGGGGGTTGCGTTCTAGACCCCCCCGCGATAGGTGAAAATCCGCGAAGTAGAAAACCATATGTTTGTATGGTTATTTTTATATATTTTAAGCCCTTATAAACTCTCCCACACTGTTTATAAATATTCCCCGCAGAGTTATACAGCATAATCCCTTTGTATTCTCTTAGATATTAGGTAAGATTCATTGAAATTATGTATATAAACACACTGTTTATATACAGTAAAACCTAAATATTATTTTAAAGATATTGAGTGTCTCCGATAGCACATATGTTACAGCCATTACAATAGACAGGCCACCAGCAATAAATACGTACAATGCAAGAAAAATAGTATACAGTAAATGTGTGTACAGTGACACTAAACGTACGTACATGTACTAAGCACTGTAAGAAGAAAATTAATTATGGTTACTCACCAACAATGACACGATGACTTGTCCGATAACAATGAGTTTAATTTTACTGCACAACAAAGGAGAGCGTTACAGCCCTTGTAAAGGAGCCACTTCAGGCGATTGTGTAGCACTGCCATTGTTCTTCTTCTGGCAGTCTTCAATCCAAATCCCTAAAGCAGATTCCATCCAGACTACTGCCTTATTACATCCACTTACAACTCGTTTTGCACCCTGGTTAAAAGGACACTGCGGCCGTAGATCTTATATTCCTTTCCTACTTTTTAAATAAAAAAAATCGTAGCCTTCAACAAATCCAAAACGTTTACCTTTTCGGCAATCGTTAACATCTTCTTCTTGCGCTTGGGCACGGCCCCTGAAGCAGTAGCAGATCGTTTTGGAGCCATAATGAAGGGCTTGACTATGCACAAAGAGAAACACAAAAGAGCACAACTCTTTACACAGCAAAACACGTTGATGCTGAATGAGCGAGACGAGACTTCCTGGTTAACACTGCATTCAGCACGCAGGAACTCAACTGCGTGCTCTGATTGGTTAGCTTCTCAGTCAGGAGAACTTAACTGCGTGCTCTGATTGGTTAGCTTCTCAGCCATCCGCCAATAGCGTCCCTTGTATGAAATCAACTGGGCAAACCAACTGAGGAAGCATATACAGGAAGTAAAAAGACACATTGTCCGCAGAACCCGCGAAGCAGTGAAAAATCCGCGTTATATATTTAGTTATGCTTTCATATAAAATCCGCGATAGAGTGAAACCGCGAAAGTCGAAGCGCGATATAGCGAGGGATTACTGTAATTGCAGTTTATTGTGGCTCATTTATGTGGTATTTAATGTTTTTTTTTAAAGATTCTTAAGCATTTTCTCATTCTCTGATGATGTGCTTTTTAAATGAATTGCCCCAGTATTTGTGAGTGTGCGTGTAAATGAGATTTGCATGTAAGTGTGCTGTGAGCACTGCACTGTTGTCAAATCTATGGGTAGATTTCAAATGTTACTTTAAACCTAAAGCAATACAGAGATTTTGGCTACTCTTGATCCAGTAACAAGATGATAAAACTACAAGAAAGTATAATAAAGATGCACAGATAATTTGTGCTCATCTCATTTTGTCATTGTGAAGATGATTGTTGCATAAATGGTAAGCGAGCAGAATAACTGCAGACAGCATGGCCTTGGCCATGTAAAATACACACAAAACGGTGGTGCCTGTAAATAAAACAAACAATAAAATGAGCCAATATGATGTCACTCCTAAAATACAATAAACGAAATATAAAATATAAATAAAATATTCCAACTAGTCCGAGACAAATGATAAATATATAAAAGGCACAGCAGTGTGTTACAAGGATACAAAAATCAGTTCACATCACAACTTTTTTTTGTCAAAGTGTGTAAGAAAAAAACAGGCTTTTTAGTCAGTACCTTCTAAAACTGCTACAGTATGTGTTGTTTTGTAACCTGTTGATTAATAGAGAAAGCAACTTCAGAAAACATGGATTCTGTTTGAAGCAGTCATTTAAAGTTAGCAAAAAAACAGACACACTAAATATCAACTCTGTATACAGTATGCCTCCATTATTATAAAGCCGCTTTTATTATTTTAATCCTGTTGCTTACTTTGTCCTGTATGCAAAGCACTGTAACAGAAAAGCTCTTTTTTATGTATCAAGCTGTTATGTGTGCTCTACTTAACTTTACTGTTTGTTGAAAAAGCACTGAAAACAGTTTGCATATAAGGCCTCCATAAAATGCATTTTTAAATTATATTTTTCAGCTGTAGTATAGGAATTTGTTGCTGTCTTATAGGTAATAGCAGTGTACAGAGGGATATACTTGTATGTTATGCATGAGTCATTAATGCTTATAATAGTTGTTGGCTTTCTTTCCGTCTATTCTTAATATTTCTCATTTGTACAACATTAGTATATTTTCCTGAATCAGGGTTTTATACTCACTCATAGTACAATCTGAAAAATAGTTTTTGGTTACTCAGCATTGCATTATGTGCTAAAGCCGAGACTTTCTATTGTTGCTACTGTTGACTGGAAAATCGCATGCACATATTTAAGAGATTATGCAACACTGCACCCAGAAACTTTTTATACATGGCTCATATCAGCACAAGCCTGTTAAATTTCTCTGACTTGTAGCAGCACCACAAAGGTCTATTCTTGTTACAGTAGTTACCTTAGCTTCAAGACAAAAGCTCTGCATAAATTCAGTCCTCAATGTTAAAGACGAGAAACAGATTTGCTACAGCTTAATATATAAATCATACTGTTGTCCTAAACAGCTGTTGCTCATTTTTTTCCTTTTGTCAGAATAATGCTATGCTCAGTATATTGTGCATATTTTATTTATACACAGGGTATCTTAAAAGTGTAAGCAAACTAAACAGTGGAAGTCAGCCCTCCATTAATTCTTGTAATGGTACTTAAACCATTTCAGGGTTGTGGGCTAGAGCCTATAACAAACAGCGAGATGCATGGCATAAGCCCCCTGCAAAGCAAGGGTAGAATGATGCACACACACCTACACAGTCTTCAGTTAAGGTAACAATTATGTTTTTAGCAGTGGCGTAGCGTGGGTGTTCGCCGCCCCCTTATTTAGGTATTTCAATTTAAAAGACTAAAATATACAGTAATTCTTTGCCGCCCCCTAAAAGTGCCGCCCAGGGCAGGCCGCCCCTGCCGTCCCCACTACGCTACGCCACTGGTTTTTAGGATGTTTGAGAAGAATTAGGGATTCCAGAGAAAAACCTATTTACACCCAGAAAGAACATGTAAAATCTACACAATGCCAAAGTTGTAATTTGAAACAAAAACACTAAAGGTTTGAGGCAGCACCATTAAAACAGTTAAAACAGCTTCTTTATTGTAAAGATCATTAATTTTACTTCCTTGAAAATATCAGCTGTAACTTGATTTGGTTTAAAATTAAGATCATATTTAATTAGCGGCCTAACAGAAGAAAGAAGTGTAGTTCAATTTGGAGTGTCCGTTTTGGTATATTCATTTTGATGGCGTTTGATGGATATACATATACACACATATATATACATATATACATATACATATATACATACAGTAGATATATACATATACATAGATATATACATATACATATATATACATATACACATATATACACATATACATATATACACATATACATATATA
>JANRMT010027041.1:76536074-76551204 GCA_026402145.1 Polypterus bichir lapradei
CCATGAGCTTAATGATGTCCTGATCCAGATCTGGGAGGAGATCCTCCTGTCTCGGACGGAGGCTGGTGCTTGAGGGAGGATGACCATGCAAGTGAACTACGGTACTTAGCGCAATGAGAGTGTCACATAAATCAACTGGAATGTTCAAGCAAATTATAGAAAAAAACATATATATATATAGATATGAAACTTTCTTTTACAATTTGTTTCAGTACTGTGTTTATTTTTAGTGCATTAATCTAAAGTATATACTGTTAATTATGTATGAAAATTTTTTGTAAGTTTTTCATTAACACTTGATGAAAGAAACACTACCTAGTAATTAATGGGCTATAAGTAGAATACCTAAAATCAAATTTAACTCTTCAACATGTTCTTGACTTAAATCAGTAGGGAGCATGGCATTGTATATAAATTATACTATTCTTTTTGTCAGAGTTGAATTTGTTCAGTTTTTTAAAGGTTTAGTTCTTAGTTTGTGCTAGGCTTCGGCCATGATAAGCTCTGGCCCTGTAATGGTATAGAAAATGAATAAATGAATTGATAAATTGATCCATGTATTAAGTTATTTATGGCTCAGTTAAAATAAATGAATAAATTAATTAATTTGATTATAGTTAAAAAAAATAGGCAAATGGGTATGTGCATGAATTATTAGTATGTTCTCCTGCAGACTGTCATCCCATCTACTAATGTAAATAAAATTTTTAGTGCAAATGTTTATTTATTACTTTTAGCTATATATTTTCACAGAGTTTAAAAAGAAAAAGTACAATCAAGTTGTAGTCAGTACCTTGTTGTGATTATTGAGAGTGAAAAACAGAAGCTCAAGCTCCTTTTGATTGAAATTATTTACGTAAATATCATGTGATGTGATGAAATACAATAATAAAGAATGAAAGAAAACACATTTATTGCCAAATATTTGTAAAAAGCATGTAATGTGGTGCTCATTGCTCTTTAACCCTTCAAGACATTCTTTTCTCAACCTATACCTCAATGTTTCAATGGAACAATACCCACTAAGCACTATTTTATAGACTTGTAAAATGAAAACCTAATGTATATGTGTTGCATAAACATGCATTTTGTAATCTGTCGGTTTGTATTCAATTTTAGGTTGATTTAACTGGGACAGTGGCTCAGTGGTAGCACTTCTGTGTCAAAGATACAGCATCCTTGGTTTAAAACCTATGATCACTGGTAGTGTGTGGTTTGTTTGTTCTCCTCATGTCTTTATAGCTTTTCCTTCTTAATGCAAAAGGCATGCATGTTAGATTATTTGGCAATTCTAAATAGGTCTTTGTGAGTGTGGGCTTGTAAGCCAGCCCTGTGATGAAATGGCACCCTGACAATGTTGGTTTCCTGACTTATGTCTAGTGTGCATTGGAACAGGTGCTGGTCCCCCAACACTTGGATTTGGATAGTGTATTTTGAGAATATTATGGTTTGTGTTACATACACAATGTTTTTGAATAAACCTGGGTAAAGATAAAAAATACATACGCATTGTAAAATGTAATGGTTCTTATAGATAGATAGATAGATAGATAGATAGATAGATAGATAGATAGATAGAACAAACTTAATTTGTCGCAGGGGCTATTGTAAAAGAATTATCAAAAATATTCTTTGAGCTTTACAAGTGTTGGTGCAAGAACAGTGCTAAAATATTTGGATTACATAAGTTTCATCACTTTATCATATTCTAACATTCCATGGATTTCTAATTTAATCTACAAAAACTCACTTAATTTAGGCTCATTAATCTCATTAATTTTTTATAAAAGCCAGAGTGGAGAATTTTTGCATGCAGTACTACACCAGGCAACAATTTCTGCTTTACCCAGGAAAAACAAAAATATTGTGTAGGTCCCCCTTATGTTGCCAATAAAGCTCTGACCTGTCAAGGAACAAAATCCACAAGACCTCTGAAGGTGTCATGTGGCATCTGACACCGAGATGTCAGCAGCAGATTCTGTAAGTCCTGTAAGTTGCAAAGTAGTGCCTTCATGGATCTGACTTGATATTCCAGCACATCCCACAGATGCTCGATCAGATTCAGGTTTGGGGAATTTTGGGGCCAAGTAAACACCTTGAACACTGTCACGTTCCTCAAACAATTCCTAAACAATTTTTTCAGCAATGCAGTGAGCATTATTCTTGTTAAAAGAGGCCACTGCCATTAGGGAATATTGTTGCCATGAAGTGGTGTATGTGGTTTGCAACAATCTTTTTTGTAGATGGTATGTGTCAAAGTAACATCCACATGTATGCTAGGGCTCAGCCATCACTAGAAACTACATGGGGTAGTTAACATATAAAAAATAAAAAACATTTTGGGTTGAATTTTCCTTTAAGTTCCGTCTAAGTTTCTGTCTAGAGTGCCTTCACTGCTGGATTTTTATTTATTATGTCCTGTAAATACTGTTTTCTTCATATAAATGAAAGAAATGAACTTACAGTATATTGTTTGTCAAAGTTGAAGGATAGGTTCAGAAGTTTTAAATATGGACATATTGTTATGCAAGTATTTTGTGCTTTCATTTCCCTAGACACTTCCTGTAATTAAGAGAAAGGGGTATTTAATAATTTGTTGCTCTGTTGACCACAATTGTCAGTCAGGCAGGAAAAGCACTAAATATAATCTCATCTCTAAATACATTTTTGCTAAATCAGTTCAGCTAAAAATATAGCAAGCTTGTCTGTTTTCATTTAAGCTTTAGAAGTGAATTCTAAAATTATTTTCATGTTGAATGTCTATGTGTTTGACTGCTTAAGTAAACTGATACAAAATCAGAAGACATACAGTACATTTAAGTTCAAATTCAAGACACAAAAGTAGAAACATTCCCAGTTCGAAGAACTATTCTCATTCAAGAAGTTTTTAAAAACATGATTGATGCTGTCATGAACAAATTACAGTAGATGCTCTGTAACTAAAAGCATATGACAGACTGAGTGATGTGTTATATTTTGTAAAATACAGTATGTTTTTTATTGCAGTATCATTTTGGTTTTACTGAAACTTCATTAATGCTTCAACATAATCCTGGTCATCTTCAATTCTTGAAGAAAAAAAACAAGCCAATATCAAACTACCTTCAAATAGCTGCTTAGCAATAAATATAGTGTGCCAGTTATTTACCATGGTACCAGTGTCATCCAGGCACTAGGCCAAAAGACTGAAGGGGCAGGTAGTATCTTTAAATGTTTTTCTATTATATGTGGTTGTCTTCATAGACAAGTGTTATGTTTCAATAAGAATAAAAAATATATTTAAATTTTAGATATTAACTGACTCATTGAAGTTGTGTCACCTGAATCACCATTGTTTGCAAAAAGTTGTAGCCTTGCAGAACCCACGTGCCAACCACATTTAGTTGACATATTAGCAGCATTATTACAGTGGTAGTCATAGTTGTAGTGGTAGTAGAAATAAAGTTATGTATACACAGTACAGTGAAATTCTTACTTCCATATCTAATTAGTATGGAATTAATATTTGACATGTTTATGATAAGTAATGAACAGAATAAACCAAAACAGTTTACAATCTTGTATACCTGTTACTCTTGGTTCCAAAATAAAGCAATAAAATATCAAAAAGGCTTATTTAAATTTAAACTGAATTAAAAGTGCTTTACATTCTAAGATGGCTCAGGAACAACTTACTTTCATTATTCCCTAAGTATTCTTTCCAAATCTTCAAATTGTTTGAACTTTTCTAGTTTAATTAAATAATTTGCCACTACAAAGGATCATAGGAAGGATATTTGTATTAACTTAATAACGTCTGGTTAATTCTGTAATGTTCCTATATATTTTTTTAGAAAATGCTAAGTAATATAAGTCAATTAAGCTTCAGGGATATCAATCTGTCCAGTCAGGATGCCTAAGCAATTGAGAATCACCTTCACCTACTTAGGTGCAAATGAAAGTGACAACAGGTGCACTGGAGAGGCAACAGCAAGACAACCTCAAAAAAGAGAATGGTTTTGCTGGTGATGTCCACAGAAAATTGCTCTCTTCTTATCCTTCCTGATTCTTCTCTAGTTTTGCAGTTTACTAGTGTCCTTGTCACAGCTGGTAGCATGAGGTGGAACCTGTAGCTGATTCAGGTTGCCCAGGTGGTTCAGCTCCTCCAGGATGACACATCCATATGTGCCATCACAAGAAGGTTTGCTGTGTTTCCCAGTACAGTCTCAAGAGCGTGAAGGAGATACCAGGAGACAGGCCGTTACACAAGGAGAGCTGGATAGGGCTGTAAAAGGGTATCAACCCGGCAGCAGGACTGGTATCTGCTCCTTTGTACAAGTAAGAACATGAGGAGCACTGCCAGAGCTCTACAAAATAACCTCCAGCTGGCTACTGATGTGCAAGTTTTTGACCAAACTGTCAGAAACAGACTCAATGAGGGTGGCATGAGGGACCGACATCCTCAGTGGGACCTATGCTCACAGCCCATCACCATGCACCATAATTCACAGCTCTGCCATTGGAGACCCCTTCTCTTCACAGATGAGATCAGGTTCACACTGAGCATATGTGACCCACATAAAAGAGTCTGGAGGCTCCGTGTTGAACATTATGCAGCCAACAACATCATCTAGCATGTTCAATTTGGCAGTGGGTCAGTGATGGTCTGGAGAGGCATACCCTTGGAAGGTCACACAGACCTCCAAGTGCTAGGCAATGGTACCCTGACTCCTGTTAGGTACTGGAATGAAATCCTCAGAGCCATTGTTAGACCTTGTGCAGTGGACCTTGGGTTCCTCATGGTGCATAACAATGCTCGGCCTTATGTGGCCAGAATGTGTAGGTAGTTCCTGGATGAAGAAGACATTGATTCCATTGACTTGCCCACACGTTCCTCAGACCTGAACCCAATTGAGAACCACTGAGATGTTATGTATTAGTGCATCCAACACCACCAAGTAGCGGCACAGACTGTCCATGAGCTTAATGATGTCCTGATCCAGATCTGGGAGGAGATCCTCCAGGACACTATTTGCCGTCTCATCAGGAGCATGCCCAAAAGTTGTCAGGAGTGCATACAGGCATGTGAGGACTATACAAACTATTGAGTCACATTATGAGTTATGAATTATTGGCTTTGATTTTTGCTGTGATGTTAAATCCGCCCTTCAATGAGTTGGTAACTTGTTTTCCATTGTCCGTTGTTACACCATTTTGTTCTCAACGGATTTTATGGTATTACTTAGTTAAGATTTTCCACTTGAATATTTCGTTCACTGAAATCCAATATATGATTTAAGTATTCCCTTAATTTTTTGAGCAGTATATATTATTCTGAAAAATGAACAAAGGATTAAAACAAACCAGCAAATAATCTAAAGGAAAATATCAAAGACTGTAACTTTGAAGTGATTAAGTGCATAGGTCTTGAAGCCCTGTTTGTCAGGTGGGATGGCTCATTCACTTTTCAAGCAATATAAAACAAGCACCCCCATACACATCTTTCTGTTTTCTCTTTATTTCGCTCTCTTTAACTCGCTTATCCTCATTCTACTTCATGGCTACTGAACCTCCTCCACCTTTCACAGCTTTAAAAGGACAAAGTCTTTTGGCAGTCTCCATGCCACCAGTCTAAAAAAGGGCAACACACCCCCTTTCCTTCATCTTTGAGACTATGTATCAGCAAATAACCATTACCTCCAACTGATCTTATCTTTTAGGCAACATGGTCCAATTTTATATGTCCAAGGAACATAAACTGCCCTGTGTCAGCCAAGAGGTGTATTGTTCTTTTTTCAAGAATCAAGTTTTTTTTTTCTTTCAAGAATCATTACCACTCTGTTCTCAACTGCATCCCTAACAACCCCTTACCCATAGTGCAAGCCATTACAGTTAAAATAAAATTAAACTGTTATTAAAACGTATTATTTATTTTTTGTATGAGCTTATAGAAATCAAATGCTAAATAAATTAAAAATGTATGTATTTTATTTCTGCAACTGATGTACTCAATACTGAATAAAATATACAGGGCAATATTTCTGTGTTACCCATGACCCTAATTTGCATTAATTGGATTTTGAGAATGTTAATATTTTTATAATAGTAACTATCTAAATATAATCAGTAAAATGTTAGCATACAAATTCATTAAAGGATTAGACATAAAAAAATTAAATGTATTATGAACCATCACCTATGCAAGAGCCATCTCTGAATAGGACAGTTGTCCACTGTAAGTATGCAGCATGAATGGACAGTTTGAAGCTGACTGTTAAACTTACAACCTTTATATTTCTTGCTTTCTCACACCAAAGAATGCGAAGTTTGATCAAACTAAATTAGAAAAGAAATTAAGAGCATATACAATGAACTCAAAAAGGTTTCAGACTCTTTCAGTTTCTGCACATTTTATTGTGTTGTCGATTTCATTTAAAATGGATACATGAATGGACAGTTTGAAGCTGACTGTTGAAGTTACAACCTTTATATTTCTTGTTTTCTCACACCAAAGAATGCAAAGTTTGAACAAAGTAAATTAGAAAAGAACTTAAGAGTATATACAGTGATCTCAGGAAGTTTTCAGACTTTTTCAGTTTCGTTTTGTTGTCAGTTAAAAATGGATACATTTACAGGTTTGTCCATATAGTTATATTCAATCACCCATAATGACAAAGTGACAGCATTATTAAAACTCAAAAACTGAAAACTCTTAATTGATGCAAGTATTCACACCTTTTAATCCATTACTTTGTGGAAACACTTGAGGCAGCAATTGGCAGCTTCCAGTCTTCTTTGGTAAATCTCTTCATTCATGCTTTGCACACATGGGTTTGGGCAGTTTATCCTTTTCTTCTTGGCAGATCCCTTCAAGCGTCATTAGACTGAATTGGACACATCCATAAATTGCCATCTTGAGGCCTCTCCATAGTATTTCTATGGGGTTTTGGGCTACTCAAGTATAGTCAAGGCCTCTGAAGATACTCCAGTGTTGTCTTGGATGTATGCTTTGGGTCATTGTTCTACTGAAAGGTGAACACTTGCCCCAATCCAAGGTCACATGCACTGTGGAGATTTTCTTCAAGAACTTCTCTGTATTTGCCTTCATTTATCCTTCTCTCACCTCTAACCAGTTTCTCTATTCTTGCTGCTGGGATCCACCCCCATAGTACATTGCCAGCACCACCATGCTTTACCATAGGGATGGTATAAAGCAGGTGATGAGCAGTGTCTGTTCTTTGTCAGAGATATGGCTTGGATTTCTGCCCAAAGAGTTGAATTTTTGTCTCATTAGACCAGAGAATCTTTTTCTTCATGATCTCAAACTCCAAGCAGGCTAGTATATATATAGGTATATATACCTTTTGCTTAAGAGTGGCTCCACAGCTAGCCACTCTACTAAGTGTAAACATTTGGACAAAGTGCTGCTGAAATGGTTGTCCTTCCAACAGGTTTTTCATTTCAGCAGAGGACTTATGAAAGTCTGTTAGAGTGACCATTCTGTCCTTTTAACCTCCCTTACCAAGGCTCTTTTCTGCTTGGTTACTCAGTTTGGCCAGATAACCAACTCTAAGAAGAGCTCTGATGGTTCCAGTCTTCTTCCATTTCACAATTATTGAGGCCATTGTGCTCCTGGGAATACTAAAAGCTTCGTAAATGGTTTTATATTGTTTCCCTGATCTGTGCCTCACCAGACTTTTATAATGGAGGTCTACAGAGTTCTATTGACTTCATGGCTTGTATTATGTCCTGATATGCTGTATGAATTGTGGTGCTTTATGTGTACAGGTCTGTGCCTTTCTTAACATTGTTAGGTTAATTCAGTCTGCCACAGGTGAATTCCGGAGAAATTTTCGACACATTTCAAGGATAATTAAAGCAAACAGGATGTACCTGACAACAATTTGGAGTGCTTCAGCAAAGGGTCTGAATACTTATAGAAATTAGAAATTTTATCTTTTGTTTTTTTTTAATAAAATTTGCAAACCTCATTGAAAACATGCTTTCACTTTGTCATTGTGGGTTACCGAGTGTAGATTAGTAGACAAAAATGGCAAATTTGTCCATTTAAAATTAAATCTACAACAGAATAAAGTGTGCAAAATGTATATGAATGTATTTATTTGTAATGAATGGAATGAATAATTGTTTTAATGTTTTTAATAAGTGCTTTAAGCAAGTAAATTTATTTTAGAATCTTGTTTCTACAAAAGAGGTCATATTAAACCAACTACTTTTTATGTTTTTAACATAAATTAATTACTTAGTGCATGACCATGGATGCCAGCATCTAAAAACACACACACACACACACACCCAGACAACTTTTATCCATGGCATTCCTTTACTGAGAGGACATAAAACTCAATACATACCAGATGGTAAAAGCATGACTTGTTAATCCACTGGTCTTTCCTCAGCATAGATAGATGTAGAGTTTCTTTAGGAAAAAAATTATGATTTAGGTGTTTGAAGTTATGGATGAGTAGCAGATGGCAAAAAATATTAAATTTACCAGAGAAGAATCCACTAGACTGCATTTAGAAAAAAAAGAAGAATTGATACACTGTCAGAATAGATATTCTGTATTTTTATACTGTTATTACAGATGATTTTACTTTCATTGTTCAAATATATTTTATTTTGTTGTATGTGATGAGTATTTTATGCCAGGTTAGTTTGTTATTTTTTCCTTGATTTTTTCATCATTTATACATATCCATGTATTTGTTTTTTATGTAGATTTTAAAAACATTTTTTTACTTGTGTTGAGAATTAACCTAAACCTATACAAAACAAGGTATAATGTTACTGTTTCCAAAATTAAGTATGGTCTAAACCCCTGGTATAAATGGAAATGTCTGCTTGGGGCCCCACAGCAGAAAAATCTCTGAACTGAGTTATGAGAAATCAACTTAGCATGCGGAAAAAACTTTAGACAGCTTAGTATTAAGTTCCAAGGTCAATCTGCCATTTAATGAAAGTCTTCGAAGAGTTTGAGAGGAAAAACTGATGGTTGCTAGTTCCCAGTGGAGCTGCTTATTGTGTGTTTATATTTAAAATAAGTTAAAGAACATATTGTGACCTGAGTACTAATAAAAATGGTCTTTTTGCAATTTGTTTTCAAATCTCCTGCTTTCTATTTCTGTGAGTAAGTTATCATAGACTCAATTCACTTTTTTGAATTTAAATTAACAATTCTTTAATTTTATAGCAAAACCACATAAAGTTCAGTTAAATTAGATTGTTTAGTAAACTACAGAAAGGTGATTGTTTCTTTAGTGTATGTTTGAATCTGGCTATATTTGCTATATTTGTTATTTTTATGTTTTGCAGATGTAGAAGAAAAAGAGGAAGTGAGTTGTGAGGTTGTCAAAACAGAGGTAAGGATTGCAATTTGTTACATTTCTTGTTCCGTTTGCATGTTTTACATGATTTGGGCCCCTATTACATATGTGCTATCATGTAATACTAACCAGGTCCTCAAAATGTGGAATCATCATGTAACATACAATAATATCTAGTTAATTATAAAGCAATTTTTGTTTAATTGCAAAAGACTAAATTGAATCAATATCATAATATTTGTTTCTGTACCTGTGTATTCAAAGAAGATAAAATAAACTAATGTTCTGTATATAGTATTCAACTAGGGGCTAATTTTCTGCTTACAGTTGATTAGATCCATCACCTTCATAAAATAGTTATGTGTTTAGACCCTATTTTAGACTCATTTATATAATGTCTCCCAAAGGTATATTTTTCTAATATAATATTTTAGTGCACAATTTTCATTTTTGTAATTAGATTTTTGCTGCTACCTAAAGGGCCCTTTGATGGTCTGGGCTTAATGATTTGTTACAAACCACATGGCTTTAAAGCCTCTCCAATTTGTGTTAAAGTCATGTTGCAATTTTTAAAACAGCTTGCTGAAGAAGAATTAGAATTTAGTTTTGAAAATAATTACTTTTTTAAACACACACTATTTTTGTTATGTGAATCTATGTTAGTGACCCTCTTCTTGAGAGAGTTAGGGAAGTTTATACTGTAGCTGAGTAAATCATTGTAAACTGGTAGATGTTTTCATTTATTCTGTGGGTGTAGCATATCACTGGTACGCAGCATTTTATAGCCAAGAAATTACATTGATTACATTGATTATGATACATATTAATATTTGTAATGTTTTGCTTGACATACCTGGATGATGACATATATACAGGGAAGATAAAGAAAGTTGGTACAGGGCCTAATTTTAAATGTAGAGAACTCATATTTTTACAGGTTCATGTCACAATATACCACACCATATCATTAGAAGTTTTAACATTACTGTTTAACTGGTATACAGATTGAAACTTCTTGACCCAACAGACCAGTCCAAATAAAAATAATACAATTTGTATGCATTATGTTTAGGTACTAGGTAAAGTTTAAAAAAAAAAACATTTATCAGCTGATCGAATGTTTTGATATGGTTGGAATTGGATTAAGGAAGACAATAATACATGTATTGGATAGATTAATTTAATTTAACGTAATTACCTGAGTCAATTGCTCTTTTACTTGTGAATTTATAATTTAACTCTTACTGTAGGTCTCTAAAACAAGCAGTTCACTAATTTTGAAAATAGGTCAAATAACTTTTTTATTTAAAAGTGGAAAAAATATAAAGATTACCTGGAATTAGTTTTCCATTAGTGTAAAAATAATTTAATTTCCAAAAACTCAGTTTGATTTCTTGTTTCTGGATTATTATTAAATAAATCTAAAATCGCTCAGTTTTGTAATTTTATATTACTATCTGCTTTTAATCTATTTTTGTGTGTCATGTGGTTTATACATGAGGATGGCTGAGATGGTTATCTGGGTCTCTCTCACCTCCACTGAGGACATTTGTAAGGATAGATGCAAGAAGAAAACCCTCTGCATTGTGAGTGACTCCTTATACCACTGTCATGGACAGTATGATCTCTTGCCATCTGGTAGGAGATATCGCTCCATAAAATCAAGAACAGCCAGAATATGCAATACCTTCTTTCCACAGGCAATAACACAGCTAAACTCTCTGCAATATGCATATAATAAGCCAGTTTTTTATAATAATTTATTTTTGACTGTAGTATTTAATTGATTATTTTACATTGTTATTAGCTCAGGTGTTTGTTGGGCTTTGTGAATTTAGTACTGTCTTTGTATTGTTTTTATTTACTTTTTGTGGTTTTATTTTTTTTTAGATATTGCTGAAATAACAAATAAACTGAACTTGAACTTGAATATGATTTTGAGTAATATAAATGTAGTTTTGGTTTGCTATTTGTGTGATAAATGGCAGAAAAATTGAAATATGAATTCAGAACTGTTTAGTAACTGTGGACATACAGTGGGATTCTAGACAAAAGCATTCTGTGAGAGCTGTGTTTTAGTGCCACTAACATTGGTAAGCCATTACAATTAGTACTGTAAAATGATGTTTTACATATTTTCATTTACTCTGCTTAAATTAAACATCTAATTATTAGTGAATTTTGTTTAAATTTTGTTTTGAGTGATTCATCTACACTAGTTACCATGCCTGCGGTGGGCTGACTTCCTGCCCAGGGTTTGTTTCTTGCCTTGCACCCTGTGTTGGCTGGGATTTGCTCCAACAGACCCCCGTGACCCTGTGGTTAGGATATAGCGGGTTGGATAATGGATGGATGGATGGATAGTTACTATGCATGCATGTCTTCCCTATATGTGGGTATGCCAAGGAAAAACAGTGAAGTTTCAGTAATGTATGGGAAATACAGTAACCAAAAAAGCATGAATACCCAGTGTGTAAATTAGTTATTCTATGCTGCCACATTATTTTCTTTTAGCTCTTGTACAGTGCAGATGTATGCTGGCCTAGCCCTTCACTGACTTCATCTTAAAACATGAAGGTCCCATATTTACTGAAGTAGCCAGTCAATCTGCAAACAAACAAAAACACCAGCTCAGATAGTTTTGTCATTGTGAAAGATAGCATTAAAAAAAGTAGAAATTAACAAATACAAATATAAGACTTGGAAACTTGGGGCCTCATGTATAAATAGTGCGTATGCACAAAAATGTTGCTTACACCCGTTTCCATGCTCACTTTGATATGTATAACAACTAAACATGGCGTAAAGCTGCACACATTTTCATGACAGCCTCACACCAAAGCATATGTACTTTTCTGTTCCGTTTTGCAAATGGGTAGAACCCAGCATCAAAGTAGTGCTACTGTTTCTGTGTTGTTTGCCTTTCTTTTTTAGATTCACATCCATGAAGCGGGCTTTATCAAATACTGTACACCAAAATTAATTGCATATCATTTACAAATTTAATGCATTTGATTGCAGTCATTCTGTAACATTATAATAGTGCACAGAATGGCTAAACTGTTCCAAATACCATAGCTGTTTTAGCGTTATTACTCTCAGTGCACCACTGAGAGTATTTTAACCAGTTTATTATATTTGTGTGTGGTATCACAGCTGCACAGCAGTTGACTGGAAAACTCTACAGTGGGTTGTTTCGAGAGGATTATCGGGGTGCAGCTTCCAGCCCTGGAGGACATTTATAGCACACTGCCTCAGGAAAGCCACCAGCTTCTGCATGTTTTCCAATGACCCATGCCACAGTCTATTTGAACTTCTTTTATCTGGCAAATGCTTCAGAGCCTTTTCTTGATGGACCTCGAGGCTCAGAGACAGTTTCATCCCAAGAGCTATAAATGCACTTAATCAGTCCATCAAGTGCTCCCAGTAGAACTGTTTGTACTTATAGTTACAATTACCTCACTGTAAACTTGCACTACAACTGTAATATTGTACAACCTGAGTCACGTTTTGAACCATTTGCACTGTCTATACTATACATACATGTATATGGTACTTATGCTTTCATATTGTTTTTCTTTTTTATTTTTTTTATTAATTTTATTGCAATCCATACAAAGCAATCAAGTTTTTACAAAAAGAAAAATTGAGTTAAAGAACAAATTGATTTTGTATGTTTTTCATTGTTTTTTTATTTAATTATTATTTTTATTTAGTATTTTATAGGAAAATAAGTTTATGGATGAATTACATATTCAATCTCATCATAAAAATAGAGAAGTGGCAATTTAATACATTGGTTGAGAAGAAAATATTTCAGTGTTTAGTGATGAATCAGCTAACAGCATTTGTCACTGTACAGCACTGTTTTAAAAATAGTCTGTCAGTCATTAGTAGTAAAGAACAATTAATGAACATACCAGGGCGGAATAAATAATCACTGCATAATAAAATGGTTCTTCTTCTTTTTTATTTTGGGCAATGTGCTACTTTCTTACCATTTTAGATAGGGTCCCCCTTGTTATACGGCTCTTATGGTCAGGTGGTGAATTGAATACTTGGCTTCATGGATTGGCTTCACAAAATATTATTGTACTTTTTATTTGATTGGGTAGCAGTACATGTCAGCTATAATACATACATCTAATGCCTTGATATGTGACTTTTAAAAGCAACATGAGGAAACTGTCATGAGTTCAAATGTGGCCAAAGAGACTGCATCAGAATTACAGGTTCATCAGTCTCAAGAACAGTGTCAGAGGAAGCAGTCTCAAAAATAATAATAGCATATGCCAGACATGGACAGACAGCATCAGAAAAGGGTGGTCACAAATTAATGCTGCTTACAGGGATTGATAGGCACTTTAGCTGCACAATCCCACAAAGGTACTGCCTCATAAATTAGCACATAATTGAACTAAAAGCTCTGTGACATTTCTTAGCCAAAACTGTATATTATGAGCTTTACAAAGATGTTTATGGTACGGCTGCTAATTGAAAACTGTGTTTATCCAAAGACACATATCCTGTATAAGGTGACCTAAGCCTGGATCCCTTAGTAGTGGAAAACGCACTTTGATATAATGAGTCATCTTTCACCCATTTTACTCCATCCAGATGGGTTTACATCTAAGATAAAACAAAACACAGTTAACACACTATGGTATAGCACCCTATGGTACAGACCTGATTGCCTCATCCTGTCCTTCTGTATCATAATACCATAATACACACTGACAGTCGGTTTTAATAGTGGTTTCATGAATACCATAATGAACTCAAACACCTTCCATGCCCTCTCCAATTACCAGGTGTGAACATCATTAAACCTGTATGAGAAGTTCCAGAGCACACTGTATGAACTGGAAGCTTTTCTTCTTCAACAATGGCAAATTATTTCAACTAAGCATAGTTCAGGAATTGTGTGTCTCCATTCCCAAGGTGACTGAAGCTATTCTGACAGTAAACAGGTCATTGATATTAATAGGTGGGAAAAATGTTTAAATTAATGTGTGCATCCCCTTAAAGTGAACATTATTTGTTCTTACTTGTTGTGGACATATATATATATATAGTAATGACACTTGGAAATGTGACCCATTAATGGTTTTTATGTCATTATTTACATTAAAAGCAACTATAACATTCCCTACAAGAAAGTCAAACTTGACAAAACTATGTCCAAATCAACCCCCACCCACGAGAAAGAGAGCTAGGCCAACAAACAGAGTAAAACTTTAAGAATAGGAAAAAAGGGGGAAGAAAATCCTTTTCCCTAAATCTAAATGCTTATTCTAAAATGTTATTGATTAGACCTGCCAGGTTTTAAAAAGGTTTTGCACATATCCTCTTAGTGAGAATTAGATTTTTTCCAATTTCAAATAGTATATAACATCATTTACCTACTGACATAAAAGAGATCTACATGCCAATAGTGAAGTAAAGGCAATTACGGTTTGTTTGTCCTTCTCCACTTTAAGCCCGTCTGGGAGTATATTACACCAAACTCAGCTGTTAATGGATTAGGAGAGATTGTGACACCAAGGCTGTCTGAAACGCATTTAAAGCTTTTGGTCCAGAATGATGTTAGTGTGGTACATGCCCAATGAGGCTGGAACTTGATTGCAACTTTCGCAGGTTAGCTCTTGTCCTGGAAACATTTTGGACAATTTTAAACAAGAAAGATATGCTTGATTAAAGATTTTAAATTGAATAATTGTATGCTTTTCTCATGGGATTAATAAAGTATCTATCTATCTATCTATCTATCTATCTATCTATCTATCTATCTATCTATCTATCTA
>JANRMT010027041.1:76551214-76697974 GCA_026402145.1 Polypterus bichir lapradei
CTATCTATCTATCTATCTATCTATCTATCTATCTATCTATCTATCTAGAGCTATAGTGAATTTTGTACATGGCTGCTTTCCACTCCTTGAGTAAGAGATCCTTTTGCCACTGTACTCTGGGATCTTTGAAAGGGAGGGACTTTAAAATGTTTTTATATATTACAGAAATGCTGTATGAGTCCTCAAGACTGATCAATATTTCTTCCAGAATAGATGTAAGTGGGAGGTGAGGAACATTGGGCAGATTTTGTTTAGCAAAGTTTCTAATTTAGAGGTAGTGAAAGAATTGTGTTGATGGAACGTTAAATTTGGGATGTAATTGTACGTAGGATGCAAAGATGTTATCTATGTACAGATCTCTAAGTCATTTAATCCCAAATGTTTTCCAAACATTAAAAACTGAGTATGTTTGAGAGGGTGCAAAAAGGTGGTTATTGTGCATAGGTGCCACAGATAAAAGCATCTCTATCTTAAAGTACGTCCTATATTTGGTTCCATATTCTGATTGAGTGAACCACAATTGGGTTGTTTCTATATTGACGATAACTTATATTTACAGGGGTACAAATCAAAGAATATAAACAAGTACTGCAGGATTTTATTTCTGTTGTGGACCAAGCCTGCGTATGTTCATCAATTTGTGTCAATGTCCAGGTTTCTATAGCTTTTTGCTGCCTAGTATTCAAATTGAAAGTTAGATAGAGCCATGCCACCTTCTGCCTTAGGTCTTTGTAGGGTCACCCTTTGAATGTGGGGATGTTTTGAATTCCAAATTAATGAGGTTATGATTGAATCTAACTTCTTTAAAAATGATTTATTAATGTATATTGGAATGCTTTGAAATATAAAAAGAAGCTTAGGAGGGATATTCATCTTGACAGTTTTAATTTATCCAGCTAAAGTGAGATGAAGGGTAGACCATCTATGCACATCTTATTTCAGTTTTTCCAAGCAGACAGCAAAATTTTGTTGATAACTTTTGATGTTTACCCCTAGGTATTTAAGCTGATCTGTAATGATAAAAGGGAAGGTGTCCAATCTGATATTGTGTGCTAGAGGGTTCACTGGAAAGAGCACACTTTTATTCAAATTAATTTTGAGTCTAGAAATCTTTTGAAATTCTGCTAGTGCTGTTAGGACTACAGGGACAATATTTTGTGGATCTGATATACTGTATATAGTACCATATCATGTGCATACAGTGATATTTTCTGTTCAAGTCCTTCTCTGATAATTCCCTTTATCTCATAAGCATTTTGAAAGTGAACTGCCAATAGCTCAATGGTGATTGCAAAAAGCAGTGGTGACAGGTGGCATCCTTGTCTAGTACCACATTCTAGTTTGAAATAGTAATATATTATATTGTCAATAGTAACTGAAGCTTCTGGACTGGTATACAGTAGTTTGATCCATGCACATATGTTCGGGCCAAACCCAAATTTCTCCAATGTAGTGAAAAGGCAGTCCTGTCAAACCATATCAAATGTTTTTTCTTCATCCAACAATAATAATATCTCCGGGGTGTTAGACATTATGGGTAAATATATTGCATTAAACAGGCATTGAAGATTGGAAGCTAAGTGTCTGCCTTTAATAAATACAGTTCAGTCTTGTTATATTAGTGAAGGAAGCACTTTCTGAATCCTTCTAGCTAGAACTTTGGAGAGTATCTTAACATCAATATTCAGAAGTGAGATTGGTCTGTGTGATGCACATTGTAATAAATCCTTATTTTTCTTAGGAAAGACAGTAATTAATGGTTGGCGATAAGTTTGAGGTAGAATTTTATTGTCTCTAGCCTCTGCAAATATTGCTAAAAAAGGGGAGCTAAATAATTAAAAGTTGTTTTTTTTATAAAATTTGGCAACACTTATTTTCTGAAATGAGTTTATAGCATCTAATAATTCTGAGAGTGCCAGAGGTTTATTCAATTCTTCTGCACTGAGAGCATCTAGTTGTGCTATCTGTAATGCATCCAAACACATTAGGTTATGTCTCTAAATGTGTGCATTATATTTTTTATGGTCAGTGATGGCTTTTAGCCTGTGTGGCTGGAAAGGACTCTGGTAGTCTGCATCTGTGCATTGCATTGAGAAGAAGAAAACTGATGTATGGGTTGATAATTTATTATTTTATTTCTTATATATTTGTGTATGACATTTATTTAATGCAAAGAAGACCAGAATGACTTACATAAAAATAAGCATTTCACATCTGGACATCAATATGCATAGTATAGTCAAGGAGAATAAATGTTTCTCTTTTTGCATAGGACTGTTTTTATGTTTTGTGGCCAAGAAGCAGCTGAGAGAATGTGCCAGCATAGTTATATCTCCTCTTGGCTGTAAACGGTTTCCTTTAAGTGCAGACACAGAACTGGTGGTTTATACACTCAGCATCATGAGTTCACAGTCCCACCTCTGCAGTCTCAGAGTAGGTGGCTTGAGTGAGAGCGTCAGCTATGAGTGATTACTCACCAGTAACAATTGGAGGCTCATCCAGGATCCCTCTGGGACTAGTGGCATGGGAAAAGCTTCATCACATGCTCAGCCACCATATCAGCCACTCCCTGAAGGAGATCTACTTTAGTGCAGAAGTAAGACTAGAGGCTTGTATTCCCAAGGTTGTGATTTTGTGTCACACTTCTGCCTTCTCAGAGTAGAAGGATCAAGAAAAAGAGATTGTGTAAGCATCACCCATGAGCAATTCCTCACTGGTAACATCAATTAGTTGCTGTTACAATGGCATTTCACCTTGGAAAGTATCTTGTGAGGGGCTGGTTTTGATTCATGGCATGATGTGGCCTTTGTTGCTAAACGAGCTCTCGCCTAAGGATTATTGCCTTTCCATGTAGATTTAAATAGCATTCAACACCATCTGGAATTAGTTTTAAGAGTTTTAGCCAGTATTTAAGGGAGATTTTGTAGTGCATAGCATGGAAACTCATACAGCAGTTGCTTTGCTGACTTTTACCATTTAACTGTACACAAATATTTTGTTTTTAGTAATATATCTGAAAATTGACTGATATGACTCTTGAAAAATTGTGTGTAAAATTCATTATCACACAATTACATACCAGAATTGCCACATTCTAAATCCGCAACCAAAAAACTTCAAAGCATAAAAACATGCCAACTTGTTGAAATTGTCTTCCAGTCCAGGGAGAGAATGAAAAATGCACATCTCAGTTATTCATTGAATTGCATTCTGTGCTCTCACTATTGTGTTTTTCATTTTTCAATATTATTTTGACCCTATTTTTAAATGTTAGTACATAAAGAAAGTGGACAAGAAAAGTATCCCTCTACCTTTTCCCTCCTATTGCCACCTGAACGCTGTTCAGTTCTTCAATAGGTGAGTAACCACTTTTAAAAGTGCCTTAAAATATTATTTTGCTAAGTTTTATATACATTCATTATGTACTTTCATTGTTTGTATTGCAGTAGAATGCAGACAAAACTGGATTGTGTTATTATGTTTATTTATGTACTGCATGAGTCTACTTAGTGTGAAAAGGAGTAGGTAATTGGTGTTTTACATGCTTTATATTATGTGGAAATCCTCAGTGGACAGTTATATTGGTGTTTCAGAGTGTCTTGGTGATCTTTGGGAAAACTGGTTGAGAAACTATGGTTGTCAATGTCAATTTATTTATAGAGCACATTTAAAATAACATCAGTAATGCTGTAGCCAAAGTGCTTTACAAGAAAATATGTAATAAATGCAAATAAAATAAATACAATAAAGTACAATAAAACACAGTACAAACCAGCAGTAAATTGAAAACGAATGACTATGAGGAAGGATCCATCAGTATCATTGAAGGTCATGGAAAGTTAGAGAACAGAAATGCGTCTTCAATCTAGTTTTAAACAGTTTAATTGAGAGTGACTCCTTAATGTAATTAGGCAAAGAATTCCATAGACGAGGTGAAGCAGCTGCAAACACCCTGTCCCTTATAGATTTGCACTTTGTTTGAGAGACAGTTGTCCAGTAGATCTAAGCCCTCTGGATTGATGGTTTATAACACTTTTTTCTGATACATAAGTGGGAGCGTATTCATGTGTTAATATAAAAACCAGCAACAAAATGGTGGTAAAGAGATTGTAATTGGAGATACTGAATCAAACTTTCTTGTCCCAACCAAAAATCGGGCAATAGCATTCTGGACCAACTACACCTGAATATTAAGAATTTGGTTTACCCCAGAATATGAGTTGCAGTAATCAAGCCGAGATTAGATAAAACCATAGTAGAATTACTTTCTCAAGACCCCTAGAAGATAAAAAAGGCTTAACCTTGGCTAAAAGAAGAAGCTGCAAAAAGCAACTCTTGACCACATAATTTATCTGTTTCAGAAAGAGAGGTTACTATCAAAAATAACCCTAAGATTCCAAACATGAGGTTTGCAAAAGTCTATGAAAGAGCCAAGGAGTTCAAAACCAATTTGAGCTTTGGCAGGAAGACCAGTTATCAGCACTTCTGTTTTATTTTTATGAAGATTGAGAAAACTGTCAGCCATCCAGAATCTTAGTTCTACAAGACAATTGTGCAGCCAATTCATTGAAGAGTTACTCCCAGGAATATAGACCTATGTGTCATCAGTATAACAATGAAAAGAAACATTAAACTTCCTAAAAATAGCACCTATAGGATGGAGATACATAGGAGATAAAACAGGACTCAGAATGGATCCCTGGAGAACACTCCATTTAACAGCAGCAGTAGACGAAAAAGTGGAATTGAGAATTACAGAAAAGTATCAATCAGTAAGATGTGACTTGAACCAGTTAAGAACAACTCCTTTAAGTCCCACCAGAAGCTCAAGCCGTGACAGTGAGATCTCATGATCAATACTTTCAAACTGCACAAAGGTCTAGAAGGACAAGGACTGCTGCCCCACCTGAGTCGGTTAAATGAGATATCATTTAATACTTTTAGGAGGGCAGTCTCAACACCATGATAATGCCTAAAGCCAAATTGGTAGATCTCAAATAAATTATTGGAGTTAAGATGATCAAGCAGTTGATTGTAAATAATTCTTTCTAATATTTTAGCCAAAATGGCATTTGGGAAATCAGGTGAAAATGTGCTAAAACACCAGGATCTAATTCTGCTAGAGGTTGTGTTTATTATCCTTCAAAATTTGGTTTGTTTATTATCCTTCTAAATCTAAACATTGCAGTTGGCTTTTGCTATCTGGAGATTCACTATCAGACAAATTTTCAGCAGTAGATTAGGTTCAGATAGCGAGGAGTAGCTATACATAACAGTAAACTTGACTTTTTGGAGCAGTTTTAAATAGACTTTTAACACAATGAAGTTAGAAGCCAGAAGTGGTGTATCATAGCATTATGTTTTTCCTGGTGGCTCGAGTTTCACTGCGGCAGCATATCATAGAGATCTTTACATCCCTTAGCTTTAACTATATTTACCCAGGATTGTGTGGCCAAGTTATTGGAACATCATTCTTAATTAATATATTTTCGAACAACATATTTTAACTGCAGTAGTAAAAGAAACATAAATGTCAGTTTGCAGAAACTGTGTATCATTTCATATACAACCTGCATTCATGAGTTCAGTGTTAACCATCATGTGTTAAGTTTTCAGCATCGCCAAACACTGATGATTTAGTTCAATCAGTGAGAAGGTTAACATTTCTGTCTGCAAATTGTTTTTTACACATGGCATTTTCTTTACAAATAATTTAACTGAAAGAGCAATTAGTAAATGCAAGGTGAAATGTTGAGATTGGATACAAGTATGAAAGAGGGCAGTGTTTTGTCATTTATATGTGTAAGGGGCTTAACTATCAAGCCACATAGCGGCTTCCTCATTCTCTGCCTACGTGGACATTTTATTAGCCTAGTCAATAACTGCCTGAGAGGACTGAACTGTACCCCGAACTAATCCTGGCAAAATGACATAGTATGGCATATAGTCTTCATTTGTTTTTGATCACTTTTTAACATGAAAATGACAGATTGTGGACTTGCTGAACTTCAATGACCATTTTAGTATTCAAAAAGCCATTCTTATTGCTGTAATATTACCTGTAACAGCTTGCTGAGTGGATAAGTCATTAAGAACATTGAGAAATGTGAAAATGTGGATAAGTACAAGTTTGTTGGATGCATGTTGATCTGAATATGAATGAAATCCAAAATTTCCTGTTGACGCACATGCATTCAACACAGATACTCTTTTCCATATTTTCAGTGCAATAAGATTGTGCCATTTGCATTTGATATGAAACTCACTGCATCCGTATTTGTCACCAGCTTATTTTATACAACTGTGATAGCCATTTACATAATACTAATAAAGACATTTGTAATATTCATGCTGATTGACTGACATTGCCTATATACAAAAGAAATGAAATTGATGAATTGGCAATTGAAATTGACTATTATATATTTTGTTCATTTTGAAAACCATTTTGAATCATTTTGAATTTTGGAATATAATTTTTGTATTTTAAAAATTTGGGCACTCATTTTTTCTAAATGGTTTTTGAACTGGAAAGAACTGGAACACAATTGTATTTTCATGTTTATTGGTTTTGCTGTTTGTATAATAGTTTTCCAAAAAATGTTTACAGTTCTTTAAACTTCAAGTTAGTTTAATTTTTTCTTTTTTTGCCAAAAATAATTGTATACAGAATTCAAAGAAAATTTTATTTTGTTTGATTTTTGTGATAACTAGGGGGCTTTGCCCCCAGCTCACTCCGTTCGCCTACCCCTGGGTTTGGTTTGCCGGATATACAATTTAAAGAGATTGTTATTTTCATGGGAATTATTATATATGTATTATTTTCACTTTTACTTTAAAACTTTAGTAAAAACAATATTGGAGTGAACTTTCCTTCAAGATCACATTAAATTTTGATTCCGTGTTTGGAATTACAACGTGACAATGCAACGTATAACTGCCTGTGAGTGAATATAGTTTCTTTCTCTCTAATAAATAAAACAACTTTCTCAAATGTTTGTCCATGCTCTTTCTTCTTCACTTTGTCCTTGATGTGTCATCTAGAACGTATAAAATGATTGTCCTGATAAAATTTATAAGCTGAGAGCGCAGGAAGTGTGTTTGCCAAAAGCATTCACACGACTAAGAGCTGAGAGCACAGGAACTGTTTCTGACATAAGCATTCACATGACTGAGGTTAGATGACCATGGTCTTGTTTAAAAATAGTTGTAAGTAGGGCGTGACTTGAAAGAATCTCATATTAAAAGTCTCAGTCTCAAGGGTTCTAAATACTGCGCTAATGTTTTTGGAATCGTTTAATTCTTACTGGCAACACAAATTAGACGATCTACAAGTCTCCAACTTAAAGTTTAAATCCAAAAATGTATTCAATCTCTTTTCGCTGTTCCATTATTTCACCGAGTAATAATTTCTTTTTGTTTGTGTTAATCTGATCTTTACTGTTCTTTTTTTGAGACTTTTGAATTTTCATACTTCAATTATCTCTAACCTGCTCTGCATGTGTACCACGCCAACATTTTTGAATTCTTTACAACGTTCTACTTTGTTATCTGTTCTTTGTCCTTTATTTCAGAATCAGAATATCTTTATTGTCATTATAACAAATGCAATGAAATTAGGTGCAGTCCCTGCGGTGTCAAAATATAAATAAATATAATTACAAAAGGATAAGAAAGGATAAGAAGAAATAAGGTAGAACACAAACATTCAAGATAAGACCTTAATTGCACATGAAACACTATTGCACAAGATGCCTTCTATTGCACTGCTGCATTGGAGGTGATTAGGTGGCATTCAGTGCCCTAATAGCAACAGGGTAGAAACTGTTATTCAGTCTATTAGTCTTTGTTTTGATGCTCCTATATCTTTTGCCTGATGGCAACAGTTGGAACATGTCATGAGCGGGGTGTGAGGAGTCTTTTAAGATGTTTTCTGCTTTCCTGAGGTGTGGTTTTCCATAGGCATGGTTAAATCTCTTTCTTGCAGATGTACAAGTGTCTTTCCGAGAAAATCACGTCTCGTCTCCTTCCAAGATTTATTTTTATAATAGAGAGAAATCTTTTTTGGATTCAGCAAATAAAGTTGATAATTTCATCCATCATTATAATTAAGGTCACAAGATCATTCTTGGATCCCAGCCTGGGTTTTATTGATGTTTATCTAGTAAGCTGGGTACATTAAGAATTCATACTTTCGGAGGAGGAATTTATCATAAATGTGTATGAAGACATCACCATTTTGATTGTGGATTTCTTCATGGGTCGGTTGTGTTGTCAGCTTATTTCATAGTGCTGAAATATTGTTGTTGGTACTGCATCTGTGCTGTTTATATATGCTTGGTCATGTGGCTGTGAAATGTGATGTCTTTATGCAACCATTATAAAAGATGAACTGTTTACACACTCTGGCTTTCAAACTTTAAAGCTGCTAAATAAAATAACAAATATAGTGTGTAGAAAATGAAAGGAATATAATTTAGTACTAGGACTTTTTTTTACTTTGTTTTTGGACTTTATATTTTAGTTTTGTTTTAGACTTTGGAATTTGGCCTCCCCCATGCTCTAAAGAAAGTCTTACATTTCAATGTCTTTAAAAAATAATACCTTTAGTCCACTATACATGCTTACTTTTCCTTCTTGGCAACAAGACATTTTGATAAAAGCATAGTTCATCAAATTTACTAGGTGGTAATTTAACGACCTTGTTTTGATTAAATTGTAATTGTGGCCATATTAATAGAAAACATTGTTTTTGTGGTAGAGATGCCAGAATTAAATATTAGAAAAAGTTAGATTATATGTTTCTAAATAGGTGGGACAGAGGTCTATGGGAATTCCATCAAAGCTTGGTAAACTTCATTTGCTCAAAGAGTCATTAAAAGAGGAGAATCTAATAGGGAGGTCTCATCCTCCGTGAGCCTTAGAAGAATCAGGCCTTCTAGAAAAGTGATAATGTTGGAGAGGGAGTTGTTTAAGTAAAAAAGCACTCTGAGTGCAAATAAGAGTTCATCAATTATTTGCGATTGTTAGTAGTAAGCACTTGTCCCTTTGTTTTTGATGCTTAGCATAGCTGCGTTTATTCAAAATTACCAAAGTTCTGCAGCTTTAGTTTGCTTCATGGGATTCAGTAATAGCTTGACGCGTGGAAATGATTCCACAGACAAAATATCTTCACTTTTAAAAGCTTTAGTAAAAATTCAAAGTAAAACAGTTCACATAAATTTAGCAAAAAAGGGTTCTTGTTTAAGAAAAGTTTGGTTTAAAGCTTATACATCATTCTTTAAGTTTGCTTATATAGCTGAACCATTTCTAAATGGTTAGAAAACTGAATGCACATCCCATTTGCAAACTGCAAAATGGGTCTTTCAGTCCATGCTAGCCATGAGACTAATTCCAAACACACACTGACACACTAAACACACTGTACTTCAGATATAGCATATTAACTTACAGGGGGTAAAAGACAATACCTTATTCTATAGTTATAGGAGTTAAGCAAACAGTATACAGATAAGCAAACAGTATACAGATTTAACTTGTATTAACTTTGTAAGAATGGCTCTTACATTTCCGGCCCCTAATTATTACTATATTTTACTTCAATAAGAGCCGCCAACTATACTTTTACATTAAATCTTGTTTTCAAATCACTAGCAATAAAACAAACATTTAAAAATTTCATGTTTCTTGAAGCAGGCACAATTTATTTATAGGTCTGTCCAGTGTGCTGGTTTTGGTCTACACACAAATTCTTCTGACTGCACCTTTGGCATCTGGCATTGTCATGATGACTTGACCCATTACTCAGGAATTATGGGTTATAACATCATCTGCAATTTAGGACAATGTCTCCTGCTTCAAAATTTCTTCTAGGTGCTAGCCATTTTTGATGTTCTTGAAATATTAGCAGATACTCTTTAGACCATCTTTTCCAAAACAAAACTGCCCTGTACTGAACTTACTTCTAGTACCTTCAAGTGTACTGGTCTTTTTTAGAAAATAGTCCAGAAGGCATGTTGGGTTGTGTCTTCAGTATCAGCAAGTGATTACGTGTGAGTGCCTCCTGTTATTGATGATTGATTCTACTTTACACATCACTGTTCGGAGACTTTCATCATAGAGTGTTTGTTGGTTAAGTATTGAGTTTAATATATTTCTTATGCTTCTAATTTGTCTTTCCCATATTCTACCTTGATGAGAGGCTGATGGTGGATTGAAAACCCATTTGATTTCTTTCTTCATCATAGCGTTGCTGATTTTTTTCTTGGTCAGGATTTTTAATTGCTTCATGTAAGTCTCTTTATGTACTAGATGATCTTCTGGCAAATCTGCCATTTTTGCTCACCTGCTTTCACATTGTATCTTCTGCATGTTGTGCACTTTGAAATAATTTTTCTGATAATCAAGTTGGCTTGAGGTATCCAGTGTTTCTGGCTTAACTATGCGAGCATTTAATTGCGCCCACAATATCCATTTTCTTTATGAATGTGCTACAATATAAGGGAAGCAATATGTGAATGCTTGTAAAGAACTGTGGGATGCTTAGCTTCATCTCACATTGCAGCTTTATTGCGTCTTCCTCCAACTCTCAGTATTCCATCTTGTATGAGTGGGTCAAGTTTAAAGATTTGACTGTTCTTTTTTATGTAAGCATTTTTCTTTAAAGCTTTTAATTCTTCAGGAAATTCTGCAGTTGACTGAGGCAGATAAGCTCAGTTTTTTTGCTTTAGCCAAGTCTTCTGGAGAAATTGGGCTTGGCTTTAACGTCGGTTTATACTTTTTTATGTGCTCTGTGATATTGTTTTTTGTTCTTTGGGATTACTTCCAGATTGACTGACTTCTAGTTGAAATGTTTTTCTTTCATTTTTTAAGTGCAGCAGTATGTCTTACACTTGAGGAGCCAAGCCACTGCTTTCTTCAAGTGTAGCCATTCTGAAAAGTGGGTGATTACTTGTTGAAGGGCTTGGCAGCCTCTTCTACTCTTGTCATGTTGACTGTACAAGGGTTAACTTCTGGATCATTTTCAAAACGTGGTTCATTCAGTAGATCTGGTCTTTCTGACCACTCACATTCTGGCTTTGATAGGAAACTTGGACCCTAAGTCCACGTGGTGCTTCTAATGAAACTTTCTATGCTTAACCCTGTGGATGCCTGATCTGCTGGGTTCAGGGCAGATGTTACATATGTCCACTGTGAAGGTTGTGAATGATCTCTGATCACTGAGATCCTGTTGGCAACAAAGGTCTTAAATTGAGTGTTTTCATTTGCTATGTATTTTAGCATTTTGTCCATTTTGACTACCAAAACGGCTGCTGTCAGCTCCAGTCTTGGAATCGTGACATGCTTCAATGGTGCAACTCTTGACTAACCCATCAAGAATAAACAATGTTTTTTGCCTTCTTCATTGGTTAAGTGAAGGTATGTGACGATGCCATACCCATCTTCACTGGGATCTGTGAAATGGTGCATTCGTGCTGA
Source organism: Polypterus bichir lapradei (assembly GCA_026402145.1). Taxonomy (NCBI): domain Eukaryota; kingdom Metazoa; phylum Chordata; class Cladistia; order Polypteriformes; family Polypteridae; genus Polypterus; species Polypterus bichir. Next base: position 76,562,693 of record JANRMT010027041.1, read on the forward strand.
CTTTATGGTTCCAAACTGTGCAGGTTTGATGCATCTGTTCACTTTGTAGTCTGCTAGTAACTGTAAGTCATCCATCCATTTTTTACATTTCTGAATGTGTTTGGCTTCTACTTCTTCATCCCACCCACATTTATCTTTGTACAAGTATCTTAGGATAAGCTTTGCTGTCAGTATGGCAGGTGCTAGGGAAAACAAGGGGGTCATAAACTGAGCTAACAAGGACAGAATACCACTCCTCGTAGCAGGCTTGTTTTGTAACTTTATCTGAAATTTGAAGCTGTCTGTTTCTGCGCACCACTGGATGCTCAGGGCACGTTTTATGGGAAGCAGACTGTGGCTCAAGTCTAGGTCGTTTTGTTCAATAGTTCTGTCCTATTCAGGAATAGATAATAAAACTGCTCTGTTGTTACTCACCCACTTGGTCAAATAAAATCTTCCCTTGAGGCATAGAGCTTGGAGGTCCTTTGCCAGCTTTATAACTTGTTCTTCTGTTGCTATTGACTTAAAGCAGTTACCTACATAGAAAATAATGTACCACAACCTGCCTTCATTGCAATTCAGGCTTTCGTTTGGTACTTTGACAGCATAACCCTTCTCAATAATGTCTTTCATGAAGGCTTTATAGTCTTCGTGGAAACCTGAATTTTTGCTCAGTTTTCTCTTGAGCCCAATAGCATACTGTTCAACAATACAGCGATTGTTTGGCACTTTAAGTGTTTCATCCTTTAAAGGCAAATTTAAGCAATAATGGCCACCTACCAGTCTTGCAGATTCTGTGACTATGCGCATGAATTTGATGTCCTGCAACATTCCCTCCTTCTCCTCACAGGTGCGCTCTGGAAAGTCTGAATTGTACTGTTGAAGCAACATTTCTTCTATTTCTGTTATTGACACACGACTGATTGAATGTTTAGGCAGCTTACCACTGTGCTTTGCGAAGTCATCTATTTCTTTGTATAGCCCACAGATCATCTATCCAAGTGCGGTCTTCACTGTGTGAGGTCCACCTGGTTCACTCAATATGATTTGCCACGGCTCGAAGGCCTTTGGGATATTGGCACCTATAAAACATCAACTTCAGAGTCTATGAATGGTAAACGTACCTCTTCTTAATGTCTTCATGTCAAGGAATATTTTCTCTTTGCCTTTGGCAAATTAATATATGCATTATCATTGAGACCACAGACTTGCAAATCTGATAAGAAAAAGCATGTGCTTAGCATTTTTGAATCATCATAATAACTCATAGTTTTGAGGAATACTTGTGTCCTTCTCCCTTGAAGGTTTAGCTGTCTCTGAAACGTTTTGGTACAGATTGTTACTGTACTACCGGGGTCTGTAAAAGTGTATGGTTCTACATACCTTTTTCTCTTCTTAGATTTTTACCTTAACAGGAACCTCATACAGTGCGCACTCTTCACCGGAAACAATAAAGGCACAAGTTCCCTTCTTGGTTTCCCCTTCAGTTGATGTTGCCACACTGGATGTAGCTTTAGATGTTGCTCCATCATCTTTTTTGATATGCAGGATATCTAGGTACTGCAAAGAACATGTCTGACATTTAATTCTTTCTTTACAATATTTACTAAGATGCCCTTGTTTAAGACAATGAAAGCATAAAACTTTAGATTTCAAACAATCAATTCTGTCTTTATGTGGCAGCTCTTTAACCTTTACTACATTTAGCAAGAGTATACTGGCCATTGCAGATTACACAAGGTTTTTTAAATGCACAGAAAGCAGTAACAGTCTTTTTGACCGAGGTTTCTCGAATCTCCTTTTTAGCAGCATCGGAAATACTCGTAATGGAAATACTTCCTGATCTCTGTCCACACTTCAGAGGAGAACTACCCTTGTCGGTCTTTTCCTTTTTCCCTGTGCTACCTTGTAGAGCTTTTCCATTAACATAATGCATCAACATCTTAGCCTGTTGATGTAGAAAAGTAGTTAGATCATAAATATCTGCCTCTCTGTCTTCTCTTTCTTCATGTTCATAAGCTGAGTTTTGCCACATATCTTGTAATGAATATGGGAGCTTTGTGAGCATGGTATGGACATTTGGATTGCTGTTGAGTGCGTCCCGGCTCCTTGCATTGACCATGTAGTCCATACAGTTTTCAAGAAAAGGTTGCATAGTCTCTCAGGGCCCCTCCATCATTTTGTTTTATTTGATGCCACTTCAATGCCTTATCCATGTATGCATCATAATTGGTTGCCATAATTACTTTCAGTTTGCTTTCTGGCCTTTTCATAGCCTTGACTTGGTGGCAATCATGTACAGCCCCTTAACCATTTCTTGAGGGAGGCCTCTAATATATTGAATCAGGTAATTTACTTTATCTTGAGGGTCTTCTAGCACATCACCTACAGCGTGATCAAAGGCTCTGATAAAATCCGCGTAAGGCAATGGATCACTTGAAAATAAAGTGCAGGGGGTGCAGGAGCTTCCTTTTGTTTATCTCTTTGTTGCGCTAATGTTTTAGCAATTTCTGTGACCGCTCTCTGACATTCAGCGACTGCCCTCTGACTTTTGGCCAGATCCTTCTTGAACACGTCTATCAGATCGTGTCTGGAACTCTGAGTGTCAGCCTTTGCGTTACTTTTAGATCGTTCCTGCCTTTCAGACTCAAATTCAACAAGCCTTTGTAGGATTCTATCGAGTGTCGGTTGTTCAACTACACCTGTTGAGGAGGATGACATTGCCATAGCTCTTAGCTGTAATGACGAGCCACATTTACTATCAGGAATGCATTTCAACTGTGGAGCTTGCAGGACTCTGGATTTTGGGCCATCTTGATCTCACAGTTGCATCTCCAAATCGATTAACAAACTGCTCATCAGGTGGGCGTGCAAAAAGGCTCTTCATATCTGTAAGCCATGCTGCTGAAGCATCACTAAATTCATCCCAAATCTTAGAGCTTTCTGCGAATGCTCTTTTCTTTTTTTTTAATTGCACCTTCCTTACTTAGCATAGATATTACTCCTCCATACAGCTGTTAAGCCTGACTACGTATCTTATGAAAGGTTTCAAACAGCTGCACTATCTCTGTGAAATTTTCAGGAGCATCTTTAAGATTTTAGATTTCAGCCATGAGATTGGAAAGCCGGTCACATTCTCTGGCTTTGAGTCCATACTCAGATCACTCCTGGTAACTTCACTTGAGTTATTCTTGGACATTGACACATTCACAGCAACATGTAAGCTGCTTCTTAGCAACAGCTACGTCACAATTGAGACGCTCTAACAATACAGATGAATCAGGCTTCCTTAACTCAGGCAAAAGCACAAGGGATCCTCCATGATGCCTTATATTATATCACAGGCTCTTAAATCTTCTCCAGTTCCGGTATAGCAACTTTGCTTTCATTTACGATTGTGCAAAGACAGAAGATAAGATCACAATACCTCATAGTTGCTCAGTTCTTTTTCTTTAGTTAATGAGTCATCAAATGGTAGTTTCCAATTCCATTTCAATGCCCTCAGATGGCAAGTTTTCTGATGAAAAATTGTAGCTGCGTTTATTCAAAATTATTAATGTTCTGCAGATTTAGTTTGACTCATGGGATTCAGCAATAGCTTGACGCATTGAAATGATTCCACAGACAAAATATCTTTGTTTTTAAAAGCTTTAGTTAAAATTCAAAGTAAAACAGTTCACACAAAAACAGAGAAAAAACTGATATAGCAAAAAGGGTTCTTGTATAAGAAAAGTTTGGTTTAAAGCTTGTTTCATTCTTTAAGTTTGCTTATACAGCTGAACCATTTCTAAATGGTCAGAAAACTGTATGCATATCCCATTTGCATACTGAAAAATGGGTCTTTAAGCCCATACTAGCCATGAGACTAATTCCAATCACACAATGACACACTAAACACACTGTACTTCAGAAATAGCAAGAAAGTTCTATCTCATATTAACATACAGGGGGTAAAAGACTATACCATATTTTAATAGCTATTCTTCTATAGGAGTTAAGCAAACACTATATATATTTAACTTTAAGCATTAACTTTCTAAGATTGGCTCTTAGACTTAGAATGGAAGCAAAGCAGTCATACCTCTAAAGCCTTAGTGCCACTAATTTAGTGAGTCTGACAAAGGTCTTCAAATTCAGCACTTCATAGCAGGAGGGAATTTAATTCTTGTCTGGCATGAGTTATTATATATTTATGTCATGGACTGATCACACAAAGGTGTGCGTTTTTAAAAATAATTCCAGGTCAGTAATCTTCTGCTGTTTTAAACAAGCCAAGCCACTGGCAAAAAGATTGTAAAATTGTGAAAATCATGTTTTATATCTAAATAAACACATGGAAGATAATCTACAGAGCCCTTATTGATGGGTAAAATTTAAGTTAGTGTGGAGGATTGTTTTTTGAACAAAGGATGATGCTCTAAAATTAAGAAAAAATAAAATGTCATGGTATGGTTATTAAGGGGTGGGCAGCATACGTTAAAACATCACCAGACTGCAGTCCAAGAGAGAACTAGTGACAAGCCTTGTTTTTATAATAAGGAACCTGAGCAACTGAGAAATAAAAAGTTTAGCCAATATGTAGCCAAGTCTAGATTGAGAGTGATAGCAAATGAAAGAAAATTAGTATTAATTAGTTTACTAGACTGAAGGAATCAACCAAATTGATCTAACCAAATGATGGTGGTTAGATTTCAAATAGGGACATAAAATGTTTTCTGTAGGGGGTTCATGAAAACACTTGCCTCTCTCTAAGAAATATTTTAAAATGTTGTTACAAAGAAGACTGAACAAGTCGGATCTTAAGTAGCACATAGCACAATTTTCTTGCCTCTGTTCTCTGTATGTAAATAACAAAATATAGTATTGCAGTATAATACAAACCTGAGTCAGGTATTCTAAGTGGCAAATTATGTTACACTAAAATGATCACTCCGCTTCTGCAAAGCTTGCAGAAGGTGATAAAGCTACGTATATTGCAATGTTACAAAACTGGGACATACAGTAGCTTTAGCTATTAAATTCCTGTAGGATGCCAATATCTGTTTTATACTGCCCAGCAAAATCAAGGATGTTGGAACTTTTAACTTTTAAACTGAGGCCTCAAAAATGCCTGGAAAGTGATTGTTAAGTGAGCCACGAAGCTAATAGAAGAGAGACTGAAGACAAAAACTGATGAATAAGATATTTCAGTCAAGGTTCTGCCATTAATTACTCACAGGTGTCTCCATAAAACCACTAACAAAATATATGACTCCCTCCAGATGCCCCCTCTCCCTTCCCGCCATACCTGTTTGTACTACTGTGATAAACATAATAAAAGCAGACCTTGACCCTCAACTGATTCATGTGTAGTGCCTTCTGTTACTCCTTTCTGGCCCAATGATCAGAAAGCTTTTAGCATAGAAGAACCGCTGGAAATGCAGTCCAAAACAGTAACAAACTGGAACTCATATAGTGTTTAATATAAACAGTGATGGGCATGGAAAAATGGAGCATAGCTTCATTGCACACAGCAAATGTAGGCTGAACTGTTTTACAGCAATGCATGAACTACCTAAAGTATCCCAGAGGAGGAAGAAGCAGAATGATACAATCTTCCCAAAGTTTTTTGAGTGAACAGTAATAAAATCAGTGATACAAGGTGAAAAAGGCCTATTAACAACAATGAGGTACCATGTTGGTGGATATAAATAGGAAAAGTTCAAATAATCAGTGAAATGACAGGAAACAAGAATAGCACAAAAAGCACAAACACCAGAAATGTCAAGAAGTCTTCAGGAAAAGTAGAAAAAGCCAGAAAAAGCCTGAAGATTATCATTGGCATCAAGGTTCGTCTAGCCAAAGAGCTTAGAGATAGAAAGGCATGGTTAGGCAAGAGCTTCACTGGACAGAGATAGAGATGCCAGAGGTGGCACAGTGAGGAGCAAGTGTATTTTGTACCCCACTTGATGAACAGTGCAATGGTGCTTAGACTGCCTGCATTTTAAATATGTGAATGAATCTAAAATGGTTTTGATTACTGTGTATTTGTTTATTTTTTACTTTTTGTGATATAAAGTGAATGCTTGTCTTGATTAATCATAAGATTTACATGGATTTACATTTTTTGTATATTTTTCTTTTTTTATTTTCATATAATGAATAACTATTAAGATTAGTCAAATAGTATACACTGATGCAGTGGTTTTGGCTTCTGCCTTATGAATTGAATATCCCATATTTGATTTCTGTGTCCAATCACTGGCTATGTGGAGTTTGTATGTTTTCTCTATGTCTGCATGAGTTCCCTCCATGTACTCCTTTTTTACTCTCACATCCCCTAAAAAATGTGTGAGATGTATCAGAAACTCGACTCAGAGTCATGGAAAGGTTTGGGGCAGCCACCCATATAATTGATTTCCTGGCTGCAAAGTTGAGCAAGTAAATACAGCACTGCTATGCACAAAACCAAGTCCAAAACAGAACTGAGGGAATAGGGAAAAGGTGCAGGCTTTTAAAGGGGAAGATAGGAAGTGAGATCATAGGGGTCGGGCTCATGAAGGTCTTCAGCCATTGGTTTGAGCCCAGACGTGACATCACAGGGGCCGGTGCCGGCAAGGTCTCCTTTCATAGGCTCGGTCCCGGAAGTGACGTCAAGAGAGCCAGGTGGAATCTCCCGTGAATTGTCTACAGGAAAGGAAGAAAAAGAGTCAGTGCACTCTGCCAAATCCCAGTATGCCTCAGAACTGCCCTTACTCAAGCCCTTTAGCTGCCTCCCATGCGCACATGTGTGACAGATGTTAAGGATTGATTTCAAATTGCCCGCTTGTGAATTACCAGACCCTTTGTTGGACTGGTAGCCTATCTAGGGTTGTTTTCCAGAACTAGACTTACTGAGTTTGGAAAAAGAATAGAATACAGTTTCTCTTGGAAAACAACAAACATTTTCTAGTATGTGCTAGGCTCTGTAGTTGCCCATTTCTCTATTCCTATGGGACAGAACAGTAATGTTATCTACTCAGCGAAGTGACAACAAACAGATCAGGTGGAAATCAGCCGCAATTAAATTACTTTACATTTGGCTCATGTAAACTGTTGTCTTATTTTAGTCTGTCAGAAGCAATTTGAAGTATTTAATTCTGAGGTGACATACTTATCTTTACCTGAGGTTTGAATATAGAATGGAAACTTTGACTTTTTTTTTCAAATACAGCATAAAATCCCAGTTTTGCAAACGAAATCTTCAATGGAAATTTGGTGTATAACTGAAATTCAGGTTTCATTGTTTGGTGTAGCAATTATGAAGGTGAGATTAAAATAAAAATGCTGTGGTTTAAAGCCCAATACTTTTTTTATTTTTATTTTAAACCTGCACAGACCAAGTGATCACCAACTCTAGACTGGATAGAATTCCAGACTACTTAGAAGGATTCATAGCATGAAAGTGGCTTCATAAAGTACAATCTTTCAAAATACCTGCTATTTTTATTTTCTGATTCCAGATTATGACAATAATTTGAGCATTCTGTTATAGTTAGAAAAAAAAATAGTATTTTCATCCCTAAATGATTGGTTACCTAGCCCATTGTATAACTAGCATTCCCTGCACTTTAAAAACTGATTTCTGTCCTGTGAGTAAAAGACACCATCCTGCATTATGAATAGCTGCATGGTACCTGATACGATTTTGCTTCCATAAATAGCTAACAAAACAGGCCAACCACCTTTACTGTTACTTCAAAAAGACATGATGTTTAAATCATAAAATGTGTCTGTTCACTGGTTTGCACATTTACCAAATCTAAGAAAAGTTAGTTTGGAAGATATTTATATATTACACTATTGGACTAAACTTAATATATAATCAATTTTTATTTCTTGCAAAAAACAATTTTTATGATTTCTGAAATTATAACAAGGACTGAAAGTGGAAGCATATATTTTAACTTGGGAAAGCTAGAAAGAAAACCTGACTTTATCATACATACATTATATCACTTCATCATTCTACCTTACCCAGCACTACTTTATTAAAAAGGCACGTTCCTCTCACAGGACAGCAAAAGAAGCAAGAGTTAGTATACACCGCAACCTATTGGAATTTGCAGGTATTTTTATATAATAAATCCTGTATTTCTAGAAATGCTTATATGTATACTTATGTCTATTAAGCAGCTGCTAGCTCAGAGTGTTACTCTTATATGTCCAAGCATGTACTGTATGTAATTGCCTAGGAGTTACAGTACATGTTTATGTACATGGCAAGTGAACTGCATTCTTTACAACCCAAACCAAAGGTTATATTACCAAGGAAACTGCAGAGAGACTACAATAGCCCTAATTTCACCAGCAGGTAGAGTAGCTTTGTAGTGAGATGTTGGGTAGATTTTATTAATAAAACCTACTTGGAAATAACTGCAACAGTTGTCATTGTTAACTAACTCTGAAACACATGTAAAAGTGTTTGAAGGATTTTTGTCTGATGTGTAAGACTGATAATGAGTGCAAATAAACCTGCTGACTAAAAGTTCCATAGAGAAGAGTTTGTGCTCTCACCAGTTAGTGATTCAGTTACTGGCAATTACCATTTCTGTTTGTTCGTTTAATTCCTTTTTCTTTTATTTGCATATTTGAGCTTATCAGTTTGATTAATCTTTGTATATACATGTATTTTAATTTTATAGGTTAAAATATGCATAAACCTGTTACACTTGGTAACTTCACAAACTTTACAAAACACTGTATATACTATGAGCTCAGAAGAAATATTATGTTAACGGAATTTTCTTATTACACAAAGTAAAATCCCTTATTGTGTGAATATGAGGACATTGTAAAATTAAAAAAAATATTATTAATCTAAATTTAGAAGTGTACTTTTCAATACTAAGTCTTTTTATACATCAGTTCTGCTATTGTATGTATAATGCAACTATGCTAAATCGTCTAGTACAAAAAAAAATACTTATTTTGTCTAATCAAATCCCAGAGCATTCACATGTAGATTATATTTTCCTGGTTAATCTTCATCAATATTGCAGTATGGCATCTTTAAAATAAAAAAAAGTTGATCTTCCTTTTATAGAGGTTTATAGAGTTGTGGCTGACAACTGGCTGGTGAGTTCTGTATACTCCATTATCAAGAGGCTTTGAAGTGTGCACATGTGAGCAGAGGTTTAACAGTTGGCTATATAACTATGCACTGCAGACACATTTATTGCTTGCACATACACCAGTGCAAGCTGCAGTGTAGACACAAGAGATAAATGATGAATACACATTTTCTTACTTTTGGGTCATCTCCATTGACAATGCAAGGTCTCGAATTTTTCATATTGAAATGCAAGCTTTAAGTTTCTTCATGGGCATATAGTGTATTTTAGTGTAATAAAATGTAACAAAATAATGGCATGTGTAGCACTTCCCAAAACTATAAATGATTTTACAAAAGTCTTCATTCTGGAGTTTTCAACCATGCAAACATACATCAAGATATTGATTAATATGAAATTATTTATTATACTCCAACTTGCTCTTATTTCTAAAGCTTTATAACCACCAGAGAATTTCAAAATGTCAGAGTAATGTAGTCTGAACTGAAATAATGCAAGAAGAGTCATTTATGTGATTGTAATGATGTGAACATTATTACTCAAGAAATAATCATTTGTTAAAGGAATAACCTAAAACAAACATTGATATGTTGAAAAATAATATGCCATTATGTTGTTAATGAAATATAATAAACCAATAGACGAATGATGTCTGGTCCATCACCAGATTGAGCATTTCACTGTATTTTAATTATTCATCACTACAATACACTAGAAAACATGCCCATGGTATATTCAAGGTTATAGTCTTACTGATGTGAGAAGTCTTGCTGTTGTTCGCTTAAAAAGTAGTGATCATTTGCTTTTTGGGATATTCAGATCACTTGATCTATAGATGTATTAGCTTATGCTTTGTTATGACATGTAAATCTTTTAAAGTAAACTGCTTTGAGCTTCACAACTTTGCACCAGTTAGATAGAAGAGCATTTCCTTACAGCACATGTTGGAGTGACAGGTGTATTTCTTTTTCTTGTTCAATACTGTGTTTAATTTACAGGAATCTCTGTTACTGAATTTAATTGTGAGAAGCATGAATTATAAAGTGCAATTCTAAGATGAACAAAGGAGAGAGTTTCTATGGCCTATTGGGTTACACACCCAGTAGTTCATAAACACCCGAAAATGCTCAGTTGGACCTCTCAAAGGAAAAAGGAGACTATCAAGTCTACTGTACAATGATAATAAATGGTACTGAGTGTTATAAAAATTGTACCCATCAAATACACTTGGTTCACTGATAAATAAAAATCATCACCCAGCTTTACCCTATGCCATAGAAGTATTTAAATTAGGGAATAAGCAGGAGAAACTGTCAGGCATAAAGGCATACTATTTGAAAGTTACTACTTAGTTTGATTACCAGAATAGTCACAGCCTCCTTATTAAAAGTGAATGCCTCAGTATTGAGGAAAAGTTTCACTAAATATCAATTAGGTCTACTCAGCTGTAGAGTAGGATTTTTCTAGATCCTGGAGTCACCATGTCACAGTGGTGAGTCTAAAGGTTTTTGGAATCACTTTAAGTAATATTTGTTAAGGGAAAACACTTAGTCGACAGAATATTTATGTTGTTTTCCCGTGTTCTTTTTATTCATTTGAGCAGGGAACTCGAACCAGACTTCGTGGGGGACTGGGCTGGGAAGTCAGCCTACGTCAGAAGCCCTTGCAGAGAATAACCTTCCAGGCTGGGGATCCTTATTACGTTAGCAAGAGGAAGAGAGATGAGTGGCTGGCCAAATGGAAGATGGAGGTGAGTAAATGGATTGACTCAGTGTACAAGAGACAGTAGGGAAAGTCCTTTCCAATCTAGGAAACACTGTCCAAAGGGTGGGGCAGAGTATACCTCCAAAGCCAAGTGTATTTGACGATTCAGTTGCTATCTCATGAAGGTACCATTTATTCAGTATTCTTGGTGCAAATCAATGGAAATGACTGAGCTTAACCGATGATGTTCCTTGCGTGAGTGTGTGTGTTTGTAGTTTCTTTTTGTATTTCTTCATTTTCTATTGTTTCAGACTATCATTCAGAAAAAATTTTATTGTTTACAAGAGGGAATAATAGAAAGAATATACAATTACTTTGAACAATAACGAAGAACAGGTAGAAAGTGTTTACATTCACAGTTGTTCTGGGTGACATAGAAGATTTTTTTTCTTCTTTGCTTCAAAACACACATGTTCAGTTAATGAATTAAATTTCTTATGAAATGACTTGTCTTACGGAATTTATTATTAATGTGCTGTATGCTTGGTTTTGAAGGAGAACACAACAATAGATCTACAATATGCTACCTGATGTGTAGTCAAATCATCCTTGCAAACAAACAGCATACTAACAATGCAAATATTTATGCAAATCAAACTTGTGTTATACTAGTTTTGCAAAAGCAATACTATGTTGATATGTTTATGGGTGTACTGCAATTAAGTTATTTTTTAAAACTGCAGAATAAACTTTCTTCGGATGATAAGAAATGCAATGTTTCAATGATTTTTCAATTTCCTTTACTGTGTACTGATTTAATTATTGATTATTTCCAAATGTTTCAAATGTTCATGCTGGCTAATGTTACTAAATGTGTACTAGTTTGTTGTAGCAAGTGCCATTTTGAAATATAGGAACTAAATGCTGTTGGTAATTTTTCACTCTATTTTTTTACACCTTTGTTTCTATATTCAGATTTTATAACCTATATCACATATATTAGATCATTTGGATACAAATGATATATATACTCATATATATACAGGTATATGTTTATACATATGTACAATATGGTACTCCGTGAAAATGTGTGGAACCATCTGGTAATTCTTTAAATTATTCCTTTGAGATGATTGTTTAATAAAACTAATTCTTACCACTGTTAAAGAAAGGGTTAATATCCATAAATTAAAGATAAATTCAGTCAAGCTGATTTACTTGTGTAGAGTGTTGGAATTCACCATTCTAGTAAGGTGCCCTTAGAGAAAGTGCTCTAAATGCCCTTTTAAAATTCTTTCAACATGATGACGAAATATGGTCAGTCTTTTAAATGGTTCCACGGAACAGACAAAAAATCATTCATGATGTCCACCAGAACCACAGGACCATATACAAGAATCTTTAAATTATAGTGTTCATGGGTGGTAAACCAGGTGAAAATCATAAAAAAAAACATCTGTTCATATTACATTTGCAGCAGATTATCCGCATGCCTGAATATATCTAAATTTATGTACACTGTATATGCATACTTACAGTTAGGTCCATAAATATTTGGACAGAGACAACTTTCTTCTAATTTTGGTTCTGTACATTACCACAATGAATTTTAAATGAAACAACTCAGATGCAGTTGAAGTGCAGACTTTCAGCTTTCCTGAAAGGTTTCCTCCTTTTTAATGCTCTGCCAGGCCTTTACTGCAGCGGCTTTCAGTTGCTGTTTGTTTGTAGGCCTTTCTGTCCGAAGTTTAGTCTTCAACAAGTGAAATGCATACTCAATTGGGTTAAGATCAGGTGTATGACTTGGCCATTCAAGAATTTTCCACTTCTTTGCTTTAATAATCTCCTGGGTTGCTTTGGCTGTATGTTTTGGGTCATTGTCCATCTGTATCATGAAACGCTGCCCAATCAATTTGACTGCAATTAGCTGAATTTGAGCAGACAGTATGTCTCTGAACACCTCAGAATTCATTCAGCTGCTTCTGTCCTGTGTCACATCATCAATAAACACTAGTGTCCCAGTGCCACTGGCAGCCATGCACGCCCAAGCTATCACACTGCCTCCACCGTGTTTTATAGATGATGTGGTATGCTTTGGGTAATGAGCTGTTCCACGCCTTCTCCATACTTTTTTCTTGCCATCATTCTGGTAGAGGTTGATCTTGGTTTCATCTGTCCAAAGAATGTTTTTCCAGAACTGTGCTGGCTTTTACAGATGTTCTTTAGCAAAGTCCAATCTAGCTTTTCTATTCTTGATGCTTATGAGTGGCTTGCACCTTGCAGTGCACCCTCTGTATTTACCTTCATGCAGTCTTCTCTTTATGGAGAAAAGGCCTGGCAGAGCATTAAAAAGGAGGAAACTTTTCAGGAAAGCTGAAAGTCTGCACTTCAACTGCATCTGAGTTGTTTCATTTAAAATTCATTGTGGTAATGTACAGAACCAAAATTAGAAGAAAGTTGTCTCTGTCCAAATATTTATGGACCTAACTGTATGTGTGTATAGGTATGCAATCTAACGACTAACTTAGGAAGTCACACGTTTTGTTCCATAGTATCAGCAAACAATAGCAATTTGTAACTCATTTGTGATCACAGATGGATATTTTAAATGTCTAAAACTACAGTAGCTGATAAAATATCTCAAACTCTGTCCTGGAGACCCACTGTGGCTGCAGGTTTTTGTTCCAACCAGCTTCTGTTTATAATTAGACTCCTGGGCTAATTAAGTGAACTGTTATTTCCCAAGTTCTCTGTTTTGGGAACAATATATAATTTAGTTTTGTAAAAATAAATAAATATTAAAATGTACAAAGCAGTTATATGGGAATAATATATATTTTTTTCTTTTTAACAATATTTTCATCTTGATTTTCATTCTACTTTTCCAGGTGTTCTAATTGGTTAATTAATCCATTATTTACTAATTAGTGGGTCTGACGCTAATGTAGTTGCAGCCTTTCATGATTCAGTGTTGTTTGCCTGCATGTCTGCTCTGCTTGTTTTTAATTGTTATTAGTAAGATACAACAAAAGAGGAAAAAAGCACATTGAACGGGCAAAATATAATGAAATCAACAAAAGAGAGTTAAGCATTTAAATCTATAGCAAAAGTAGGAATATTTCTAAATGTCTTATACATGTAAAAATCATGCTGCTGTGCTTTTCTTAATGTAGAAAAAGTGAAAAAAATACCAGCTAATTAAATGAGCTCAGTGTTATCAGGTGTTGTCACTGATTATGATTCTGGTTGAAGCAAAAATCTGCAGCCACAGTGGGTCCCCAGGACCGAGGTTGGGAAACACTAACCTAAACAATTAATATAATTAATGAATAGTATGAATTAAAAACAACTTCATAACTTGAAAAATTGTAATAAAAGATGACATATGCATTTGCAGCAGAAATCACTCCAGTTCTAATGTACAGTAATAGTGAGGGATTAATGATCATTTACCTTCTGAAGCTTATCCTCACCATCATCATTACCAAACTAATGGAAATTTCCACATTTACCCAGTTTATTCAGTAACCCCCTAATTTTTTTTTTCTTCCACTCTCTACGGTCATGGGCATCCTTTAGTGCAAGACCCATTCTTTCCATATAATCTGACACCACTTCTGAGCTCATCTTCTTTGGCCTTTCTTTTGGCTGTATCTGTTCCACCTCTATCTTAATGTACTTCTTTACCTAATCATCCTCCGCCTTTCACTTCTCATGCCTAAACCACCTAAGTCTGTTTCTTCTCAGTACAGCACTTTAACGCCTCAGCCCCAAGTCTTTCATTTAACTTGGCATTCATCTTCCTTTTACTCTGACACTCCTCTCTATTTAGTCTCTTTTCTTTCCTGCTTTGCTTCATGTTTCACCTTCATCAGCTGTGAAATATTGCCTCACCCTGCTTCCATTTCTATTTTGCTTCCTTCAGACACTGTTAAGGTTACTTTACCAGGCAGGAATATCAAACATCAATTAACCCCATCTGTATATTTAATTGACACAACCCTATTTAGGCTGTATTCCTCTATTGCCATTAGTCTAAGCCCAGTGTTGTACCAGAGGAGGTATCCTCTTTAGCAGTTTCTTGCACAACAGGCCAGGTGTTTTAATGAGACATTCCATCAACACCCAATTCTAAACATTGTACAGAACCTCATCAATAAACTTTTTTATGCATTTAAAAAAATCAAATATGTATAAAATCAGCAAATGAGGCTTGTCTTATTAACAATAAGTCAAAAGTGTTTACAGAATTATTTTTTGTAGATATTATACAAAAATAAATGTTCTGTTTCAAAAACAGACAACATACTGCTTGTTACCAGGGAAGGTCAAACTTTCCTTCAAGATACTCTAATTTATGCTGATCTTTGTGGTTGAAGCAGTGGTGATTTGGATATAAGCCAAACTGAAATTCAGGACTCAGAAATCAAACAGTTCTAAAGGCAATGGCAACACTTACTATACATATGTAATTATTTTTCTTCTTTTTTCAGTAGGCTCACTTAATAATTTATCGGGCAATAGCCACTTAAAATGTAATTCTCTTTTATACCAAGGACAGCTTAACAGGAATACTGATTTTGCTTGTACTTGTGATATTCAAGTTGCCCGCAGCTGGTATTGTCATCCCTAAACCCAGGTATCAATAGTAACAAATGAGGGTGGACTGGACTGGGCAATGAAGACATAAATCACAGCAAGGGTGGTGCAAAAGTCAAAGAGTGTTCAAATTCAAAGTTCAGTGCAGTTTTCATTAATAAATAAATAATCCTTCATAAAAACAGTGTTCAGTGTAGGTTAAAATTTATAACTAAATAATCCAATAAAGAAGTTAAAAATCCAAAAGTCTGGATCTGACCATGAAAACCATTATGAACCTTAGTGCATCCATCTAAAACACCCATACTGTCTGCTCAACGGCAGACAATTGAACACAAGTGAAGTCAGCCATCTTACTGACTCGTGCCCCTTGCTGCCTTCTCTTGGTTTGGTGGAGATCCTGCATGCCATGCTCCTTCTCCCTCTGTCATTCCTTGGTGTCTGCTGGATCTCAGGGAGTGGTTGCTCCTGCTACTTTAGATTCTCAGAAGGAGCAACCCTACCCCATAAGCACTGTCCATTTGCTCCACCAAGAGCATTGTTCCTCTCTATAGAAGCACCATACCTGCCACGATTTTGCCTCTCCTTTTCCTTCTTTCCATTTAACCTCTGTACATTCTTTTTCATTCTGCCTCTTTTACCATTCTTTCTGTCTTCTTCTAACTTGCTCAAGCTCCTTTTTTTTTACATAATACAAAATAACAAGCACCTGTTCAATGTTTCCTTTGTATCATTTATGACAGAGGGGGATTATGAAACCTGTGAAGGTTTAGAGAGGCTATTGGAGTTAAAGAGGAAGCAATAACAATATAACGAATACAGTGGCTTGAATAAAAATTAAAATAAAAATGTATAATTAAAAAAACAAAACAAAGCAACTATTGCTTATCACAGAAGAAATGACATATAATTTCCTTACATTTCAATCTAGTTTTTCAATGTTTCAGAACCTGTGTTTTAGTTCTCTGTGGCCAAATGTGAGAAGTGCCTGTTGAACTACAGTAGAATGTGTTCTTCATACACTTGGCATAGTTGAAGTGCAGTGTGTATGTAAGATCAAACAGGATGCACATAACTTTTGACAGGTCTTGAATGATGCCTATTACAACTTCTCCCTCAATGATGGTCTTCAGTGAAGCTGGACTGAGATGGAGGGATGATGAAAGCACAGCAGCTTTGTGTTCAGTGAGGAAGATCCCAATGTCAAGGTGGCAGAATGAGTCATCATCAGCATTCTTACAACATAAAAGCACATTCATAATATTTCTCATTAAATAACCCTCAGTGATGTTAAGCAATATAGTCTAATCACAAGAGGGTCAGGCACATGAGGGAAGGTGAGAATTAGTTATGACTGATGAAGTAGATTAAACAAACACGTCACCCAAGAGAGGTTGGAAAGAGCTCGGAAAGAGATGTTGCTGTTAAATTTTCCTTCTTTGAGGTCCAAAAAAGAACACCTATCCAGCCTCATTGTATTCAGGTACAGGGAGATAAGGGAGAATGTGGAAGTCTGGAAACCTTGCCAAATCCCCAGAAACTAACTTAATGGACAAATTGTACTAGTGGTAAATGGATCAATATCTTAAACTGTATAAAACTATGTTCACAGTGTTTAACAAGAGCTATTAAATTATGGTGAAACATCAAAATTTTGATATTATGGTGTTTTTAGATACTCTGAGAAAATAAGAGGTCTGTGGGGTTGTCACCAAGAATAATGGGAAACCTCCTGAGAACCAGTGTCCAAATATCAGTTGGCTCTTTAGTCTTTTGAAAAGTAAAATGAAAAAATGACAAGAAAATTATTGAACTACAAGAAAACTGAACCACACAAGCTCAATTTAATTGTTTTGCATAACTAAGATAGTGCCAATTTTTTGTGACATGTCATGTTATATAAGCTGTGAACAACAATGCAATGCATGTGTCTAATATAGACCAACCCTGGCGTATTATGAAAGGTGCGTCCACAGCTGTCCAGTGTTCCTTCTCTTAGATTGAAATATCTAAATAAAACGAACATTGTGCTGATCAGTGTTTTCATAGAATTCCCTCTTGAGGTTGTTTCTCGCATCCCTGTTGAGCTCTGTGTACACCTAAAAAATACAGAGATACAGAGTTTAACACTTCAAGACTAATAATACTGTGGGTGAAGGCATAGCCTGCTTGTTTCATCCCCATCCAACTAGAATTGACCCATATCCTGTCCAACCTACATTCTCATATGTGCTTTAAAGAGTAAATGGGCAATGAAATAAATTAAGAAAAGATGACAAAGGGATATTCAGAGACATCAAATAAGGACAGAAAAAAAGATAGATAAACAGAAACATTAGCATTTTATCTCTCTTGAACTTGCTTTAGCGTTTGATAACGAGCTATCCGTGCCATAAAATCTTGTAATGACATTGCTCTCTGAGGCAGTCCTGAAAGTCTCACAGTTGAATCATCTACATCTGTGTGTTCTTTGAGAATGTCCTTGACTGAATTATACAGCATTGGCTGAGAAAATTCACCAGTGGTGAGTCGTCAAGGCCAGCAAGGCCTTCTCTTCTGGCCTAAACACAAGTCAAAATCACCAACTTATGTTTTATTTTATTTTTTTTTATTTTTTTGTTAATATATTTTTCCATGAATGTGTATTAAATAATTCACAATAGTCTATTCTCTTCATTTCATAGCTTTTCTCTTGGTTGTGCTGCTTCCAGTAGTGTATATTTATGTTGGAGCTTTTATCCAATCATATTTCAGCCATCATGTGTTGCCAGGGTAAAAGAAACTTGCATTGAGGCTTTATAATCAACAGTGCGGACGCCTGTAGCTTAAAATGGCAATAAAACTGTTGTTTTAACCAATCAGGTTTCGAGTTGGGGACACTGGGGACATATAGCAGGCATACAATAACATCAACATTTTCATATCCATCCTATGATTAGATGGTCAGAGAGCGATCTCTAGCAACCTGCTCAAGCTAAAACATTTTCGTGTAGGTTTAATAGCTGTTTTTTCAACCCACAATGGCTGACAGAGGAGAGAAAATTGATTTGGTCGCAAATATACTTACAATGCTATTTTCAAAATGGACTTTTCAAGAAAGACTGGATATCATGAGTAAAGGTCAGCCAACCCCATAGCTAGCAAACTTAATCCAGCTGAGGGTTTGTCCACCACTTTCAATCTAGTAACTACAAACGGTACCCTCGGCTCACAGCCTCTGAGAAGAAATGCAAATTGTATTGCTGGGAATGCCTATTATTTGCAACAGATTGATTTGGTGTTTGGAGCCACACAGGATTTGCAAACTTCAGTTGTCTTAGCAGTGAGACACCAAAGCACAGCCGGACACTTTTGTACATCCAACGGTGATTTTGAAAACTTTTTGGGGAAACATGTGTTGATCTGCAGTTCAATGAACATATTTGGCAGTGACTGTCCCCGTGTGCAGTGCTTCTGTCAAGCAGACATTTTCAGTGCTAAAGTGAATTAAAACTTATGCCAGAAATACAACTGGACAGGCTCGACTTTTAGCATTAGCCTCCATGGAACTGAAACACACAGATAATATGTACAGCAGAGTGATTGAGGAAAGAACGGAGTATAGATTTTGTGTACAAATTAAATCAGTATTTTTGGTGAGTACGGTGCATTTTATTATATTTTTTATATTTTTGTCATTTTGTTAGGTAAATATTGATGCTTCCGCTAGAGATGATGATGTGATGTTTCTTTGGCTACAGTGAAAGGAGACTTGTTGAATTGTGTTAACTGGATTTCTTGCTTTATTAATGGCATTCATTCTCACTACATGAGATACCAGTCTGTGATGCAATGCCCTGTTATACTACGTTTCTGTATAGTATAGATGGCTTCTATAGCCATGGCATCGTAATGATGGTATTAAGAGGTGGATTAATTTAGGTAGGATGCCACTGAAGTCCCAGGTGTGAAATGCACAGACCGCCCCTGAAATTCACATAGTTGTAAAAGCTGTTGTATAGCTTCAGACCTTTCTGAAATATGAAGGATGGTGTATATTTTTTAAAAAGGAGCTACTAGGTTGTGCTCCAAATGTTTCCCTAGATCATTAAGCTCTTCATTGCAGAAATCCTCTATGTCCTCTAAATCAGGGGTGCCATTTAGAGGCATATGTTCTTCTTGGGCCATTTTGTGAGCTACACCAGTGGAGACTAGTTCTGGCTTAAATGTCCTCCAATTGTCTGTTCTGTGCTCTTTACTTCTGTGTGCATTAAATGTGCAGTACACATTAGTATGTCTTTTATATGGACACTGGACTTTTTGATGAACTTTTAAATGTGTACTGTACAGGTGAATGAAAAACAGCTGCTTCTATGCAGGTCGCAAAAAAAATTACATAACTGAGAGTGAGCAGTTACTTGGGCAGTTTCTGATGAATCTTAGATGAGTGGACCTTAAGTGCATTAATGGAATTAAATGTGCGCAAGAATTCTTTGTGTAAGCAAGGAAACTGCACAGTTCTACTGCAGCTCCCATGGTTTAACTTGTAATGTTTTAATAGGTAACCCTTTTTATCACATATAAACTCACAGCACTTGTACTTCCACTGCATCTTCATAAGAATCAAAACAGAACATGAGAAAACTTTGAGCTCAACAACAGTTGCGGTTACATTGATGCAAAACATTAACCCACCTCTGTTAATGACTAATTAATGGCTTTTTCTTTTGAAAAGTTCTCAGAGTTATTGCTGTAAATGCAACAGATCACTTGTGTGCAAAGTTTAACACCACTTTGAATTGGTATGCAAACATACCCAAACAGTCATGAGCTAGCGTTACCCAGAAACAAATACAAACAAACGTGCTAATGTTATAAGCAACGAAAAAACAGAGATGATTTAAAAAATAAATAATTTATGTCAGCACTTTAACACTATGCTACCTTTAGCTTATAGGTAACTTGTTGGCTCTGCCCAGGTCAATTTTCAATCAATCAATTTTCCCCAGAAACCAGTATTGCTAGATTGAGCAGACAATTTTGAGCCCAAACAACAACTTTAATCTTGCTCATTGTGATGAAAAATCACTAAATAATATTCTTTCAATTATTGTAGAAAATCATAATCCATGACATTGTATGTTTAATAGAAAACACAAAAAACATCAAATCTGAGTCAAATAATGAATAAGTAAAGCATAGATTCTTGCTCACATGTACTCATGTGCATGAGTGAAAAAGAAAAAAAAAACATAACATCCCCTCTTTTCTTTTCTGTCCAGAAACCACATCCGGACTAAATCACAGCCATGGCAACAACTATTAACAATCTTACAGTATTAATAAAGCTACAGTTTGACTAAACATCTTTAGTAAACACAAGAAAATTATCACAGTCATCATGCTTGTTTTCAGATCCATGGTGGCGGATGATGATGTTCAAATCTGTTTTTGTGCAGATTAATGACATTTTAGAATTTTGCTAAAATAGAGCTGCATGAGGCTAATTGCACATGTACATGTGAATTATTGATAAATCAGATTTCTGGCTTAATTTGGTTGTTTACCTTAACCCGGTTATGTGTGTGCATGTAAAAGCACTGACTATATTAACATCAGAGTCCAGACTCTAAGAACTTTGAAAACTGTGAGAATCCCTGTTGGTGCCTGCAAGTCCTCTTCTCCACACAAGCCTAATTCAAAATGTTATGTATATATTGGCATACTAATGTTGTGTCTAGATACAAATGTGATTGTACCAATGTTGTGATACCTAGATTGGAAGCTCCTTGCTCACATTATATATAGCAGTTCACTTAAATATACAAACCCAACCGATACAGTCTAAGCAGTTTAACATTTCACGTCCCACCCAAGACTATTTTTATTTACCAAACAGGATCAAAAGAAGACCAATTGGATAGGAACTTGTCCAATCTGGAAACACTACCAGAAGGATATCTACAAGTAGTTGCTTTACACACTCACTGCTCCACTTGGTGTAAAATTTCTTTCATAAACAAACAGCTTTTGAACACAGCAGCAATGCAGAACAAGTGGGCTTTTCACATAACTCGGCACTCACAGTGGTTAAACGTGTTGCTAGGCAGAATTTGGAATAGGCCCCTCCTTTCCCTTACAGAAACTTAACATAAGTTATCTCTACTTAACATGATCATTACACTTCAGATTTCAACTGAATGCTGCAAACAACTAATTTGATTTAGTACTGAGTACCTTTTTTTAAAAAACAAAAAAGAATAATTAATGACCACTCAAAAGTTGAATGTAAACCAAATCCAGGTGTACAGCGTGAGTGCATTGTTTTTCATTTTAGACTGTACACTGCTGCAGAACCATAAATATGCTCTCCATTGAAACTGTGGTAAATAAATTTCACATAACACATTATCTGTGAATTGACATGACTAAGACTTTAAATGGATGAGTAAATTTAGTGGACTTAAGAAAATGATCTGAAAGTTCAAAGTGCCACGTTAAAGTGCAGAAAAAAGTATACTGCATTTACAAAAGTGCTGCTAATGTTACATACAGTAAAAATACAAGGAGGACAGAGAAGTGAGATATCATCTAAAGTATTACATGATTTATTAGGGAATTTTAAAAAGCAAGTCAAACGTAGGCAGTTTTACATCTGAATATTCCACATGATTTGATTGTAGAAATGCATAAAGTTGTGACTGGATGAGTCTATACAGCATTTTTTGTTTGGATTATTTTTCCATGTGTTGTGCTGTCATCCTTAAACAACTTCATGCTACCCCCTCCCCCCATGTAGTTTCTCTTGCCTACATCCTGAATTCTTATTCTAGCTGCATCTTATATGGATTTTATCATTGTGGTGGTTTAATGAATGCATGTCAATTTTATGTCTCTTTTTTTTTTGACTGATAAATTCAAAATAATTTGTTTTTAATGAACTTCTGTACTTAAGCACACGTTCAGTTAATGTAATACCACAATACCTGCCTTTTAACATTTCTGTCTGTGATACAAGCCACACTTTTATTGCTAACTGTTCTCTTTATGAGTTTTATGACTGTGTATATATATTAAATTAAAATGTTATTTTTTAACCTCACTGCAGAATTTGGAAGACCTGTTTTTCAGCTAATTTTATCTGGTCTTCAACCTAGTTTTAAAGTTAAAATTGTTTATTTGTGACTAAATGGAAATAACTGTGGTGCTTATTTCGGTTTATCTTTCAAGCTGTTGTGCTGTACACGGTACCCTGTGTGAAAAATAATTGTCCCGTTAGACTCAAAAACTGATCACAATATCTTTAGCTTCATTAACTGTTTAACGATTCTTCCATATTGTAAAGGAGTCTGTGGTTCATAACTGCATGAATTGACATTCAATTAAAAGTAACTGGAAAAGAAAGTATAAATCGACAGAACCCTGGACTTAGCAACATTATGTTTCAGCAGGTGCTTTTATTTTGTGTATGTAGGCTACACATTTGCACATTAGGAGAAAGTGCCGAATGAAAATAAAAATAAAATGAAATGTTCCTTCTTTTCATCTTGCTTTATTTTCATGTGAACACAAATGGCATATCAGTCACAATGTATCTGTTAACCTCTTAAATATGCTTTTCCCTGGAGCATTAAGCACTAGACAGAAACAAGCACTAGACAGAATGCATACACAAATAAAGCTACACATTTATACACTTCACGTCATTATTAGTATATCATGGAAAAAGTTTTTGCTTTAGGTATGTATTCAGTATTTCTTGTGCCGCATTTTCTTTCATCCTACACTTACTCAGATCTTTGTAGACATGGAACACACATGAGACACATGTATTCCAAATAAACGTTTACTGTATTATTTACCCTATACAACTCCAGGCACCTCATATGCAGATAAGGAACCTTGAGCTGAGAGAACATTTTTCCTGAGTTGAGCCCTGTCATAGGGATGGAATAGCAGGCTACACGCTGCTTGTGCTGATCGACACATTTACAAAACAAAAGATGCTGATAGAGAGGTACGAAGGAATTTAAGATGGGCCAGGATTATGAGTTTTTTTGTAGGCTTCAGGGATTCTATTGTTAAATGGATGAATAAATAAATTCTGTTAAAAGTAATCCCTTAAAAATTATTTTTGTGAAGCTGTCCTCAATTTGATACATCTTTTAAAAATGTTTTTTCCAGGAAGTGTTATATAGTTATAATTATTATTCTGTATTTGGCAGATGATTTTATTGAAATGCAACTTACAAAGACAAATATTTAGTCAAAATCTGTGCTTAGAAAGTACAAATTTAATTGGCAACAGAGACCAGAATTTAAAATATTTTCATTTTTAACATTTTTTTAAATTTTAATTATTTTAATTATTATATTAATTCTGTATCTGGCAGATGATTTTATAAAATTCAAACACACAGAAAGTTAGAAAATACAAAGTTAATTATAACAGAACCAAATTTAAAGTAGTACCTTCATTTTTCTATAACCTCCCTTTTGTTTTCTTCAGTCTTATATCAGTCTAGCATTGCACTTTTTAAGTAATGTAGTAATGCTATCCTCATTTTTAACAGCTGTTCCTCTGCCCCATTTAGTCTCCCTTTATTTACCTTCTGTTAAGTTATTTAGCTCTGCTATCAGTTCCTTTGTCCCCAGCACTATTTTGTTTTGTTATATCATTTACGTATTTTAAAATAAACCAGAAATTCAATCAAATTTCTTCAAATGTGTAAACACTTTTCACAGAATATTGGTTTCAACAGCAAATGTGGCCTCATTGACTCTTTGTTGTAATTGACATAATAATCTGAAATATAGTTCTTAAAAAAAGGCTAAAAATATTTATATGCTCATTTTGGGAAAACACTATTTTAAAGTACTACTCTAAATGCCTAATATTTATGGGCCTTCTTGTGGCATTTAGAGTGTACTAAAACACATGGAGGCAATCAGGTCTTGAGGCATATCCTGCTGAGAAAACAACATTTAACTGGCTATTCCACTTTTATGTTTAACTAATAATACTAAGGAAATATGCTTTATAGTTATTATAGTTCCAGTTTAAAAGAAGTAATTTAAGAAAATCTAACATGATTTTCCAATGGGTACATTAAACATGCATTCAAACACCAAACAGTAAAAGACACTCAAATGTTAACATTTGCTCAGTTAAATGACTGAAAAGCATTGTTATATTAGAATGTGTTTACATATCTCACAATCTACCATATATTAACAGTCAGGCTTATGTAAAATAAGAGTAACAAATAAAAAATAAAAACCCTTTTATGATTACCGGTATATGTTTCTTAATATATTTAAATGTGTTTGTTTTGACATAAGGAAAGATGTGTATGGTGTTCAGGAAAATGAGCTGTACTACAGCAGCACCCTTGAATATACCAAATTAATCCTATTTTAGCAGAATAATAAGACATGCTCACTGAGCTTGCACCAGGCCTCATTTAATTTTGGTGGTCACTTTGACAATCTTACAGCAAAATTTGGCAATACAGTAGCTGATCCAACTAAACTTCAATTAGTTCAAACTCGAATACCCAATGGAAACAACTTATCCTGAAGCAATGAAACTGCAACTACACTGAGGATGTAATGTTCACATTTGATGCTTTGCAGCACCTGTACTACACACGTTTTCTGAACTTTAAGCATGCTACTGTTCCCTAAAAGTCTTTCTGTTACCAAAAGCATGGTACTTTTGGAGCAGTGTAGGTTAACGAGTAGATTAATACAACTCCTTCAACAATTATGCAGCTCTTGTGCCAAAAAAGACTTCTAAGGGTGCCTGTACAGTTCAGGAAGATGTCCCATGGTGCATTAATCTGAAAGTAATAGCCTACAGCGGACACGGCCCTGCACTTCGGCAATTGTTTTATGCATAAAGCAGTCAAGTGGACTGCTGCAGTTGACTCTAATTTTTTCTTAACCACACTCATCACACTGCTCATTATACGTAAAACACACCTTGAAAGTAGAATGCCATGTGTAACTGGCTGTTTTTATAAGTATATGTTTCAGTTTAACAAGACCATTTTACTTTCTGCATATATTAAAACAGATTGCACAATTACGGCAGCACATAAATGATGAAACAGTTTATTGAGTACCTTAATGCTTTTTCATATTACTTTCATTTACATATTGTAAAATAAGCACAAAACACTGATAAAGAGTTGGGGTATCTACCCTGTATACTTGGAAAAATCAGGCTGAAAAAATTGGTTGTTACAAACTGAGCTCAAAATGGAACTGAATACAGTGGTTAAGATGCTATTCTGCAGTGGGAAAAGAGAGAAAGAATTAGTGGACAGCGCCAGCCCCTGGCTTGGTAGGTTAGTGCAATTATTCAAGCCCATAAGATGTCTTCAATGTGCAAGTGTGTAACAGTATACAACTTTAAATTGTTACATAAATCCTTAGACACTTTCAGAATTTAATTTTAAATAAAAAGGAATTGATTTAAAGATGCCAATAATTAAATTAAAGATAATCTGAAATTCTTTTCAAGATATCTTAAATGTGCAAGGGTGATTTAAAGATATCTGTAAATCCTTTAGAGATATCTCTGATTCATTTCTGATATCCTGTTAACCTCTTAATGATTTTTTTAAAAATGCTAAAATACCTTTCAGTAGCAAATTAGAATACAAATCTGCTAAGACATTATAATTCATTCAAATCTTTATTCAAAATTGTTTACATACATTTCTGTAATTTGAAGATACTGTCTCACACATTCCTTAAATATGTCTGCAAGTCATGTAATTACTGTAAATTGAAGGTATCTTTAAATCCAGGTTATGAAAATATGTTAATTAGATTTGCAGATATCTTAATTACATTTGAAGGTATCTGTGAGTGATTAAGTTATACTGTATATTTAAGTATTTCAAGATATCTTAAAATTAATTTAAAATCTCTAAATGACTCTTTAACTTACCATAGACAAGTGAAGATTGCAGTAGTGGATGTGGAGTCCTCTTCTGTCTAAACGGTTTGGAAGCAGCTGCTTGGATTTGGTGTCCCCTTTTCATTTTAAGTTTAATATAGGTTAACTGTGTTTTTTCATTTGATGTGATTTTTCAAAGGATGCATACATAGCTAGAGCAAGCTATCTAGACAGAGAGTGTGTTGGCATAGGATTGTTGCTGCTCTTTATCCAGTAATCATTATAAATACAAGTTTAGTCAGACTTTTCTCAGTGTTGAATAAAACTAATGTGTTTTTAAACTTAGTGTACCATTGTTCGTGGGTAGTATGTGAAATAGCACTCACAGTACTTTTCTTCAGAACCTATTATACTAAGAAAATGGTCTTGTCTAAATTATAGGACAGATAAAAACTTATTTAAGAAGAATCAGTGATACCTATTGTATATTGGAGCTGATATATGGAATTATCTCAGAAAATTTTGCCCTATTTAAATGTTATCCCTGAAGTAACTGTAACTTGGGTAATAGAACAAAAGTGAAGGTCTAGTACCATAATAGAAAGGCAGTTTGATTTCCTCCAGATAATAAGAGTATGTGACCATCCAACAGACAGAACTGAATGGTTTGGATTAATTGCAGAACACAATTTAAGAAAGTGGGTAACCTGTGCTTTTCCTGAGATGGTGTTTAAAAGTTTCCTTTTGTGTCAGGTTTGTAATTACAACATGCAAATCAACCCACATGGCAGACAAAGGCGCTGCGGTGGGCTGGCGCCCTGCCCGGGGTTTGTTTCCTGCCTTGTGCCCTGTGTTGGCTGGGATTGGCACCAGCAGGCCCGCGTGACCCTGTAGTTAGGATATAGCGGGTTGGATAATTTATGGATGGCAGACAAAGGCTGGCAAACTCTAGTGAGGCAGCAAAGCTAATCACTGCAATATCATAATAGTTGTGATAAAATATCTTCATAGAAAATTTTTATTTATTTGATTTATTATTGAACTATCCAAGGCATCTGGCATTGCACAGGTATGTTTGTTTTATGGGTCAAGGGAAGAAAGGAAATATTTTTGTGTTTTTTTAAAAGTTGACCCTTTGTCATTTTTGGTTGCAAGTGTTCCATTTATCATCTAATATCTTTCTTATAACTATCAATTTATCTGCGTCCTGATTCAAGATTTTATGTTTTTTTGTATGATTGGATTCCATAATTGTGGTAGCTCATTTCTGGGTTTGAACAATGAATACTGCTTCTTTGAACTCCCTGGTTTATATTCTTTGCATTCCCTGATTTCATGATGTTTAATATAATCAATTTCATTTAATCAATGATGTTTAATTTAATGTTATAAAGATGAGGGAAATTGAATTCATTTAATGTTGATTTAAAGTCACTGCAAATCCTGGTGCTGTATTGCCATCAAGTTCTAAAATTGGAGCAGAAGTTATAATTAGATATTGGAATCAGAAGATAAAGCAAGTTCAAAAAGTAAGTTATGGTTAAAATTAGGTAGTCTGGGTGTGGAATATCAGATCCTTGTCTTAACAATAGGTGGCCAATTTTAAATAAATACAGTTGACCCTTGACTTACGAACACAATTGGTTCACGAGGGTTGGTTCTAACTCAAGTTGGTTGTAAGTCAAGACTATTTTTCCCATAAGAAATAATGTAAATACCCATAATGCGTTCCGAACCTCCCACAGCAACACTTATGTAAACCTTGCATAGACTACCAGAAACAACAATTTCATACTGCACTCACCATTTAAGTTGACATCTTTGGCTTGCAGGAACAGAGGAGGAGGAGAATGAAATGGAAGGTGGTTATTGTTTGGAAGGAGAGTTCCCTTCCATAAGAACATCAGGACTCTGACTCCCTGGTGTCCTTTCTCTCCTTGGGAGAGGCTGTAGCCCACTAGGACCTGCTTCTGGCTCACTAGGTCTCAACCTTTTCGGAAATAAAAACTGGTCTAAGGTTGTCTGTTTCTGTCTTTTCTTCAACACAGTTCTATAGTATGACATGACATTGTCATTAAGCAAGTTAATACAATGATTAGCTTTTTCTCTGTCTGGGTGGGTCTTCTCTACAAATGTTTGTAGCTCTGTCCATTTTTTCAGGATGTCCTTTATTTCAGAAGAGGACATTTGCTGCACTGATTGTTGATCCTCCCCCTCTTCTTCAGAAATCTCCTCAGCTGCCATTCTCTGTTGCTCAGCCAGAAGTTGCTGAAGTTCCTCTGTGGACAATTCCTCTGAGTGTTCCTCCACCAGTTCCTCAACATCACCACTGTCAACCTGCAAGCCTATGGACTCAGCTATAGTGACAATGTCATCAACCACAGGGTCAGTTGCAGGCTCAGGCTCCTCTACAAAGCCTTCAAAGTCTCTCTCCTCTATAATTTTAGGCCACACTTTCTTCCAGGCAGATCTTAGTGTCCTTAGAGAGACATTGGCCCAGGATTTCTCTATTAACCCCACACAGGAAAGGATGTTGTAATGTTTCTTCCAGAACTCTGTAAGAGTCAAATCTGTATCTGAGACCATCTGGAAGCACTTCTGGAACAGTTCCTTGGTGTATAGCTTCTTAAAGTTAGCTATAACCTGCTGGTCCATAGGCTGCAGTAGAGGAGTTGTATTAGGTGGGAGGAAATCTACTGTAAGCCATGGGAATTCTTCAGCCAAATCTTCTTCCAAGTCTCTTGGGTGAGCAGGAGCATTGTCCATGATTAGGAGAGCCATGAGTGGTAAGCCTTTGTCCTCTAGATATTTCTTAACAGTAGGACAGAAAACCTCCCTGATCCACTCAAGAAAAAGCACTCTTGTTACCCAGGCTTTTTGCATTAGATCTCCACAAGACCCCTAGCCTATTCTTCATGACTGTATGTTTTCTGAACACTTTAGGGGTCTCAGAGTGATAAACCAAGAGAGGCTTTATCTTTAGGTCACCACTTGCATTGGCACATAACAATAAGGTTAGCCTATCCTTCATAGGCTTGTGGCCAGGCATTTTCTGCTCTTCCTGGGTAATGTATGTTCTCCTGGGCATTTTCTTCCAGAAAAGCCCAGTTTCATCACAGTTAAAAACTTGATGAGAGCAAAAGCCATTTCTCTTTGTTATCATTTCAAAGTGGCGTATGTAATTTTCGGCAGCCCTTTTATCTGCACTGGCTGCTTCACCATGCCTAACTACGCTATGAATCCCAGTTCTCGCTTTAAAATTGTGAAACCACCCCTTACTGGCACGAAATGTTTCACCACTATCACTTGTTGATGGCTTATCCTTTAACAGATCTGCATTTATAGCCCTAGCTTTTTCACAAATGATTGACTCAGATAGGCTATCGCCTGCCATCTGCCTTTCGTTTATCCACACTAATAATAGCTTTTCTACCTCGTCTAACACTGTTGATCGCGACTTACTAATTTGAGTAACACCTTTAGCAACACTAGCTTACTTATACAAATCTTTTCGTTGTAAAATTGTGGAGATGGTGGATTTCGACATGCTGTACATGCTAGCGAGATCAGTCACACGAACGCCACTCTCATATTTACGCACAATTTCCTTCTTTGTTTCGATCGAGATCGCTTTCTTTACCTTCGTTGTCTTCTCTTCCTTACTTAACTTCTTTGGGGCCATTTTGATAGTAATTATCCAAATAAATGATATAAATCACTGCACTGAGAAAAAATACGTCCACAAATACACGTATCTCGACTCCGACTGCCGCTTGCAAATGCTCTCGGCTGTTTGTTTACAATCGCGCGAGCGGATACACGTGACCGCATCCGGGTCGTAACACAAGTTGTTGGTCGTAAATCAAAACAAAAATTTTGGTCGTAACTCAATTTGTTCGCCTGTCAGGCCGGTCGTATGTCAAGGGTCTACTGTAATCGTGCCCTGAGAAGGTGTAGGCTCCAGTCGGGTGCAGGTGTACCTGAGTGCGCTTCACTCTGCAATTAATTGGGGAACTGGCTGACCGCACTGCATACCCATGTGGCGGCAGGTGGCTAAGTTAAACACATCAGTGATATGGCAGAGGGAACAGCTCCATACACCAGCACCCAATTAGGCAGCAAGGAGTCTGCATGGGACAGAATTAGAGAAAAAAACAAAAGGAAGAAGTACAGAAGCTAAAGAGGGGAGAAAGTGAGAATCAGGCAAGAAGACGGGAGAGTGCCAGTGTGAGTAAGAGAGAGAGAAGAAGCAGGCAGCCATGCAGAGAGCCCTCAGGGGAGCGTGTGGCCCACACTCAGGGGCTGCTGAAGTGAATCACTCTGGCTGAGTTGTTGGAAGCAGGAGTGATGCGGTACTGGATTGTGCAATTCTTGCAGCATAAGTCCGGGAAGGCAGAGAGAGAAGGCAAGGCTCAGATGGGGAGCCGTATTGGAACCTTGGATAATAGGGACCTGAGCGTGGATTCGGATTGGGGATCCCTGCTGGGAATCATGGGACAGCAGGGACCCGGACCCATGTAAGAAAGTCGGCTGCATCTGTTGGTTTGAAGTCTCTTGGGGCTGCATTACCCAAGCTGTATAAGCCAAGGAGACGTTCATTTTAGAAGGGAAGCACTAGAGACTTGATTATAAAGGGCAGATTTTTGCCTGTGGGGTTTTAACTTTGTTTTAATGGATTACATACTTGTTTGTTTTTAATCTCCACTTTTGTACCATTTTATGGATTATTTATTTATTTATTATTGAAATTTTTGATGCACTTTTCTTTTGAATACTGTTTTGGAGTTTTAAATAAAAACATAGGTTCACCTTCACACCTACCCCTTGCTTTCTAAGTTGTGCCCTCATCTGCTAGGCTTATTCTTTGGTTACATTACAGGTGGCAAGTTCAAGAGGCTCCCTAGAGCAACTGGGATTGTGGAACTGTCCTGCACCATCACACAGGGGCCTATATTAAAAAAAAAAACACTGAAATTGTAACAGGAATCATAGTAAAAGAACAGTGTAAAAGTGTAAAATGCCAGATTAGTACATGTAACTGGAGCCAAAACAAAAGACATAAATCGTAATCAGGGAAAGAAGAGAGTTTGTAACCAAAAAGCTGTTAAATAAATCACATAAATAGAAAACTAAGAATTCTTTGGTTATGCACAAACATGGACAAACCAGGAGGTATTTGCTGACCTTTATACCTTTGACCATGTGCTGTCAACTTTCGTTTGACCTTACTTAGCAACTGCCTGCCAATAAAGACAACAAAGATAATAATATGTCAGCTGCCATAACAAAAACAATTTCCCATAATGAAAAACATATCTGTTCCAAAAATAAATGTAACAGAATCATTGATCTCTAAAACCCCAATAAATAATGTTTAAAATAATTTTAGAGACTAAGGACAATAAAAGACTAACATTATTAAAATTTATAAAGAAAATCCAGATCTTGACAGTAACAATATGCAGGTGTACAACAGCAGTGGCATTTTCTAAAATGTAAGGTTTTGCTTACATAAAAAATGCAGTATCATCCGTTCATTATTGTCAAATGCACATAATGCAATGAAATTCCTGCTTGCATGCTTGACTAACTCACACTGATATTGTCCTCCTCCAGCACTCTGAATGTCCCTACTGTAGGTTAGATAAGCTATAATATCACAAATAGGTAAGTAGTGGTGAATGTAAGAGCTGAGATTCCTTTAATGTATAGTTTTGTGAAACGGATGCAAAATCTCATTTCGCATGTAGTTTCACAACTGCAAAACTCAAACTCCCTAAGCACAAAGTTTCACTGCAAATTCAGTTTTGCTTCAATCACTGGCTTCTCACTATTAATAGACTACAAGTAGCCAGGGCCCAGGACTGGATGCCCTCTCATTCCACGGTCAATGATGGAAACATTCATCATTCATATGACATACATATGTAGTATTTCATGAAAGCAGACATAGCCATTTTTGACTAATGCATAGTTTTTTGTGTGTTTAACATTACACAACCTCACCCACTCTATTCCCACTGTCATTTGTATTAAATAATTGACATGGAAGGTTGCTGTCTCTGCAAGTTGGCCAAATGTAAACAGTATATTAAATTCCTTACCATCAGCAGAAGTCTGTTTTTTGTTTTGTGCCCTTCCCCACATTACAACACTATTTCTTGATTAAAGTCTAGATTTTAGTTGTATCAACAGTAATATGCATGCAAAATTTCATGAACTTTGAGTTAGCCTTTTTGAAATAATGTATTATTTGCCCCTATTATAATTAATCTTAATGATGAAATTTTTGAATTGCCTTGCAACCTGGATATTAATTTTGTTCAGTTTTATTATACATGCAGAATTTCGTTAAGATTGAACCAGTCATTTTGGAATAATGCCAAGTTCTTGGGCTGCCCCAGCCTCTTAAATCCCATTTCTGCAATTTAAATTTTGAAACAACATATAGCTATACTTCAAGTCAAGTCAAGTTGGGGAGTATGCACTGGTACATTGTGTTGCCGCACCCACTACATGACGAAACAGCTCAGGATCCTGGTTGGCAACCCCCCAGGCAGACACGTGGTCCAGTCCCACCCTTCGGAAATGACCCTCTATCTGCTGCAGCTAGGTGTTACATGGGGCGAACCATTGGCCTGGTCCAGCCACTCGGGTCCCCAACAATGAGTATGTTACAAGCTGGAACACCCTTGGGGAAACGTGCCACATGGCTGTAGTACCGTAACTGACGCTCCCTCACAATACAGGTAATGTACCTCATTCGGGACTCCATGAGCAATCGCTCATTCGACACAAAGTCAAACCAATGGTACCCAAGGATTTTCTGGAGAGACACAGTACCAAAAGAGTCCAGTCTTCGTCTCAGGTCACTGGATAGCATCCATGTCTCACAACCATATAGCAAGACAGAAAGCACAAGGACTCTAAAGACTCGGACCTTCATCCTTTCGCATAGATATCAGGAGCTCCACACACCCCTTTCCAGCGACCACATGACCCCCCATGGTCTCCCAATCCGTCTACTGACTTCATAGGATGAGTCACTAGAGACATGAATGTCGCTGCCAATGTAAGTAAACCTCTCAACAAGGTCGACACTCTCTCTGCAGACAGACACACAGAGGTCATTAAAGGCTTGGATCTTGGTTTTTATTCAGGACACTCACAAGTCCAGACACTCAGACTCCACGCTCAGTCTCTCGAGCGCCGTGATCAGAGCCTCCATTGACTCCATGAAGATCACAGTATCGCCAGCAAAGTCAAGATCTCTGAATCTTTCTTCACCAACAGATGCCCCACAGCCACTGGACCCCACGACCTTGCCCAACACCCAGTCCATACAAGCATTGAACAGAGTAGGAGCAAGAACACACCCATGATGAACCCCAGAATCAACTGGGAAAAAAACAGAGGTTCTGCCTCCACTCTGCACAGCACTCACAGTACCAGTGTATAGGCCAGCCATGATATCCAGCAACCTCGAGGGGATCTCTTAGGATGTCCCACAGGGCAGCTCAATCAACTGAGTCAAACGCTTTATGAAAATCGACAAATGCTGCAAAGAAACTCTGCCGATATTCACGTTTGTGCTCCATGAGAACCCTCAGTGCCAGGATGCAGTTGATGATAGACTTCTTAGGCGTAAAACCAGACTGTTCCGGTCACTAGTAGGTGAGCAAGTGATCACGGATCCTATTGAGGATGACCCTAGCAAGGAACTTACCTGGCACAGAGAGAAATGTTATCCCCCTGTAGTTGCTGCAATCCAGACGATCACCCTTGCCTTTCCAGATAGGGACGACAAGTCCCATTTTCCAGTCAGCTGGGATGATGCCAGTCTCCCAAATGGAAGCAAAGATTGCTTGCAATGGCAGGAGGACAGCCTTACCACCAGCCTGAAGAATTTCACCCCGGATACCACAGATCCCTGGAGCTTTTCCTCCTCTTAGCTGGTTCATCACCTGTGCAATCTCCGTGAGATTGGCTGGTTCACAGCCAATTGGAGGATCAGCCTCAAGAACCGTGGACCCAGAGATATCCAACGTCCTACCCGGAGGATCAGCTTTGAACAACTGCTCAAAGTAGCCAGCCCAGCGGGTCACAACTGCAGTGTCATCCATAAAGACCATTCCATCAGCTTCCCTGACTGCAACTCTCCGAGGAACAGATTCAGATGTGTGTAATGCTTCGATTCTTCTGCAAGCAGGATGCGGGTCCCTAGACCACAGATGGCGTGTCACTTGCACACAGATTCCTCTAACAAACGTCTCTTTATCTGCCCTCAGAGCCCTCACAGCCGTCCTTCTCAGTTCATGGTACAGACCAGAGTTGCCATTGAGCTGTGCGCTGCGACTCCTCTCGATGATATCCAGGGTGTCCTGCGAGATGAAACACCTCTTTCTGGGAACACCGGTAACACCAACACAACCCTCAGCAACCTGAAGGTTGTCACGGAAGGTCTCCCACATCACATTAGGATCGGCAGTTGCACCCAAATCTGCAAGTTCCTCACACAAACTGCGTGCAAACTCATTAGAAACAGCCTGGTCTTGGAGTTTGGCCAGGTCCAGGCTCATTTTCCTAGTAGGTGGTAACCTGCTGGACATAAGCTGGATCCCAAGAGTAGCAACAAGAAGTCTGTGGTCAAAATTCACAAACTGGGTACTTCTGTAGACCCTGCAGTTTTGCAAGAGCCTCCAGTGTCTGCCCATGAGGATGTGATCGATCTCCTTCACCGAAACCACCAGTATTGTAGTACCAAGTCCAATGATGCAGTTCTGGGCACTGGAACCAGGATCCAGCAATTTGCAGCCCCTGACTTTTTGCAAAGCCAAGGAACATGGAGCCACTTTCACCACAATCACCAGACCCATGGGGACCGAGACAATCCTTATAGCTAGCCCTGTCAGTGCCAGTGGCTGCATTGAAGTCACCCATGACAAGAGGATTATCACCTCGTGGGCACCCATCAACCACCAAGCGAAGCCACGAATAAAATGTTTCCCTTGCTGAGACATCACTCACCGGGGTCGGAGCCTAGACTGAGACAGCAGACAAGGCACCCAGGGAGTGCCGTAATCTGAGTCTCATAATACACTCGTTGAAAGGAGTGACATTGGACACCATCGGAAGAATCCAATCCGCTACAGCAACAGCTACTCCCCAAGTATGACAGCCATCAGAGTGATCAGACCAATAAATGGTGTATCCACCCACAGAGATCTGGCCAGTCCCTGGTCTGCGCACCTCTGAAATGTGGAGTTTACGCAGCTCCTCCAACAGCAGAGGAAGATGATCATCTTGCCGGAGAGACAAGACGTTCCATGCGCCTACCCTTATGGGCCACTTCAAATTGGGACCCAAGTGCTGCCATGCAGCGGGTGATGCCTCAGCGCCACACCAGTCCCGATCCCCAACAGACCTGACCCCATTGGCTCTCCAACAGTTTCAACTCTTCCGAGGATGGGGCTCCCGAGGGCTTTCCCCCATCCCCTTCATGATGCGAGCAGCCTTCCTATTGGCAGCTGCAGCAGAGCTACTTTCGCGGAGAGCAAAAAGGAGTCTTATCTGTCGTCTCGGAGCTGTGTGAGGTTTTTTTATGGTGGCTGGAGTGCCAATCCTGCCACCAACCCCCATGATTTTCCTGCAAGTTGGAGGACCGCTTGCAGGGCCTAATGCAGTATGACACCCAGGACAGAGCCTATACTTGCACAAGCAAAATTTAGTGAAAATCAGATCAGCTATTTTTGCTTGATTGGTCAACAGACAAACAGATTTAAATTTTATTTAAGTAAAATATTTATGTAAAACTGCATGGCTGGTAGGAATTTCACATATCTCCACAACATTATAATGTCACGTTATCTTTTTGAGTATAGTGAAATTGGAATGACTCCTAGTTTTGGGTTGGTTTCGTCCTTGCAGTTGATATTCCTGGGAATTAGTTCTAGATCTGGAATCTGGATTATAAAGGGTTGATAATGGATGTATGACTGGAAGTGCTATTTCAGAAGTTATATCAATAATAATGTGATTGTATGTTAACATCATAAAAGTGGTGCACAGATCTCTTGTATTATGCTGCCAGATTGACATTTTAAGGTGTTTTCACACCTAGCTTGTTTGGACCAGTTTTTTCAAACTCTGGTGCGATTTCCCTAAAAGTCTGGTTCATTTAATTAGATGTGAACACACAAGTCACACTCTGGTGCAAACCAAATCAACCATACCTGAGACTTTTTGGAAAGGGTATTCTTGGTGCGTTACCGACCCTGGAGCACTTCACAT
Source organism: Polypterus bichir lapradei (assembly GCA_026402145.1). Taxonomy (NCBI): domain Eukaryota; kingdom Metazoa; phylum Chordata; class Cladistia; order Polypteriformes; family Polypteridae; genus Polypterus; species Polypterus bichir. The sequence goes on from JANRMT010027041.1 coordinate 76,599,245, forward strand.
GAGATCTGAATATAATCTGGCACAGGACTGATTTAACTACATGAAATAACTGCATTATGCATTACATTTTGTGTGCTGTGGTAGTCATCCTGAGTGTCTACTTTCGGAAACTGGGGAACCTTATTCATATCATAATGAGTCAAGGATTAACATGGAGCATTAAAAACAATAATAATGTGAAAAAATATATGCTCACAAGTACAGATATACCCAATTCATATGAAACGGCTTGTAGAATTACTCATTCAATCTTACTCATACTAGTACTGTTTTTTGCACACTATTTTGTACTCTATTGTCACCCAGGGGTACAGTTTAAAGGATTTGGCATAAGAGCCAGTTGCACCACTTTGTCAGTGGCTTTCTTTTTGAAAAGGGAAAACATACAGCAACATAAGTCTTTATATATAAACAAGAAAATAAACCAATTAATGTTCCCCCACACCCGCTGACCCAACACAATCTGAAGTGTCAACAAATGGGAAAAAGATAATATGATCCATACTGCAATGAAGAAGGGAAAGACTGTCACCACCAGATCAAAATACAGTAACTAGAAAAAGGACTGCAAAAGAATAAAAAAGACCAAGAGAAAGATAAAAAGAGCAGTAATGAGACATCTTTTCTACTGACCAGAAGCCATGCGCCACTTTAATTAGATTATTTAGTGTTGTAAATTTAGCACTAGATGTTCAACCAACCTGCAGTGTAGACAGCTCCAGGTGGAGGAGAAGCAAATCATAAAATCTGGCCTTCCAAAGACTTCCCTGAGGACATACAAAAGGGGTTCAGAAGCAATTTAGCAGTCTTTGTACCAGTACAGGAAGATGCTGCTGGAGAGATGAAAGGGGTAAGAAAGACAAGTTGAGTAAAAACAATATATAAGGTTAACAAGGCTCTCAGGATTTCAGATAAACAAAGGACCAGAAAAAAAAATAGTCAGGTTTTACTAGAACATTTGAACATGTGCCAGTTAAGCCACATGAACATACTGTAAATGACAAAGGGAATTAGAGGCCTGTCCAGTCAGGTGTCTTTGTTTGGTGGTAGGATACATATGATGAAAAAATATAAACTGACTGTGCTGGTGCTCCAGATTGTAAGAACAGTTAAGATATGTTAGTGAAAAAACTTTCCCAACAGAATAATGGAGCTGAAGTAAGATCTGATTGCCAGACTGATGTATTGAGGAGTGGTATGGGATACCATTCCCTTAGAAGGGCACATGACCCGGAATACCACATGACCCGGAATGCTGACTTGATTTGAAGATAGAAATAGAAGGAGAAAGAGGGTAAAGGTATTTTTTAAACAAATCCAGGGACATCACTAGACCTTAGGAGAAGAACAAGTCCCCAATCAACCTGACTCCTCCAGGCATTCAGATTGGAAATGTATTAGGATTGCCACCAATCTGAAGAATACTAGTGTAAAAAAAATAGATTTAAATAATGCCATTTGAAGAAATACATACTGTGCAATCTTCACCCTAATCTTTAGTTATTGGCACCTCCTAATAATGATCAAAAGCACCATACTTTTTAGTGAAAGGTGGTGAGACTCCTGAAAAACAGTAATATCTACTCCAAGAAAAGTTGAGAAAATTATCTATCTATCTATCTATCTATCTATCGTGTATATATATATATATATATATATATATATATATATATATATATATATATATATATATATATACGAGTATACTGTATATATAAACATGTCTTTTTTTGCCTTGTACATGTTCTGTGAAACATGCATTTCAGATTAAACATCCATTATTAAATCTACTCAATCTAGTTCAGTTTTCTCAGAAATTGAGTGCAAAAAATGGTGAACCAGATTATTTAAAGAGAGAGAATGAAAAGTTGATTGATTCATTTTCGGGCAATATTCTTTCCAATCTTAAATGCTTAAATGGATAAATTTGCAGGTTGTTTTTTTATTATTATTATTATCACTTCAAATATTGTGTTTACTTTTTTAAAGATATGCCTTCTAGATATTTTACTTTAGTGCTGAGCAAATTAATAATGTATAGCATACGGTATGGTATTTTAACACTTTGGCTTCAATGTTCACATTAACCAGGCATTCATTCTAAAGGCTCAAATTGTGGTGAGAATTAGGTGGTGATAAAATTACACTTCGAAATACAGTTTTCAGCATTTATTCATGTTTCATGGTATTTATATGTAAATGAAGGTGACAGCTGTGTGATATTGTACACCTGTATTGACTTTTATATCCAGTTTTATTATCATATGTGCTTTTACCAGATGGACAGGGCTGTGGTGAATACGTATTTTAATAAGAGGGAGGAACACAGGGTGACATACAAGTGTGGAGGAAGATGCACACAGGTAGATTACATCCTATGCAGAAGAGTTGATCTGAAGGAGATTGAAGACTGCAAAGTGGTGGCAGGGGAAAGTGTAGTTAAGCAGCATAGGATGGTGGTCTGTAGGATGACGTTGGAGATCAAGAAGAGGAAGTAAGTGAGGGCAGAGCCAAGGATCAAATGGAGGAATTTGAAAAAGGAAGACTGCAAGGTTGATTTTAGGGAGAAGGTGAGACAGGCACTGGGTTGTACTGAAGAATTACCAGACAGCTGGGAAACTACAGCAGATGTAGTAAGGGTGACACCAATAAGGGTGCTTGTCGTGACATCTGGACAGAGAAACGAGGAAAAGGAAACCTGGTGGTGGAATGGGGAAGTACAGTAGAATATACAGAGGAACTCCTTGGAGGTTTTTGATGTTCTGCATCTTGTGAACACAATTCATACTGTAGAGTACAATTATTAGTAAGTTCTCCAGCATTGGTGAGCTATACTGTATGTCAAAAATGAGGATTTTTAAATTGACTCTAAACCTGTGGTTACACAGTTGTAGTTCCACTTTCTAGTTATTATCATTGCCTCCAGATTGAAAATAAATTCTCAGGGTAACTAAAATAGTGTGCTTTGCAAATTAGGCCTCATTCATGCTTAAATAAATTAGCCATAAACCAATACTAATTATCAATACCAATTTGATAATGGTATACTGTAAGATGTGAATGTAAAGGGAAGCAGAAACAGCAGATATGTAAAAAAAATGCTGACACTACAGTAAGTCTATTTCTATTTCTCACTTAAATCTTCAAATTTAAAAGTTACAGTAGTTATTATCTGTGGCTAGAAAAAAAAGAGACCGGTCACTTTGCACTCGGTCACTTAGATGGGTGACAGTCTGTTTTTGTTTTGGAATTTTTTTTTCACTTTGTAAATTTTTTCATATTACAATCCACCATGGCTGCTTTTTCATTGTATTAACTTCAGAAGGTTTGTTTTTGTAATAAACAAAAAAACAAAACATGACAGTGGATTTTTATTTAAACTATGGTTAAATTTGTCATGCCTCATAAATACTTTCCAGGCACACACTTTTTATGGTACAGACATCAGACAAATGTGCTCCTTCTTTTTTTGTCTTTGTGATAAAGTAAGGTACTCAGCAATTTTCATTTTAAACAGTCTCCTGCTTTTTGTAGATGAAGAATTATTTTTGGTGAGGAGTGACTACTGTTTTAACAAGAAAAAAATTGTCAGTTATTTCAGCAAAATGTTAAGCATCCTGCATCTTTTATTTGATGGCTCAATGAAAAGGCAGCAATTTTTGAAAAATTAAATTTGTGTGTGTAGCAGATTTAGAGAAAATAAGTTAAAGCATATTACAAGGTCAAAATAGAAAGCTGTTTGCAGCCTGTAAAGTCATGTTAAGTTGTTGCTGTACTATAAAGACGAGGCTCCTAAGCACCTTGAAGCATTTTCAGTATATTTTATACTGAAATGATGGAGGGTGTAAAATGTCAATTGTGATAATCATTGCTTTTGAAAATATAAAATGATTTTTTTGAAAAAAAAGTAACATTTATGTCATACAAGTTCAGTTTTTATATGCTGTAATAATTTTTTAGCCCTTAAAACATTGTGTTTTATCGAAATTGAAAATTTGTATTTGTATTTATGTGTGTATGTGTGTAGATAGATAGATAGATAGATAGATAGATAGATAGATAGATAGATAGATAGATAGATAGATAGATAGATAGATGAGAGGATATTTCACTTATTCTTTGTTCTGTGCTATATAGAGATGATGAGATAGCCTTACTGGATAGCACACAAGTTCGCAATTAAGCATATTTTACATACTAATGTGTACATCTAATCCATATGAAAAAGAGAAATAATAAAGGGAGACAGTCAAAAGTGGCCATTTTAGGCAGTCCACAGAAGGTTTCCTTTGTGTTCCAGTATGGCTGGGAGACGTGAGCTGTCTGCTTCTTATTGTATTGCTGCCATTCAATGACAGAGAAGGAGTGTTTATCTGTGCATTTGCAAAGCTCTGTGGAATGTCTCAGTTCAAAGGTTATATAATTGCCAGAGTTAAAGGATAGGCAGTAGTTGTTAGGGTTAGTGGCGATCTTGTCCCATAGCACACAACCATACTTACATTTGATTATCAAAAACAGCAAGAGAAAGAGAGGTTATTATAGGAACAGGGCATTAAGAATTCCAGGATGGGCTGCATTCTATTTATGCCAGTTAATTAATGCCTTATCCTACTGAAAATCTTTATACAAAAAGAGCAAATTAGATTTTCTAACATTGTCAACTTTTACTTCCAAACGATTAATAAAAGAATGTTTGTTTTTTTCATTTAACCTGGCCTGCTACAAAGTAAATTATATACAGTATAATAAAGCAAGATAAAAAAAAAACTTAATATGATACCTGATATCAACATCTGATTTCAAATATAATTAAGCAGAAGTAATTTAAATGGCTAAGACAAAAAATAGGTGCAGATCAGTACTGGTGCCCAGTCCAGGATTAGTTTCTGCCTTGCTCCTGACGTGTTCCCGTATAGTTTCTGACCACTGTAACACTAAATTGAATTACATTATACAGGCTTTAAATTAAATCAAATTTAATTTTATTTGTCATATATAAATTATGTCCACAGTAGCATATGTAGTGAAATGGTTAGTTGCTAAACACTAATGACTGTGAATCTAACAAGAATATTAAAGATCAATAACAGTAATACATGACTTTATAAATATCAATAAAATCATTAATATTTTATAATTATAAAATATGTGATAAATAGCACTACATAAATTATTTAATAATTTAAATAACTTAATGTAAGCGAGTTTACAATTGGGCATCATGTAATTCTAGACACTTTCCTTATTCAAGATGCAGATGAACTGTGGAAATAAGACTGTTTGACCTGGACTTTAGGCAGCAGTAGTGATTACCTGATTGCATCACAGAACAGAGGCCATTGTTGGGATGGCTGGTAAAACTGATAATTTTCTTTGCCCTGGTTTGACATTATTTGTTGTAAATGTCAGTTAGGAAGTGCACATCCAATAATGTGTTCAGCTGACTGCACCATTTCTGCAGAGTAGACTACTGCTTGCTGTTCCCAGACCACTCAGTAATACTTCCTGTCTGGATACTTTCGATGGTGGATATGTAGAAGTTCTTCAGTAGCTGGGGGAAGGCAACCTGACATCTCTGAGGCATCTGATGTGGGCTTCTTCAGCAAGGTGTCATGTTTGAACCAGGTCAGGGCCCCTGTGATGTAGACACTGAGGTATCTGAAACTATCCACCCTCTCCACCTGAGGTGGGTAGACACCTGTTGTTTTCTCCTAAAATCCACAATCAACTCCTGTGTCTTACAGATGCCACGGAGTAGATTGTTGTGCAGACTTAAAGGATGACTGATATCAACTTACCATAGTAAAATTATTTTGCATATAGCAGATAATGTCACCAGAGGTCCTTCCAATCATAAAGAATTTGCTGGTCAAAACAAATGTGTTCAAACATTAAAAAATTGCACTTTTTCTTTTTTTAAACATAAGTACACTATGCCCTTCTGATATATGTGGCACAATGAAAATAAATTGAACACAAGCAAGTTTTGCTCTGCCCTTACATATAAATTTATACTTCATAAGAGGTTTCAAATTGGATCCTCAAAGCACTTGCCCTGAAAAAAATATGAATGAAGCAATTAATACTACTGCGGTATTCTTTCTGTTTAGAGGTCTGATGGGAAGAGGAGTGTTTTTTTATCACCACTAAAAATGAGCCATCTATGCTTTTGCAAAATGCTGATGAAAATTATTAGTTTCTACATGGTAATCTTGGGGATCAGTTGTAATTTGTGTTTGGTGTGATTTTCATTGAGAGCTAATATTACTTGTCAAAAAACAAGTTTCAAATGGGAAATTTCAAATGATAATACAGAAACATTATATTTGTTTTGGAATCTGTGTGAGTCAGCACTGGGGACAGGAAATGGCTAATGGACAATACAGTTCAAAGATGGATCAATGAAGGAAGACCCTGTGAAGTTATTAAACAATAATAATTATCTGCTTAAGTAGTTTAACTGTTTATATTAATTAATCATTCCTTTCCTCTAACCTAGATAGTGACTTCCCCAATAAGCACAGATTTGTGCAAATTTATTAATAACAGTATAAAATTAGTAAGTGGAAAACACAATGCATTTAGTACTGTTAATAATAATGAAATGACAAGGCCAAGCTTATAAATTAGCATACTCCTGTCTTACTGTATAATCACAGCAGAATCTACAAAAGAGAATCTTGTCAATTGTCATTTTAGTCCCAAAAGTATGTGATCACACATTTTATTTTATCAACATATGCTTGTTCAAGTTCTAGCCAGAAAAAAATATCAAGCAATAATTGGGCAGGCGTCTAACTAGGCTTTTCTCCCTGTTATCATTTAATCAACTCAGAAATTGTTTCCAAATTAATCTGAAGCAGTGAACAGTTCATTCTGCAATGGCTGGTCACCATGGAAACACAAGCAGGGCCTACTGTATGTTCTTTTACGAGGCCTTAAACCAATCCTCCTCCACCCCCACGGAAAAGCTGCTGCTATTTTTGTTAGTCTTGAAAGTGTCCAGAAGGTGAAAACCTTGCTATATTGTCAAGTCAGACATCAGTGAATTTCCGGCATGCATAAAACAGAAGCAAGGAGCATATTGCATTTTCAACTTACTAAAGAAAATCTCCCATTGAAGTGTCAGATTAACAAAGACAATTAAAACATCAGAAAGGGAACTTGTATTGAGGCCATACTTTTCTTTCTGTGTTTCAATATCAAAGCATATTGAAATAAGTATTTTCTTTGAAACACTTTCATAATTGAGTTGGATGCCTTTCTTTTCTGTCAAGCATTTTTAATGTAGCAAACAGAACAAAATTCAAGCATTTCATTAAAATGACACATATCTTTGTTTAAAATAGCAAATCCTGCAATAATTGCATATTGTTGATTTGAGAGGGATGAACTTTCAAAATGTAGCATTTATTCTACAGAGTCTAATTTAACAGCATGGGTTGGAAATGAAAGTAGATCGGCCTCTTGGCTTGCCTTTGGAAGAGGGCTCCACTGTGAGAGAGTGTGTGTGTGTGTGTGTGTGTGTGTGTTTGTGAATGTGCGTGCATGTTCGTGCCTGTCTTACATTCTCTCTTTCTCGCCCACCCCCCATTTCCAGCCTCCCAATCTGCAGCCCATGGCCTTTAGTCCCCCAGCCCCCTCCCAAGTATGGAAATGAAGCCTTGTGTTATAGATATGAGAGTGAGCACAAGATTTGTTGCAAATTTTTCGTCTGTAGACCAGACAGAATCCTGGATTGCTGCCAATATTTGCAAGCCTTTTTCTAGCCAACCAGAATTACTGTTGGGAATCACCTGACCCCGAGTTCTCAGACAAAAGAAAATTTCCAGCTTTTTTTTTTTCTTTTTTTTTCTTTTTTTTTTTTTTTAGCCTAGCTACTTTACCCCACAAAAAGGGGGCTTAAAAATAAACAAAAATCAACACTGGATTTAAAGTTGCGTGCACCAGGGTTTATGGGTATGTTAATAAGTTATTGTTATATTTTTAGTAACTCTGTCGTGTGCTTTTGTGTACAGCCTGATTACTGCAATGCTGGAGAATATGCTGACTTAAGGTATTTCTAGAGAGTTGTTATGGAGCATCTGCTTCGAGTAACTTAAAGGGAACGGTCCACTTTTGCATAAGATATAGACAGCAGCCTGAACAGCAGATTTGAAGTGTATATTGAAAAGTAATGTCAAAAAAGAAAAGTAATGTCAGGATATAAAGAAATACCATTCACTTTAATTTTACTGTTCATTGTTTACCATTTGGTCAAAGAAATCTTCCATCCATTCTTTCTTCCTTGTTTAATGGCACACTGTCATCTGTCATTCTGATAAGCTATGAATTCAGAATGAAAATCATGCCAAAGCTTTTAAAGAAGTTTGACTGAAAGGTGTGTTGTAGCAACTGTGTTCAAACAAAACATATGTCTTTTTATTTTAAAGAAAAGGTGCTTATCTTGGCCTCGTTCAACTTTTACAGTTGCAGTAAAAAAAGTAAATATGGTTTTCCAGTGACGTGAGGCAGAATTGTAAAAACGTGTGTCTTTTTAAAGGGCCCTTTTTGTTTTTTGTGTGAAACTGAGCACCTTTGTGTTTGGATATGAAAGAGACAAAGGATTTGATTTATCATTAATATGTAAAAGTATAACTCACACCAAAACTGCAATAATGCTGCAGAAATTAATTGAAAGTACAAATTTGTACATTATTGAATGAATAGGATTAAAATCTTACATTTTTATTTCATGCAGTGAATCCAATGCTATTTTAACATTAAAAAACATTTTTGATTTTTTGTGTTATATAAATTATATTAATGAATTATGTGAATTATATATTTACATACTAGCAATCAACTATCTATCTATCTATCTATCTATCTATCTATCTATCTATCTATCTAAGAAAGGTTATTTTTAATCACAGCTGACTGACACATTATTCTTTTCTGAACATCAAGGGAATACAAGTTTAAAGTTAAAGTATCAAAAAAATTGGTATGTCACACTCAGTCTCAGTAAATTTTTCTTTCTTTTTCACTGGATTTTATTGTAGTTTTATTTATCCTCTTGTGAGCTAATCTTTTGTTTTAATGTATTAGTATGTTGAATTGTGGCCTGTCTGTTTCAGTTTATACCAATCTCTCACAGAAACCATGGGTTGCTTTTGATGCAACTGACTTCATAAGTGTTTGATATGATTAATGCTTCTAAAATTATGCATTGTGTCTAGAGTTGGGGTCTTTATATTATGACCTGGTATGTCAGAGTTGAAGATTTAGAGCAATGCAGCAATCGTTTGCAAAGTATTAAGATGTTCAAGTTAAGAAACACCATTAGTAAAATATATGCATGATATTAATTATTTGATTTAAATTGTTGATTCTGAGCATTTTTTGCATGTCATTGCTATGAAAAAATAAAAATAAATACCATTAGTTATAATTTATATTTTGAGTTTATATTTCTTGGCTGTAGAACATATGCTGTAACTGCCACTTTTCCATTGTCCAGTGATCATTTCACTCATTTTATAAATTAGCATTGTTTATTATAGGGTCACAGATTATCAGAACCAAAGGTAGAAACTAAACCAGGTTGGAATGCCAGGATGTATTGGCCATCCAATTTGTCAGAGAATATTGTTTAAACCATGCCGTCTGACAAATGTACTGTTGTTATCTTCTCCAAGGATGTGAATTTTCAACTTCTAGTTCAAATTTTAGTCACATTAATGACAATAATGTTGAGTGACGTTCAGTGAAGGTTTTCCTAAAGTCTGACCAACTTGAGTACATTTGTAGGAGATAAGTGTAACTGTGAACTTCTCTAGAAATGGCTTGGGCATCATAACAAATGTTTGATGGTTCTGGTTCATGCTAGCATGGGTAATGTAGAGTAAATGTGAACATAAATGATGCACTTCCTGCACACTTGAGTGTAGGGGGGTGTTATTGAAAGGTGGCATGGCTTTAACATAGAAGCAGTATGAACAAGTTGGTGTCTGATGATCTTCTTTATAGATCTTTTATTATCTAACTGAAAGATTATGTGATGCCTGCAAACATTACGTTAACATTAGCATTACCTTAATATACCTTAATATTATATTGACATTACCTTAACAAGTAAGGTCAGATTAGAGATACTTTATGTTTTGGTTGGTTAGCTTAGTTTATCAACAGGAAATTTCTCTGTATGTTGTTTAGAGGACACCAAATATATGTAAAATATTTATGAAAACGGAACATGGTATATGTATTCTTTTCCATTCTTCCTGTTCTTGGTAATGAGGAAAAATCAAGTTCCTTTGCTTCTTTAGCATAGAGAAGTATTGTTATGGTATTTTATTTATTTGGGCTGTGAATAGTGCAATGCACCTTAATCTGGATCTTTTGGCACACTGAATGTGCAGCAAAATCATTATACCATGTCCACACAAACATAATCTAAATATAAAAATGTTTATAATAGTCAGTTATTTTATTTTTTTCACTTATTCTTTTGTTATAATGTTATGTGAATAATTAAAAAGAAATGAATTGTTTTATCACATGCTTAGTTACATAACTCTTTACTTTTTTTGTGTCTCTTGCCTGCATGTGATTTAAATTGTAATTGGAGATACGTAACATAAATGTTTTCATGATAGTGTACAACAATGTGGTAGTCACTTCAAACTTGGTTTTAGCCCAAAAGAGATATACAGTATGCTGCTTAACTAGTAGAAAACTGCAGGACTTTCAGTCAGACTTAACGACTGCAGTTGATGAATCTTGTTGCTTTGAGGATGTCACGTTATTTGACTATGAATTGCTGGGGATGACAGATTACATGACTACACCATAAATTCTCAGCACAGTTTCAAATTTTCAAAGTATTGGAAGCTGACCTAATTTTGACAGCTAAATGACATGCTGATTGACTGTGCCAGTTTATGTGCAAGTGTTTTCCAGCTATGCCAAGTTCAGTCTCAGTTTTGCTCCAGCATTATTCAATTTTAATTACTGTTCCAGTACAACAAACACAAAATATCAAACAGACAAGTCTCTCTTCTGTTTGAATGATCCAAAACAGCAGTTTGTATTTTTTATTGGGGCTGCCTTGGATTTTGCAAAGGCAAATCACAGACCAGTATGAGTCAGTTCGTAGGTATGTCAAACTGCACTATTGGGGGTCATGAGAGCATAGCATGACTGTCCCTGATTCATTAAAATTATGAAAAAAGGTTATATGGTATTACTGGAGCTTTAGTGGAATGGCAACAAATGATTTTCCAGTTCATAATTAAACATGGAGTTTATAGATTTTTATTTTGTAGCTGTTTATACATCAGCATAAACACATATTATTATCTATAACTTGTAAGCTGCAATAAAAATATATTTTGTAGTATTTTAGATATAAAATTTTATATCTCAGTTGGAAATATTAAGATAAAAAGGATCTATATTTTTAATGCTTCTTGTGTACTGTTCAGCTAATTAATTTTTTTCATAGGTGGTCTGTGTGAAGCAGATTTTATCAGATCCCTTTATTAGTACACCCTTTCGATAGAGGTCTTCAGGTATTGAGGCTGAACATTTGATTACATTATTGTATCTTTTTCTTTCCATTGTCCTAATGAGGACAGTCAAGCTGCACCCTGCAGACTTTGTGAAACATGTTCATGATTCATTGGATTCATGTGTGTGCTCAGTCAAAGTTTCATTCATTTTGCTAGTTTGTCAATAGAATTCATTCTATTATTTTTATTCATAAAGATTAAGTTGCCAATACCTGTGTTTACTCTTTGGCACATCTGTGTTGAATTGTGCCTTGTGATGGATCTTACTGATCAAAGCATCAAAAAATGTGATCATTGTTTTTGTCTTAACACAATTCCTGTTGAGGCTTGAATGGTGCATTGAGCTGTGTGTGCGTTCAAAAACATGTGAAGGCATGAAGGAGAATAGGACGTCTTAGCCAAGGGCAACCAAGGTCCCATCTCCTTCCCCTTTCATTCCTCTCCTTTAAAACCCAAACCCCCCCAAACCAACATGAACTGACACACTAAGAACATGTGTGTGGAGTTTATTGGTGAAATGAATTAAAGCTTTTTCCTTTGTTACTTCTGTGGTGAAACCAATGTCTCACAACCCAAATTTAACTTTTTAAGTCTGTATTCCTCAATCTTTTTCTCACACATGCCAGAAACAGCCATGTTAGGTTAAGTGGTGATTCTAAATGAACCCGAATATGTGGCCATGTGCATGATTGGGCCCTGCAAGGTACTAGTGTCCCATTCAGCACTGGTCTTTTCTTTGTCCCCATTTCTGCCAGCCTGTGTTTTTCATCCATACTGCACTGAACATAATTAAGTGGTTTGAGAGTATTATTTTGTTAAGCCGCAGCTGAGCTACAAACATACATTTTGGTACTTTTGTCCACAAAAAAGAATTTTGGTCAGTTTATAAACCACACACTCAAACACACTCAAAATGGGTTAGTGTTGAGTCGAAAATTAGCATTATATAATTTACATCAGTGAACATCTAAACTCTATGTAGATAATGCATCTTATCTGCTATGCATCTACAGTCACCCAAAAACAGATTTCTAATTGAATTAATCAAGAAAAACAATCACTGACAATCAAAAGTTTTGTTACATTAAAATTCTGATTAAGACACACCTCTATAAAATAAATTTCAGTTCAAAGATACAAAAGAAAAATATATAATTCTTCATTTGTCTGAACCTACTTGGCTCATTGCATTACTCAATTCTACTCCTAACAGTAGAGCCCTTTCCTTAATGTTCTTGATACGTATTGTTACTCCCATTTATATTGTTGGAATTTATTGATTAACTACAGTAAGTAACACTCATTCACTAATAGTAACAAACTCTTTTTAAGACAGTGATGTCTGAGAGATCGGAGATCACGTGCACCCAGAAGTGGCTGAAGTCTTTGCCCTTTAAGCCCCAAGATTTGACTTTATCCCGGGAATCTTTTAATTATATTGTGCAATGTAAAGGGCGAAATTTCAAAAATTCTACCAATTTGTTCTAAGAGGAATGTTGTTCTCAAAGTGCAATTATTGGCAAATTGATCAGCCTCAACCCATCCTTGCTCTTGAAGAACTAGGCCTTTTTGGAGGCTCCTTATATACTATAACACAATTGTGCCATCTGTTTAACATCACCTTGTTATTTTCAAATTCATTATTAATCCTAACTATCCCGTCTCTACTTTTTTGGAATGTGTTGTATTCATCAGTTTCAAAGTGAATGTATATCTTCAAAAAACAATGCAGTTGATTAAGTAAAACATTAAATACTTTGTTGTTACAATGATTTTGTTTGAATCCAAGTCAAAGTAAATTTCCAAGTCATTCCATTTTTATTACCATTTTCCATCTTTTTTAGAATTGAGGTTACATATAAAATTGAATTTCTGTCTGCGTGTCTGTTCAAACATTATTCAAAAACCAACACACCTATTTCTATAAAACTTTGCAGTTATTTCCAGTATAGTCTAAAGTCTAACTTATTTAGACTTTTTAATTTTCTATGTATATGTCAGTCATTTTCTAACTCTCTTCGTCCTGAACAAGGTCGTGGGGGTCTGCTGGAGCCTATCCCTGCTAGCATAGGGCACAAGACAAGAACAATTCACCTAAGTTGCATGAAATTGGACTGTGGGAGGAAACCGGAGCATCTGGAGGAAACCCAGGCAGACACAGGGAGAACATGCAGACACCAAGATGCAAATCCTGGTCTCTTTACTGCGAGGCAGCAACGCTACCACTGCGCCACCGTGCCACCCTTATATATATATATATATACAGTGCAGACCAAAAGTTTGGACACACCTCCTCATTCAATGTGTTTTCTTTATTTTCATGACTGAAGGCATCAAAACTATGAATGAACACATGTGGAGTTATGTACTTAACAAAAAAAGGTGAAATAACTGAAAACATGTTTTATATTCTAGTTTCTTCAAAATAGCCACCCTTTGCTCTGATTACTGCTTTGCACACTGGCATTCTCTCGATGAGCTTCAACAGGTAGTCACCTGAAATGGTTTTCACTTCACAGGTGTGCCTTATCAGGGTTATTTAGTGGAATTTCTTGCTTTATCAATGGGGTTGGGACCAGCAGTTGTGTTGTGCAGAAGTCAGGTTAGTTGGACGATCATTTATTTTTCAACAGGACAATGACCCCAAACACACCGCCAGGCTGTGTAAGGGCTATTTGACCAAGAAGGAGAGTGATGGAGTGCTGTAAATGGTCATGAAAATAAAGAAAACACATTGAATGAGGAGGTGTGTCCAAACTTTTGGCCTGTACTGTATATATATATATATATATATATATATATATATATATATATATATGCTTTTATGAAAGACTTTTTTTATTATTGGTACAATAATATAATTAAAGTGGTAGACACCATCTTTTCAGTGCCACATTATACCTCACAAATCATGTTATGCAGAATGTAGACATGAGACTTTTGTTTAAAGCTGGCATGACATTTCTTTACAGCTGTAGACCTAGGTGTTTTCTTATATTACTGTGTATTCTATATGGTCCCCTAAATGAATCTTATCCCTGCTGTCAATGCATATTTAAAACATAAATATATGTTTTAAAACATATTTAAAATGTACTGTTTTGCTTTTAAATGTTACAGATAAACTGATTTTATGATTAACTAAATATTGTAATAGTATTGTTTTCAGAACCTGATATGCAAAAATACCTCCCTAATATAACGATTCTACAATTTTATAACAACAAACACCACAGTGCCAATTATGTAGCAAGAATGTTAAATCTCAATTATAGCAATCAGAAAAAGTAAGAAAAAATGCTGATCTGATTCCATTGCTCATTACCATCAGAGATTTCAAACTAGGGCATTGGCAAAGATGTGATTCTATTTTCATTTAATTCCAGCTAAATTTATCAATACATTCCATCCTTTATTAATCAAAATTTACTTTTTCGTATCCCAGACTTCACCTGGTAACACTGAGTGCAAGGCAGGAAACAACACTTGATGAGGCACCAGTCCATTGCAGAATTTTAATGTTATATTCCTCATGCAGTTTTAGACACACCAACTCTTTCAACCCTCCTACCTATGTGTTGAGCATGAAAAAGGACAGTTGCAGTTAAGTGTTTCTTTACATAAATTGAATTCTGTGATTACTGTATGTCTTTGGTTTTACGCACTAAAATTGATTGAAAATAAAATAATGCATTTGTTATTCTTTTAAAAAAAATTGAAAAGAATACCTATTCTCTGATTTTTCATGTTTAGAATGTACACTTATATAAATGGAAGCAAATTCTTTGGCTCATTTAAATTTTAGTGCTACCAAATACAATTTGTAATTAAAACAATTTTAAACCTTTCTGAAAAAATATTTGTGAAAAAATGGCCGTGTACAGTTAAAATAAAGAATTCAGATGAATCTTAAAAGTGACTTAAGCAAAGTAAAACACGATATGTGAATTTATTTAAGTTATGAAACATTATTTTGTTTGGAGAGATATTTATTTGAATAGGCAAAAAACTAGTTCAACCGAATTCAGGAGAAGTTGTAAATTGTGAATTTCACAAATATGAATTCTTCGAAAAGCTTTCAGATGTTTTAAAAGTATGGAGATTTCATTATTGAAATGGCAAACTGAATATATATTGGAGTGTAGAGCACAAATCCAAAAGTTCTGAATAAAATACATATGTGACATCACATCTGATATACTGTGTGCAAGTTTTGGTTTTGGTCACAACCTGCTGCCAGTTTGGTCACCCTTCTACAGGATTTTAAATGATAAAGCTAATTAGGTAAAGGAAATGTACTCTTCAAAAACTTGTTTAGTGGTTGTTGGCAGTAGGTATTATGCATCTGTCAGACCACCTTTTATACAATTAAATATTTATAATTTTGTAAGTGATTATGTCAATTTCCATTTTCTATTTTTAATAGTACAGACAAAAAGAAAAGGATAATGTTTTTAAGTTTTTTTTGCAGGAGTATTGTTTTAAAGATGATCATTTTTGAATTATTTCAAATTAAGTAGTTATTGTTGATGTGTTGCATTTAATTCCCTATTTATTTATATAGCATATTTAAAAGACAACAAGTGTCAACCAAAGTACTGTGCAATAATATAAACTAAAACAAAACAAATATTTAAACAAAATAAAACAGTAAAAAAGACACATTTTAAAAGGAATTAAACAACCAGAGGCTAAGGGGCTACTAGTTAGTAGTCTATTCAAAGTGCTGGAGTTCAGTTTTCTTCCACCATTCAAACACTTATTAAAGGAAAGTAGGAACATCCACAAGTTAAGTACTGGGGACAAACTTACAAGGAAGGGAAGCAAATATTGTCAGAACTGAACTGAATTTGAATTTTAACAGAAAGTGAGGCTTGTGCATTCAACCCTATTGTGAAGTCTCATACTTTTGGAGGACATAAGTAAAAGCAGCCACCTTTTATTCTGCATTGCAGTACAGCTAGTCCTGAGCAGGTAAGGAAAGTGACATGAAAACACTAAAGTGTTACTTTCTTTTTCTTTGTTTTTTGAGTATAGTTGATTTTACAAGAGAGTAAATGCATTAAACACAATACATCATTGCATGTCTTGTTGTAATTAGAGCCTTGCTTTTGACTTAGACTGTTTAAAGCATGGCATTATTTACAATCCCGTAAAGCTTTGAACTTTCTAGGAAGCAGTCACATAGAAGGAGTGTAATTAAATACAATTAACTACTTGCCTGCTAAGACCTGCGGAATTGCGAGGAGTGAACCTGTAGTAGATGAATATAGGAATTTGGAATAATGGCACTAACTCATCTGATAGAAATCTTTTGCCTTGAGCTCAATTTAGGTCATGAAAAAGCTCAAAGGCAAAAGGGCGCCATTTTCAGCAGCTTAGACAGTTCTCTTCCATGTTGCATCCCTCAAGGCTTCTTTATACCTGCAGCAATGTTGGCCTTTCTCAGTCAGCAAGCTTTCTGAATCTTAAGTTCTCCTTCTATCCTTCTACCTTTTCTCTACTTCTCTACTTTTTCCCCATAGTATGCACTATAAAAAAACTGTATTTTAGTCTTTCTGTCATTTTATTGCAATTTACAATATGATCGCAGCTGAAATTAACTTAAAGATTGCTTATTTTTACTAGATAAAACTTTTTAAATTGTCTATAATATAAAGGATACCCAATTCTTTGCAATGTTAATTTGTGAAATATTGCATGGAGAACATTTGCTGTAAGAGTATTCTTTTTTAACCTCCAAGTAAAAATTTTGCATATTTCATTTAATTTACTTCAAAGATTTTTGTGAAAATTATATTTAATTTAATTCAGGATCCATAGGACCAGAGCCTATCTTGGGAGCAACAGGTGCAAGGAAGTAGTCAGACTTAGGCAGTCCATCATTGGACCCACACACTTAAACAGGGGCAATTAGGAATCACCAATTAACCTACCTGCACTTCTTCAAGGACAAGTAAGGAAAACTCATTCAGACATGGGGAGACATGTGCAAACCCAAAGCTGGATCCATTAGATGGCAGTGCTGTCTATTGTGCCACCATGAAATACATACTTATTCAGAATCTATTCTCATGTTTAGACTTAATTTATATGTCATTATTCAACTTTTAGATTATTTAACAGAATCAGTCATCTTTTGCATCAATGTCTCATTAAAATATAAAATACTGTACAAAAACATGCAGAACAGTAGTTTGTAAATAAGTTTATCTAAACACAGTGAAATAAATATATAAATAAGTAATGTGACTGAGTAAATCCAGACTTCTTATTAAGCTTGTCAAGGATAAAGAATGTTTGCCAAGACAAAATAAATACTTTAGAAAATACCAATGTGTAAAAAATGACTAAAACATTTTTTGTCTGAGGTTAATACTACTTGTGATATACCTAGATGTATGTAGTATTTAGGGTCACATTACTGTTTAGCTCTACTACTGTTTAGCTCTACTACTCTTCTACTACACAGAATTTCAAGCTGACAACTACCTGCCAGAAATAAAACTTTGGTTCTTGGGTTTGATAGGCACAGCACTAACCACTGTGCTGCCATTACTCTATGGTCTGAATACTTACCAAAATGACAAAAAACTGAGATTAAAAAGGAAGAAAAGGTGAGGCATTATGCTGATGTACTGCCGTTGGTATAAAGGAACCCCAGTAGCATTTTCTAACGCTCTTCTGCTGAGTGATTCATTGGCTGAAAGTACTCAGTGTTAGTGTGTCAGAGAGAGGATGTACAGCATTGTTCATAATGATAATTACTCATAATGGTATCTGCTGTGAAAACCACTTTTGATAGTTAAATCATTGGTATACTGTGGTCCAAATGACATAATTTAAAGATTCAGCATCGCTGTTAAAAATGCCAGTCATATACCAACAAAACAGCTATTTTGAAAAAGTTTTTAGATTGAAGGTTTATGCTTTAAAATGTGCTAAAGTTAAAAGTCTGCGGATTGAGTGTTTACAAAAACAACAATGCAAGGTAGATTGAAAAAACAGATTTAATATTAGAGGAACTGTATATTGAAATTTTCAAATAAACTAAAATGTAGCCTAACCTTACTGTTAATTTAATTATTTCAAAAGAAAGCAATAGATCACCTAAAAGGTATTGGAAGTCATTTGAAATTTTCTGGTTTCTCCCATTTTTTTGTACTCTAGCTTTCCTTCACAAAAATGTACAGATTAGTTAACTTTCATGATAATAGACCAATGAGCCTTCCTTCTGCAACATGCAATATTGTGAAAACTACATTAAAAATAAATTTGACTAGCACTGGTATAAAAATAATATATCAAATAATAGCCAGCAGGACATTATGAAAGAAACATACTGCCAAATCAATCTGTTTGATGATTTGGAATGGGCAACTAGAGTATAAGCAAAGCATATGACATGATTTACTTAGAAGTGAAAAAGCTATTTTATTACTTGGTTGCAAATATACAAGCTTTGCCTGGTCTGCAATAGAAATAAAACTTAGTAGTACTCCCTGTGTGGAGTTTGCATGTTCTCCCCGTGTCTGCCTGGGTTTCCTCCGGGTGTTCTGGTTTCCTCCCACAGTCCAAAGACATGCAGGTTAGGTGCATTGGTGATCCTAAATTGTCCCTAGTGTGTGCTTGGTGTTTGTGTGTATGTGTGTGCCCTTCGGTGGGCTGGCTCCAGCAGACCCCTGTGACCCTGTGTTAGGATATAACGGGTTGGACAATGACTGACTGGCTGACTTCTTTATATTCGCTGCTCTGTGCCCCAGTTAATACTAATACACTCAAAATCCAATTACCCTTCATTCTCTCAAAGTATGGAACCAGGAAGCACTTTAAGGCAGACAAGCTTTTGTCTGTTGCACCTCAACATAATAACCACCTTTTTCCACCCTCTCAGACATATACACTATTCAATTTCTGAAAAATGTCCGGGATTAAAATACTTAGAGACTTGTACATAGATAATGTCTTTGCATCCTACAAACAATTTTGCTTCAAATACAACTTCTCATCAACACAATTCCTCCACTGCTTTCAAGGTAGAAACTTTGCAAAACAGAACCTGCACAATTTTCCTCACCTTCTACGTTATTCTATTCCAGAAGAATTATTGATCAGTCTTGAAGACTCAGATAATATCTCTACAATTTATAAAAAAAATTTAAAGCCTCTTCCTTTCAAAGACCCCAGAGTACATTGGGAAAAGGATCTGTCACTTAATTTTTCTGAAAAGGAGTGGAAGGCAGTCATGTACAGAATACACTCAAGCTCCATATGTGCAAAGCATTCAGTTATTAAACTTAAAATCTTTTATCAAGAGCATCTATCTCGTTTAAAATTATCCAAAATGTTTCCAGGGCAAGATTCAACCCGTGAATGTTGCAATCTAGCTCCTGCCTCACTCTACCATATGTTCTGGGCATGCACCAAATAACAAGATTTTGGACAAAATTATTTTAATGCCTATCAGACAGCCTTGGTATTACACTTACTCCTAACTCATTAACAGCTGTGTTTTGGTGTACCTCCAGATGGCCTTAAAGTGGAGAAGGACAAACAGACTACAATTTCCTTTACTGCACTACTAGCTTGTAGGCTTATCTTGCTCAACTGGAAGAATCCCACCCACCACTTTTAACTCAGTGGGTAACCGATGTTTTATACTGCTTGAATTTGGAAGAATCTAATTCCCATTTAGAGGATCTGTTCAAAAGTTTTTTAAAATTATGGCAGAATGTAATCATTAACATTTTAGAATAAGCTTCTATTTCGGGGAAAAGGATACTCTTCTTTTCTTGCACCTTTTATAGAGTAGCTGCGGTTGCTGGCTCCTCTCACTTTCCTTTGGGTGGGAGTCAAATTTTGCTTTGATTTGTTCAAATTGTCTTAAGTGTATGGATGTTATCTGTTTCTAATTAAAATCAATGAAAATATGTTTTTTTAAATTGAAAAAGCCTTTGCAAAAATTGCACAGCAAAGATTATTTTTTAAACTTCAAGTTATTGGCATCAAAAGAAACTTACAAAAATGGAATTCAAGTTAGTTATTCAGTAACAGACAAAAATTACTGATGAATGGAGAATTCTCCACTTATAATAAGATCATTAGGGGACTTCTCAGGTGTCTGTCCTTGGGCTGTTATTCTTCTAATATATTAGTGACATACATTCTGATATAATTAGCAAACTTGTGCAATTTGCAGATTGTTCTAAAATTTGAGAGATACAGTTAGGTCCATAAATATTTGGACAGAGACAACTTTTTTCTAATTTTGGTTCTGTACATTACCACAATGAATTTTAAATTAAACAACTCAGATGCAGTTGAAGTGCAGACTTTCAGCTTTAATTCAGTG
Organism: Polypterus bichir lapradei; assembly: GCA_026402145.1. Classification (NCBI taxonomy): domain Eukaryota; kingdom Metazoa; phylum Chordata; class Cladistia; order Polypteriformes; family Polypteridae; genus Polypterus; species Polypterus bichir. The sequence goes on from JANRMT010027041.1 coordinate 76,620,152, forward strand.
GGTTGAACAAAAAAGATTGCATAAAAATTTGAGGCAACTAAAGCATTTTTTTTAACACAATCCCTTTATTTCAGGAGCTCAAAAATAATTGGACAAATTAAATAACTGGAAATAAAATGTTCATTTCTAATACTTGGTTGAAAACCCTTTGCTGGCAATGACAGCCTGAAGTCTTGAACTCATGGACATCACCAGATGCTGAGTTTCCTCCTTTTTAATGCTCTGCCAGGCCTTTACTGCAGCAGCTTTCAGTTGCTGTTTGTTTGTGGGCCTTTCTGTCTGAAGTTTAGTCTTCAACAAGTGAAATGCATGCTCAATTGGGTTAAGATCAGGGGCCTCATGTATAAACGGTGCATACGCACAGAAATGTTGCGTAAGAAAGTTTCCACGTTCGAATTGCGATGTATAAAACCTAAACTTGGCGTAAAGCCATGCAGATTTCCACAGTACCTCATACCCTATCGTATGCAAGTTCTCCACTCGGTTTTGCAGACTGACGGCACCCAGCATCAAAGCAGTGATACTGTTCCTGTGTGGTTATCCTTTCTTTTCCTGACGCGGCTTTATAAATACACTGAAATTAACCACATATTGTTTATTAGTTTAATGCATCTGATTGTAATTAACCAGTAACAATATAATGGTCCACGGAATGGTCAAACTATTCCAAATACCATAGCTGCTTTAGCATTGTTACTCTCACTGCACCTTATTTTACTTCTTTCAGCTGCTCCCATTAGAGGTTGCCACAGCAGATCGTCTTTTTCCATATTACTCTCACTGCACCAGTCGGAGCAGTTGATCGGAAAGAGAATTATCGGTACACAGCATCAAGCACACGCTGCCTCGGCCATGCTTCCTATTTGAACTGTTTCTCACACGGCAAACGCTTCAAACCTTTCCTGTATGGACGTCACGGTTCAGAAAGAGTTTCATCCCAAGATCTCTAAACGCACTCAATCAAGTGCTCCTTGTAGAACTATCTGTACTTATAAGTAGAATTACCTCACTGTAAACTTGCACTACAGTTATAATATTGCAGTTATAATATACCTGAGCCACTTTATAAAGCGTGTATTTACATATGATGACGATATTTTTAAGATGAAATGCAGCAAAATATGTTTATTATATTATACAGACTAGCAGAATACCCGCGCTTCGCAGCAGAGAAGTAGTGCGTTAAAGAAGTTATGAAAAAGAAAAGGAAACATTTTAAAAATAACGTAAGATGATTGTTAATGTAATTGTTTTGTCACTGATATGAGTGTTGCTGTAATATATATAGACACAGACACACACATACACACACACACACACACACAAACATATATATATATATATAAATATACATATATATGCATATATATACATATACATATATATATACATTTACACATATATACATATACACATATACATATACATATATAGGAAAATACGCGCGGTTTGCAGCGGAGAAGTAGTGTGTTAAAGAAGAAATGAAAAAGAAAAGGAAACATTTTAATAATAACGTAACATGATTGACAATGTAATTGTTTTGTCACTGTTGTGAGTGATGAGTGTTGCTGTCATATATATATATATATATATAAATATATATATATATATTTACACACACACATAAACATATATATATACATATCTATACTTATACACATATATATACACACACACATATATACATACATATATATATCTACATATATACACATACATATACATACACACATACATACATACACACACATATACAGTATACACACAAATACATATATATATATACATACACACACACATATATAAACATATATATGCGTATACATACATATCTACATATATACACACACAGCTATTTCGAATCAGTGCAATACGCTGCTTGTTAAAACGGATAACTCCCGCTCTTACGTGCAAGTCTGCGTGGATATTATGAACTATCGTATTTGTTCAAGTTCTATTTAAATTTTAAATAGAAGGAATTTTTATTTAGTCGACAGAAATATCTTTGGTAGGAATGGTAAAAACAGACAGGAATATTATTCCTGAATAAATCAACTCAAACCTTAAACAACTTATAATATTTTGCTCTCCATAAAAATACATCCTGTCTAAATTATACAAGTTAGAAATAAAGTAAACGTTAAAAGAACAAACATTCAAATTTCTTTACTCTTATGTAATTTTATATAAAAAATAAACTTAGATTTTAAATATCCCAAAAGATTTTGCTCTCCATAAAAATATATCCTGTCAAAATTATACAAATTCAAATATGAACATGCTGCATAACAAAACCTGGAAATATAAATAAAATGTGCTCCTTTCAGCAATAACAAATCAAATCATTCAGTTGTCTTTGCTCATATGTCATTTTAGAGCTGGACGCCTGGCATCTTTTTTTGGCAACAAGTTCGTTTATGTTTGGTGTGAGGTTCTGTGTTGTGGAGATTCTCAGGATGGACTGCAGGTGCTCATCAGTGAGGCGACTCCTGTGTGTTGTTTTGTTAGTCTTTATCACTGAGAAGAGCTTCTCACACAGATATGTGCTACCAAAGATGCACAAGGTTCGAGCCGCATGTAGACGGACTTTTTTTGTTCTTCAAAGTCACCAAAGCGCCGTGCAAACTCAGTGCGCTCAGTTTATCAGCAAAGTGCGTATTTGGGAACACCGTAGTGACGACTTGGTTCAACATTACTTGGCAACAGGGAAAGTGGGGCAAGTTGCACTGGTGCATTTGTGTCTCCCATAAAAGCAGCTTCACTTGAAATCACTTTGTGATTGTGCACGGGTAAAAACGTCCGCTGAAGTGTCAGATTCTTATTTAATTCTTCTGCTTTCTGTATCTTCTGCATTGCATTCAGGTCTTTCAGGTTACCCTGATGTTTTGTCTCATAGTGCCGTCTTAGATTAAATTCTGTAATTACAGCCACATTAGCTCCACAAATGAGACACACAGGTTTACCGGCAATGTCAGTAAACATATACTCAGCCTCCCATCGGTTTTTAAAGGCTCTATTTTTAGAATCAACTTTTCTCTTCAGCATCGTGTGGGCTAGCTTCGCAATAACTTGCAGCATCATACGCTAGACTTGATTAACGCGGTAAGTGTTCGGCAAGGCAGCTGAAGCGCTGCATTATGGGATCTGTAGTTTATTGTGTTACCAGCGCTTCATATACCCGGGCCATTAATAACAATAATACAGTATATAAAATGATCTCGCGGGCTGGATATAATTACACGCCGGGCCGGATGTGGCCCGCGGCCCTTGAGTTTGACACATATGGACTAAATAGAACTTGAAAAGATATATTTTTTCAAATGTGATCGCGCAATTCAGATAGAGTTGACGCGCACTACAGCCTGCATGCCTCAATAAGTCATCCTCCCTCGCTCTTACTTTTTTACCGTTCATCTAATGAATACACTGAGTATGGCTTTACCAAAACAATCATTGATGGCGAATAAAATATCCATTATTCGAGTATGTAGATCGGGGTATATATATACACATATATATACCCGCATATCGCAGCGGAGAAGTAGTGTGTTAAAAAAGCTATGAAAAAGAAAAGGGAACATTTTAAAAATAACGTAACATGACTGTCAATATACAGTATTTGTTTTGTGAGTGTTACTGATTGTTGCTGTCATCAAGGATTTGATTATCATTATTTCTTTCAATCAGGTTCGTATTTGTAGGATGTGTTGTGTTCAAGTTACATTCCGTGTTTGTCAATCGTTGTAAAGATGACAGGTTTCATTCATCGATTCGTTTCTTACTGCATCAATAAACAGCTCGTCTTCTTCTTTATCTGAGACCTGACACACTGCATACACTGGTTTTTTTTTACACTGTCTTCCTTTAGCGGGACATTGACTTTTTCCACCGTGTGCTTTGTTTCCGCAGTAGCTGGATTTATGAATATGCTTGTATGTATCAGACGCTTCATATTTTTTGCTGCCTTTTCAATTGTGTAATTCGGTTTTTGTTCAGTGCTCTTTGGAACTGTTGCTTTTTGTCTGTGCACTGCGTCAGTTCACGTGAGCCGCTCGGTGTACATGCATCGAAGTTTCCCAGCTGTGCTGGTGCCATCTCGTGCTATGTCCATGGCTGTATTTAATGTTACCGAAGTCCTGGCACTTAAAACTTTCTCTCACAGTTTCGCTGAGTTTGTGCCAAACACCACCCTGACCATCTCATCTTCCTCTGCATAAGCACAGTCCTTCACCCGTGAATATTTAGTGGGAGTTTGCTATTGGATTGCCGCTGACGGCCGGCCTTATATGGGCAGGCACTAAATTACAAACGCCAGCGGCAGCCTGTCTATGAACTTAATTTAAAGTGTTGGTTTACATTGTGCTTTGTTTCCGAAGTAGCAGAACTCATGAATATGGTTGTATATGTCACTCGCTTGCTTCTTATTGTTTTGCTGCCTTCTCAATTATATAATGCATGTTTTCTTCAGCGCTTTTTGGAGGTCTTCCTGGTTTTCTATGTACTGCGTGATTACGTGGGAGGCGTGATGATGTCACACGAAACTCCGCCCCCACGGTGTTTAAGCTCATTTCCATTACAGTAAATGGAGAAAAACAGCTTCCAGTTATGACCATTACGCGTAGAATTTCGAAATGAAACCTGCCCAACTTTTGTAAGGAAGCTGTAAGGAATTAACCTGCCAAATTTCAGCCTTCCACCCACACGGGAAGTTAGAGAATTAGTGATGAGTCAGTGAGTGAGTGAGTGAGTGAGTGAGGGCTTTGCCTTTTATTAGTATAGATAAAACTTTAACTTCATTTAAATAATCTATATTGTTAATAATTAAAGGTTGTTCCTGCCTCACACTGTATGCTTCACTGGGACTGGCGTGAAGGATAGCATAATTAAACATGTACTACGAAGATATTTCAATGTTCCTTAAACGTTTTGAAGAATCAGCGCTCTAAGCTTACAGATGGCTAAATGTCTATTACTGAGCTGATTATGTGGTGATCGGTTACTTGGAGAAAGAAAAGCAAGGACAGGAACTGGAGGTTAGTATGTTTGAAAGAGACAGTACTGCAGGGGCAGCCACGCCAATATATATTGAATATAAAACAGAAAGAGAAAATAACGACGCAGCTAAAAACGCAGCGGCAAATTTCAAAAAAAGTTAAACGCTTGTGTCTTGAGCACGAGGCAGCTATGCAGTGTCCGCAACGGACGTGGCCATCCGCCGAGCATAAGATACCATATTGACGCTGGCGGGCGAAGGGGCCACCGATTCTTTCTCTGCCCAGGGCCACCACGAGCCTAGAGCTGCCCATGAGTACTGCTGCAATAAATAATTTCATCGAAGTTCGCGCACAATCACTGCGCCGTGAAACCCATGTTTAATAATGTGCTTTAACTCCTGCCATCATGAAAATTATATCACGTATACATCTCAGTATTTTAGTATTTCAGAGAGCTGTAATATCACAAATGTAATGGATTCTGTGTCCTGTCGGAGGAAGAGAGCCGGTTTAAGAAGCACGTAGTGATTCACACACATAGAGCACATAGAAGATCACATACAAAACAAAGCATTTAACATACTACTTTAATTACGATGTGATTTGATAAACTGGTTTATTAAACAATTTTAAGATGAAGTTTATAATGTTCTACTTTAATGACAAAATAAAACACATGACTAAAGTGAAATTTCGAGACTGAAGTTGACATTTCGTGCTTTTTCCCACTGTGTGCCTATTTTTTTTTTTTTTTTTGTGTACCCTAATAAGCTTTCTTATGACACTCAGATGGTGGGCTATGACTTGCCTTTTCACGGTGACTTTGATATCTGACAACTTTTTTATTTCCTGCACTGTGCGACTTTGTGAACTTGAGCTTTCAAGTTTCTCCAACACGCTATGTCACTCGATCAACTTCCTTTTGTTGATTATACCACGGTTTAAATCAACAAATAGTATGTTTTTCCTTTGCCTCCACTTGGTATTCGCTGAAATTCTTTATATTTTCCCCCGTGCTTTTCCCATTGCCTTTTCACAGAAGGCTGAGCTTAAGGGATATTTATATTGATTTGCATATTTAAAGAGGTGTAATTCTGGGAGGAGTTAGGGCGGGACAGTACGCGCGTGCATGAGCGTTACTTTTTACGCCTACCGGGATTTATGTAGCGGAAGAACGCGGAAGTTGGCGAACGCACAGATTCCTGTATCTGGATTTTTCTGTGCCTAAGCACATTTCGGCTTTTGTGCTTACCTCATGTTATAGTGTGAGTTCTACACATGCCGTTATGCATGAGGCCCCAGGTGACTGACTTGGCCATTCAAGAATTTTCCACTTCTTTGCTTTAATAAACTCCTGGGTTGCTTTGGCTGTATGTTTTGGGTCATTGTCCATCTGTATCATGAAACGCCGCCCAATCAATTTGACTGCATTTAGCTGGATTTGAGCAGACAGTATGTCTCTGAACACCTAAGAATTAATTCGGCTGCTTCTGTCCTGTGTCACATCATCAATAAACACTAGTGTCCCAGTGCCACTGGCAGCCATGCACGCCCAAGCCATCACACTGCCTCCACCGTGTTTTACAGATGATGTGGTATGCTTTGGATAATGAGCTGTTCCACGCCTTCTCCATACTTTTTTCTTGCCATCATTCTGGTAGAGGTTGATCTTGGTTTCATCTGTCCAAAGAATGTTTTTCCAGAACTGTGCTGGCTTTTTTAGATGTTCTTTAGCAAAGTTCAATCTAGCCTTTCTATTCTTGAGGCTTATGAGTGGCTTGCACCTTGCAGTGCACCCTCTGTATTTACTTTCATGCAGTCTTCTCTTTATGGTAGACTTAGATATTGATACGCCTACCCCCTGGAGAGTGTTGTTCACTTGGTTGTCTGTTGTGAAGGGGTTTCTCTTCACCATGGAAATGATTCTGCAATCATCCACCACTGTTGTCTTCCGTGGACGTCCAGGTCTTTTTGCGTTGCTGAGTTCACCAGTGCTTGCTTTCTTTCTCAGAATGTACCAAACTGTAGATTTTGACACTTGTAATATTGTAGTAATTTCTCAGATGGGTTTTTTCTGTTTTCGCAGCTTAAGGATGGCTTCTTTCACCTGCATGGAGAGCTCCTCTGACCGCATGTTGTCTGTTCGCAGCAAAATCTTCCACATACAAGCACCACACCTCAAATCAACTCCAGGCCTTTAATCTGCTTAATTGATAATGACATAACGACTGACTTGCCCACACCTGCCCGTTAAATAGCTATTGAGTCAATTGTTCAATTACTTTTGAGCCCCTGAAATGAAGGGATTGTGTTAAAAAAATGCTTTAGTTGCCTCACATTTTTATGCAATCTTTTTGTTCAACCCACTGAATTAAAGCTAAAAGTCTGCACTTCAACTGCATCTGAGTTGTTTCATTTAAAATTCATTGTGGTAATGTACAGAACCAAAATTAGAAAAAAGTTGTCTCTGTCCAAATATTTATGGACCTAACTGTACAAGATACTGAGGAGGCAACAAAGATCAAAAACCCTCAACAATCTTCAAAAATTGGCAAACACTTGGAAATTCAGTTTAATATTGAAAAATGCAAAGTACTACATTCAAATTCAAGATGGAAACACTGTCACGAACAAAGCAACCTCTGAACATGTTTAGATAATAATTTGCAAGTGATACTGCACCTCACTACAAAAAAGGCAGAACAGCACAGATGTTGTGCAGAGAAGAACAACTAACTGCATCACAGGACTAAAGGGAATGTCCTACTCTTACAGGCCTTGGGAAATGAAACCTTTTTAGCGTAAGCAGAGAAGGCTTTGTAGGACACTAATCCCAAACACTATTAATGATTTCTTCTTATATTCTTATATTGCAGTTCCCAAGTGGCCCTCTCTGGGTGTGTATGTGTATGTTAGTTAGCCCTGTGATGGATAGGTATTGTGTCAAGAACTATTCCCTATATTTTGACCCCCTGTGATCCTGAAGTAAATGAAGCAGGTTTTAAAATAAGATTAGATAAAATGCAAATTTGGACAAATTTGCTCTTTTCATTTTGTAATATTATGTGTTTTTTTCAGTGAGACTTTATAATGCAGTATTTCAAAAACTGAAACAAAAAATTATCGTATATGCCTATCATAATGACTACAGTAAAGCTCTTTTAAAGCATCTTCATATCTTTGTGTTTCAGCTATATACTGTATTTTGCTAATAATGAACAATCTCAGCTGCGGTAATTTCAAAATATATTTTTATTTTTAAGTTAAGTGAGCTATAATTAATTATTTGAAACAATATTGGAAGTCCAGGTGTGCTGTTGTTTTTTAAGGGTTTAGTTCTTTGGAATGCCTTTTTCAATTAAATTCCTAAAAGTTATATAAAACTAGCAGAATACCCGCGCTTCGCAGCGGAGAAGTAGTGTGTTAAAGAAGTTATGAAAAAGAAAAGGAAATATTTAAAAAATAACGTAACATGATTTTTAATGTAATTGTTTTGTCATTGATATGAGTGTTGTTGTCATATCTCTCTCTCTCACTCGCTCTATATATATATATATATATATATATATATATATACATACATAGCAAAATACCCGCGTTTGGCAGCAGAGAAGTAAAAAGAAAAGGAAACATTTTAATAATAACGTAACATGATTGACAATGTAATTGTTTTGTCATTGTCATGAGTGTTGCTGGCATATATATATACACTCACACACACACACATATATAAACATATATATATACACATCATATATATATATACATATATATATATACATATACATATAAATATATATATATATATACACATATACATATCTACATATATACTGTATATACACATATATATATACAAATCTACATATATATCTACATATATATATTAGGGGTGAGACTCGATTAAAAAAATTAATCCAATTAATTAGAGGCTGTGTAATAATTAATCTTGATTAATCGTATGTAATCACACACATAAATTTGCCCCAAATCGCAAATGTGTTTTTTTAATTTAAAAGGGTTTTAGTGGGCGACAGAATCAAATAATAGACATGGACATGAATATTGTAAACTCAAGCTCTTTTAATTTCTGAAAAAAAATGCTTTTAAACTGCATTTGAATTCAAAACAGAAACAAAAATATCATCCCTGGTTAAAATTGGGCAGACTTAAAAATAAAGTGGTAGTTTAAGTACTTTTAAGTACATTTTCAGAATGGTATTGTCTTTAAATAATAATAACCAAAATTTCAACATAAAGTGCAGTTTTTCTTCTTAAAAAAATAAGCCAGAAACATAAAAGGTAATTTGACCAACTTAATCTTTAAACTCTGAGTAACCTTAGCCAAAATTATTTTGTACATTAGGCTAAAACAGTGTGATCATTGAACATTTTGTAATTAGATGTAATTAGAATTACTAACGGTCACGGAAGTCCAATGATCCCCAGTAAGAGCCACAAAGTCCGCTTTCTGTAATGCATCTAATTTTGCTTGCTTTTCAGTGTGCACAAAACCATGCTTTTATCAAGGCTTCGCTCGGGTAGTTTTTTGAAATGAAATTTTCCTCCGATCAGTCGTAGGAACGCGCTTCATTCCGACTCTAACATTTTTGTAGCTGTGATGTGTGCATCAGTGTAATCGATGTACCAGGAAATCATGCATTGACAAAAGTTCCCCTTTGCTTGGAATTAAAAGTGTGATTAAATGCGTTATTTTTTGTTATGAAGTACATGCATCAAAGCTTCTCAGCTGTGCTTGTGCTAAAAATAGGAAAGATTTTAAAAATAACGTAACATGATTCTGCGTTAACCGCATATTTTTTCATACGTCTCAAACCAAGGAAACTCAGTACATCCCCTCTCAGGAATCGAACCTCGGATGCAGGCGCTAGAGGCGAAGCCTCTACAATTGCGCCACGGTGTGTGGCTTATCTGTTTGATAGTATGTAGATCGGGGTATATATATATATTCGCAGCGGAGACGTAGTGTGTTAAAGAAGCTATGAAAAAGAAAAGGGAACATTTTAAAAATAACGTAACATGATTGTCAATATACAGTAATTGTTTTGTGAGTGTTATTGAGTGTTGCTGTGATCAAGGATTCGATTATCATTATTTCTTTCAATCAGGTTCGTATTTGTAGGATGTGTTGTGTTCAAGTTACATTCCGTGTTTGTCAATCGTTGTAAAGATAACAGGTTTCATTCATCGATTCGTTTCTTACTGCATCAATAAACAGCTCGTCTTCTTCTTTATCTGAGACCTGACACACTGCATGCACGGGTTTTTTTTTTTACACTGTCTTCCTTTAGCGGGACATTGATTTTTTCCACCATGTACTTTGTTTCCGCAGTAGCTGCACTTATGAATATGCTTGTATGTATCAGACGCTTCATATTTTTTTGGTGCCTTTTCAATTGTGTAATTCGGTTTTTGTTCAGCGCTCTTTGGAACTGTTGCTTTTTGTCTGTGCACTGCGTCAGTTCACGTGAGCCGCTCGGTGTACATGCATCGAAGTTTCCCAGCTGTGCTGGTGCCATGTCGTGCTATGTCCATGTCTGTATCTAATGTTACCTATGTCCCGGCACTTAAAACTTTCTCTCACAGTTTCGCTGAGTTTGTGCCAAACACCACCCTGACCATCTCATCTTCCTCTGCATAAGCACAGTCCTTCACCCGTGAATATTTAGTGGCAGTGTTTCTATTGGATTGCCGCTGACGGACGGCCTTATATGGGCAGGCACTAAATTACAAACGCCAGCGGCAGCCTGTCTATGCACTTAATTTAAACTTTAGGTTTACATCGTGCTTTGTTTCCGAAGTAGCAGAACTCATGAATATGGTTGTATATGTCACTCGCTCGCTTCTTATTGTTTCGCTGCCTTCTCAATTATATAATGCATGTTTTCTTCAGCGCTTTTTGGGGCTCTTCCTGGTTTTCTACGTACTGCGTGATTACGTGAGAGGCGTGATGATGTCACACGAAACTCCGCCCCCACGGCTTTCAAGCTCATCTCCATTACAGTAAATGGAGAAAAACAGCTTCCAGTTATGACCATTACGCGTAGAATTTCGAAATGAAACCTGCCCAACTTTTGTAAGGAAGCTGTAAGGGATGAACCTGCCAAATTTCAGCCTTCCACCCACACGGGAAGTTGGAGAATTAGTGATGAGTGAGTGAGTGAGTGAGGGCTTTGCCTTTTATTAGTATAGATATGTGCATTTCCATTACCTATAGATGAATCTCCCTTAGTTTTTTATTACTATTATTATTATTATTATTTTTACTTTAATCAGCCTTCTAGGGAAATTCATCTATTGTCTTGAGCTAAAGGTCATTGGTTAGACTGAAGAACTTTAAACAGTCTGTCAAATGGAATTTGTTATTCTAGTATAACAGAGTCTGAAAGGTTATTCTGGGATTGAGCATTAGGTTGTGACCAACATTTAATCATCACAAACCTGTCAACAAGCGACATGGACAAGTATAAAGCAAGCAAGTCTCTGGAAAAGTACAGTATGGTCCATTGCCCTGAAATGAATGTTGCACTTCCTGTAAATTTTGTTTTTCTTTTGTATTCTTTTTATTTTTTAAGTCCTTGATTCAGCAGTACAATAAAAACTCAGAGAAGTTAAGTGTAAAAGGAAAAATACAGTATGTGAAAGTAATTAGTTTACATGTGCTGGTAAATATCAATATTGCTAATTTATACAGAAACATTATTCATGCAGCTCTCAAACTCATACTCACATATACTGTTTATTTCAATAACACGCTCACACATATATTGCTTATACACACACACGTAATTTGTTTGTACAACCCTAGTGGTTTTCGGTTATACTATTGCTATGTAGTGATTGGGAAAACTGAAACCTTTTCCAAAAACAAGAATATAGCAAACCTTGATAAACAGTTACAGCCACCTCATATTTACAGAATATTAAGGTTACAGATTTGAGAGTAAGCAGCATGATAAAACATTTACAACAAAGCACAAAAAACAACTCACAGCTGAATTGAGAATAGGAAAAAGATTCAACACTAAGAAGAAAACTATTTCAGCATGTTTATTAAAACTGTTAGTCCACCCTGGTCGTGTCACAACCCACCAAAACAGATGTTTTATTATAAACAGTGTACCTGTCCTTCTAATGTAATTGCATAGGGAGGAAGGGGATCACATGACCGTGCTCTTTAAAGGAAGTACCAACAGTTCAGATTTACAGATCAAGCAGCTCAAATGGAGAACAGGCAAAAGTAAAGGTTTCATTGACTTTGAATGAAAGTCAATGCCAAATCTCCTGGCATGAATTTACCAAGAATTGGCATTCTGCTAAGGTTTTTGTGCACCCCACTTGTATGGTGTCATAATAATTAGCCACTCCCCAAAAAATTATTGATTGAGAACAGATCATTGAAGAAGTTATTTTAATAAGGTGTCACCACCCAAAAAATATCCTGAATGGAACATATCATTGATGAACGAATCAGATGAATTTGATTGACCTAAGTGGAGTAACATGCTACAGACAATTACCTAACAGAATAGTGCAGTCAATTAAGATTCCAAAATTTATTGGAGTGCATATCTTGTGTAGGTCATGAAATCTGGGGAGGAAAACTATGAATAAGTCCCATTCCTGTCAGTGAAACACAATTAAAATGTATTAAGCAGGTACAGTGGAACCTCGGTTCACAAACGTCTCGGTACATGTACAACTTTGTTTACGACCAAAAAGTTTGCCAAACTTTTGCCTTGGTTCACGACCACACACTCAGTATACGAACAAGCCAGTTTCCCTTTCGGTTTGTGCGCGCCGATGATTTCCGCACGTGTTGCATTGTTCTCGGTCAGATGTACGTGCTTTACCTGTGATCTCTTTGTGCTGTACAGTATTTTGTGTGCTTTTGCAGTTAACCATGGCTTCTAAGCACTGTAAACTCCTCTCCACCCAGTTCCTCCTCACTTCATGCCAGAACTCAACTCATGCAAGGTTAGTTTTCTTGGTGGTTTATGATTAGTTTTTGTATTACGGATTTTTCAAATGTTCATTTTTCGGTTCGTAGCGTGAATTGTTGCAATGTTACTTGTCTTGGTTGTTTATTAAGTTACAGATTTTTCAAATGTTCATTTTTTTCCCCTGTGCTTAAAACTAATTTAAAAAAAAAAGTGTTTACAGCGCTCGGGTTATAAGGCTACTAGCGTGAACTCCTGCAATATTACTTTCTTGGTTGCTTGTGGTTGGTTTTTAAATAAATTTAGGATTTGTTCTAATGTTCCTTTTTTTTTCCCCTGTGCTTAAAACTCATTTTAAAAAAAGTGTTTACAGCGATCGGGTTGTAAGGCTATTAGCATGAACTCCTGCAATGTTACTTTCTTGATTGCTTGTGGTTGGTTTTTAAATAAATTTTGGATTTGTTCTAATGTTTCTTTTTTTCCCCTGTGCTTAAAACTCATTTTAAAAAAGTGTTTACAGCGATCGGGTCATAAGGCTATAGCGCGAACTCTTGCAATGTTAGTTTTCTTTGTTGTTCAAGGTTTTCTCTGTGTTATTCAATGTTTTTACATTTAGTTTACTATTAGATGTGCATTCTATCGTATAATTAACTATATTTGTGCTCAAAAATCTTTAAAAAAAATATATTTACATAAAGTTTGTATGGTCTGGAATGGATTAATTGTATTTACATACAATCCTATGGGGGAAATTTCTTTGGTTCACGACCAACTCGGTTTGCGACCACAGTTTTGGAACGAATTATGGTCATGAACCGAGGTTCCACTGTATATGGCAGTAATGTTTCTTTTAATAATATTTTCATTTTGATTGGCATTCTACTTTTCCAGGTGTTCTAATTGTTTAATTAATCCATTATTTACTAATTAGTGGGTCTGACGCTAAAGCTTACAGGGTTTGTGTTTTTTACCTGTTTGTCTGCTCTGCTAGTTTTTATCAATATCAAGATACAATGAAGGGGGCAAACTGCACAGAGAAAGGTCAAAATATAATGAAATCAACAAAAGAGAGTTAAGCATTTAAATCTATAGCAAAAACAGAAATAGTTCTAAAAATCTTATAAATGTAAAAATCATATTGCTGTGCTTTACTAAATGTAGAATAAGAGAAGATGAAAAAAATACCAGCTAGTTAAATGAGATCAGTGTTATCAGGTGTTGTCACTAATTATAAATTTTGGCTGTAATAAAATTTTACAGCCACAGTGGTTCCCCAGGACTAAGATTAAAAACCCTTGTTGTTGTATACTGTGTTCTTGGTCCTCCATGCTAGCAAGCAAGATCTCATATTATGATGTATGCTGTGGTCTGTTGCAGTTATCCTCATCATGACCTTCAGTCATGTCTTATTGTTATCAGTGATCAGTGAAGTACTTGAATGTCACTTTCATCACGAAGGTGAAGTTCTTCACCAGTGACTTACAATGGGTACCTTTGTCAAAGGTTGTGACAATGTACTTGGTCATGCCATTGCTGATCGGTAGGCCAGCCTGTGCAGACTCATCCTCCAACTGGAAAAAGCTCTTGTTGAGCATTTCCAGGTTTCTTCCAAATAGGTCAACATCATCCGTATATGTTGAATAGTGCAGGTTGCAGACTGGCAGTGTGCCACCTGTGTTGATGACAGTACTCCTCATGACTATTTTAAGCATCAGGTTGAACAGCAGCAACATTATAGTATTACAGAATATCTGAACATTGTTGCTTACCAGGTATATCATGAATGTAGTATACTCATTAGTGAATTTGATTTTTTTAATATTAATAATGCTTTAAACAATGTTTTGAAAGTCCTTAAATAGGTCAAGTGATTTTATCTTGATGCAGAGGTAAGGCACAGTAGAATAATCTTGACTAGAGGTCCACGTCCAGCTTCTCCCGAACCTGTCAGTTCTCAGAAGACTCTTCATAATTATTTTGTGGAGAAAAATAAGTGCATATTTTAATATAATGTACTTTGTTTGCTGAGTAGATATTATGATGCAACTTCTGTACCAATCAGCAGAACTAAATTATCCATCCCTCTGATTTTTAGCTTGCTAGAGTTTACAGATGCAGGGGTAACAGCCTATCTCAGCAACACATACCCCGAGGCAGAATTCAACATATCTCTGTGTGCATATGTCAGTGGAACTGAGCTTAATCCATCATAATTTAGGATAGAATACCTTAGAATATAAGAAATGTTTTAGAAAGAAGAAGATATTTTATCTAATATTTCCAAAATAATGCTTATTCAGGATTTGAGATCCCCAGAGTGCTACTATCAACTAAGGTACTTGGTTATTTATTTCATCTAGAGGCCTTTGGTTTTTTTTTGAAGACATTTCACATTTCAACCTGTATGCTAAAAGTATCATTTAGCTCGTCAATGCATGATAACTTTGGTCCTCCTTTGCATATTTATCAGAGAAATAAGTTCCAACGTATTGCTTAAAATTTATTTTCATCTTTCCCTGTTTGATAGGAATATTTGAAATAAGTAGTTAGTTCTTTCATGTCAGCCAGTAGATGAGCAATCTAAGGTGCCCTTTCCACTACTGCCAACAAGAAGGCTCTTGAGAGAATCATGTTTAATATATGCAGCAGTTAAATTCTGTGAACTCGTGGAGGGCATTGATTGTATTTTCTCCATGGTCACTGACAAAAACTGCTTTGTTATGTAAGTGCAGAACATTAGTCCTGCCAATTCTGAGTTTACACAGTAATAAAGTTGATAGAATGTTGTCACTCATCTTCAAGGTCATGGGCTTAAATTTCGTTGCATGACTGCACTCTTTGGATAAACTCATAGTTTTCTTTGTTGCAAACAGTTACAGATAAAAGGGAGGTTTGGTGATAGCTCTTCATCCATACATATCATGTATATATCTATGATAGGTGGGATTACATACTCAATTCCTGCTTTTACATTCTAGTCACATTCCTTAAAATCATTAAATATGTGTCAGTGTTATACCAGCATTCAAAATAACAACCAAGTTCTGCATAAGTTGAATACAATTATTGACAGATACCATGTTGTGCGTTTGAATGTCCTGAAATATAATTAACATTTTTTTGTTTTGATTTTTTTAGGTAGGCCACTTGTCAGTTTTGTTTTGTCAGTATCATCTTAGCTTGTTCTTTGACAGGAGAGCACACTTGACACCTTATACCTGAGGTGCCTAGGTTATGAGTACAGTGTGCTACAACTAACGTATAACAGGTGTTATCTTTATTAGCCATCATGGAAAATATCTACAGTTTTCCTTTAGTTATTTGTTTGGCTTTAAAATCACAATTTTAAGTGCCCTTTCAGCATTGTTTGTATGAATATTAGATTCATCTGCCAACATTCACTATGATAGTGTCTGATGCAACAGAAATTATCAGCATCTACATTTTAATTGGAGGCTCTTTGTTTGGTACCTGTCATATTAACCAAAACATTTAAGTAAGTTTCAACTTAAAATAATGCTTTTTGTCACTTTTATTAAATTCATGCAACTGGAATTTTAAAATAAAAAAAAAATGTTTTTGAAGGTTTTAATTATTTCAGTTTAAATTTTTTTGTTCCTTGATCAACCGTTTCAAATCAGAGTAGTAAACTGCGTACTACACCAGGAGGATTCATTCAGGATAGCTGTGGTAATGCACATGTCTCTAATCTCAAGTATCTGCAGTTCTATGTACAAAGAAATATTTTATTTGTGGCAAATATACTTTAAACCAATTTCCAACTCTGATCCCATGATTTTCTTACAGATGTTATATTGAAGGTAACTTCTAATATCCACTTTTTTATCCTTCCCTAATTTTGAACAGTTTTATCAAGTCACATCGTAATCCTTATTTGTTTAATATGCAAGATGTTGTGACTGGAGCAGAGTAAAATAATTAGCCAGCCATGTGTAACTCAGAACATTAACTCCTTTATTTTACGGCCAGCACACACTGATATTCAATAAAAAAAACGACTTTCTTTTATTCAAGACTCATTTTCTATCCTTTCAACAGGTATCACACTTTTAAATACTCCCCCTAGTGTTCTGGCAGAAACTGCAACTGAACAGAACAGTTTCCCCCTTTTTTAAAAAGAAACGCTTTGCTTCTGCCTAATAATGAAATTAATGTGACAAAAATGACCAGAACTTCCATGTAATCAAGCAATGAAATAATTAAAGTTAAGAAAACATGACATGTGTATTCCACCACCAGAATAAATGAAATGCAATTATATTATTACACAGGCTCAGCAATATTATTTTGAGTAATGTAGGCCTTCAACCATTTTGGTGGGTGAGCACTGCATTTGGGTCTGGGTGACTGAGGAAGCTTTGGTGGCTTGCCTTCCTTCTGGACAGGTGTAGGGGCACAGTCTGGAAATGCAACCAGATGAGATGCATTCCAGGTCTTTCCATCACTAAATATGTACGTATGAGCACCCACTTTCTTATTGATGGTGACAGGGTTGCTGAACGTCTAGTGTCCTTTTGGAACATGCAGAGGATTTCTGACCCACACCTTATCCCCTGTTTTGAAACAAGGCGAGCGAGCACCCCATTTGGCATCAGTGTAGACATTCATTCTGTATTGGTGTTGCTCAACTGTGGTACAAACATTGCCGGCAGACTGTAAACCTGAAGAAGTAGGTGGTAGTGCAGTCAATTTTGTGCGCATCCGTCAACCATGAAGGAGTTCAAATGGAGAAACACCAGTAGTTGCGTGTGGAGTAGCACTGTAGACATGTTCTTGAATAGCCAGTTGAATTGTATGTTTCACTACACGACTGAATCGCTCTACAGCTCCAGCAGGGCAATACATTGAGGAGCGATGGTGTTTAATCTGTCTTTACTCCAGAAAAGCAGCAAAAGCAGCAGAGGTAAACTGAACCCCTTTATCTGTCACTAGACTCACAGGGTTACCATGGTGACTGACAACAGAAGACAGGAATATTAGTACATTAGCAGTAGTTATGGAAGGATTGAAGGCTACTTCTGGTCACTTACTGTGGTAGTCAGTCAGGTTCAAGGCATATCTACAGTCCCATGCAGCAGTGTCAAAGGGTCCTACAATGTCCAAAGCCACTTTTTGCCATGTGTCTTCTGGAAACAGTTTATGCTGTAAGGGACCAGGGTGTGGATGAGCTGTTTCGTCATTCAACTGGCATGTCTGACAAGAACTAATGGCAGTACAAACATCAGTGTCCATCTTTGGCCACCAGTAAAGTTCTCTGAGTTGTTCTTTGGTGCATACCATACCTTGGTGACTCTCATGTGCAATTTCAATTAGTGACGAACAAAGTCTAGCTGGCACAATCAGACGTGAACCACAAAACACAAAGTTGACACTGACAGAAAGTTCCAGACAGAGCTTGTAGTATGGTAGCAGATCAGCATCCAAAGCTTTTGGAGAAGGAGGTCAGCTCTCCGCGATCTGTTTATGTAGCTTACTGAGGCCTTGACATTCAGCACAAGCATATTCTAAGCAGGAGACAATGTCTTATGTGCCACAGCATCAGCAGCAGCTGCAGGAGCAACAGCTACAGTAAGGGCAAGTGGGATAAGCAGTCATCAGGAGCATTCTGAGAACCTGGGTGATATATTATGCCATAGTTAAATGACAGAAGACGTGCAGATCATCTTGTAATACGCGTCCCAGCATGACCAATCCCTGTGATGGTCAACAGAGTTGTCAGTGCCTGATGGTCCGTGCGCAGGGTGAAGCGACGTCCCTACAGGTATGTGTGCCACTTCTCCACCACCCACACACAGGCAAGCACTTCTTTTTCCACTATTGAATATTTACGCTGTGTAGTGGAAACAGTCCTCGAGGCAAATGCCACAGTTCTTTCTGTCTTTCTACATTGTCAGAACCGAGTTGAGAAAGAATTGGTCCTAGACCATACTCGGAAGCTTCAGTGAAAACTACAGTATACAGTGTATGGTCAAAAACTGCCAAAGCAGGGCTATCCACTAGCAATGTTTTTACCTGCTCAAAGCTCTTATGTGCATCAGCCATCCACTGAAATGCATCTGCATGCTGTCTCAAGCTTGTGCACATTGGTTCAATGACAGTAGCATGGTTTGGTAGAGATTTAGAGTACCAAGACAGCAGTCCAAGAAAACAACACAAAGTAACAGCATCTGTGTGTGCAGGAGCATTCATGATGGATTGTAAATGGGCCTTATCAGGAAGCAGGCCATCAGCAGACACTATATGCCCAAGGAAGGGTAGGCTGGACTGGCAAAACTTGCACTTGTCATTGTTTAGCTGCAGGCCAGCAGCTTCCAGCTGGCATAACACAATTTGTAAGGTCTTGTCATGTGTAGTCAGGTCATTCCATGTAGTATGACATCATCCAAGTAATTCTCTATGTCAGGTAAGCCAGTGAGAATAGCAGTCATCATTTTCTGGAAGGTGGAGGGTGCAGATGCTGAACCATAAGGAACCTGACAGAACCGGAAAAGGCCCTCATTTGTAAAGAAAGCAGTCAGGTCTTGACTGTCCTGATACAGTGGCATTTGGTAGTAGGCCCTGGCTAAGTCAATGATAGAAAATACAGTAGCCCCTCTGAGTGCAGAAAAGAGTTCATCCATATGTGGCAAGGGAAACGAGTCTACAATAATTGCTTTATTGGGCTCACGCAGATCAATACACATGTGAACTTTACCAGATTTGTGCTGAGTGACTACAATAGGTGAGACTCAAGCAGGAGCATCAATTTGTTCTATGACACTAGCAGCGAGTAGGTGATCAAGTTCTTCAGACACAGCATCTCTAACTGACAGAGGTAAGTGGTGCAGTTTCTGTCTCATCGATCTTAATGCAGTGGGTGAAGTTTTTAACAAAGCCAATGGACAGGCACACATCAGCGCACTGTAAGACTGACATAGGCAAATTGGAAGCTGCAGCATCAGAAGGCATAGCTTTACTGTTCACGATGTGCAAATGTAAAAGTGACATTAAGTCTCTACCCATCAGAGGGGATCCATTTTCCACAATGAAAAATGTTGCCTCTGTCATACGGCCATGTAAACACACAGTTACAGATAGGCACCCAAGTATGGGGATATTAGATTTTGAATACGTCACAAGTCTTACTATTGGTTTTGTCAGAGGAATGTTGCTGAAGTGTCGTGTGTAAATGCAATGTGGCAAAATCGAGACTGATGAACCATTGTCGACAATCAGGTCCAGTGAGCAAAAAATGTGAGCCTGGAGCTGAGATTTCTACTGCACAAGTAATTTTAGCAGGTGTATGTATTGTATTTTCTGTATATAGTACAGTAACTTCTGGCAATTCAACCTCAAGTACTTCCCGTGTATGGGGTTGGGCAGAGTGACAAGTCTTTTTGCAATGCCTAAAAGTTGTGTTTGAGTTAGCCAGGTGTGATGTGATCCACATTAAAAGCACGCTTTCCCCTTAGCATAGTTAGCAGACATAGTAGTAGCAGGTGTCTTTCGCTGTCTGGGTTTGTGTTTATGCTGCACCGTCTGTACTGACATGATACTGGAATTCATAGAAATGATTGTAGCCTGATCTGTAGCTGCTTCCATCTGAGTAGCTAGAATTACTACTTTATCCAACGTAAAGGCCTGGCACCAACAACAATCTTTCACGTAAGTGTGGGATGTATGCATGCTCATTCAATTGGTTATGAATCATTTACAAACTGTAAACGTATTGTAAAAACCTTGTGGTCCCTGGATCCTCTAACGAAATATATGGAGCTGAACGACCACGTTAGCTTTAGGCATAGAGTATACTTTCAAAGCTTCTACAGAGGTATCGTATGTAGTACCTGTGTTAGGCAAGGTGTAAAAAATTTGCTGATCTTTGGTCCCAAGACAATGAAGTAGCACAGCTCTCTTCCAAGCGTCAAGCCAAGCATCCCCAGTAGCATCGATGAGAAGCAGATAGTTATTAAACATCTGAAGCTACATTGCAAATGGCACTGCAGGCTTGGCAGGGCTCTTAAGAAAAAGCTTGGAAAGGGCACATTAGTAACAGCCATTTTCACTGCAAGCATGCACAGTATAAAGAAAAGATCCTTGTTGCCAATTTTATTGTGACGGGAGTAAAATAATTATCCATCCATGGGTAACTCAGAACGTTAACTTCTTTATTTTACGACCAGCACACACTGATATTCAATAAAAATATGACTTTCTTTTATCCATGACTCATTTTCTATCCTTTTAACAGGTAACAAACTTTTAAATACTTCCCCTAGCGTTCTGGCAGAAACTATAACTGAACACAACACATTAAACCTAATATCCTACAGTCTTAGAATTAGTTTACCAGCTCTTCTTTGAAACTTTTCTAGTGCTGTAATAACCTTCTGGTAATATTGAAAATAAAACTGCATATAATTGTTAGTTTATGTTGAAATGAATGTAGGAACTGGCAAGCAAGACAAAAATAGAAGTAATGCTGGAAATGCAAAATTCACCAGTGAACTAATAAAAACACAAACTCAATGTCTAATGTTAAAGGTAGTGATAATTTAACTAAAAATAGAGAGAACCTTAAAATGACCTGTCCATTATTTTCTATTTCCTAATTGCCTTGTTTTTTTTTTAATTTGCTTTAGCTTTTTTTTTTTTTTTGCATTTTTGTAAATGGGATGGTTTTTCTCTTTAGTTTTGTAGGCTTGGTAAAGCATTCACTCTTTCTGACCTTCATATCACACTTGTATGGAAAGCAGAGGTTTGTGATAATCTGTGTCAGGGGTATGTATGGGGCCCTCACCCAACTCCCAAAGAACATGTTTATTAAAACAGAATCCACATAATCAAGTACAGTGAAGATTAAATAAAGTCCATAAATAATCTATTATAAAAATGTGCTTTTGTGGAGTTTAAAATAAACAATAAACAATTTGAAAGATCCCAGTGCATCCTGCTTTTGCCTTGGCATTACACTTTCAACATTTGTTCTGCCGATACTTTCCTTTTTCTTCTCCATTTCATTCTTCCCATACTGCTCGAGCTCTCCTGTTTAAACTACTGGCGGGCATTGGTGCCTAGTTATGTGCCCAGGGGTGTTAAAGAGGCAATAGGCTAGACTGTGGGCATCTGTACATTAGTACACAATCAGCCAATTACCTTATTAAACCCCAGTGACTAAACCGCACTGTTTTTGTATTTTCTCTGTTCAAAGTTCATGCTGCCACAGACCTCACTTCATTGCAATCTGAATCCAACAGTAACTAATACATATTTGATTTGTGTGAGTAGAATGAAACTATAATTCTGGAGTGATACAGCTTCAGTCTTATATTATTTTACATGCATATCACATTTGCTAGTCGCTCCTTTGTTGTATTTGTTAACCAATAAGCTTGGTTATGTGTATAATACTAGACTCATTTCAGTGTGATCAAAAATGTATCTCAATGGGATAAGTGTGACAAACAGCAGAATTATTTGGGATTTATAGCACAATCAAATGCGTAGAATCTTTGAAATACATTTTACTTTTCCTTTGGAGATTTGAAGTGCATACAGTATCTACAGTATGTACAGCAAAATGATGGCATGACCGATCATTCCTTTTGTATTAAATTTCAATGGAAATATAAAAGTGAATTACTGTTTTTAAGCTTACTTGCATCAGAACCCATTAAACACAGAATGGAACAGCTAGTAAAGAACATTAAAAGGGTAAATTAATAATAAACATAGAACGTCTACTTTTTTGGTAAACTTTTGGTAAACTTCCTTAGAAGGCTGGCGTCCTTCAACATCTGCAATAAGATGCTGCAGATGTTCTACCAGACGGTTGTGGCGAGTGCCCTCTTCTACGCGATGGTGTGCTGGGGAGGCAGCATAAAGAAGAGGGACACCTCACGCCTGGACAAACTGGTGAGGAAGGCAGGCTCTATTGTAGGCACGGAGCTGGACAGGTTGACATCCGTGGCAGAGTGACGGGTGCTGAGCAGGCTCCAGTCAATCATGGAGAATCCACTGCATCCACTGAACAGGATCATCACCAGACAGAGGAGCAGCTTCAGCGACAGACTGCTGTCACTGTCCTGCTCCACTGACAGACTGAGGAGATCATTCCTCCCCCACACTATGTGACTCTTCAATTCCACCTGGGGGGGTAAACATTAACATTATTCAAAGTTATTGTCTGTTTTTACCTGC
The DNA here is from genome assembly GCA_026402145.1 of Polypterus bichir lapradei. Lineage (NCBI taxonomy): Eukaryota > Metazoa > Chordata > Cladistia > Polypteriformes > Polypteridae > Polypterus > Polypterus bichir. Next base: position 76,643,307 of record JANRMT010027041.1, read on the forward strand.
ATTTTTATTACTCTTTAATTTAATATTGTTTTTTTGTATCATTATGCTGCTGCTGGATTATGTGAATTTCCCCTTAGGATTAATAAAGTATCTATCTATCTATCTATCTATCTATCTATCTATCTATCTATCTATCTATCTATCTATCTATCTTTATAACTAATGTCAATAATTGCTGCCTATACATTATCTATTTATAGTGTCACAAGAGCAGGCCTAGCCCACCTCATACCTAGTATAGCTACAAAGATAAATGTAATTATAAACAACATAAATATAAATAATAAATAAATAACAATAAACAGTAAATCACATATCTGCTTTATCTGTGCTTTTCTGTTTCAATATATCTTAACTGTCTCTAAATCGTAAACCTACCTATTTTTTCCTTTACGTTACCAACTCCTACATTTATTTTTTTTAATTTTTCATCTTTTTCTTTTGATTTCAAGTTATGCCCACCTTTCCTTCCTGTTCAGTTGGCCCCAACAGGAACTATTCATTTCACAGGCCGCTTCTTGTCTTCACTCCAGTATCACTTTGATGGCAATTTGTACCTCGAAACAACTAAATCATAGCACCCTCTGTTTGCTTCTGGTTTCCATGTATTCTTGTATCCTGAAATCCAAAATCATCATTAATTCCAGACTGTTTAAAGGGTGTCTTACCTTCTCCCTCTGGGAATATCTGTTATCCTTTGGGAACAGCTTGGTTATACGGCAATGCATCAGTTCTCTTAAGCTTCAGGGTTTGTAGCACTAAGATAATAGTAGTCACATACTGTTGGTTTCACCTACTTGAAATAGATATGCCAACTTGGAGTGCAGTTCCACTACACATTTATTTCTTTGTGTCTCTCTTAACCTGACATGATATCTCTCTCGTTTTCATACTTCAAGCTTCAAAGCCACTCTCTTCCCGAATAGAACACACCCTAAATGTATACATTATTCTTTTTATTTTCTTAACCTGTTTTTTTTTTCCTTTGCAGAGTCACAAATTTGGATGGGGCATCAATACAACATAGTTCACATGCATGCATATACCTACGCTCACTAATTACTGGCCAATTCAAAGTCACTAGATAACCTAACATGCACATCTAGATATGTAAGGTAAGGCTTTTTTGGTATAAGGCAGGCGTATTCAACTAAAATCTAAAGAGGTCCAATTAGAAAAAAATTCTCGAAGCAATAGTCCGGAAGATCATGTTGTCTGACTATTTCGTATCATATATATTTAAGTAGCCTAGTAGTTGTATCAGCATCTGCATGTAGTCAATACCAGACTTTCAAATCAAATGAGTTCAGTACAATTCAAAAACTTTTTGACAATACTTATTGTCACGTAACACAGAGTTGAACATGTATGTATGACTGCAGATATGTATAATGTTCTGTCACAGTATATAATGTTCTTAAATTTACTAAATAAAAGTAGGGTTGCATTTCAAAATAAGACAAAATAAATAAAATATGAAAATTGTGCATGTTTAAATAAAGTGCTTAACTTCAGAAAAATAAAATAAATGGAGAAAAAGCTTCAATTTCCCCTTTTCTGTTTCACATCTTGACTCAGCAGTCTCAACCAATTTTACAGAAATAAATCTCAACACATCTCAACAATTAAACAGTTTTAAATGATCACTTTCTTCCCCTCTTATATTCATCGCCCCACTTATTTGCTCAGTGAGAAAATTGAGCTCTAGCTTGTCCTGCCAGGATTTTAAACCTGGGCTTGAATGGAGTCAGAGCCATTCTCATAGACATGTGGAGGTGTTCATTGGTGAGCCTGGAACGATATTTAGTTTTGATTATGTTCATTGTGGAGAAAGCTGCCTCAAAGTTGTATGTGGAGCCAAACATGGTCAAGATGTACAAGGCTACTTTCCTCAGACCTGGGAAAGCTGTCTCAGGGACCATGTGGAGCCAGAAAGTGGAAGGGTCAATTCTTCCACACTGCTCTTTCAGGGCCACATCTGCTTGGAAATCAACCAGTTGCATCTAAAGAGGCCCAGCATTTACACATTTACAGTGCTGTGTGACTTCCTTTGAGAACCCCCTGACATCTGTGATGAGAAATGGGCTCTGAATGAACATGGTGAGCTGCTGTCCAAAGCTGAAGGTGTCAAAACGGTTGCTGAAGTTTACAATCAGCTTATTAATAAAGTCAACAAAAGAAGACACATCTTGCTGTCCCTGAACCTGTTCCTGCACTGTTGGGAAGTGTTCACAGTCTCCCTGCAAGTCTTCCTTGAACACCTCAAGTTTCCTCTGAAAGGAGCAGGCAGCCGTCATCAGTTCACAAACTGAATTATCTTTGCCCTGTAGCCTCAAATTCAGTTCATTCAGATGTGAAGTGATATCAACCAAAAAGGCCACATTGTCCATCTGTTTATCATTTTCTAAAAAGAAAGAAAACTGTGATGCCTTCTGACTTCTTAGCTCTGCCAAAAAAAGTTGCTGCTTCCCTACTTATGCACCAAAAGTGCGCTAACACCCTGCCTTTGCTGAGCCATCTCACATTGTTGTGCAGCAAAAGGTCATCAGCATTGGCATCAACTTCCCTAAGGAATTCTCTAAGCATGCGATGCTGGTAGGAAGAGGATGCTCTATGTCAATGTCAATTTATTTATATAGAACATTTAAAACAACATAGGAATGCTGTGGCCAAAATGCTTCACAATAATAGAATAAAAGAAAACAAACAAGTAACATAAATAACAAATATAAATAAAATATATGAACATAAATAAAATAAATAATAAATAGAAGTAATGTTATATAATCACAATGAGGAAACCAACAGTATTACTGAAGGTCACGGAATGCAAGTGAATAGAAATGAGTCTTTAATCTTGTTTTGGACAGTTCAATTGTAAATGACTCCTTTATGTGATGAGGTAAAGAGTTCTACAGGTGAGGAGCAGCAGCTGTAAAAGCCCTGTCCCCCTTAGTTTTACACTTGGTACGAGGGACAACAAGAGAAAACTGACCAGAAGATCTAAGCACTCTGGATAGCTGGTGTAAAACACACAATTCAGATAAATAGGCAGGAGCAAGGCCATGTAAAGATTTAAAAACTAGCAACAAGATTTTAAAATCAATTCGAAAACTGACAGGCAGCTGGTGTAAAGAAGCTAAAATAGGAGAAACAGGGTCATAATTTCTTGCCCCAACCAGAAAGCGAGCGGCAGCATTCTGGACCAACTGTAACCTGTGTATCAGGGATTTGCTAATCCCAGAATACAGCGAGTTGCAATAATCAAGGCGAGAAAAAATAAAAGCATGAGTACCTTTCTCAAGATCCCTAGAAGATAAAAAAGGCTTGATCTTACCTAAAAGACAAAGCTGGAAAAAGCAACTCTTGACTACAGAATTAACCTGTTTCTCAAAAGAGAGGTTACTGTCAAAGATAACACCTAGATTGCGGACTTGAGGTTTGCAAAAGACAGAGAAAGAGCCGAGAAGTCCAAGACAAATTTGGGCTTTAGCTGATGGACCCACTATAAGCACCTCCGTTTTATTTTGATTCAGATCAAGAAAATTATTAGCCATCCAGGATCTTAGTTCAGAAAGACAGCTGAGAAAATTAATCATTTTCATCATTGTATTCATCACCTCAGCATGCTCATCTGACAGGGAGGTGCAGAGGACAGATTGATGAATGATTCAATGGTAAGCTATGAGCTCAGGATTGTCTTCTTTCAGTCTTGCTACAGCTCCTTTCTCTTTTCCTATCATAGCAGGGGATCCATCTGTGGTTATTGAAACCACCTTTGTTGGCTCTATTCCTCTCTTTGCCAACATCTCCTTAATGGCCATGTAGATGTCTTCTCCTCTTGTACTGGTCTGAAGAGGAGTGACACCTAACAGGTCTTCACAGAATGCTTTCTGGTCAGTGTTGAAAAACCTGACATACACTAACAGCTGAGCATTGTCACATATGTCAGTGGACTCATCCACAGCTAAACCTACACATGGTGCCTTATGCATTGCTTCATCAAGCTGGGTTACCATGTCCTGAGTCAATATTTCACTTTTCTTTGTGGCAGATGATGCTGACATGGGTATTTGCTTTATTTTATCACACAGCTCTTATTTTTGTTTTCCCTCAAGTAGTGTTTCAGCTACAGCACTCTTGCATTCTTTGACAACCCCTCCATCAGTAAATGGCTTTTTGTGTTGACCCAAAATCCAGCCAACTCTGAGGGAACACTCATAAGTACGTTGTTGGGTAGAGAATGTGTGGCTCAGGATCTCATATTGGGTTCTGAGACTAATTATTTTCTGTGATCTCACTTCCGATTTGAGTGGGTATGTTTGTTCGAAACCTTCATGTTTCGTCTCATAATGTTGTTTCACAATGGCACTTTTCACAAGTGCCATGGTTTCTGAACATATGAGACACACTGGTTTAGTGCTCCCAGTGGGAAGTATGAACAGAGATGAGTTTGTCCATTCCGGATTAAATGCCCTATTTTCGCTGTCCAGTTACCTTTTTTTGGAAAGCGCCATTTGTTCCTTATTTTTCTGTCCCTTTCTCCATCTCACCCGTCTTTTCTTTTTCCAGCGCAGTCGTCTATATCTCTCACTTTCTTCGGCTTATTTTTCCCTTTGTATTTTCTACATGTATCGCTATCTTTCTTTTTCTTTCTACTGTCTGTCTTCCTTGCCTCTAACTCTGTCATCTGTCTGCGCTATAAAGTAAAGTAAAGTAAAGCAATGTTCACCACCTAGAATCCACAGACTTGATTGGCTGAGTGGTATCACGTGAAATGGCTTAACGCACATACAATTGGTCTGTGCATTTCCTCATCCACTAAAACATTACCGTAAAGACTACAAAAGCTGCGCCGGGTAAAAGAGAAAGCGCCCCGTCAGGTTTTAAATGATAACCTTCTGTTTTGGCTGTAAGTCTGGGTCCGTATGAGACAGCTTCTGGGTCTGGACCCGGACCGCGGTCCGCCTGTTAGTGACCTCTGGTGTAAGGGGTATTTCCACCGACAGGGGTAGCAAATAAAAACTACACAGAGGCTCTGGTGGTGCTTGGAAGTCAGGTTTTTGGGACTGCAAAGCAGCAGCACAACTCATTGCCCTAATGTGCTGCCCTTTGCTGTACATATTAATTCATGTATTTAGTTGTTTATTTCCATTAGAGGTGTGTGTATCCACATGTGGTTACTGACCAGTGCTGGCAAAATTGCCTCTATATTGATGCTATCTTGTGATGGTCTAATCATACGCAGAAGATGGAAGGTTGGATATACACTTTAACATTTTTTCAAAGCAATGGTACCACTAAAATATAAATTGTTGTATGGGATACTTAGAGTATTTTGTTTTTATTAGTACACAATCAATGACTAGAAACATGCTATGACAAAATATAGAAAACGCAAGACTGAATAAAACCTTTTTCTTGCCCAAACCTGAGAATTCTTGACTGACATGAAATATTGCTTCCTTTATAGAAGCCTATTAAAAAGACACTCACTACACTTTTACGATGCTTACAACTATCCATCCATCCATTTTCCAACCCGCTGAATCCGAACACAGGGTCACGGGGGTCTGCTGGAGCCAATCCCAGCCAACACAGGGCACAAGGCAGGAGCCAATCCCGAGCAGGGTACCAACCCACCGCAGGACCTTACAACTATGAAATTTTTAAATAAATCCATGCATACACAGGTGAACGCTGTTGAACAGATGTTTGGCTGAACTTGAATGTGAATTAGCCAGAACTCTGGCAGGATCGATTACAGTTGGATTACATACATTTAAAAATTACTTAGATTTTTACTTTGTGTGGTTAGTGAGATTAAAAGTTTAATGTTATTTTGTTATGTAGTAAATTGAATTGATGTTGATGATGACACTTTCTAGTGATTTATGTATACTGCTCAAAAATATTAAAGGGACACTTTTTTAATCAGCGTATAGCATCAAGTCAATGAAACTTCTGGAATATTGATTTGGTCAATTAAGTAGCAGAGTTGTTAGTCAGTTTTGGCTGCTTTTGTGTTAATGAAATTAACAACAGGTGTACTAGAGGGGCAACAATGAGACAACCCCCAAAACAGAAATGGTGGAGGCCACTGACATTTTTCCCTCCTTATCTTTTCTGACTGTTTTTTCACTAGTTTTGCATTTGGCTATGGTCGGTGTCACTACTGCTAGCATGAGGTGATACCTGGTCCCTACAGAAGTTGCACAGATAGTCCAACTTCTCCAGGATGGCACATCAATATGTGCCATTGCCAGAGGTTTTGCTTTGTCTCCCAGCACAATCTCAAGGACATGGAAGAGATTCCAGGAGTCAGGCAGTTACTCTAAGAGAGCTGGACAGGGCTGTAGAAGGTCCTTAACCCATCAGCAGGACTGGTATCTGCTCCTTTGGACAAGGAGGAACAGGATGAGCACTGCCAGAGCCCTACAAAATGACCTCCAGCAAGTCACTGGTGTGAATGTCTCTGAGCAAACAATCAGAAACATCCTCTAGTGGGCCCTGTGCGCACTGTCTAGCACTGTGGAGCTCGATTAGCATTTGCCATAGAATATTAGAATTGGCAGGTCCACCACTGGCACCCTGTGCTTTTCACAGATGAGAGCAGGTTCACCCTGAGCACATGAGACAGATGTGAAAGGGTCTGGAGAAGCTGTGGCGAATGTTATGCTGGCTGTAACATCATTCAGCATGCCAATTTTGGTTGTGGGTCAGTGATGGTCTGGGGAGGCATATCCATGGAGGGACTCACAGGCCTCTACAGGCTGGACAACGGCACCTTGTTCTTCCAGCTTAAGCCAAAGCTCCTTATCTATGTGTGAGGTGCCTTGAGTTGTATAGGATAAATAATACAGTATACCATTATTTGGAACACATGCATTTCATGTGTGTTCCGTGTTTACAAAGATCTGGCTAAGTGTAGAATGAAAGGAAATGCGAGGCAAGAAATGCTGAACACATACCTAAAGCAGAAACGTTTTCCAAGTTATACTAATAATGACATGAAGTGTATAATGTGTGAAGACTTTAGTCCAAATATCAAATAAACAAGTTTGCTTTTATTCAAGAATGTAACCAAAGAAAAAAAAAAACATTACATGTTGCTGTCAATGAATTACAAACCCAAGCTCAAATATCAATCGACAGACAGCTAATACGTATTCCTAGATGGTGCAGAGGTATGAAATGCCGCCTTATAACTGAGTCCCAGCACCCGTATTGTATGAAGTCTGTCTGTATTTTAAGTATCATGCTTTTTCAGTAATGCAAATTTTAGTGCTGCTCTGTTACAACTCTCGTGTCTTGGATTTGAGTCCAATCCCAAGCGCAGCTTTTGTTTTTGTTTTTGTTTTTTTTTTACCATATTGTGTTAGGTGAACTGGAGACTCTACATTGACCCAGTGTGAATCAGTCTGTGTGTGCTATAGTGTGCCTTGCAAGGAATTAGTAGTTTATAGGGGATTGGGACCCAACTTGTGTTAAATGCTGCAAGAATATGTTTACTATGACCCTGAACTGGATTACTGCAAATTAGAAAATGGATAGATGAATGAAAAAAATAGCCAACTAATGCCTAATTCAGATGATATATCATCATAGTTTCTTGGTTAAAAGTATAAAAAATATACAATGTGTGCTTTCCTTACTGTACGGCTTCAACACCTAAAAATATATTATTATGTGACCAGTGTCACTGTCTTTGATATATCACCAGTATCTATCATGTGGGGCTTAAAAATCAGAAAGTGTTTATCTCACAGGCATTTGTTGGCTGTTGCCAGTATTGGTTTTCTAAACCTAGTGGCCTAACATTAAATGAACATGCTTTAGTAAACCAATAGTAACATTCACAGAATTGTTTACCATAATCGATGACTTATTTATTGATGGCATCACAAAAAAAAGAGAAAAAAAATACACAAAATAATTATATTCCACTAGTGACACATACACACCCCTGGTCTAACAACAAAGTCTAACAACATAATGACAAAGCTGAATGTGAATATTGAACATGTAGGCACCTTGTACTGGGAGTCCAAAATGAAAGAAATGCGTTATTAAAAAATGGAAAGCTCAAAGACAAAGCAATGCAAGAATGTGATAAAACTTTAAACCAAAAGCTTAAAGCACTATGTCTTATAACAGAGTTCGTAACCAAAACCTTAAAGTACTATGTCTTATAACAGAGTTGGTCTTGTGTAAAAGCAGTGAGTAGGTATGTTTTAACTTGTGGAAGCTGTATGACGTCTGTCTGTGCTTGTCTTGTTTAAGTTGCTTTCTATTTGTAAAAGCTTGGCTACACAGAGTGTGGAAAGAGTCTGTAAGGCATGGTTTCGTAATATTATATAGATTATTTAAAGTTGATTCATTCAATAAAAAAAATGATAAAAATTTGTCATGACTTGGTCGAGGTGGGGTCAAGCTGCCATAGTTGGCCAGTAAGCACACCCCCCACTATACTTATATATTTATACAGAGGCAATGGATAGATGTCTACCAAGAAAAAAATAGAAGTAAGCACTTTTATTCATTGAAAAGTACTTTCTTTCACTGGTCTGTTTCTATCACATTCTAATAACATCTTTTTGAGCTATAGTCATGGCTTAGGTAATGGCATCACGTAATTTTTTTTTAATTTTATGTGTATTTTGCTTACTTCAAAAAGACTTTAGGTGGTTAAATCATATGTGTGGTGTACACAGTAAAAGGAAGTGCAGTCCTTACCAAGGTGGTGGGCTGAATTTCTCTGTGTTGATGATGTCAAATGTAAGCATCATATTAGGTATTGACTGGCTTAACTGTATTGGACTAATACATTTCTCAGAAAATGGTGTTAATGAAAATGTGGGTGAGTGTCTGTTGTAACTAAAGTCTGACTAAAAAACTGACAATAACACAGAAAAAAATCATAAATATAAAGGTTATAATCAAGTGAGGCAATGAAATTGTTTTCAGAAAGACTAGGAAAGCCATCATATCAGCCTTGGAATCCTGGTGTAAATGCAGTTATGTAGAATCCTATGTGTCTGTTACCAAACCACACATAGATAGTATCTAGCATACCCAGGATTTGATTATTATCCAAGACCAGTGGTTCAGACACACTAGGTAATGAATCAAAGGCCTAGCCTTTAGAGCAAGATGTCAGGTGATATCTCAAAAAAGTAGGGGAGAGTGTAATGGGCTAGAAATTAGTGTTTAAAAGAGAAGGAAATTTCTGTGTGTTGCTCTTAGGAAAAAAACATAAATAGCAAAAGTAAAAACCAATAGCTGAAGGGGCAATAGGCACCCTTTGTTTGAGACTGGGATGATAACGAAAAAGACAAATTTCCTGAATAATTCTGATACAGGTTATTTTTGATAACTGAAATTGTACGTTTTTTTGTACGACTGAGTTTCACTCACATCACTGGCAATTTAGTGTAGGCTAAATATAGGTTGGGGCCGGGTGTAGCTGCCCCCCTTGATTCCATGGCAAATGGTTTTGGTGTAAGGGCTGTGTGCATTATTCAAACCTTGTACTTTTCAAAGGAAATGTGGAGAGATGTTTTCAGTTGTAGGCCATAAGTGTTTGCTCAAGTGTTTCATCTTACCAGCTATGTACTGTATATGATAGGGAACTGAAGCTTTCAAGATCGTCTGTGGTTGTGTACAGTGTTTGCCTTTTTTGTCCTCATGTCATTTGAACAGGTATGCACTATGTCAGGAAATATTGTACATTGTGGCTCAAATGAGTATAAAAGATGAGGAGCTGTTGATTCCGTATATGTGTCCTAAATTGTTAATTCTTGCATTTTTTGTGGAAGTTCTGGCTATCTTTCACTTTGACATGTTGTGCAGTTTCTTGCCAGCTTATCTTTTGTTGTTCAACTGCCAGTATTTGTTATACCTGCATATTGTGTCCCACAGTTGAAGCATGTGTCATTAGCTTGTTGAATGCCCCTTCCTGTGTACAGGTAGTCCCCAGGCTATGGACATCTGACCTATGACTTACGAACGGGGCCGCAGCTGCAACACATGCGCCTCAGTAACTGCCGCTCCGTCATCTTCGGCCTGGGGACACTGCAAGCGGTGGCTGGACGGAGGCTGGAGGGGGGCGATTTCGCTGCTCGTGCACTGTAGTATCTTTTGGGCGGCTCCCGGCGGTAAGCGGTGACCCGTGGTACATAGTCACCTGGGCCACAGCTATCGCTCGTGTGCAGGATGGAAGCATGATGGGGTGGTTCGCTGCCATAGCAGCTACTGCTCCTGACTGGACGCAGGCTGGATGGAGCGGAGGGGGGGCGTTTTTTTGCCCGCCCACCATACACAGCTGCCCCGTTCATTCTCAGTGGGCTGCTGGTAATTCTGCAAGTGGTGACCTGGTTGTGGCTGAATGGAGGCCATTAAGGGTGAATGGGGTGGCAGGGAGTAGCATTGTAGTGTATCTCGTTTGGCTGCTTGTTGAATGGGGGCGGTGGTGGGCAATTCATTACCTGCCTTTGGCCACACCGTGTTATTTCTCGGTGGGCAGACGCTGCAGGCAACATACTGTAGTAGAGGTGACTGTGAGGTGGACTGGTGATGAACCGCCCCTCGATGCCCCCATTCATTCTCAATAGCAAGCCTGCTTGTACTGTTATGCACATAGCAGGAAGTTGTCTCTTGTCAGTACATCAGATGTATTGACGACTGGTGCCTTTCTGCAGTGATAGCGTGTACAGTGCTGTGCAGAAGAGCTCATCTTAATCTTTTGTCTTCACCCTTCAACAATGTCACTGAAACACAAATCTGATGCAAGTGCTGGTGATACAGTAAAGAAGATAAAAACCATCACCATTGAAAATAAAGTAAAAATAATACAAAGGTCAGAGAGAGGTGAAACCTGATCATTCATTGTCAGAGCACTTGGCTACAGTCGGTCAACAATAGCATTTAATAAAATAATGTACCTGTTCCAACTTACATACAAATTCAACTTAAGTACAAACCTACAGTCCCTATCTCATACGTAACCCGGGGATTGCCTGTGTATTAGTTTGTTTTGTGCTGGGAGTTGTTTGTGGACATATAGCTGTGACTTTCCTGGGTATGTTTCCTGTCCATCTTAAGTACTATCAGCGCATGCCATGTGTACGTACGCATGTCCATTTTGTTTCTGCAAGATCATTTATATCCTGTCTAGGGATGTATACTCCTGCATCTTTAGTGGCCATGAGGTCATGCTGCGTGTTACAGCATAAGCTGTCGACTGTTACCAAGACCAAGCTTCAAAGACCATGGTGGCACAAGTTTTTTGCATAACAGACATATATATATATATATATATATATATATATATTTAGTATAGATTTTATCTGCTTCTTGCATTAAATGAAGTAAGTAATATTTTTTAGTAACACAAAATAAGAAAGCTGCTAGATAAGTGATGGCACCTGAGAATGTGTGTGCCATGTAAAAATGTCAGTCAAATTTGTTGCATAAGGCACACTGTGGCTCTAGATATGACAGCTGTAAATATTAAAAAAAATGTACATTATGTTAAAATGTTTATTTAAATACTTCTATTTTACTAGAAAGGGTGCATGTCCCATATTTTGTAAATATTAACACATCCATCCTTACATACGTATAAAAATACTTAGGCATACTTAATATTCTCATGCCTGCTTAATCCATTTCAGAGTTGTGAAATTAGAGCCAAACCTAGCAAAACTGAGCACAAGAGAGGAAACAGCCTAGAACAGGGTGCTAGTCTGTCTCTAGACCTACTCACACATATAGAGCTAGCTTGGACTCATCAGTTAACTTTACCTACACGTGTTAGAGATTTGGGTCAACGCACATTTTTGTTTTTGTTATTGTCATTTGTTGCCGTCAGTGCATGAAATTTCAATTTATTCTATTTGGATGATTTTCTAAATAGCACACTTTAACCAACAGCATTCTTTTATTTTGTAGTGCATTGTGTAATCAAATTGGATTTTGTTTTTTAATTCTGAGCTTGACTTTTTAAGGCAGTCTTCAAATCTATGTGGTCACTTCCCTTCGAAACCACTGTGATCTCTTTAATATTGTCCTTTTCCAGGTCATTGAAAACGATGTTCATGATCATTTGCGCAACATTCTTCTGTCAGGTTTTAATAGTAAAGACAGTAGCATATAATATGAAACCTGAATTTGCACTTCTGAGCACCTTGTGCTTTAGGCACAAATAAATCAGTAGTTATTTGTGGAGATACCTTCCCTTCTAGCTGTAGTGCATTGCTAGAGTATGGAAAGGTGCTACAAAAATAAAAATGCATTATTATTATTATTATTATTATTATTACTAGGCAACAGACCAATGAAGACAGCTTCGCATTTGTCATCTTCTGAGTTCATGAAGGTGGCATTAGACTCAAAAACATCCAGGAGGGGTTTGTATACCATATGAAAGAAGAACAATCAACATCAGAAAAAAAAAACACTCAGCTTCTGTGCCCAGAATTTTAATTCTGGAAATATAATTTAAAGGATATTAGTATTCTTATCAATACTTAAGGCATGTTAAAAAATACATTCTATGTACTAGCTTCGGAAACCCTGAGAGAATTGCCTTGACATATGTACACTCAGTTCATATATAATCTTCTATAATACAAATAATCTTCTGCACACTTAACTTACTCAGTCCCTCTGGATTGATAATTTTCTGAATTGCCATATACTGTAAGCAGTATTACACAGCCAAAGTTAGCCAATGATACTGTTAGTCTTAATTCAGTAAACTGCAAAAGTGTAAATTTATAGTGTGTGTAGGTAGGCATGGGAGTAAACAGGCAAAAGGGCAGCAAGGAAGACTGCAGAGAAAACTGCAGAGTCATTAGAGGACCTGTGCGTCATTTTTGACTTGGATGTAACACAAATTGATGTCCTGCCAAGAGAGAGATAATTTGTCTAAATATGTGCCTTAGTGGTTACTGCCTTAACATGTTGATATAGTTGTATAAAGTGTTGGGAATAAAGCTAAATAAAGGAAAATGTCTGCTTTTCACAATTTAGATGTAAATGTAGATGTAAATCATGACAAAATATAGCCCTTGGGGGAGAGGTTTAGCTGTGCTTATGCTAGATTTTTCTTAATTAGCTTTCAGCAGTTTACACATTTTCTGTACTATTCCAGTACTTAATGGATAGCATAGTAACTCTGATCAGTTTTCTGTTATTTGCCAATAGTAATATTGCAATGATTCATTAACTTAATTTTCAGAACAATACCTTCAATCCCATTTTTTTGGATTTTTGGATGTGCTTATTGTGCAAAAACTAGACTATTTTGTTTTGTTTTTGTATTGTACAAAGAGGTACACTGTTAAACTTTCACCCCGTCCTCCCTATTTACTGCTTAAAAAGGTAAGTAAAACGTAAGTATTTACAGAATAAAGACACTTAAAGATTGACTTAATTTCTGGGATAAATGGCAAAAAAAAGAAAGAAAGAAAGAAAGAAATTTGTCCCAAAGAGGAAATTTAATTTATACAGAAACTGAAGAAATATTAGAAAATGTAGTAACTACAACCACCACTCAAATATAAACAAAAGTTAGTAGTGTTTCTTGACACGCTTTTGTTGAATAATTTGCTGGCTAAATGTACTCAATTACAGTGTGTCAGAGAGAGGATGTGAAGCATTCATTGTTTGCTTATTTTTGATTGAATCATTTTTAAGGTTAAGTTACTAAAATGCTTATACATTTTAAGAAAGATTTTACTAGAGCATAGAAACAATTTATCAGTTTTTGCTCAAAGGGCGATTAGAGACTTTGCAAATGATTTGTAGCAAATCATGTCAATAAAAAATATACATGGTATGAACAGCTGGAGCCCATCCCAGCTGTCATTGGGCACAGGGTAGGAACAAAACCTTGACAGAGCATTAGTTTATTGTGGGACAAAAACGTACACAGGCTAATTTAGCAACACCAATTCATCTAACCTGAATGAATTTGAACTGTGGGAGGAAACCCACATGGACACAGAGAGAAAATGTAAACTTGATGTAGGGAAGACCCAGGAGGTGAACCCTGGACTCCTTACTGCAAGGTAGGAGCGATAACACTGCACTACCATTCCATTCCATATTCCATTCCAGCATTATCATTAATATATCAATTTATCTATATTACCCGTTGATTGACTGAACCTGTAGTTACAATAGTACTGATCCAAATACAGATATTTAAAGTTGATCTTGCCACAGGCACATACAAGTAAATGGCTTTCTTTAGTTATATAGTGACTTGCCATGACTAATGAAGTGAGATAGATTTTTAAATGGGTGGGTTCTGTAAACAAATAAATGCATAACATATTGTAGATGTGAATATTTTAAAGAAGCACAGGAACTAGTCATCTCTTTTTTATTATGCTTTTGTAAAAAATATTAAATATTGGGTCCATAATAATGATTGGCTCAGAAATATAATGCTTCCTGTTTGCAGTTCAGATTACCCCTCTGCAGTCTCCTCTGAAATGCAATGAATAGTTGTCTCATTCACACTTCATAGCTAAATATTGCATCTCAGACTTGAATTTTATTATATACTAGCAAAATACCTGCGCTTCGCAGTGGAGAAGTAGTGTGTTAAAGAAGTAATGAAAAAGAAAAGGAAACATTTTAATAATAGCGTAACATGATTGACAATGTAATTGTGTTGTCATTGTCATGCGTGTTGCTGGCATATATATATATATATATATATATATATACACACACACACATATAAACATATATACACATATATATATATACATACATACATATATACATATATATATACACATACACATATACAAATATATACATATAAATACATATATACACATATATACTGTACATATATATACACATATATACATACATATATATATATACATATATATACATATATATATACACACACACACTTATATATACATATACATATCTACATATATACTGTATATGCACATATATATATACAAATCTACATATATATATATATATCTACATATATATATATTAGGGGTGGGACTCGATTAAAAAAATTAATCTAATTAATTAGAGGCTGTGTAATAATTAATCTTGATTAATCGTATGTAATCACACATGAAAATTTGCCCCAAATCGCAAATGTTTTTTTTTTTTATTTAAAAGGGTTTTAGTGGGCGACAGAATCAAATAATAGACATGGACATGAATATTGTAAACTCAAGCTCTTTTAATTTCTGAAAAAAAATGCTTTTAAACTGCATTTCAATTCAAAACAGAAACAAAAATATCATCCCTGGCTAAAATTGGGCAGATTTAAAAATAAAGTGGTATTTTAAGTACTTTAAGTACATTTTCAGAATGGTATTGTCTTTAAATAATAATAACAAAAATTTCAACATAAAGTGCAGTTTTTCTTTTTAAAAAAATAAGGCAGAAACATAAAAGGTAATTTGACCAGCTTCACCTTTAAACTCTGAGTAACCTTAGCCAAAATTATTTTGTACATTAGGCTAAAACAGTGTGATCATTGAACATTTTGTAATTAGATGTAATTAGAATTACTAACGGTCACGGAAGTCCAATGATCCCCAGTAAGAGCCACAAAGTCCGCTTTCTGTAATGCATCTAATTTTGCTTGCTTTTCAGTGTGCACAAAACCATGCTTTTATCAAGGCTTCCGTCGGGTAGTCTTTTGAAATGAAATTTTCCTCCGATCAGTCGTAGGAACGTGCTTTATTCCAACTCTAACATTTTTGTAGCTCTGATGTGTGCATCAATGTAATCGATGTACCAGGAAATCATGCATTGACAAAAGTTCCCCTTTGCTTGGAATTAAAAGTGTGATTAAATGCGTTATTTTTTTTAACGCGTTATGGAGTACATGCATCGAAGCTTCTCAGCTGTGCTTGTGCTAAGAAAAGGAAACATTTTAAAAATAACGTAACATGATTGTGAATGTAATAGTTTTGTGACTGTTATGAGTGTTGCTGTCATCAAGGATTTGATTATAATTTCTTTCAATCAGGTTCATATTTGGACAGTTTGCACAAAACCACGCTTTTATCAAGGCTTCCATCGGGTAGTCTTTTGTAATGAAATTTGCCTCCGATCAGTCTTAGGAACGCGCTCTGTATCCATCATTTGATTTTATATAGCATATTAATACGCCAACTCACTCTCTCGGTCACACCCTTGATCTCGTTCTTACTCGTGATATTTCAGTGAATAGTATTGATTTATGTGATGTTTCTTTCACTGATCACTTTTCTGTAATGATAGATCTGAATATTACTGTTGATCTCCCGACTAATAGTTGTCCCCCACGCTGCTCGCGCTTTTTAAATTCTTCTACTATATCTGATTTTAAAACCATTTTCTGTAATCTTTAAATGGATGACCAAAATAATGATATCGATGACTCTGTCGTAAAATTTAATTCCTCCTGTGAAACGGTTTTAGATGCAATTGCTCCACCCAAGATACGCAGTAATAAGGTAAGACCTGCTCCCTGGCTAAATGAAACTACGCAATCACTGTGCCGTGCCTGTCGAACTGCTGAACGGCGTTGGAAAAAAGATGGACTGACTATCTCTAAACAGATTTTCAGGACTTCTCTTTTCAATTTCCAGGCAGAAGTTAAGAAATCGAAACATGACTTCTTTGCCGATTTAGTATCCCGCCATTCAAACAATCCTAGGGTTTTATTTAATTCAATTAATGCGGCCATTCACCCTCATTCTACGATGGGGTTAAATAGCACTGTTCATTCATGTGAGCAGTTTCTATCATTCTTTGTCAGCAAAATTGATACTATCCGCCGTGGCATTGTTCAAACTAGCTATGAACTTCCTACTGTTAATCATGACATTGTTCTAGATTCCTCTGATCAAGTCTCACTTTCAATGCTAAAAAGAACTATTGACACCCTTAAACCAGCTTCCAGCCCCCTTGATATTGTACCACCACGTCTCTTAGTGGAAGCCTTTGATGTGTTGGGCCCATCTTTACTAGCCCTTATAAATGATTCTATTAGTTTGGGGGTTGTTCCCTCATTTTTTAAACATGCTGCAGTCCGTCCCCATCTAAAAAAGGCAGGATTAGATCCTGGAGTTTTAACCAACTTTCGTCCAATTTCCCAGCTCCCATTTCTGGCTAAAATACTAGAAAAAATTATTTATAATCAATTGGTCAATCACCTTAACTCCAATAATTTATTTGAGACCTACCAATCTGGTTTTAGGCGTTATCATGGTGTTGAAACCGCACTCCTGAAAGTGTTCAATGACATCTCTCTTATTACTGACTCAGGTGATGCGGCAGTCCTTGTCCTCCTTGACCTGTCCGCTGCCTTCGACACCATTGACCATGAAATATTGCTGATGCGGCTCGAACATCTTGTTGGGCTTAAAGGGGCTGCTCTTAACTGGTTCAGGTCACATTTAACTGGTAGACACTTTTCAGTGACTTTAAATTCCGATTTTCATCTACTGTTCCTTTTAAATATGGTGTCCCTCAGGGATCCATTTTAGGTCCTATTTTATTCTCTATATACCTTCACCCTATTGGAGCGATTTTTAGGAAATTTAACATTTCTTTTCACTGCTATGCTGATGATACTCAGGTTTATATTCCCGTCTGCAACTCTGCAACAAGTCAACTCCACAACTGTCTGTCTGAACTAAGATCCTGGATGGCCAATAATTTTCTTGATCTAAATCAAAATAAAACGGAGGTGCTTATAGTGGGTCCACCAGCTAAAGCCCAAATTGGTCTTGGACTTCTCGGCTCTTTCTCTGCCTTTTCCAAACCTCAAGTCTGCAATCTTGGTGTTACCTTTGATAGCAACCTCTCTTTTGAGAAACAAGTAAATTCTGTTGTCAAAAGTTGCTTTTTCCAACTTCGTCTATTAGGTAAGATAAAGCCTTTTTTATCTTCTAAAGATCTTGAGAAAGCTACTCATGCTTTTATTTTTTCTCGCCTCGATTATTGCAATTCGCTGTATTCTGGGATTAACAAATCTCTGATACACAGGTTACAGCTGGTCCAAAATGCTGCCGCTCGCCTTCTGGTTGGGGCAAGGAAGTATGACTCTGTTTCTCCTATTTTAGCTTCGTTACACTGGCTGCCTGTCAGTTTTCGAATTGATTTTAAAATCTTACTGCTAGTTTTTAAATCGTTACATGGGCTTGCTCCTGCCTATTTATCTGAACTGTGTGTTTTACACCAGCCATCCAGAGTGCTTAGATCTTCTGATCAGTTGTCTCTTGTTGTCCCTCGTACCAAATGTAAAACCAAGGGGGACAGGGCCTTTGCAGCTGCTGCCCCTCGCCTGTGGAACTCTGTACCTCATCATATTAAGGAGTCATCTACAATTGAACAGTTCAAAACAAGATTAAAAACTCACTTCTTTTCACTTGCATTCAGTGACCTTCAGTAATACTGATGGTTTTCCTCTTTGTGATCATATAACATCATTTATATTTATTATCTATCTTATTTTATGTTCATATATTTTATTACTATTTATGTTTTATTGTTTATTGTTTTTTCTTTTATTCTATTAATGTAAAGCACTTTGGCCGCAGCATTACTATGTTGTTTTAAATGTGCTATATAAATAAATTGACATTGACATTATTCATAAACCTTCAATTGGTGGTCTGTCTTTCTGCGTTAACCGCATATTTTTTCATACGTCTCAAACCAAGGGGATGCGAGGGTAAAATGAATCAGGAAGCGCACATACATACTCAGTGCACCCTCTCTCGGGAATCGAACCTCAGACATCAGCACTAGAGGCAAAGCCTCTACCATTGCACCACGGCGTGTGGTTTGTCTATTTGAGAGTATGTAGATCGGGGTATATATATACATATATATATATATATATATATATATATATATATATATATATACCCGCGCTTCGCAGCGGAGAAGTAGTGTGTTAAAGAAGTTATGAAAAAGAAAAGGGAACATTTTAAAAATAACGTAACATGATTGTCAATATACAGTAATTGTTTTGTGAGTGTTATGAGTGTTGCTGTCATCAAGGATTTGATTATCATTATTTCTTTCAATCAGGTTCGTATTTGTAGGATGTTTTGTGTTCAAGTTACATTCCATGTTTGTCAATCGTTGTAAAGATAACAGGTTTCATTCATCGATTCGTTTCTTACTGCATGAAAAAACAGCTCGTCTTCCTCTTTATCTGAGACGTGACACACTCCATGCACGGGTTTTTTTTACACTGTCTTCCTTTAGCAGGACATTGACTTTTTCCACCGTGTGCTTTGTTTCCGCAGTAGCTGCACTTATGAATATGGTTGTATGTATCACACGCTTCATATTTTTTTGCTGCCTTCTCAGTAATTCGGTTTTTGTTCAGCACTCTTTGGAACTGTTGCTTTTTGTCTGTGCACTGCGTCATTTCACGTGAGCCGCTCGGTGTACATGCATCGAAGCTTCTCAGCTGTGCTGGTGCCATGTCATGCGATGTCCACGGCTGTATTTAATGTTAGCTAAGACCAGGCACTTAAAAGTTTCTCTCGCAGTTTTGCCGAGTTTGTGCCACACACCACCCTGACCATCTCATCTTTCTCTGCATAAGCACAGTCCTTCACCCGTGAATATTTAGCAGCAGTGTTTCTATTGGATTGCCGCTGACGGACGGCCTTATATGGGCAGGCACTAAATTACGTGGGAGGCGTAACTCCGCCTCCCACGGGCATCGAGCAGAAGTCTATTATAGTCTATGGACGAAAAAATAGGTTCCAGTTATGACCATTACGCGTAGAATTTCGAAATGAACCCTGCCCAACTTTTGTAAGTAAGCTGTAAGGAATGAGCCTGCCAAATTTCAGCCTTCTACCTACACGGGAAGTTGGAGAATTAGTGATGAGTCAGCGAGTGAATGAGTGAGTGAGGGGTTTGCCTTTTATTAGTATAGATACTGTATGTATGTATGTATATACAGTATGTGTGCACATATATGCAGCAATATATATATATATATGTGTCGTGTAGAGTAAAGAGTACAGGATATGTGCTTTGCCCTCACTGGGGCTTATCAGGTGTACGCACTTTTGCATCCCCTTATGGGGATCGAACCTTGGACATCAGCGCCTGAGGCGAAGCCTCTGATGCTGAGCCGCAGTTGCTGGTTTGCTTATTTGGCAGGGTGAAGATCAAAGTAGTACATTCTTTTTAAGTCTGAATCGCAATCTGATTATTAGGTGGTTACCTACCAGGTAACACTTGTGGCTGGTTGGCCAGTCAGTGAACATCTGCCACATCCTGTCAGTTGCAAGAAGCAAATCATAGATATGTGATACAGTATCTACCAAATAATACAGAGAGTACACAACACGTCTTTCATCCTTATTGGGGATCGTCAGGTGTACGTACTTTTCCTTCCCCTTATGGGGTTGGATATATGTACAGGTGCTGGTCATAAAATTAGAATATCATGACAAAGTTGATTTATTTCAGTAATTCCATTCAAAAAGTGAAACTTGTATATTAGATTCATTCATTACACACAGACTGATGTATTTCAAATGTTTATTTCTTTTAATTTTGATGATTATAACTGACAACTAATGAAAGTCCCAAATTCAGTATCTCAAAAAATTAGAATATTGTGAAAAGGTTCAATATTGAAGACACCTGGTGCCACACTCTAATCAGCTAATTAACTCAAAACACCTGCAAAAGCCTTTAAATGGTCTCTCAGTCTAGTTCTGTAGGCTACACAATCATTGGGAAGACTGCTGACTTGACAGTTGTCCAAAAGACGACCATTGACACCTTGCACAAGGAGGGCAAGACACAAAAGGACATTGCTAAAGAGGTTGGCTGTTCACAGAGCTCTGTGTCCAAGCACATTAATAGAGAGGTGAAGGGAAGGACAAGATGTGGTAGAAAAAAGTGTACAAGCAATAGGGATAACCACACCCTGGAGAGGATTGTGAAACAAAACCCATTCACAACTGTGGAGGAGATTTACAAAGAGTGGACTGTAGCTGGAGTCAGTGCTTCAAGAACCAGCACGCACAGACGTATGCAAGACATGGGTTTCAGCTGTCGCATTCCTTGTGTCAAGCCACTCTTGAACAAGAGACAGCGTCAGAAGCGCCTCGCCTGGGCTAAAGACAAAAAGGACTGGACTGCTGCTGAGTGGTCCAAAGTTATATTCTCTGATGAAAGTAAATTTTGCATTTCCTTTGGAAATCAAGGTCCCAGAGTCTGGAGGAAGAGAGGAGAGGCACAGAATCCATGTTGCTTGAGGTCCAGTGTAAAGTTTCCACAGTCAGTGATGGTTTGGGGTGCCATGTCATCTGCTGGTGTTTGGTCCATTGTGTTTTCTGAGGTCCAAGGTCAACGCAGCCGTCTACCAGGAAGTTTTAGAGCACTTCATGCTTCCTGCTGCTAACGAACTTTATGGAGATGCAGATTTCATTGTCCAACAGGACCTGGCACCTGCACACAGTGCCAAAG
Organism: Polypterus bichir lapradei; assembly: GCA_026402145.1. Classification (NCBI taxonomy): domain Eukaryota; kingdom Metazoa; phylum Chordata; class Cladistia; order Polypteriformes; family Polypteridae; genus Polypterus; species Polypterus bichir. The sequence goes on from JANRMT010027041.1 coordinate 76,664,808, forward strand.
CTACCAGTACCTGGTTTAAGGACCATGGTATCCCTGTTCTTGATTGGCCAGCAAACTCGCCTGACCTTAACCCCATAGAAAATCTATGGGGTATTGTGAAGAGGAAGATGCAATACGCCAGACCCAACAATTCAGAAGAGCTGAAGGCCACTATCAGAGCAACATAGGCTCTCATAACACCTGAGCAGTGCCACAGACTGATCGACTCCATGCCACACCGCATTGCTGCAGTAATCCAGGCCAAAGGAGCCCCAACTAAATATTGAGTGCTGTACATGCTCATACTTTTCATGTTCATACCTTTCAGTTGGCCAGCATTTCTAAAAATCTTTTTTTTGCATTGGTCTTAATTGATATTCTAATTTTCCGAGATACTGAATTTGGGACTTTCATTAGTTGTCAGTTATAATCATCAAAATTAAAAGAAATAAACATTTGAAATACATCAGTCTGTGTGTAATGAATGAATCCAATATACAAGTTTCACTTTTTGAATGGAATTACTGAAATAAATCAACTTTGTCATGATATTCTAATTTTATGACCAGCACCTGTATTTGTCCATTTTCATTACAAATTTAATACATGTTAACATAGATCCAAACTTTACAAATATCATTATTCTCCTGGATTTACAAGTCAGTAGTGTTAATATCTGTAACAGCCTTGCAACAATAAGTATAATTATACATACAGAAAATGATTCTGAGTCAGGGTTTGGTCATTGTGTGCATTTTTGCTAGGAGTTTCTTATGAAAAATATGTGTCTCATCCACCAAAATATGCATTTTATGTTATTTGGCTACTCACTTTTTGTGAGTGGCTAGATGTAAGTGTGCCCTACAAAAGACGGGCAGTTCATCCAGATATGGTTCTAAAGCATATTTCATTTTGATCTAAACAATTACTAGGATACATTTCATTTGAATAGTTTACTCAGCTAGTTGACATTTGTATGAAGAAGCCCCAGTAGCATTTCTGGACACATTTCTACTAAATAATTTGTTGGCTAAAAGTACAACATCTGCGGTGGGCTGGTGCCCTGCCCGGGGTTTGTTTCCTTCCTTGAGCCCCGTGTTGGCTGAGATTGGCTCCAGCAGACCCCCTGTGACCCTGTAGTTAGGATATTGCGGGTTGGATAATGGATGGATGGATGGAAAAGTTCAACATGATTGTGCGTGTGCGAGAGGGAGTCCATCATCATTCATAATGGCTATCAGTTTTGTCTTTATTATACCCTCTGCTACCACAGCATGTTGAGAGTGTGCACATAACTGAGCCTGCAATCTTAAGTAGCTTGTTGATTTGGTGGGTCACCCTTGATATTATGTTATTGAACCAGCACTACAGTGTAGAAAGTCTCATTGGCTATCAGAGTTGTCGGACATGTCTAGAACTACCCATGTTAAAGGAGTTCACTTTCATAAATAAAAAGAGTCTGCTCTGCCCTTTCTTACATAATTCCTCAGTATTTCTAGGCCAGATCTTCTTGTCATTGATGTAGATCCCCAGTACTTGTAATGCCATATAATCTCCATATCTGCTCCCTGAATAGTAACCAGGCATAGAGACTCTTTGGTGCTGTGAAGGCCAATAATCAGTTCCTTGGTTTTGATGATGTCCACTTGCAGGCAATTGTATTTGCACTAAGAAACAAACGTTTTCCACCTTAATCCTATACATTTTTTCATTTTTCTTGTCAATACACCCAGAGAATTTCTGCATGACCTGATGTTATATTTATAGTCCAAGGTGAATAGTACATTGTGGTGCTCCAGTGTTTGCTCACATCCATATCAGAGAAACAGTCTTTCAGCCTTGCACACTATTATCCAGGACACCGTAGGCTTACCCACCTGCATGTCTCTGAGGTTACCCTTTAATAAGGATAGCTGGGTGGTACTGAAAGCACTAGATAAATAAAAAAACGTAATCCTCATATGTAATGCTAACATGAGGTTTTATTAGCTTATATGAAGTCAGTCATTGGTTGCTATGCTTTTTCTTTATATGCATGGTTTTATTGTTAAAATTTGTCATTCATAATATTTTAATGGATCAATAATAAATTGAAAATGAAGAATGGTATCTATCAAGAAAAATGAGTGGAGAGATTTCTTCAAAGAAAAAAATACATATTTTAATAATATTATGTAATTTAATGTAGTTTTAAAATATGATTAATTTTTAAATTGTAAAAGTAATTATTTGGTGCATTTAACAAAAGAGAAAAAAATTTTAAGTATGTTTCGTATGAGTTTGGAAAGTTGATAAGAAAAGTGTAGAAATACTGGTAAAATATTATCCTTTTGTGTCTTTTTTATGTTTGATGTATATTTTACTGAATTAAACATAAAAATGACAGAAAATAAGTGGCTTTGAAACAGTGTTAGGCACTGCTGTCTAACAGCTACAGAGTCCTGGGTTCAAATTTTACTGTAATCCTATCAGTATCTAACTAGAGTTTACACATTCTTCCCACATTCCCATACATACTTTAATGAACTTTCATATATGAAATTATGATCAATAAGTAAATACAGTTGTTGTCATTGATAAAGTAAAAGTGATCACAGCAAGCAGAGCAGCCAAATCCAATTGCAGGATCACAGTCATTTAAAAAGCAGCATGCACACACGCAACTGGGTATGTCAGAAACCTGTTTTTTTTAATTCATGTTTACTTAGCCAAGTATGCTTCTAGTGTTCTCCCTTTGCAAGATGCTCCGACATCAATAAACATCATCAACCAACGTGACTCCAAAATCAAGCATGAAGATGTGATCATTTTCTTGAGTTTTATAAATGTGGTTAATGAAGGCTTGTGATAGATCATGCCATAATCTCATATGCAGATTGTCTACTGCCTTGCTTACTTATGTGCATTTTGCTTTTGTGTATACCTCCTACTTCCTTTTGCTAGGCGACTAATTATCTAACAGTCACTTTAAGCTGCCTAGGTTGTCTTTTTGTCTACACAAACAAGAGCCATGTCTTAGTCATTGAATCACTTTGTCCTTTGTCTCTAGTCCCTTTTGTAATCTGAATGTTACACTCCTCTTTTCTCATATTCTGGCTGTCTTTTTCATTAACATAAACCCATCCTTTTACACTGTCACAACCTGCTCTTGCCCATTACTTTTTGTGATTTTTAATGTACTGTTTATTCTTGAATTTTGATTGGCTCTCATAAAGCACAAAAACAACACACCATCTAGTAATGATTACAGAATACTCTCACAGTTTAACAAATTAATAAAATATGGGAAAAAGCTTTTGACTACTCAAAATACCTTTACTAGAAGTAGGTTATATGGAAAATGAAGTGCTTTGTTACCAGCCTTGCCTAACTATTAAAAAAGGTTTAGTGAATCATTTTGTAGGTATTGGTGGGATACAAAACAAAGTAAAACTTATTTGAAAAGATGTGAGCAATCAAAGCCATTTTAGTTGAGTGTTGTGTATAAATCAGGTTTGAGAATGAGCTTGTCATGTAACAGACTAATCACAGCAAGGTCCTGGTGTGATGGTTCTGCTCCCTTTGACCCTGTATTGTAATAATTGGGTTCTAAAAAGGAATAGATTTTAATTTTATAACAAATTATACTATTATGCATTTTGAAGTTTTTGAAGCAAAAGTAAGGTAACAGCTCTTTGTTAAAAGATTCTTTTTGCAAAAGATACTTAAGAAGTATTTCTGACTACTGAAACAAGAGTTAGTATTGTGCAGTGCCTTTTATGATAAGCACAACCAAACAACTGTGTAAGGTGTTGGATCAGCAATAATCAATGTTTATGGTATATTAGGAATTTTGGAGGAATTTAGACTGCTACCCTTATACATGAAAATAATTTAGAAAATAACTGTTTCCCAATGTATGTAAGTTCCTAAAAATAAATGAAGACAACTATTATTGTATACAGTACATAATGCTAATCTGGATATATTTAAAATAATTTTCTGTTTGTATGTTGTGTTGTGCATGGATGTGCTCAGAAGACTTAAATACTCCTATTTTTGATTAAGTCAGGACTCCTAAGAATATCTGCTTTCCCACTTAATAAGGAAATAGCCAGTCTTTTCCAGGGGTATTTTCATGGTTGCCTAAAAATTAAGACTGCATAAAAAAGAGGGATAAAAGCATAAGTATTTAATTAGTTTGGACTAAATGTTCCTAGTAAATATATTATTAAGGTTGTTTTATAAAACAAAGAAGAAATATGTTACCCTTCTACCTGAAAAATTATCAAAGAAGCTGGTTTAGGAGTTCAGCCTCCAAAAACACACATGTGGAATCTATTGATGCATGTATGTAACACTGAACCATTCTTACTTGTAAATGTCCAGCTATACTATTTCAGATTTGCTAGAACATATCCACTATAATCCCTGATTAACTGCTGTATTATCGTGTGGCGAGTAGGACTTACCATGTTCATTATGGATTGTACTAGTCATGCAGATAGATAGATAGGTTTATTGAGGGAAATTCAAGTACCTTTAGCTCAGAATTAATCATACCAAGATAAATACAAACATTTACTGTAAGTACGCTTACTACACAAATAACAAATACTGTATGAATAACACAGTACAATAGATGGTACACTCAATATTGCCAGCGCTGTGGCAAATAATACTACTGCCAAAGTGGCAGATACTAAAGTGACTTAATGTCAAAGTAAAATAAAATAAAGTGATATGGCTTATGCTAATAGGGTAATAATGAACAAAAAAGGGGTTATACAGTAATGACCAAGTAATGATATCAGATGTATGTAGTGTGTAGCTAATGCATCTAATATATCTTATGAGCAGAGAACGTGTATTAGCCTACCACTGCTTGATTATGGTGGTGTATAGTGGGTGATGTTCGTGGTCCATAATAGATAGCAGCTTGCATAGTGTCCTTCTCTCTGCCACTGTCTCCAGAGCATCCATTTCCATTCCAACAACAGCTCCTGCTCGCTTTATCAGCTTGTCAATACAATCAACATCCTTCCTCTTCAAGCTTCACATGCAGGTGGGTCTCGTCTCAATTACGTCATTTATTTATTTATTTAAAAACAGGACACTAAAATGTTAAGATGTGGACCTGCCATACCACAAGGGGGTCTAGTGCATGTTTCACCCGTGGTCTGTAGAGATGAATAAATATTCGCCTCAGGATCTTCATATATGGGATGTTAAGGCCATAGGTCTGAAGTCATTCTCTTTCTTGGGAACCGGGATGATGAAATAAATATACAGTATATTCACTAGCTTTAGCTTCAGCGATCCACTGCTGTGCAGACTTTTTTTGTACACTAAAAACTGACACAACTCAGTCCCTAAATGTACTCTAGGTATTATGGGAGTGGTTAAAGTCACTTACCTATAGCGTCTTTCTCCAGTTCCTTGCTGCACCCTTTTGAAGGCGTTCCTCCTAAGCCTCTAACCCTGTGGGCGAGAACTGGCAATCTACCCACACCAACTGTCCTTTGTTTACTTTATTATTACAATCACTGAAGACATGCAGAGTTTAAAATTTTTCAACAAAGCAATGTTTATTAAAAAGGTATAGTAGCAGCAAAAATTTAATAATAGCAGTAAACAATATGAATGAAATAGGTGAAAATGAATAACAGCAAAGTCTAGATGTAAAGCCCTAATTATACCCTTATTCCAAAGTCAAAATGTTTTCCATATGGTTATGGAAGCTGAAGAATAGCACCAATGAAAACATCTGTGTGAAGGAGAGAAAAACGGGAGAGATGGTTTGACTTCCAGTCGGCTTCTCATGACTCAGAAGTCAGGCTAATGCATGGATGGTTTCTCTCAGGTCCAGTTGGATGGAGTCTTTCTCTCATCCTCAGGCAGTCTGTTTGTTTATGCCAAAAGCACCATGTGGTGTTAATGGGCTTGTGATATTACACACAGATAATTGGCTAACTACTCTGATGATCAGCAGCTTATCCCAAAACATTTAATTGCCAAAATATTTCCAAGCACCTTATCTTGTCAGGATTGTTTTCCTATATTGTGTACACTTTCCTTGTTACAAATCATGTTCCATCTGGTGATTAAGTTACTGACTGAGCAGTCATTGTAATATAAGGTTAAATATGAGTTATACATTAATATAAACAAAAAGCAATGTATAAAAAACATAGAACAATGAAGTAAAACATGAAATAAGTTCTCACAGTGTTGTCTGTGTGAAACATATGTGAGTAAAAGTTCCAGTTTTATGAGAAAAAGAAGTTCAGAGTTCTGTTACAGTTCATTATAGCTCATCTGAGCAAAACTTGTAGCAAAAGTAGTCTATCGTTGCTTAATTCAGATTTTTAGTGTCACTTTGGTTAAGGGAGTGAATAATATACTGTAGATAGAGGATAAAGTCTATGTGATGTTATCGTATTTAAGTAGTGAACTCTTCCTAGGAAAAGATACTGAAATCATTGTCCACTGGTTCATGTTTTAATTTAACTATATGCAAAGTGGTAAAGATGTGAGATTTTGGGAGTGAGCTAAATCCTTAGGTCTATAATATCCATAGGGTACAGACGGAGTTGTTTGATATAAGCAAGTACTTCTTTGCCCATGCTTTCCTTAGTCCTTTTACAGATTTATTAAAGTTAGTAGTATTGCCTGATATTGTTTAAAGAGTGAACAGAGCTGTAAAGTGTTATTATAATGTCATCAGAATTTATGATGTCTCCTTCCTAGGTGGATCCCCTGGATATTTGGAATACATGTAATAAATACTGCCAATGGTTTGTTTGCTGTAGTAATAGTGACGGGGGCACACTTTCGGAGTGTCCTGTGCAGCCTGAATGGCGGGACAATAAAATTATGTGTTTGTATCGTGTCTTCAGCTACACTATTTAAAAATCCAGTCCACAGGATAATGTCTTCATCTTTCCTCATAACATCAATCATGTAATCTCACTAAACTCTTTCGAAGGCTTTCTCAGAATCCATTAATACATGGTCTGACACCTGTAGTTGATCAACCCTGATACATTATATCTCCTGGTATTATCTTTTAGTAAAACCTGACTGATCAATAATGCTAGTCATTAGTCCAACCATGTGGCCAGTATTTTAGCTAGTACATTCATATCAACATTCAGTAAATCTATGGGTCTATATGAATCACATAGCTCAGGATATTTTGATGTTTTTGAATTCTTATTAATCGTATCAGCAATATTAATAGATTCATAGAGAGAAGCCTCTTTATGAGCTTCATGAATGTCCTTAAGATAGATATTACAAATCTGATCCTTCATTATTTAAAAAAAAAAACCCTCCAGGTTAGCTTTCAGGATAAATGTAGTGATGTGATGGCTGTGTTTACCTCTTACCTGGGTATAGGTTTATTTAAAAATCCCTTCTTTGAATCATTAATTTGAGAAATATCTGTGTTCTTAGAAGTATACTCACTGGCGTTTTTATCTCTTGCTTAGCTATTTAGAATCTCAAAAATGTTCTTAAAGTTTGTTGTTACATTTGTATTTTCCAGTATCCCCTTGATATGTTTATTTGCAGAGTTACATTTTTGTATGTTGTCATCCTTGTCAATTTTGCAAGGAGGAGGTTAGGATTTATGCCCTTTTCAAATAAATGTTGTCCCAGAATATCTTGTCTTTTTCTCACGTAAGAAATTATCATACTCCTCATACTTCTCAAATGGGGAAAAACTGCAATGTGTAAATGTGTAAACATGACAGAGAGAGACTTGTCCGCACAGACTCAAGGCTAGAATGCTGAAAATACTGACTAAATGCTGACTTGAAGAGGATGAATACCTAATAATAATAATAATAATTCACAGTATACAGAACCTTTCACAGACTCAAAGCACTTATTTATTTTTTTATATTTGTATTTAATTTAGACCACTTTGCAGAGATCTGCTTTTATTTTAACGTTGAAGTGTCTTTTTCTGTTGATAATTGTTATAAACACCAAATAAAATCCACTGTGATTCAATGATGTATAACAATAAAATGTGGAAAAGTTTAAGAGGGTTTATAGGCACTATGAGCTTCATAAGCTTCCCATTTTACCCTAGGAACAGTTTCTTCAATGTCCTGTTTGATTATGAAGATATGTTCTGAATCGTTTATCAAGCATATTGAATAGATTTAGTTTCCAGACAGAAGAGTGCTTCACTAGTTGTGGAGGACACACTTATTGTCACAACAGCATGATCAGATATAGTAACATAGGCTGTCAGATCAAATATCCCTATTCGAATATACTTCAAATTTATTTTAAAAATGTCTTTTTTGAAAGCAAAAGCTGACATTTGATTGTTAAAGAATAGTTCTTTGATTTACCTGCATTAATCTAACATTGAGTTACTTCAGGCACACTATGCAAAGCTGCAGCCTTTTACTGATCTGTTTTTGCACTTCTCTTCTACAGTCAACCTTTTTGTAATTTTGATTGGTTAGTTTGTTATCTTCATTAGAAAATCTTAAATACAGACACTTTCACAACGTAGTTTGGGGAAGGTTTTTTCTCTATTCCACTGCTCTGCACTTTGATCTACAAGTATACGCAGAACAGTTTTTTCAAATGCTTCTCCAGTACCCTAAAAGTCTGTATCTGATCCTATCTGGGTACACCCATAGACCTGAAATAACTAATTGTTATTTAAAGCAAAAAGCTTCTCATTAAAACAAATGGAAGAAAACTTTCATAATTTTGATTTTCGTTTTTTAAATTGCTACTATAATCAGCCTTGTCTGTGTCAGCTTGCTGAGTCAACTTACATGGCTGCTGGTTTGATATGCAATGCCTAAAACAATGAGGTATTGTTAGAAACATTCAGGTCATCTTTATTAAAATATTGCTGCATCTCTAAAGGAGAATAAAAGTACACAGATTGTGCGGACCCTGACTTTGACTGTGACAATCCCAGTTTTCTGGATGACTGCAAACTGGTTTTGTATATTGAATGCCACAGCATAAACATTACTGTGCCGCTTGACCGCTGGAAACCACCAAAATAATAAAACAAGTTGGTCTTCAACCTGCCTGCCTCTTGCATGCTGTTACATGACTTTCGCTTTTCTCAACCTGTCAATGTCTTACTAAGCAATTCCTGATCCTCCTGATCTCAAAACCCCTCTGCTTGTCCTGCAAAAAAGCACTGCCACTTATCCTTTGTCCTTAATCACTCAACTCTCCCTAGAAAAGGTGCCATGTACCCTCACAAAAATTGCTTACCCAGGCAACAGCCCAGTTTCCCCACAGTTGTCCATTCAGCAGCAAGACACATCACAACACATGTGTAGGGCAGTACACCAGTTGAATGCTACATATGCAACCCAAGCAACACTGTCATAAGCAATTCATGCTTTACAGACACACTATGAGGGAAACAAGTAATAATATTAATAATAATGTAGTAGGCATAGTGCCAGCATGCAGGGTTCATAAGGATTTAAGTTCATCGCTGATTTTAAAGCTCACTATCCTGATAAGGACTTGAGCACGCAATCATTAGTATTAGATTGAGGACAAGAGGGCAGAGTTGATGCTTCCCCTTTATAGGACGCATCTGCTCAGGATTTTGATGGCTCGTATTTTTTTTTTTAATACTGTTGGTGTTTGGTCTTGCTGTAGCCACTGCTGCAGCTGTTACCATGATAATATAGTATAGATAAAACACGTGCAGACTTACATTTAACACCCATAACTGTTAACCTTTTTAAATATACTCTAATATTTAACTTATTTTAATATTGAAATTCAAACCTTATTTTTTGGTTAATTTGACAGCCTTAGTTAGTACCATTATTTGTTACTAGATGAGTCATATGGCTTGATAGGCAGTAGTGCTTAATGTACGAGGCTGTTTGATGCCTTGAGAAATAAAATGTGAATCCCCTAGTAGTTGGGTTTAAGAATCTGCATTTATCAATAAGATCAGTTTCAAAGTATAAATTAATCACTTTTGGAAATTTTAGACAATTGTGTTTTCAGCATGTGTCATCTTATCCATCATAGAGTGAAACTTAAGTCTACTTCTAAGATAATATTATTTCAGTGCATTAGAGTCAGTTGTCCAAATATATCAATAAAGAACTGTCAATTTTGTTAATTAGGGCCATATACACATGCCATTACCATGTCTAACACATGTACTCTGGTATTTCATTAAACATTTTCACTGTAACCTCTTTATCCATGTGAATTAAGTTGATTGTAAATGGGATATTCCTTTAAATCAGGATAACTTTATGCCTCTCCCCTTAGTGGAAAATGATGAGTAAAAAAGCAATCTTTCCATTCCCTTTTAAATTTTTAAAAATGACTCCAGGTCATTCAAGTTTCTTCTTATACTTAAAAGTGATATTTGAGTCTTATCTCTTTTCAGACAATTCAGATTTCTTCTGCACCATCCACTTTCTTCACATTGCAAGTAATTATCTTAAGACTATTCATTATGGTTTTGTATCACTACTATGGTGAGGGATTGCTTACAATGGAACAAACAGGAAGTACAATGCAGCCTCATGCACGTAATGTTGATGTCCGGTGAAAAGAGAAATAATTATAATAATAATTTTTTACATTTATATAGCGCTTTTCTCACTACTTAAAGCATTCAGCAATTGCAGGTTAAGGGCCTTGCTCAAATAACCAACAAACGAGTGTAATTTTCTGAACAACAGTTATCAGTAACAAAAATGAAAATAAGTACAATCTCAGAAATAGTTTGCAAAACTTTATGTGAAAACCAGACCAGGTATAGGTATTGCTAAGTTGTGTTGACTATCTGCATAACAAACAGAGAAGCAAAACTGAAAGTCATGCAGCTGCACCAATAAGTAATAAAATACTGTTTAAGTATAGTTTAATAACTATTACTTAAAAAACAAAAACTCTCTACTGCTCACCCTATTAATTTGTTACAGTCTTGATTTTTTATGCAAAACAACTAATCACCGGTCTGTACATTTAACCTTATCATAGACTTGAGCATCTGAAAAAAGTAGAATTTTAAACACAAGCAAATGTAAGTCTCTGCTTCACCAAATTTACACAATAGATTGAAGGCCATTAAAATATAGACCAGCCTATTCAGACAATAATATTTGTTTCAGATGTTTTCAAGGAAGTTCTCTGCCTCTTAACCAGAAAACATTGTGGAAAGCATTAAAAACGTTAATGGCTATGGGTGACAGGAATAATTACCTGAGTCTAGCATCTCACAGCTTTCTTCTCACTTCAGCAGTTTCTCCCCTCTGTCTACTGAGATATCTTTTCAAGATGAAGACTTCTTTTCCCCTCACAATGGTTTCTTGGTCCTGGCTGCTTACTTTGCTTTCTACCTATTCTAGTACTATGTGACTGGGATGTTTCTTTCAATAGTTTCAGCTTGTCAGATGATTTTTTTAACCAGTTTCTGTCTTCAAAATGATCTGGCATTTTTTACAGGTATGTTTTCAAGTCAATACCTGTATCTTATTGCTCACAGATACACTACTGTCTTCAGAGTCCAAAACTTCCGCTATTCTTTTAATTTTTATGTCTATCTGAAGACTGGCACATCACAGCCTGATGGAACTAAGTGTTTCAGCAGTGTTTGCTGTTACTTTTAAGCTCAGCTTCAATTACTATGTTTCCCTCAATGAATTTTCTATCTTGCATGCCCCTTCTATCTTGTTATCAAATCTTTCATGATACTTTGGTTTGCTTTTGTCAAAAAGATTTACATTCAAAATATTCAATAAGCTTTATTATTGCACTGAAATAGTATAATGTTATCTTTTGTGTGAAAAGGCTGTGTTTATGCCTAGTTTGCTGGGTTTCGCAAGGACTTAGACAGATGTACATTCTACTCCTCCTACTCTTTATTCACAACCCACAGAATCACTTAGCTCACTTAATTCAATAAAAGACAATAGTCAGAAGCTAGAAACACCTTAGAAAATGGAACTTCTAGATTCCAAAATTAAAATGCCCACAGTTTTTTTTTAAGTTTTTTTTCTAATATCTGAGGGAAAGAAGTGTTCTAAACTCATTTTCATTATGTAAGATGCTTATATTTCTTTTTTGTCTGAGTCCAGAGTCTTAAGAAGTCTTGGTAGATGATGCTGCTTGAGTGAGTGGAAGTGGATGAGGGTTTAGTTGACGTAGGTGAAAACAGACATGGCAGCAAGATAATTACAGGCATGGCAGTCCTTTTATAGGTCCAATAGGCATCAAAGTGCAAGGTGACACTCTAGATTTGGCTGACAAGGAATGTATTTTACACAATTACCTTTAGTTTTCATAACACATTTAATTATTATCTTGAGTACAATGAATGCCACGATTCAGCAATCATCAGAGTGTTCTACGTTTATGTTTTGCCATCAAAATAAAACTATTGCTGTGGATTTCAATATTTGATGTGCCAGTTGAATAATTTATCAACAGTCTGTTGGTACATTTACAAACCCACGTAAACCAGTTTATAGTTTTGGAAAGTAGAGAAGAGCCTAGCAAAATGACACCTTTTATTGGCTAACTAAAAAGATTACAATATGCAAGCTTTCGAGGCAACTCAGGCCCCTTCTTCAGGCAAGATGTAATCAAAAAAAGGTGTCATTTTGCTAGGCTCTTCTCTACATTCGTAATGGCTAACACGGTACAACACCCTAGTACTAGTTTTGGAAAGAGAATTTTGCTAATAAAAGTCAATTTAAGTTAAACTTAACTGTGTTTAGTTTTTCGGATCCTAATGACTCTATTGATTCCTAGAACATTATTAAGTCAATATTTTAATGTCCTTAAGGTGCAAATTTTAAACACCTTGTTTCAATGTATAATTAGATATATTATAATATTTGTGGGAAATTGACATAGTGCCATCTTCCAACAGTGCCTCTGTGTTATCATTCATGGAATTATCTTAAAGTAAGACCTGGCATTTATTCAAACCACAATTCTAAATACAGCATTCATATCTTGTCTTATTTTCTGTTTGTTTATGCTGAAAAACTCAAAGCCTTCAATCTTTGTCTCACAACTTTCATTATCTCACAAGTTTGGCAAATCTCCTCTGCCATATGGAGATCTAAACTATTCACTGTGTTTTCACATGTGCTGTATCACATCTATTATAAGCATTGTTTTATGAATTCTGCCTTCAAATGATTCATCCTTCTTTCCATTATAGGTATCTGCTTTGACCAATTCAGGATAACTGGGTCAAGAATCTGTCCTAGTAGCATAGGATGGTAATTCCTCAAACTGCAAAATCATGCACACACAGGACCAATATAGAGTTGCAAGTTAACTAAACACATGCATCTTATGAATTGGTGAGGAAAACCCAGAATAATTTAGGGAAAATTCACAAAGACACAGTAAAGTGATCCAGGCTGTGATTCAAACACCATTTTCTGGAGCTATGAGACAACAGCTACTCTGCCACTGTACTGCCACACCATCATTGTTTTGTTATAGTATATTTCATACTTTGTCCCAATATGTTCAATTTCTTTACCTTAAAGTTGGCTTTCTCTGAGGTGGCTTATTATGATTAACTGAAAGACTTTTTTATATGCTAGGAGTGACTGAATTAATTATTGGTTATTTGCATTGGGTTGTTGCTTTGTAATTATTGTTAATAATAATTAGCTTTAGAGTGATTACGGTTAAGAATGTGGTTTTGGATATCCATAAATATCAAGAATCCCAGGTGTCAAACTAGGTCTTAAGGGCTGATAATTGCATGGATCACACCACCATTATAGAGGGCATAACCCTAAAGCAATGTTTAGCTGGAGATCCAGAGCAGACAGCTCACTTCTCACTTACACTACCATTACCTTTTTTCTTGGAGTTGTACATAATGTTAGTGTTGTTTTGCTGTGTGTACGGTTATTTTCAGCATGGAATTTAAATCAGAGTATAACACTAATTGTTAAGTAAACCTGTTTCTATATTTTCTGAAATATAGTATTACCTGAGAGTATCTATTACTTGTGTGGTTAAACATTTTTGATACTGTAATGCCTTTCAGGATAAAAAATTAGTTTACCTAATGAGTAACCCAGTGAAAATGAAAACTAAAGCCTCCACACAAATGCAGTGCACCGTGATACACAGGTGTCCTTATAATAAGGTTCCTGAAGCATAATGAGTATTAAAGTTAATAGTGTCCTCTGCTGGTAAGATGTGGGATAAAAGCATGACTGTCATAACAATAAAAGCTTAATTCTGAAACTTCTTCTGGCTTGCAGTTATTACTATACTATATGATATATGCAGTATAGACTGACTTTTGCGGGATGTATACTCATATCTGAATATTATTTTAATGTTTTTTCTCATTTTCTAAAGCCCTGATTGTAAATTTTGTAATATATTATTTACTATATTAGTCGATATTAGTCACTAAATCAAAAACCAACCACTGAAATGTTTGTTGTTTTATATTATTTATAGGCTCAACAAAAAAGAATAAAACCCCAAATGTGCCTTTTTATGAAATGTTGTTTTTTTTCAATAAGGCTTTAACTAAATCTAACTTAATATTGTATACAGTCATATAAATAATTATTTACAATGTTATTCCACTAAGTGTTTTTATTGAACTTTAGCCTAATAGATTTTTTTTGATAGTAACAGTGCATTAGAAGATCCACAATAATGACAACTGAAGATATACAATACAAATGGTGCTGTTCACCTCTCTATAACCGACTCACAGCAGTTGATTCTGGAAACATGATAAAGAAGCATTTCTGAAAATCTTGCTTTCAAGATACGAAGAATACAGTTTTATTACGCTCTGTCTAAACCAGCTCTGAAAAGGAAAGCTTTAATATGCATATGTTTTTAAGTATTGTTCATATTGATTTATTGATTACTATAGAGAAAAAGAGAAGTATATATGGTTTGATCATTTGCAAATACATATAACCCCAGTGTTATTATTTCTGCATATATAAGCAGGCAGTGGTTGCCAGGTTAATCAATAAAAAGACAATTACTTTGAGACTCTACACAACATAAAGATTAGAAAACTAGTCAGTCTGGTCATATTAAAAACAGGTTACTACAACATGTCATATCATATTCTAAATGGAGGTTGTATTGTCTGCGTCGAGGTTGTATGATCTCCCAATGTTCATGAGATTTTTCCTCAGAATACCACATTTGTTGGCCATGCAGTTTAAGTTTTTTTGGCCAGAGTTTATCACTACCTTGAACCTGATGTTGACAGGATAAGTTAAAGACCCCATGGTCCTTTACCAAAATAGATGTCTTCAGAGAAATAATAATTGTGTTTACAATGTAAAGATACTTCAGAAAGAGTGTTGTATGTATTTTTCTGTCTGGTCTATTGGTCTACCTTAATATAAATAATCTTCAAGAGCAACATATTTAAGACCGCATGTAACGTTGCTTGTCACCCATATAACGTACTGGGAATGTCAAGGTTTGGCATTGATTTTGTGTTTCTGGACCTAAATGTCAAACGATCATTAAGTAAATTATAAATTAATTTATTCTAAAATATTCCGCAAGAGAATATTAGGCCTTTTTCTTCAACTGGGATGGAGGTGAAGAATCAGTCTTCATACATAGGAATGATGCTAAATTTTATGACAGATGTACCAAAGAATAGGTTTGGAGCAAGACATTTTCAGTAACTCTATAGAAATATAATAATTCTGTAAGTGAGCAGTTTGAAACTAATAAATTAGTAGCAGTTTATAAGTAAAAATGCAAAATAAATTCTCAAAGCAGATTTCAGAGAGTTGTGTTTTTTCACCCTTTACAAATTCATTTTTTTTAAAAATGGTGGATATGTCATATGACATCTTATTGGCAGTGTAAATTCTGTGCTCTGATCACCACACACTCTTCGATTCATCTAGTATTACACCTTATTTATTAAACAATTCATTTAAAGGAGAAGAAATTTTCTTTTTCTGACCGGTGGCAAGATGTTTCACTCTACTCGCAGAGCTCACTCTGAATCATTCAGCTCGCCAAAGGAGTCCTCAAGACCAGTGGTGGACATTGGGAAATCTAAGGCTTCGTTACTTGGAAATCATGAGAAATTTCCTTATGTATAAAACAAAAACCTTGAGTGCTAATATGTAAGCTCACTTTATTGTGTTTTGGTTAGAGATTGCTACTATCAAGTTTGAGCAATGCCAGATTAAAAATGTATTGCAGACTCTATATACCAGTTTCTCACAACACAGAGAAGAAATTGTGCCATTGCATGTAGCGACTGGTATTTGTAAATTGAAACTGGCAGATGAAGAGGAGCATGGAAAATACATGTGAAGTGTAGGCCTTTCTGAAAATTTGGTCAAAAATGATACACTTACATTTCTCTCTAAAGCCTGATAGATAGGAAGAGTCAAACCCCTTCTCTTCAATTTATCCTAAGAGATTCTGGCCAATGCCACTCATACATATAAATTACTTAGTCCAATTTCTCTTCATAAAACAAATCATAGGTTTTTCTTAATGCTGACAACATACTCCTACGTCTAGGTAACAGCTCCTTAGGATGTTCAACATTCTTTAGATCTTTTCAAAGCCTTTGAATTTATGTCAGGGTGTGAAGTTAATTGACTGAAATCCTCCTTACTACCAATTAACACTTCTGCCTGTTATGTAACTTTCCTTGCATCTATCGTAGTTACTGACTTGTTTAGGTATTTGTGCATTGACATAACCTTCTGTGCACAAAATTTCTTACTCAAACATTTGTCATGTCTTTGTAGATATTGAATTGTCAATTCAGTCGATGTCAAATATGCTAATGTCTCTTCAGGCCCACCTTCCTACTTTTGTGATGACGAATGTCATTCCCAGTCTTATTTTCTCCTACTCCCTTCCCGTCTTACTGGTCAGAGATTCCCTCTCTGTTCTCCAGTTTTATTTAGAATGGCAGGAGATCCAGAATGAAACATACTGTCTTGATCTGGAATAAGTGACTCAATTCTAAATTTTGAATTACCCGATTGAGCTTGTGTATTCCAGTTTAGAACAAGTTAAGCTATTAAGTCCTCCCAGCACCCTTATATTGTTTAAAGTTGTCCAGAATTTACCCACGGCAAGACCTAATCTGACAGAAATGCCATCTAGCTCCAGCTTCACAAGGCCATAAGTTCTGGGAATAAACTAAAGTAACATTGTTTTGGACACAAATATTGGCATAATGTTCAGACTGGCTTGGTGTTACAATTACTTGTAATCCATTAATGGTTGTATTTGATGTCTCCTAGGTAGCGTTAAAGTGCATAAATCAATTATAATAGATTATACCGCACTACTAGAATTTAAACAAAACAAAACCATTTTACTGTGCACCCCTGACTTAATGTACGTTTTGAATTCTTACATCTAGTTGCCTTTATTCTGGGACCCACTTATTCCACATAAAGCTACAATACTTCTGTTGATGTAAGTATTACAAATACAATCAGTTATTTAAATTTCATACAATTTTTCTAAATGAATAATCAGTAAAAGATGTAAACTTTGTGTAGAGTAAAATTTAAAAGAGTTTAAAATGGAGTAATACAAAATAAAGTACCATACAGAGATTTTTGTAAATTCTGCATTTTCCTGCATACTGTAACAAATGAGAAAGTCAGGAGGATGCAAAGGTGAACTGCAGGGGATTTTTCTTCTCGTTGTTCAGAACCACAGCAGGGAGCAATCTAGACATGCTGAATGGATCAGTAAAGGTGCCCACTCCCTGATTGTAGCCAAGTATAGGTGTTCATGTTCCTTTAGGTAGACAGCTGTATGCCTCACAAAGGGTCAGGGATAATACAGGACTGTTGGTTGGCCAATTGGCCTTGACCTTGGAAGTAGTTAAGAGACACTTAGAAGGAAACCTCCTTCCCTCAGCCGGGGAAGCTTAGAATTGAAGCAAAATGGAGACAAGGGCTCATCTGGCAAAGGGGTGCAGGAAGAAATGAACGAAATGCCATTACTATTGGTGAAACAGGAACGAGAAGAGTAAAAATAGGCAGGAGATGAAGTATTGTGGAGTCAAGCTTTTATTTTTTTTTAATGAAAGCATGTGACCTTTACCTTCTGGAAAGTCTGTGCATCACTCTAAGTGTGAAGTCTGCTCAAGATTGCCTCAACTGGTCACACTAACTACTAATGATCACACTTCACAAATGTGTATTACTATTATGCAAAATGTACTAAATCTATGTTACTAATCCATTTATTTAATGAATTGAATTGAAATTAATATCTTCTCCATAATCCAGACTGTTATCCATTTAATGAGTTAAATTGAATTGAATCTCTTCTCCATGCTCCAAACTGATGATGTGGCCGTGAGTTATTCATTACCCTTAAAGAACCAAGTCTCCAAAGTAGAGCTCCAGCTGCCTGCCCTGTTTCAGGGCAAGCAAGATCCCATATGTTCCCTTGTTGGATTGTATACTCTGTAGCTGCTAGGTTGTTTTGCCACCTCTGGCATTCCCTTCCTGCTTTTTCACTGTCTCTTTTTCTCTTATTCTCTTTCTGTTAAAAAAGGGACAGGCATTCTTGTCAGCATCTGAATAGAGCACCTTTTAGATTTCTGTGATGCAACCCTCTATATATTGTTGGCCCTGCCTCTTGGTTTTGCCAGGTGCTCAGTACTTATATAGGATGTAACATTGCCTAGAGTATCCTGTATTCTCGCACTGACATGTTGTGCGGGTGTCTTTTTTGTGGAGGCGTTTTGTGGGATTTTGTTTTGTCCCATGAAATCTTGGTAGTATCATTGCCTCTGGCAATCTCTTGTCAACCAGGCACATCCTCTCAATACACTGTATACATATAAATAAATCAAACATATTCTAGTGATAGTTGAAATATTAACTTGAATAAAGGAAATAAACAGATAAATAAACCATTGGCCTAAATGAATCAAAAGTTATAAAAGATCTTTCCTTAAAAATATCTATACAATTTTATGGAAAGTGAAGGGTTTGAACAAAGTGTACATTACTGTACAGCACACAAAGAACCAACCAGAGACCATTTATGAGCATTATTAACAGTGCCACAATACGTAATGCCCACATACTATAGTTAATACAATGTTATTCATATTGTAACATAATAACTGTCTGGCACGTGATTAACATGGTTTAAAAAGGCAAACAAGCAGCACAAAACAAGGACTGTGCTCAGCAGACTCTGGACTTGAAAAGAGGAAATGACAAAGGTGACCGAAGCACTCCTTCTAGCATCTGTGTTAGTAAATGGAAGCTTTCTGTGTACTATATGCTGTGCTTGTTTAAAAATAGTGAACCTAGACAGTTAGTTACTCCCGAGACAACCATTGTGAAGACAGTTTTGCCACTTGGCTGGGTTTCAGGGGCAGGAAGACAAGAAGACAAGAAACCCATATTGCACAGGAGACACCAAAGGTGCCTGGTAGTTCATTTAGCAGAAATAAGTACTCAAGAAGACTGGAATATCAGAGACATCCAGATGGAATTTAGAGAGATAACTCCAGAGCTTACAGAAGGTGTTTCTGACCTTAGATGAAGATTATTTCAGAAACAAACCTAGGCTAGGGATTAAAGGCTTCTCTCTCCAAGCAGCTCCAAGAGTCTTGAATTTGGAGAAGAGTTTGTTACAAAGGCCCCATTTGCATTTTAGTGCAGCCAGAATGTGGGAAGAGGAAGAAAGAGTGACAGCAAAAGGTGAGAGGTTGGGGTGAGTAGTACTTGAGAAGCTGTGTTTGTTGATGGTGGGCCGGAACCGAAACCTAACTAGTCATTCCTACCTATATGACTTTGCCAAATGCAGAAACTAGACAGTGGTTTATGTACTAAATTACTGTTACTTTTACTTCTCATTCCACTAATCCTTTCTTCATGTGTTTTGGTTAAATAAATTATTATTTTTTACTTTTTCAGCCTTAGCTGTCTCATTATAGTATATGCCATAAATAAATAATAACTGAACACAGTATTGATAAAATGCGAAGAAGGTGCATATACATCTAATAAAACAATCATTTAATGATATTTTAAATTATTCTTTTAGTATGGAGAGTGAGTTATTCTGAGAATGAAAAAACAAATAGAAGTATAATTAATTTATAATAGCCAACTTGAAAGGAGTGTCAGTGTTACAAGGAAGAAAAAAAATGTTTTCTGATAAGGATTAAATTGTTCCATTTCGTTTCCAAAAATATCTTTATGTGGAGTAGAGTGCTATACCATTACATCAATCAAAAGCCAGTGCACATTTAAAGGTATTGGAGCAAGACTGATTCCTGAGAAAGAAAACCATCCTTTTATTTTTCTCAGCTCAGGAAATGAGTGTAACTAAAATGTTTTATTTTGACAGCCTGACAATAAGATTCAAGGCCAGATCCAGTATTCCAAGTAAACATTAAAGGGAATCAATATTATTTGAACATATATACTATAAATAAATATTTCCCAGAAGTGTGTGATATATAATCTAGATGGGATAATTCTGTAAAAAATAAACTTAGTTCACAGTATTATTAAATTTACCACTCTTTTTCAGGCAGATTAAAGTAAAGGCATTGATCAATATTAATTATTTTGTCAACTTTATAGCTACATATTAAGAAAATGCATTTTTGTTTTAATTTCTGTATTAACTATTTTAATAAAGGGAGTAACATTTCTGTTGTGTAGTTATTTCTTTTTAAGTCGATGACTAGTATTTGGCTTCTGGTCTTCAATAGGGTTTGTTTGCCAACTTCATGAATGTTTGTGTTTTGATTATTATATCTTTTTTTGTCTGAAATGATCAAAATGCATGTCTGTTTTTGAGTGATAATGATTAAATGCATCACTATAAAATTATTTTGAGAACTGACCTCACCTCAATTGAGATAACCTGCTAAACAGCTAATCAGTTTTCAAGCATTTTTTTCACTGAATGAAAACACATTACCTAAAATAACAACATAATTAAGGTTTTTTTTCTCCAAATACCTCCATCATGCTAAACAAGTACTTTCTATTTTCCATTTTAATAGCAAATGTGCCAGCAACAAATTCTAAGTAAAAATTTCGGATAAAATGAAAACCAGTAAATGCCTTTATAAAAGAGGGATAATTAGGTAGATGTAACAGCTGACATAAATTTTCCAAATGTAAAAAAATAAGAATATACCAGGCACATGACTATATCTTGTCATTGAGTTCAATTGCTATAGACAAGAGTGAATCTGATGGCACTGTAAAGATGGATGTTGTCTAGCAATGCAATCCATTTTTGTTTGTTTTTTGTGTCTTGTCTTGTATTATGTTTCAAAAGCCTGGTACACTTTGGTGCATCTGAATGTAACCTTGGATTTGCTTGCAATGGAAGCATATTTGTATAATATGCTTTCTTAGAGAAGTCACTTATTATATACACTGTATATATATTGATTTAAAAAAAAATCACACAATTACAATTTTTTATTGAAATTAACTACATATTAATCAAAATTGTGTGTAGTTCCTATATTAATATTTCTCTATAAAGCAGAAATAACTCAGTGATAAATTCCTAGTAAAAAAAACGACTTAATATTACTTGCCTATGCATATTAATTTATTCCAGTCAGTTTATTGAGTAGTTTTGTGTAATAGAAACAATTAAATAAACAGTGAAACACTAATCACTAAACAGCTCAATGTAAATTATATTTTTTATTTCAAGTCGCATCATAATGCAAATTAGTCTATCACTTTGACTGGTTCTGTTAATAATTCTGTATACTAATGGAATACTAACAATCCTGGAACTTCAGTATACATCACATAATGACCTACATTTATCATATTCTGTGGCAATGTAAAATAAATGTCAGTTTTTTCTGACTATTGACATACGTACCTAATGTCATCTGTTAACACATGGTGTTTCATTTGTTTGTATCATTCATTCTGGCTTGACATTTCCAGCTTGAGTTTATTTTCATTTGAAGATGATTCCGTTACATTGCTAACCTGTATTTTATTTTCTGAACTATCCTGAGTGTCTTTAAACAAACAGAAATGTTCTGCCTGGAACCTCCAGAGTTTTTCTGCATTGACCTAATGCATTTTAATGATTTTAAGCTGTTGTTTTATTTTATTAAAGATATAATGGAAGTGCCTACAATGTTTCTAAGTGTTCCTGAATATCATATAACTTATTATACGCAAAATTGTTTTTAATGATTTCCCCTTAATGTTATTAAGTTGGTATTTTTAATGCTAAGATATATTGTCTAAAGGTATTCTGTTTTTTGCCTGTAGATGAAATGTTTCAAATTTTAATACACTATATTCTCAGTCTTTCCATCTCTTCAAGTTTAAGAAAATAATAATGATCCATTTAGTGTAAAACCTTTGCCCATTAGACAAGTAGCAGCAAAAATAAAGTAATATACAGGATATAAAATGTCTAATGCAATAGAGATTTGCAAACTAGATTTTCTAATTAATACATTTTCTCCAATTATGGCAGAAAAATAAGTTTGAAGAGCAGTGAGGCAATGGAGTCATGTAAGCACAAAATTTGGTTTAACGTAGATTATTTAGAAAAATTATGTTCATATTTGTGGTCATTATCTCTATTATCACTCATGTTTTTTTTTACTATTCCCTAACAATATGGTTACAGCATTCCAGATAAATATAAAGAGGTTTTAAGTGAACATAGATGTCAAATACTTTAAATATCATTGTGTATTTTAATTGTCTGGAATTGTCAATATTGAAAAGTTAAGTCTCCTTTTCCCTCCAATTCAGTCAAGCTAAAATTGCAATGATACTGTAAGAAAATGACATTTTCTGACACATATTTGTCCTGGAATAATAATTGTGTGAACAGATATTTGTTTCACTCAAACATATCATTTATTTTTGTGTTTCAACCAAAATATCCAGAAAATATTTGATGTTAAAGTTAATAAATACTTTTTCAGTGTACCACCAAATTTTATGATTTACCAACAATGTAAGCTTAGTTTGCTCATTCTGCTCCTGCGTCAGTTTTACAGCAACTACCTTACAATTTTCATTTCATTTGTCACAGTTAATTCTTTAACAGTCATCTGGCTGCTGTTCTGAGGCTGTGGCGTCATGTGACATAAGCATGTACTCATTAGAGGAAGTGTGATCAAGACATCTGGAAACATGCAACATATTGTAGAGTATTACATTAATTAAAGCAATCAGTTTTCTCTAGGGACCTCAGTTTTTTCTCAGGATCTAAATGCATGAATTCAGGTTGACTAGTTGTGGCTCTTTTTGACCCTGCACTGAATAAAATAGGTTTAAAAACTGAATGATTGATGGTGAATCCTAATAATAAATATCAGAGTATTTGCAGATACTGTAATTCTAGATCTAAGAGCATCAAGTGTGTGTAGTAGAAATATGCCTACATTATGTTTGCCAGGAAATTAAGAACTTGCTTCTTTAAAGTCTTCTAAGCCTTATTATCAGTCACAGGATCTCAAGATAAGACCTGCTAATTGATCTTTCAAACTAAAAAAAATATTTTTGCAAATATTTTCATGATTTAAGGGATACTTCACTGAACCCTTTTAAAATGCTCATTTTAAAATGCTTAATACACCTTCTAATGGTGGTGATAAATATGCCATTTGAGAGAGACCATTACAATACATTTCACTACCTGCCCTTTGTAGCACTTCTCATGTTTGCCAACTCCTGTAACAACACTGTAAAGTGAATAGTTTTTTAATTTTTTTGGTAAATGTAAATTTATACCTTTTCATATCCACTATAAAGCAAGTTCTGAATGTTTACATGTTTAAAAATTGGATTTTGCTTGGGAATATGTCTGTTTATTTCTGTCTAACTTGATATTAGTAAGTTTGTTTTTTTTTCAATACAAATAGCAAAAAACAGGCATTGTATCTTGGTCTCAGCTGTGGTCTCCAAGCGAATAAACATTACAAAGCAAACCAATTCTGGACTCAGTTTAAATCAGTGTTAAAGAAACTAAACATTTGTTGCAGGAACCAGACAAGTTTAATAAATAGAATGCGCTGTTTTGTACATGCTCTTTCTTTTAAGCTTAACTAAAGTTAATATTTTTATTTTATTTTCTCCTATAACATTTAAAGGTAATCACTAAACTAATCTCTCATCTTCTTGGTTTGTTTCTTTAGGCAGAGAAAAAGGCCAAACTTGCTGTAATGAATGTACGGGAGGAATCCACTGGGAATGAAGCACAGAAGGAGGAAGATGAGGTTCTTACAAATCAGCTTGCCCCTCAGCAGCCCACGGACCCAGCCTCACCCACAGTGGCCACCACCCCTGAACCAACTGTAGCTGAAACTGTGGAGAAGACTACTTCAAAGTCCACCGATGATGAAGCTGAATATGAGGTGAGGTGCATGTGCACAGAATCACAAAAGATGAGGGCAACATTAAAAAAACATCTCTTACTGAGCCCACCCTTTATCAGATGCTTTGTAAACGAGTCTAGGAAAGTGGCAAGCAGTTGATAAAATATTTACTATTTATGGGTGATTGAAATTTATACAGCTTTGCAATGCAATATCTGTATCTTCTGAACAGTATATTGTAAAGCTATAGTAAAAATGTGAGATTTCTATTTTTGTTAAATATTGATTCTACAGGCCTGGTATTTGGCCATAATATTGGTTAACCGTTGACAGATTATCAAGAAGATTTATGTTAAAATTATTGTTAATAACCTTACCCAGCTGTTTCTCTTTACAGTTTGATAGGTTTGATTAGAAGTGTCTATAGATACCCTTAAAAACTGTTCAGAAACACCCTGTTTTACATAATTTGAAAATATAAAAAATATTTATAAAGTTAATGAAAAAATGCTTATGGTACAGTTACTGATTATTTGTTATGATATCCATTTTTTGTATCTTCAATTTCTTTAATCCTTTTAGGAGAAATAATGTTTTTTTCGTGGAAGTTTTCTTTTCCTACTTAGTTATAGACACACATAGGTATATATGTTGAGAGGTTTACTTGCCTTGGCAGTAACATTCATGTCTCTGGTGACTCTTCCTATGAAGTCAGTAGATGGATTAAGAGAGCATGGGGTGTCATGAGGTCGCTGGAAAGGAGTGTGTGGCGCTTCCGATATCTATGCAAAAGGACGAAGGTCTAAGTCTTTAGAGTCCTGGTGCTTCCTGTCTTGCTGTATGGTTGTGAGACATGGACGCTATCCAGTGACCTGAGACGAAGACTGGACTCCTTTGGTACTATGCCTGTTCGTAAAATCCTTGGGTACCGTTGGTTTGACTTTGTGTCGATTGAGCGGTTGCTCATGGAGTCCTGAATAAGGCACATTACCTGCATTGTGAGGGAGCATCAGTTACGGCACTACGGCCATTTGGTGTGTTTTCCCCGAGGGTGATCCGCCTCGTAAAATCCTCATTGTTGGGGACCCGAGTGGCTGGACCAGGCCAATGGTTCGCCCACGTAACACCTGACTGCGGCAGATAGATGGTCATTTCCAGAGGGTGAGACTAGACCACGTGTCTGCCGAGGGGGTTGCAAACCGGGATCCCGAGTTGTTTTATTGTGTAGTGGGTGCGGCAACGCACTGTACCAGTGCATGCTCCCCAACGTGACTTGACTTGACTTGATAGGTATATAATACCATTGCAATTATAATCCACAAAAGCCAATCAAAGCAAATGTATTTTTATAGGTATTTTTATAGTTCCAAATCCAACATAAAAAATGGCTTATGTTTCTACAGCTGGAGCACCTGCTGTAGAAACCTGGCTGGCTACATAGTGATCAGTGCTGAGGACTAAACTTGCACCCCTTTTAGTTCGCTGTTGAGCACCTTACCTACTATGTCATGGAGGAACACATGTACATAGAAATAATGCAATACAGTGAGATATAGTCATGTTATTTACCTTCTCTGTTTATGCTCAAAGTGTATATACAAGAAAAGTTGTTGCATTGACATACAGCAGACAGACAAACAGCTAGGTGTAAAACAATTGTATATACATAAACAACTATAATATTTTTGTGTTCAGTAAAATCTCGCTTATTGCTCTGTAATACAACATGTATAGAGCATATACACTGATTTAAAAAAAATGAACAGAACATTACACAGTAGTGCAACATTTTAATATATAAGAACATTTTTATATAAAATATCTAACAGATTTATAAACCTAGTCCATAATGTAATATAAATCAATAAAAGGAGATCCAGCTGTTACAAGCTCTGTTAAAGTTGAGTAAAGGAAATTCAAAGCTCCAACTTATAGTGTTCCTGGTAAAAATCAAGGCAGGTCCACAGTTTTTCTTTAGAATAAGCAAAGTCAATGCCTAGCTGACCTGCACAAAATATTCACACTCCTTCTCTCATGTCCTCTCTTCTCCTTTCCTCTAAAGCATCCAGGAGTATTCCTAGAGATCATTGATACACTCAAGTATGAAAAATGGTGAACAGTGTCACTGTTGATGATAAAGACACTCGGCCAGTCTTGACATCTGATTCAATGGCCAGGAGTAACAGTCTGGTCAACATAGCAGTAGCATCAAATTCAGAGAAAAAAGAATTCTAAGTACATGTTGTAAATGTCACCGTCA
Source organism: Polypterus bichir lapradei (assembly GCA_026402145.1). Lineage (NCBI taxonomy): Eukaryota > Metazoa > Chordata > Cladistia > Polypteriformes > Polypteridae > Polypterus > Polypterus bichir. The sequence continues at coordinate 76,691,390 of JANRMT010027041.1, forward strand.
GAGGAGGGAAATGGGACGACTCATAGAGCAGCTTGAGACTACCAATCATCTCCACTCAAACTACACATCTTTATAAGGTTTAGGTAGAAATTTGGTGCTGTAAATATGGTAATTCAGTTTTAAGACTAATTTTGTTGAAATTGATTTTAAGCGTCAAATTATCCAAAATGATAATTTTGTGAATAAAATCATAACCAGGAGAAGTAAAAAAAACAAAAACACATGTTTTAGATAGTTTTGTACTGTGTGTTTTAAATGATATGCTAGTCTACTCTATATATATATATAAAATCCATGCGTAAAAGTGCAACGATTTTGTGCAATGATTTTATGTGACATTTTTATATCACTTTTTTGTCACGCTTTAAATCGGGTTTATTTTAAAACCTACATATTGTGAACTTGAACCCGGACACAGACAGACGGACATCGTTGGTTCCACCACACACTGTTTATTTACAATATTTACAGTTTGTCACGTGCACTCCCCAGTGCCTCTTGCACCGTTTCCCCAAACGTCCAGGCCTCACAGTCACAATGCCTCTTCTCCTGGCCGCCTCCAGTCCTCTCTCCAGCTCCGTCCTCTTCCACCCGACATCCGCCATCGACTGAAGGGAGGCGGCCCCTTAAATAGGAACCCGGATGGGCTCCAGCTGCTTCCCGGCATTCCTCCGTAGCCACGCCCCAGTGTGGCAGAAGTGCCGGCTGCGTACCCGGAAGCCGTCCGGGTGTCCCCTGTCGTCTTCCCCCCAGCACTTCCTGGTGTGGCGGAAGTGCTGGGCACCAGGGATATTCAGGCACTGGGGCGCCGCCTGGCGGTGGCCACGGGTCCCTACAGGGCTGGGCTTCTAAGCCCTTTACCCGTGGCCCCCAACATAACCAGGGCGGACGCCCCCTCGCGGTCTGGAGGAGGCACAAGCCCCAGCCGGATACCACAATATATACAGTATATTTGGGTACATTCTTTTCAGAATGTATCAAACTTTAATGTGATATTGTTAGATTTTCAGATTCTGATTCCACTTTTAAATTATAAATTAAAAAATATCAAGAACTCATGTCCCACGAGAGAGATTTAACCACACCTGGGGCCAGAAATAAAAGACAAAGAGAAGATGACAAAGACAGCTGCTGTACAGGCTTTTAAACGTTTGAAGCGCCGCACGAGGTGCAGATCACGTGGCACGGCAGCAGCAGCAAGCCAACAGCTGATCGAGCAAAGAGGAAGTAAAAAAAAATGTATTTCTTTCCCATTGTGTCACCGTTTAAGAGGGGGTTTCCTTGTCCGTGTCTCCTTAGGGTGTGTTCAGCCCCCCTCTTCACAACATGAGTGGCAAAGACGCGAAGTGGCTGGCGCGTAGCACAGGCCACGGGGGTTGGCGAGTGAAGCAAGTAGGGGGTAACCCCCTAGTTTCAAATATAAAACTTAAATTGCATGCCGATTCACTAAAACAAATGATTTCAGTGAGTTAAAGAGTGACAGAGTGTTGTAGTGTTAGCATCATTCCCTACAATAACTAATCTTTCTTTATTTTTGTATTCGGAGACAAATAGACACATTTTTGTAGCAACAAACCCTCTATGTTTATACATGTGATCAACCTCATTCTGCTGTAGATAATCTGTACCATTAGCTCTTGTGTCACAAAATTACATTGAACAATTACATAAAATTGGAAGAGAAAGCAGGAGTATTTTGTTATATTTTATTATATATTTTATTATATTTGCTTATATATTTGTTATATATAGCCCAATTTTATGGACAATGTGATCTGATTCTGCTTAACCAGACTAAAAATTAGTTGATTATTCTCTCCATAGTTATTCTCATGGAAGGAAAACAGCCATAAAATTTTTATTTTTGGTCAACTATTTCATTAACATTTTCTTATGATTAATTTTAATGAAAATAACTAAAAAAATATTATTGTAATCATCATCAGGCTGTATTGTCTCTCAATGAGGTGGTCAGGCTCCCTGATCAGTTGTTGCTACTTTTTGTCAGTCCTTCAATCCTTTCTGTAACAAGTCATTCTTGATGTTATATGACCATTTCAATTTCTGCCTTTTTATCTCCTTTTGTGTGGCTCCCATTTTTAAAACTGCATTTATATGGTCTTTACTTTAACCATATGAATAGTTGTTAATGATGTTGATTTTTCCAAGGCTTGCTTTCATGTCTTTACTCCTTTTCCTCTCTCACCCCAGCAACCCAGCGTGACAATATAATTTCAGTCCTCTCCAAGACATGTCTTTCCTGCTTGTATAGTTTAGTTTTTAGGTACTATGATTTCTTTTAGACACAAATTACTGGGGTGATTTCTTTACAGCTTTTCTTTGACACTTTAATTCTACTCTTTACCCTACACCATTTCCTTCCATCATAGAACCAAGGTGTCTAAAGCTACTGATTTGCTCCAGAGGTGTTGTGGAGTCCATGCCTCAATGGATCAGAACTGTTTTGATGGCACAAGAGGGACATACACAATATTATGATTGCAGTTTTAATGTTGTTGCTGATTGGTGTATGTGATTGGTAATTTAACTCCAAACACAGGTTCTGCTGTTGGCAGAGGATTTTTTTTATTTTTAATGTCTGGTAATTTATCAATATATTATTTCCGGTACTGTTTAACATCCTAACTATTAATCAGGACTTTCCCATTCTTATCTTTTGCCTCTTTCATATCTTGTTTCTTTGGTCATTTCATTTTGTGATCTTTTCTTTCCCATGCCATTCTGTTGATTTCTTCAACTGCATCATTCACTTACACTTTAAGCTTGCAAAGTTCTATATTAGTTCTTTTTGGGCAAGTATTTCTTCTGAATTTTGGTTCTTTTCCCATTGGCACATCCAGTCCTGCAAGCATGTCTTCTAACTTACAGAGAAAACTTGGGGGTTGGTGGCAGGTTTGGCACTCCAGCCACCATAAAAAAACTCACACTGTTCCAGTGTCCAGTGTGGTGCTGAGGTGTCACCAGCTGCACTCTGGTCCCAATCCAGGTGGTTAGGCATGTGGTGGGTGCGGCAACACACTATTAGCGCATGCTCCCAACCCTCTCTTGGTGTTACTGTGAAAGGAATTTCCTATCTTTTTGTCTCACTAGTATTTTATAAATCTAATTTCTATACATATGACTTTAATAATTTATGAGATGCTCATGTTTCTTTTTAAAACAATTGCTATCAAAAGATTTACATTCTGAGAAGATATGAACATATAACCTTCCCATTTGTTTGACTGATAAATTGTTGATTTTTAAAAAAGCTAATGTAATTTACCAGTAATGAATTTTCACAGACCACAGCTCCCCATTTATTTAGTTAAAATCCATAGTGAGTTGTGAAAATGTCAGTCACTGTCTAACCCGCTATATTCTAACACAGGGTCTATCTATCTATCTATCTATCTATCTATCTATCTATCTATCTATCTATATATCTATCTATCACCAGGTTTCCATCCAAGGAGTTTTTGCGAAAAAATATTTAGCGCTTCAAATTTTAGCTGATGGAAATGCTAATTATCGATAAAATGTTGTACATGTCGACATAATATTTTTCCGTTTAACTTTAGCGCATAAATTCCATATCGATACTTCAGATGTCGCAAAAACTACATTGGAAACACTTTTTGTCGGAAAAAAAGGGCTTTAACGCAAATAAATGTGTCACATGATACATTTTCATCACATGCAATCAAAACGAGAATAGCGGAGCGGTTCGCATGGTCTGATGAAGAGACTCATTATTTCTCGTGATGAGCCAATGCAGTAGCGGATAGGCTGGGTCTCCTGCTACTAAAAGGGGTACCTGAACTCCCTCCACATCAACTGTAGCCTGGGGGTGTCTCTCAGGATGTCTAAATAATACAAAAACCGCAAAGGTAATTTACTGTGCCAGTCAAAATATTTAATAAACCGTGTGTTTCATTATCTAAACATTTTTTTCTTATTATTAAATGGCAGATGTTTTAGCATATATGAGAAATTCTCTCATTAATATTAACTTTAGTTTTTTTTGATTAAACGTCGTTATTTTGTATTAATTCAAATTTCAGTTTTAATTAAAAACCTTAAGGGAAGCAGGTTACAGTACTAATTCAGTTGTTATCGCACTGAGAAGGGATGTTGAAAGGTAGGCTCACCTGTACAGATCCGATGCTGCAAACACAGCTGCATCATGGGCACTTCCAGAATTTGCCAACGCAAATGTCTCGTATCATGCACCTGTCATCAACAAGGGCCTGGAGAACAATAGATGGCCACCCTTTGCGATTAATGTAATCGCGGTAGCCTTCCGTCGGGGGAAGAATAGGCACAAGATGCACCAAGGAATTGCGGTATGCAATTTCATTGGCCTCCGCTACAGTCGAAAGTCTGATATAACGCCGCATTAATTTTTATTTAATAGCGGTGCACACAACATATACACATCGATGGACAGTAGTTTTACTAACCCTGAAAGTTTCTCCAACTACTTTATACTCGGCGCAGGTTGCCAGCTTGTAAAGGGTGATGGCAATCCGCTTTTGGGTTGAAACCGGTGGTCGGTGGCAACCTGTGATGGGCGCAACATCAGGACTGATGAATCCACACAACTTCTGAAACGTCGGCCGTGTCATTCTAAAATGTTGCAGCCAGAGATTTTCTGTGAAGTGTGTCTCCACCACCTCCTCCCAGATGGTCTTATTCCGTCGTCTCTCCCGTACCCGTGTGTTTCGTTGCACTGGGGTACTTTCTTCGAGCTCTAGTGCTATCTGACAAGCAACTGCTTCATTCTGCTGTCGTCTTCAGATATTATGTACAATTCCAATTATTTGTGAAACTGAAATAACAGTAAGCTGGCAAATTTCAAAAAACTGTCTGAATAATCTCTCCATTTCTTTGTTTCTTTGTTTAGTGGAGGGGGTGTGACGTGGGAAACAAAAGGTAGATAATTTGCGACATACACAAAATTATGTATGGAAACAGCTCAAGGGCAGATTTTTTTTCACGATACAACAAAACTTATGCGACAGTTCGTTTTCGGGGGGATGACATCATCACGCACACCATTTTATCGATAAAAAGCCAGTTGGATGGAAACAGGCTGGAGACAGCAAATTTCGCACATTTTTTTTACGTATATTCTGTTTGTCGATAACAAAACGTTGCAAAAAACTGGATGGAAACTTGGCTTATAACAAGATTCAGCTTTATAGAAGAAAGGTGTGCAGTCCAGTTGTTGGTGCCAGACAGTGTGTAGAACAATACTAGGCCCATAGGTTGCCACAGGACATTGTAGCCTGGAGCCAAATAGCCTTATAGGACAGCTTCTGATCCAAGAAGTGACTCTGGGGAATACCTTACAACTGAATGTCAGAAATGACTCTAAACAGCTTCTTCCTAATACTGTAGTATTCAAAAATTTAGACTAGTTGCAGAAATAGCATGAAAGTAGCTGGAAAGAAGTATAGCCAGAGAACAGAAGAGAGAATGTGTGTTTAGAACGATTATTGATAAGATTTTGTGTAGGCAAATGAATAAGCCATCGTGTTTAATTAGATTTGGACTTTTCCTGCCTGGCAATCACTAATTATCAAATCATCCATCACAGTATCTAAAAAGCTTGAAATATAGTGAGTATGCTCAATGGATTTCAGTTGTCCATAATCCTGAAAGATTATAATAGCCATAATATATATATTTTGCCAATGTTATTATAATATCAATTTGATCATAAAAAATATTTGTCATTTTTAAAATATGTACTTATTTATATTACTTTTTTAAATATAGATAGATGTTTTGGTGGGAACAAGATAAAGCAGAAGGGGAAAATACCTAAGGAACTATTAATCATAAATAAGCCTCCCTATTTTCTGATTCTTTTAGGATGGGCGTGGTTTTGGAATCGGCGAGCTGGTTTGGGGAAAGCTACGGGGATTCTCCTGGTGGCCAGGACGCATTGTTTCCTGGGGGATGACCGGAAGAAGCCGGGCTGCTGAGGGAACCAGATGGGTCATGTGGTTTGGCGATGGCAAATTTTCTGTGGTTGGTATTTATACCTTATTACAAATTAAATATTTTGTTTAATTAAGTAAATGTTCTTTAAAAAGGGCATTAAACCAATAATGAATATATCCAGGTTTCACCACTGCAAAATTAATATCCAACAGTTTATCTAAATTCTTCTGAGTACATGATTTGCTTAACATTTTTTATGTATCCAAAGACATAGTTTAACATAAAAATGGCTGAAGTCACTAAACATGCTTTTCAAATATTAATTGTAGAATTATTTAATGACTATAAAAGCATTTACAAAGTAAGCATAGACAGAAATAAGAAAAATTTAAATGACAATCTTGAGTTATCTACACCTCCTCAGAAGAAGTAAAACATACTACATTATCAATGCATTACTGACATCAGTGAGACACAGATTATTTCTTAACAAAAAGGGGAATCATGTTTTACAGTAAATCACTCATGATATCTGTGAAAGGGGGCTTAATGATTCATTTAATGACAGTGGGGACCAATACATTTATATCTATCTATCTATCTATCTATCTATCTATCTATCTATCTATCTAT
>JANRMT010027041.1:76699935-76715510 GCA_026402145.1 Polypterus bichir lapradei
AAAAAAAAAGTTCTTCTCCTCACGCATTTGTATAAGTGCCATAATCAACTTTTCTCTCTGTTATCCACTCAAAGAGTTTCTAAGTCAGTCTCTGTTCAATTGAATCTGTCTGTTTAGATTATACCCAGTTGTCCTTGGAAAGCGCAACCTTGAACTGAAGCAGAGTCTGTCCAAAATATATGCTTATACCTACTCAGTGGCCATTTTATTATGTTCCATGTTTAACGCAGAGTAGGATTTACTTTTGCCTCCAGGGCAGTCTGAATTTTTTGGTTTGGTTTTGAAAACAGTCCTTAGAAATTTTTGTTCGAACTACAGTTGATTTTTTTGGGCATACATTCATACATTGAAATCCAAATTTCACCTCATCTACTGCAAGGTTTGAGGAGTTAAGCATTCAGTGATGCCCTTCTGCACACCACACCACTTCTTCCACTGTTATTTGAGTATCTATGGCCTTTATGTTAATTTGATCCAGTCTAGCCATTCACCTCTGACTTCTTTAATTGCCAAGAGTTTTTGTCCACAAAATAAAATCGATGTTTTTTGTTAATGGCACCATTCTTAGTAAACTTTAGAGGCTGTAGTGTATATGTTAATCGCAGAACAAGAGCTGTTTCATCAGATGCAGAAACCACCACATCTGCTGCCAACAATGACACTGTTAGTAAAAAAACTTAAATCATGCTTCTTGTCCACTCTGATGTTTGGTTAAACAGCAACAAAAGCCCTTGACTATGCTCTTGCTATATTTATGGTAAGAAATAAAAGGAAAAGGTAAAGTGTACCCCATTTAATAACGAACAAAGTAAGAAAATATTAAAGGTTCAAATACCAAAAGAAACAACAAAATGAATGCTCTGCATCTGCTGAATGCAACTGTGGCAAATTAGGTGGGGTATTCTGAGGGAATGCTCTCCTCCTCAGTTGTGAGTTCAAAACTGACTGATGACATCTGGTCTGAGAGATGTTATACCAGATAAATACCTGTTGTGGTGGGAGGGTAAGGGACTTCCAGGTGGCTACTGGAAGTGATGTCAAGTTTCTCGATGCATGTCTTGTTCAGTTTTGCAATTAAGAGCAAAAGAAGTTAACAACTATACCCTGGGAGGATGTCATCCTTATGTTGTTAGTTGCTCCCTATGTGCTTGTGTGAAACAATATACTATATAAATAGGCCATATACTGACAGTGTCACAGATTATGTACTGTATATATACTGTATATATTTATATATAAAATTGAATATCTGTCTGTCTGACCAAACTTTTCAAAGTGATTTCCTGTGACCCTAAGAGTAAAATAGGGTAACCCCAACAACCACTCAGCATAGACAGACAAAAGTGCATTGTAGTGTGTTCTCATAAATATGTTGCCCACTTAAGGCTGGGTGCACAAAGAAATGTATTAATTTTTAAACCTAATGGGAAATGTTTTTCAGAAAGCATTGGAATTACTGTACAGCCACATTGTGAAAATCTGTTGTACTTACTGCTCTTTGGATGACTTCAGAGAACTTCTAGTTATTCTCAGTTATTTGAGGTAGTCAACATGTTGAGAAAGTTTCTTCTCTTGATTTTTAAGGTTGCTAGTAGCAGGGCTGGAAAAATCTTCCAATCATGTCCTGAAAATGATGAGACAGACACTTCCAAAACAGTGGATATTCAGAACAAGCAAATGATTGAGTGGGCAATGGGGGGATTCCTGCCTTCTGGACCAAAGGGACTGGAGCCACCAGAGGGTAAGAACATACTACTTACTCATTATTTGATTTCAGTTTTTATTGAAAGATTGATTACCAGTAGTGTGGACTAGAATTGGAAAGAAGGTAGTCTTCAGTTACAATAGACAGCACATTACTAACGTTTTAAAATTAATTGGATAGAATTACCAGTGTTTAAAATGTAATTAAAAAGAACTAATTTAAAAAAAATATTCTGTTGCAATTGACAATTTTCAAGTGCAAGCAGTTTTTCAACGATTCCAGAAGAATTCAAGCATTTTAATTTAAAATGACTCAATTTGAATGTTTGAATGGAAAGAGAAGACAGAAATAAGCGAGTCAAGTCAAGTTTTCTATCGTGTCCACTCAGCAGAATGAAATTCCTGCTCACATGCCTCCTCAGAATAGTTGACAAAAATACAATGCAAAAATATATCAATAAAAGATATACATAGCATACAAGATATACAGTATGTATATCCATCCATCCATCTATCAATTTACCTAACACATTCATCCAGGGCAGGGTCAAAGGGAAGCTGGAGCACATCCCCACAGGCATCATTCTCAAAGTAGGAACAACACCTACACAAGGCATAGCCCATTGCGAGGCAAACACACAAACACACACTCATTAGGACCAAATTTAGAAATGCCAGTTTATCCAACCTGTATGTCTTTTGACTTTCAGAGGAAACCAAAGCACCCATATGATATCCACCCAGACATGGGGAGAATATGAAAACTCTACACAGAACACCCGAGGTGCAAACCTCAGTCTCCTTGATCCTACATATATAAAATCTTTATTGTTGTGATTGACCGTTCAGCAACCTTATGACATATGTGTAGAAACTGTCCTCGTATCTACTGGTGCGAGTGCCAATAGTGCCTTACACAGAAGGGCATTATTATATTCTGTAGTTCCACTACAAGTTTTCCTTATAAACAGTTGTAACAGAAATATGTATTTTGGCTTTTTATACTTATTCGGTATTTGTTAATTAAACTATACGTGGGGATTGCACTTATGTCTGTGTAAAGTTTAGTTCACTTAAGTGTGTAAGACAAAAAGGCAGAGATATAAATTGCTCAATACAGTTAGTTATCCTTTTATTTACATGGTTTTGTCATTTCTTTCTATTTGTTTTGTTTTGGCACATTTTCTTTATTTCTTTTATATTATTTTTATTTTAAAAATCTTTTTTTCAGTAAATAAAACAATCTTTTCAGTGGTAATATAACAATTCAAGAAAGGCTTAAATGTCATAATTGAAGTTATATTTATTTGTGCGTTGTATATGCAGGGTTGTGCAGTTCTTGGAAAAAAAAACTTCCCACACTCTGATTCCAAAAACTGAGACTCCAGTTTTATTATATACCATCTTTCAAACTAATTTTTATAGGAGGCATTATTATTCTGTTTCTTTGGTACCTATTTATTTCTAGTAATGAAAATGATAATGCACACCCTCGTGTCACCCAGTAATAAGGGTAAAAGCGAATCAACTTGTGCGTTAGAAATGTGGATAAGGACTGGAAACCCATGGTACTTAATGGAAAAGTTGTGTATCTGGGAGCTTTTCACACTCACGGGTAACAATTAGAAATTAGCACTGAAAAATGCAGGATGACAAATTGCCAATAATGTGCAGTAAAACTACAGTAAAAATGCTGTTCCTTTGAAATGAGATTAAATAATTACATTATGAAAAGTTATTTACACATTAAATATCCAATCATAATGTCATTATTTTTTGATGGCATTTTGGTTGCCAGTTATTCAAAGAATACTGAAAAAATGGAATAAGCAGATGTGCAAAGGGCAATTAAAACTGACCACTATCCTGCAGTAAAAAAGAGTCAGACATCTGGAGGAGGCTTTGACTGGCTTTAGATTCAGAGGAAAAGGAACTGAATTAACAGGGCTGCAATCAGAGCCCCCTGGCCAAACCACATTATGCTTCAGAGAGAGGCGAAATGTTCTTCTTGCTAGTGCTAAGCAATGAAAATATAAGAAATTGTGTTAAACCTGTGTGTGAAGACCTTTGTCTATATTATTTTGTAGCTTTTCAGGTGTTTTAAGTACTAAATTCTGCATATTCTGTGGCTCTTCGTTATCAACTCTCTTAACAACAGTCCTTTTGATGCAGTGTGACATGCCATTTACTTCAAATGCATATTTTGCAGTTCATATTTTCATGAATATAACTACAGATTCTTTCAAACTTACATTGACTCTTACACTATCACAATAATGCTGAACAACAGAGAGCACAAATAGCACCGGTGATAACTTCTCGTTCACATTTACCATTCATCCATTGATGCCACTGAATGCAAATGTATAATCTGTGCTACAGAAAGGTGTTTCCCTTGCATCAGGTTATGTTTATTTCTAAAACAGGTTATGTTTACTTTTAAAACATGCAATGCTCTCCGATAGAGTTTTTTTACAAGATTTTTCAACTGTGAATGGTTCATCATGAATAAAGGCTTGCTCTCTGTTGGACCAGGTTAACGAAAGCAGTTGAAGATTACCACCCTTATTTTGATTGCTACCTTCATGAGGCATTGTATTGGTTTAGAAATGTGACACTCAGTGAACCACTGAAATTGTTCCCATCCAGTTTTAAGCAAAATTCACTCATGGTTCTCTCCAGACTTATATATTATGTGTTTGGCTTCAGCAAAACTATCATGTCTATGGCTGCAGAAGAAATACATTTTCTAATCCTAGCTGTATTATTCATCATTTAGAAGTCTAATTCCTATCCTCGCTGACTTGCTAACAATCAAGCCTTTCCTTTACATCAGCTCACTTCCTTGCCCAAAGTTCCATGAGCTTGTGGCAAGCAGCAGTTTTTAAATTTCACCCTGGGTCAGTTCATCCTCCATTAGCCCTTTCATGCATCTTTAGTTATCCTTGTATTACCCAGCCCAAGTGCAGAGGTAAAGGGCCATATAACTATGTGGCTTTACTCCATAACATGCGTAACATGAAGGATTCAAGAAAAAGGCTACAGACTTATAGAGAAATAGCATGAGTCCTATGCAACTGTTATTGCTTGCTCAGTGATATTGAAGAATTTTGATGGTAGATAGTAGAAAGTGGCCAAGATTAGTGATGCTGCGATACTGACAGTGTGATCTGTAGTGCTGGTCAATGATAGCATTATGAATTAATTCACAATACACAGTTACCTTAAGGGTAAGATTCTAGCTTTCAGCCCCAACAGGAGGTTTAACAGGACTCCCAATACCAGGATATTTTGCAGCACACTGTTTATCCAGTTGGCAAAACAAGTTGGTATAAGGCCTCGAAAGGCCTGAACATGGAGAGAAAACTATTTTGTGACAGTGACAATAGGTGTTTGTTATACTCACGAGAAAAAGTACCAAATAAAGCAATATGGCCAATATGCAGACCGGGTGTTCTTGAAGGACAGTATGCACAGGCAGAAATTCTGGAGAGGGAATGAGAGACAGAGTAAAGAAAACAGGGTTTGCAGTAGGTCAAAGCAAGATCTTTTTTTAGGCTGAGAACTGTGAGTGGTGTAAGAGAAGGGAAGATATCAGTAAGAAGCCTAGGCAATTTGAATATCTTAATATTTTCAAACCAGGTTAACCCAGTTCTTGGTTAAAGGACTAGAGTCTATCCCAGCTGCTTTAGGATTGAGGCAGGTAACGGCACAGGACAGGACACCAGGCCATTGCAGGCCTCACTCAGTCTCACACCCACATTCACATAAAGCCAGTTTAGAATGACCAGTTAACTTAACACACATATCTTTTTGGATTTGAAAGAAAAAACTGGAATACCCATAGGAAAACCGAGGCTAATATAGGGCGAACAGGCAAACTCCACAAGTAATAAACCCAGTATGATGAATCAGTACTATTACCTCCTACATTATTTAAATGTGTTAGTAGTATACTTGTTTAGATAAAATATTTCAATGTGTCCCGCTTTGTATATTTATAAATATTGTATTTCTAAAACATTTGGTTCTTTGAAAAAAAAAAATAACACTATAGATTTCAATAATCTAATAGAATTTGTAAATTTTCATATTGTTGTTTACATATGTGTTGGATATCATCAGTGGTTTAAAATAACCGTTTGCTATGCCATTGCAAAAGGAAACTTCTCTTTCAGTAAATATACATATGGCCAATTAACTATTTAGATATTTCAAGATATGTTCTAATTAAATTTCAATTAGCACCATTTCTAGTATCATTAGCAGTCTAAGCCATGTATTTTAATGAAATATTTCATAATTATGAGAAGTGATGTTTATAGTGACGGAAAGTGAAATAATTTGACTCATGGCTTGTACTTGAAAATATATAATGATTTGTCAAATTTAGCACTAAAGCTGCAGTGTTCTGAAATTTGAGAATGATTAGGATGTAAAATGATAATTAGTCAAATTCCTTTATTTTACACATAATGTTGTCATGAATTTTTATTCAGATGTTTTTCAATGCTTGTCAATAAAGAAGATTTAGAAATGACCTTGTAACTGTATGTCTTTTTAAAATGAACATGAAATGTTTGTATTATAAAAATATTTTATCTAAACCTGAATAATCTAAGACACTGTTTTTCCCATAAATGCCATCTTTTTATTTTTTTTCTAAATGAAATGTGTTTGTCTGTAAATAGTGAGCTATTAAATAACATTTTAAACTTCACTGAATACGTTGCAACTAAAAGTGTACAGCGATTCTTACCTTTATTATGTTCAGTTTCAAAAATGAAAAGCTTTCTAAAGTACTGTTGCTCCTCTAAGCTAATGGGTGCTGCACTCCTCTGTTTAATCTAGTCATTTTCAGTCCTTGTGCTGGAGGCTCTGTGGTTGTAGGTGTTTGTTCCAACTATTTTCACAGTCAGTTAGTCATTTCACCTGTGATTGTTCTCATTTAATTAGCTGGTCTTTTTCATCACCTCTTCTGCATTTAAAAAAAGAGCAACAGAGTGAGATTAGCACTCATAAAAATATTTTCAATTTTAAGTTCTGTACTGTCTTTTGTCATTTTCCTATTAAATTCACCTTTTTCTGTGAGGCACATTTCCTTAGTTGTATCCTAATAATCCTAATTAACATTGAAGCAAATGAACATTAGGGCAATCCACGTTTGATTCGTAACCACTTGTCTAGATGTGTTTTCTTTCATAAAATTAGGTTGTAATGTTCATTTACTGCATTTCTTTTCCAGAGGAGCGCAATCCATACAAAGAAGTTTATCCTGAAATATGGGTGGAGCCTGAAACTGCCTATACTGCCCCTCCCCCGGCCAAAAAACCTAGAAAAAGCACAGAGAAACCGAAAATCAAGGAGATAATTGATGAAAGAACCCGAGGTACTTCTTTGGCTTTTTTAAATATGTGAAACAGTTTTATAAAATGTTTGATTCATTTGCTTTTCTTTGTTGTTGTTACTTTATACAATTAATAATATGGAGACAGAAATATTTGTGTTTAATTAACTGCAAGATTAAGCTGTTACATAGGTATTTATGCATTATAAGTATACGCATGCGTTTGAATCATAATAGGAAGTGCATTACCCAAAATTCAAGAGGGTCAAAAAGAAGGAAGTTGAGCACGATTGTATGGAACTTGTGTGAACTTGTTCATTGTTGTGTTACACTAATTTACAACTAAAGTTTGTTTCATAAATAACCGCATGGTACGTTATTGAAGTTCCTCTTTTCAAAACTTGTATGCCCATTAATTAGTACGCTGAGCAGTCATAGATATGGCTTCATAATGCCTTAGGCAAGTTCTGTGATTGTTGTTTGGGAATGCGCTATTATTTTTATGAAAATTTACACTAATACCAAAATGTGTTTATAATATGACTATAAAATCTTCAAAGAGAGCCCCGTTTTTCAAACTGCTGTTGAATTAGCCAGCCCCTTTGAATTACTAGGCACTAGTAGTAGCATCCATGTATTAACAAATAGCCTTTTTTATGACGTTATTTAGCTGACATTTTATCACTGGTGCTGGTAGCCTAATAAATTGTGAAATACAGTGTCTCTTCCTCGCTCCTTCATGTGAGGTTTACTTGAGGCCTTCTCTTTCCTCAATTCAACTTCCGGAGTGGTGGCTGTGAGGCTAGGGATCTGCACTGGCAATCGGAAGGTTGCCGGTTTGAATCCTATAAATGCCAAAAGGGACTCTGCTCTGTTGGGCCCTTGTACAAGGCCCTTAACCTGCAATTGCTGAGCGCTTTGAGTAGTGAGAAAAGCACAATATAAATGGAAAGAATTATTATTATTATTATAACTGCGCTGCAAAGACACTGTCACAGCTTCTACAGTGCATCCAGAAAGTATTCACAGCGCATCACTTTTTCCACATTTTGTTATGCTACAGCCTTATTCCAAAATGGATTAAATTCATTTTTTTCCTCAGAATTCTACACACAACACCTCATAATGACAACATGAAAAAACTTTACTTGAGATTTTTGCAAATTTATTAAAAATAAAAAAATTGAGAAAGCACATGTACATAAGTATTCACAGCCTTTGCCATGAAGCTCAAAATTGAGCTCTGGTGCATCCTTTTTCCCCTGATCATGCTTGAGATGTTTCTGCAGCTTAATTGAATTCCACCTGTGGTAAATTCAGTTGATTGGACATGATTTGTAAAGGCACACACCTGTCTATATAAGGTCCCACAGTTGACATTTCATGTCAGAGCACAAACCAAGCATGAAGTCAAAGGAATTGTCTGTAGACCTCCAAGACAGGATTGTCTTGAGGCACAAATCTGGGGAAGGTTACAGAAAAATTTCTGCTGCTTTGAAGGTCCCAATGAGCACAGTGGCCTCCATCATCTGTAAGTGGAAGAAGTTCGAAACCACCAGAATTCTTCCTAGAGCTGGCCGGCCATCTAAACTGAGCGATTGGGGGAAAAGGGCTTTAGTCAGGGAGGTGACCAAGAACCCGATGGTCACTCTGTCAGAGCTCCAGAGGTCCTCTGGGGAGAGAGGAGGACCTTCCAGAAGGACAACCATCTCTGCAGCAATCCACCAATCAGGCCTATATGTTAGTGTGGCCAGACGGAATCCACTCCATAGTAAAAGGCACATGGCAGCCCGCCTGGAGTTTGCCAAAAGGCACCTGGAGGACTCTCAGACTATGAGAAACAAAATTCTCTGGTCTGATGAGACAAAGATTGAACTCTTTGGTATGAATGCCAGGCATCACGTTTGGAGGAAACCTGGCACAGCTCATCATCAGGCCAATACCATGCCTACAGTGAAGCGTGGTGGTGGCAGCATCATGCTATAGGGATGTTTTTTAGTGGCAGGAACTGGGAGACTAGTCAGGATAAAGGGAAAGATGACTGCAGCAATGTACAGAGACATCCTGGATGAAAACCTGCTCCAGAGCGCTCTTGACCTCAGACTGGGGTGACGGTTCATCTTTCAGCAGGACAACGACCCTAAGCACACAGCCAAGATATCAAAGGAGTGGCTTCAGGACAACTCTGTGAATGTCCTTGAGTGTCCCAGCCAGAGCCCAGACTTGAATCCGATTGAACATCTCAGGAGAGATCTTAAAATGGCTGTACACCGACACTTCCCATCCAACCTGATGGAGCTGGAGAGGTGCTGCAAAGAGGAATGGGCGGAACTGGCCAAGGATAGGTGTGCCAAGCTTGTGGCATCATATTCAAAAAGACTTGAGGCTGTAATTGCTGCCAAAGGTGCATCGACAAAGTATTGAGCAAAGGCTGTGAATACTTATGTATATGTGATTTCTCAGTTTTTTTATTTTTAATAAGTTTGCAAAAACCTCAAGTAAACTTTTTTCACGTTGTCATTATGGGGTGTTGTGTGTAGAATTCTGAGGAAAAAAATGAATTTAATGCATTTTGGAATAAGGCTGTAACATAACAAAATGTGGAAAAAGTGATGCGCTGTGAATACTTTCCAGATGCACTGTACCTTCCATGGCTACAATGATCTTTTTTCTACTGTGTCCCCTGCCTATACATTCATGTTTCTTTTCACACCACTTACTTGTGGTCAGAGGAAATACCACCTACAGTGCATCCGGAAAGTATTCACAGCCTCACAGTGTCACGTTTGAAGGAAACCAGGCACCGCTCATCACCAGGCCAATACCATCCCTACAGTGAAGCATGGTGGTGGCAGCATCATGCTGTGGGGATGTTTTTTAGCGGCAGGAACTGGGAGAATAGTCAGGATAAAAGGAAAAATGACTGCAGCAATGTACAGAGACATCCTAGATGAAAACCTGCTCCAGAGCGCTCTTGACCTCAGACTGGGGCGACAGTTCATCTTTCAGCAGGACAACGACCCTAAGCACACAGCCTATATATCAAAGGAGTGGCTTCAGGACAACTCTGTGAATGTCCTTGAGTGGCCCAGCCAGAGCCCAGACTTGAATCTGATTGAACATCTCTGGAGAGATCTTAAAATGGCTGTTGACCGACACTTCCTATCCAACCTGATGGAGCTTGAGAGGTGCTGCAAAGAGGAATGGGCGGAACTGGCCAAGGATAGGTGTGCCAAGCTTGTGGCATCATATTCAAAAAGTCTTGAGGCTGTAATTGCTGCCAAAGGTGCATCGACAAAGTATTGAGCAAAGGCTGTGAATACTTATGTACATGTGATTTCTCAGTTTTTTTATTTTTAATAAATTTGCAAAAACCTCAAGTAAACTTTTTTCACATTGTCATTATGGGGTGTTGTATGTAGAATTCTGAGGAAAAAAATGAATTTAATCCATTTTGGAATAAGGCTGTAACATAACAAAATGTGGAAAAAGTGATGCGCTGTGAATACTTTCCAGATGCACTGTACCCTCACTTTCCTCAAGCTAATCCAAGCCAGTATTACCAGTTGAGGAGTGTTCTCAGGAGGAGCAAGCTGTTGTAAGTGCTGCTTTTTAAGTGCTCTCTCACACACTCAGTCTCACTCACACCACATACACATACCCTGTGTATGGCTTCACAGGATGGCTTAGCCTCTTCTGACAGCACTCTCTTCCTGATCTTTTTGGCTCTATCAAAATTTTTATGTCTCAGATAGCACTGTTGGTTAGATAGACTATTGTCTAATTTGGGTAACTTTTCGCTCGTAGTATTACAACAGTTTAAATACATGGAAATAAGAATTACTATTTAATACAATGATCGTTTAATCACCATTTTGGCATGTAAGGAAAACATCAAAAAAATGTTACTAGATGATCCTCCCCAAATCATACTTCAGATTAGATTAGTTTAGATTAGATAATTGTATTAATCTCATAGGGAAATTCAGATGTATACAGCAGCAGAAACATAAAAAAACAAGGATACAGACTCACAGGACAGATAATACAGTCAATCAATAAATTAAATAAATAACCAAATAAAGTAAACTTAACAAGTACATCAAGTGGAAGCATTGAATTGCATAGCAGTGGGCAGAAATGACCCCCAGAGGGACTACTTAGCACGCAGTGGTGGAATGAGGCTGTCACTAAAAGAAAGGGGATGGATGGGATGGGATTTTTCATGATGGCATCTAATTTTGCCATCATTCTCTTTTCCATAACAGCTTCCAGTATGTCCAGGGTTTCTCCCTGTGGTGAAGCAGGATTTTCCTGATAAGGTTGTTCAGGCATTGTGCTTCTTTTGAGCTCAGGTTGCTTCCCCAGAGGACTGCAGCATACAACACCACACTGGCTACTATGGACTACTGATAGAACATTTTTAGCTGTTTAATACACACAACAAAAGACCCAAGACTCCTTAGCAAGTTCAGCCTGCTCTCACCCTTCTTATACAGCACAACTGTGTTGTCAGACTAGTCCTGTTTGTTTTTTTTATGAACCCCCAGGCACTTGTAACTCTGCACTACTTCCAGTCCTCCCCTAAATGGTGACTGGTTTCAAATTCTACTTGGCATGCCGGAGGTCCAACATCAGCTCTTTTGTCTTGCTGATGTTGAGCTGCAGGTTGTTGTCCCTGCACCACAAGATGAAGTCCTCCACATATTTCCTGTAATGTAACTTTAGCAGGGAAAATCAATATTGTCAAAATGAATGTAATTCCAAAGCCCATTTATCTCTTTCAGAGAATCATTTTATATGTCAACGAATCATTCTTTAAGTTGTAACACTATTCATCTCAAATTCAAAAAGGTCATATAATAAAATGTTAACCTTTTAGAGATCTAAAGCGGACATTTAAATGGCACTATCTAACTTTCAGTTCTATTACTGGGCTGCAAATATGCATACAATAAGTTGTTGGAATTTAGCAGAAGGCCACAGAAAATAAATTTTGTACTAAATGTGCACCCAACTCTATGTACACTCTGTGCTGTGCCCCGGTCAGCAGTAATTACTGTCATTTTACTAGCAATTTAGAGGTTCAGAATTTGATAAAAAATTTCAATGTAGGCACCACACATGATAATCCATCTACAGTATTTCCACCTTCTTTTACTTATGTAGTTTTCAATCTATGGAAGATTCTAGAGACTGATACATTTAGAAATCTCTGTATTGAATATATTGATGTTTTATTTGCCTATTTTGAGCTATTAAGTTCTAAATTTAGTCTTCAAGCAACACAAATTAGAAGCTATGTTAAAAAGAACCTGCCAAATGTCTTCATATTTCACCATAACTATGATGTGAATGAAGTTTCAGTATCTTCAAAGTATATAAAAACATTGTGACAACTACCGCCTTACTGAGCTTAGGTAATAATGGGATAAGAGTCCCAAATTTTTAAAATTTCAGAAAATGAATGGAATTCAACCATTTAAAAATTTTATTCTAGTTCATTATGTTCTAAGCTTACCTTTATTTAACTAAAATGTGTTCATCAATCACACATCCCACTTAAAATATTCTACACTTAAACCATTTTGGGCAAATGTTTTTAAATATATCACTCAGATAACATTGGATTTAAAATCACTCCTAACATCTTAACAACGATATTTGGAGTAATACCAGATGGGAAAACCATTTTTAAAATCCTCTATCACAATACTTGCACAAAGCCTGCTGAAATGGAAGAATCTTCATCCATCCTCTCTGACTCAGTGGTAAAATGATAATCTGTGTTATCTCTAATTGGAAAAAAAACACATTTTCATAACAAGGCTTTGTTCAGAACTTCTTCATACATTGGCAAGAGTTCATTAATGTAATTCTAAAGTGAAAATGTTTGACCTTTGCTCACCCTTCTTACTTGCTGCTTTCTCTTACCCAAAGAACCATTTTAGACCGGGCTATCCAGTTGTGAAGCTCTCTTGTTCAGGCAGGCATTGAATACTGAATTTCATGGATTGTTTTTGCAGCATACTGTTGTACTATCTATATTACTTTAATTTTTTTGGTTAAGTCTTCTGTTAAGATGTTTTGTTTCTAAATAAAAAGACAGCTTAATTTTGGAAATCAAATGTCCCCTTTTAGAATCTTGTTTAATGATTTACCCAAAGATACATCATTCATTTAGAAAAGACTTGAATGTAGCTGGCATTTCTTTCCCAAGAGCTCAGTTTAAAGCTGCTGCTAGGCTAAATGTCAGCAGCTGAAAACCTGGCACAAGGAGGTCATGATTTTATCTTTTCTATTACAATTTGGAGAAAGAGCTTTATAAAATCTAAATATTTAAATATTAACACGCTGATCATTTCTTTCAGCTTAAAGGAATAGTCCATCCAAAAATGTTTTTACATGTTACCTACCCCATGTAGTTTGTAGTGATGGCTGAGAAAAATGTTTAATCTTATGTTTTAGTGGAGAAAGTGCACAACAAAAATTGTGATTGAATGTACTCAATAGTGACTAGTGAATAGTGACACTGGACAAAGGCAAATGATGTGAAAGCGTCCATGGGGGAAAAAAAAAATTCTCACATAACTCATGTTGCATAACCCAATTCCATATGTGTGCTCAAAACATGCAAGACTGTTCTTTTTTGATTGACACTTCTTTATCAGAGAGACTCAGATAAGTTGTTGCATCCCAGGAGGAAGAGGCTTAGTTGCTTAAAGAATTTTGCTTTGGCTGAGATGTGGGTTTGAAGGTGAATGTTGTAGAATAACAAGAAATAAGAGGAAAAAAATTTGGTTCGACCGACAGGTAATCCTGTTTAATTTTCAAGTTCCTAAATATGTTTTAGAAAAAAAAAATGATTATACATTACAGTCAACATTTTTTCTAAAGAAGCTATTCAAGAAACCACTCTGTTTCAAGACTAAGTCCACAAATGTTAATCTTTTTCTGGATCAGGTGGGTTTGTAAAGTGGAGTGGAAAAGCCACGTGATATATGTTCCCAACAGAAGTGACATCAGTGGTCCTCCAGATTGTCCTCCTTCATTCTAAGGAAAACCAGAATTGGGTTAGTGGCAGTGTCACTGTCAAATCCTTCCTCCTGTAACCGTTTGACACCTCCTAAGCTCACATAACTTGCCAAAGTATAGTCAAATATTATAGCTCAGGTCTGAGAGCTACAGTGAATGTCTCATGTGCATTGCCAAAGAAAAAGAGGCAAATGTCTCTTTGTCCTACATAACTATTTAAGTTGTAGAAAATAATAGTATTTATGTCTTTATATTTTTGGTTTATGATCATTATATATATATATATATATATATATATATACAGTAATCCCTCCTCCATCGCGGGGGTTGCGTTCCAGACCCCCCCGCGATAGGTGAAAATCCGCGAAGTAGAAACCATATGTTTGTATGGTTATTTTTATATATTTTAAGCCCTTATAAACTCTCCCGCACTGTTTATAAATATTCCCCGCAGCGTTATACGGCATAATCCCTTTGTATTCTCTTAGATATTAGGTAAGATTCATTGAAATTATGTATATAAATACACACTGTTTATATACAGTAAAACCTAAATATTATTTTAAAGATATTGAGTGTCTCCGATATCACATATGTTACAGCCATTACGATAGACAGGTCACCAGCAATAAATACGTACATTGCAAGAAAAATAGTATACAGTAAATGTATTAATTATTTATGGTTACTCACCAACAATGACACAATGACTTGTCCGATAACAATGAGTTTAATTTTACTGCACAACAAAGGAGAGCGTTACAGCCCTTGTAAAGGAGCCACTTCAGGCGATTGTGTAGCACTGCCGTTGTTCTTCTTCTGGCAGTCTTCAATCCAAATCCCTAAAGCAGATTCCATCCAGACTACTGCCTTATTACATCCACTTACAACTCGTTTTGCACCCTGGTTAAAAGGACGCTGCAGCCATAGATCTTATATTCCTTTCCTACTTTTTAAATAAAAAGAATCGTAGCCTTCAACAAATCCAAAACGTTTACCTTTTCGGCAATCGTTAACATCTTCTTCTTGCGCTTGGGCACGGCACCTGAAGCAGTAGCAGATTGTTTTGGAGCCATAATGAAGGGCTTGACTATGCACAAAGATAAACACTAAAGAGCACAACTCTTTACACAGCGAAGCACGTTGATGAGCGAGATGAGACTTCCTGGTTAACACTGCATAGCTCCTGCGTGCTCTGATTGGTTAGCTTCTCAGTCAGGAGAACTTAACTGCGTGCTCTGATTGGTTAGCTTCTCAGCCATCCGCCAATAGCGTCCCTTGTATGAAATCAACTGGGCAAACCAACTGAGGAAGCATATACAGGAAGTAAAAAGACACATTGTCCGCAGAACCCGCGAAGCAGCGAAAAATCCGCGTTATATATTTAGTTATGCTTTCATATAAAATCCGCGATAGAGTGAAGCCGCGAAAGTCGAAGCGCGATATAGCGAGGGATTACTGTATATATATATATATATATATATATATA
>JANRMT010027041.1:76730510-76845556 GCA_026402145.1 Polypterus bichir lapradei
GTTAAAACCAAGCACACCATTGTTTTTCTTGTGAAATTCCCAATAAGTTTGATGTGTCACATGACCCTCTTCCTATTGAAAAAACAAAAGTTGGATCCAAAATGGCCAACTTCAAAATGGCCACCATGGTCACCACCCATCTTGAAAAGTTTTCCCCACTCACATATACTAATGTGCACAAACAGGAAGTTAATATCACCAACCATTCCCATTTTATTAAGGTGTATCCATATAAATGGCCCACCCTATATATTTAAAACACACAATGTATATATACACTATATATGTGCCAATCAGGATGACTTCCAGATGGATAAACTTTGATTATGTGTACAAGTGATGGTAATGGAAGTACAGGGCAAAGGAAAACAGGGGAGGCTGAAGCAGAGGTGTATGGATAGAGTAAAGGAAGACTTAAAAAGGTTATAACTGGAGGAAGTCGAGGCTGACTTGTATGAAGAAGGTTGGTTAAACACATCAACTTCACATAGAAGTAGGAAAACATATGAATAAAGAAGAAGAAATAAAACCACACTGTTATATGTCAGAGGCATTTGTGACAATATGATGCATGGCTCTCAGGGAGGTTGAGGATATAAAGACACAGCTGTGGCTGGCAGAGTATTTTGTTTTGGAACCCCAACAGTTTGTGGTTTTTGTTGTTCTTTGGGCTCATCAGTCTGTGATCTCCAGTATGCACTTAAATGATTTGTGTTGGTTTGAGAGTTGAAAACTTGAGGTTATGGTCTTCCCCTAGAAAAGCTGCCCCAATTGAAATAGTTCAAGTACATGATGGTCTGCTTCACAAGCAGAGGAAGAGAAGGACTTGTCAGCTGACCTCATTTCTGTCACTGCAAACCTCACTAGTGTAGTGATGATAATGAAGTGTGAAGTAGTACTTGACTGCAGATTGTTTGAATATACCAATAAGGATGTTAAAAATTAGACATCCTCTTAGATAGTATTCCAAATTTTCGAGTTTTATATTAATACAAATACATAGTAATTGATAAAAGAAATAGTGGCATTATACATTTGTATTTTGTTTCTGATTATGTTATTTCAATTTCTTTTTAAATGTATTGTTGTGTGTACTGGGTACAGTGAATATAAGTAGGGAGTAAATTTATTTACAAATGCTATTACTAAGTATAAAAAAAAACTCAAAATAAATAACAGACACCAGAAATGTATTTATTTAATAATGTATGTGTTTGTTTTTGGATCTTGAACAGAACTGTTTCCTGGAATGTGCATACCAATATGATGATGATGGTTACCAGTCCTACTGCACCATTTGCTGTGGTGGACGGGAGGTGCTAATGTGTGGAAACAACAACTGCTGCCGGTAAGATGTCTTAATAATTGTAATGCTTGCTAAATGTAATAGATTTTTTTAATCAGCCTGACTCAGATTATGTACAGTACTACAGTCTATTCAGCTGTATGACAACTTTGGTAAAAGTATGGCCAGATTATCCACCAGACATGAGCCTTGGTCCCCTGACTACAGGGATTTTCAAAGTTCTTTAACTATGTTCAACACAATTTCAAATTAAAACTAATTGAATTAAAATGTTCCCAGATAGAGCCTGTTGTCCCAAGTTTGAGTAATTCTCAGAGCCCTAACTGTAGTCTCCAGGCACACTTGGGAGGAGTGGAGGCAGTGGGTATTTGGGATATTCCCTTAGCTACAGGCATGTAACTTCAACTACATGTAATAACAAAAAAGAAGTGGTAGACGCCGAAAACAAAAAAAATTGTGTTTAAAAAGATATGTAAGCTTTTTACTAATAGGTAGTTTAAGCGTCTCATTAGGACATTGAAATCTCACTGTAATTGGGTGGTACTTGTTTGTGATACAAAGAGATGTTTTCTGTGCACCACTTTATTTAAAGTGAAGACGGTTTAAAAACAAATCATTTTTAATATTGTCACAGGTTGTATGCTTGCAATGCTTGACAGATGCCGAATGTCACTTCAACAGAACAAGTCCTGCAAATACCGTCGTAATTGAAACAAACCATGAAACTCAAACCGATTATGCCAGCAGCAATCCAATCTGTGACAAAACAGTAAAAATGATGATTTCTGATGCAGCTAGACGGAAACAACTTCGTGACGCTGCCGCCAAATACTCGCAGAAAAATCCACAAGTTAATAGACACGCTGTCGCTAAATACTCGCAGGCAAATCCACAAGTTCATAGAGACGCTGTCGCTAAATACTCGCAGGCAAATCCACAACTTAATAGAGACGTTGCTGCTAAATACTCGCAGGCAATTCCACAAGTTCATAGAGACGCTGTCGCTAAATACTCGCAGGCAAATCCACAAGTTAATACTGGGAATGCCTGTTAAACATCTTAGATTCATGAGTAGCGATATGGGTAGTGAACACTTCGATGAATGAAACTTGTTATCTTTACAATGGTTGACAAACACAGAATGTAACTTGAACACAACACGTCCTCCAAATATGAACCTGATTGAAAGAATTAATGATAATCAAATCCTTGATGACAGCAACACTCATAACAGTGACAAAATAATTACATTGACAATTACGTTATTTTTAAAATGTTTCCTTTTCTTTTTCATAACTTCTTTTAACACACTACTTCTCCGCTGCAAAGCGCGGCTATTTTGCTAGTGCAATATAAATTTCAGTTCACTTCCTGCAATTGGAATTGAATTGGAATGTCAGGAAATAGAACTGAATTCAAATAAATTCCACAAAATTGCACTTTCTAAGATAATTTCACTTCATTTGCTAAATAGTCTATAGTACATTAAATATTGTGAATCACATACATCACAAACATGTAAAAGAAATATAAGAGTAATATATGTTTTATATATTATGCATGTTAATTTAACAAATCACTGTTATAAATAAAAAGTAAAACAGTAAAGTAAAACATGAAATTGTCTCATTTACATGTGTTACTCTGCACATTAATGTCCCTAACAATATTTTCTTAAATTAGAATAAAACAATGTTTCCCAGAACTCCATGCCAGGTGAAGTTTCATAACCTATGAGTATAAATGAAAGCTAATTAGGGCCCATGTTGAAGGTATGAGATTGGAGATTTTTTACGAGTTTCATTGGATTGCTTTTGTGCATGATCATGAACTGTTTTGAGGATCTGATCTGTGTATGAACTCTGGATTGCAATAGTAACACATACTGCAGATTTGGAATCCCTATTAAACTGGAAATGGATGAGAAATCTGAAATTTCAGGTGAGTACTTGTACTGGTTTTATTTCTACAGAAGAGTCATATACTAGGATTTTATCCATTGTTAATAAATGTGCAAGTTTTGTTATTTACCAATTTGAAACAAAAATTGCTTCTTTTTGTGTTGTTGCATGTATACAATTATGCATGGGACAAGAAGACTTTATACAATTAATAAGTAATATCAATGAACATGTCTGGCAGTTATATTCCTCTTCCTCATCTTTGGCATGCAATAATGGTCAGTCCCAGAAATGTGCCTTTCCATGTGCCATTATTTAAGTTGTTTAATTCCAGTTCCAATTCCATTTTTTTGTTTGTTTTTTTGTTTGAATTGGAATTGTTGAGTTCATTCCTGAATTGGACCCAACCATGTTAGATATTGTATTTATCACCATCGTCTTGAGGCTTTATAAGCTATTTATTGTTTAATGACTTCTATTCACATTGCGTTTAGTGTATTTACTGTTTATCCTATGTTACTGTCTGTGGGAGAACTAATTTCTTAATTTTATAATATCCAACAAATGTCACATCCAACATACTGTCTCAATTGTCCCAATGTATGAAACCACATCAACAACAGCTTTTATTTATATAGCACATTTTTATATATGAAAGTAGAGCAAGGTGCTTTACAATCTTAATGACTAAACAAAGTTGCAAAAGAAAGTAAAAACTAAGAGAATAGTAATTTAAACATTTGAATGAGCAAAATGACCAGTCTAATAACAAAAACTATGATGGCATGGGAAAAGAGAAAAATAAAAACTCTAAATGGTGTAATGGTGGTGAAAATAAACCTCCAAGGGTTCCAAGGCAAAAGACTTCCTAGCCTAATCTGAGCATTCTGTAGTATACAAATGTGTCACCGTTACCAGGATACTCTTGTGGAGCTTTCTTCTTGTCAGACAATGCAGATTGTTGCAGCATGGGGCTGTGACACATAGCTACAACAGAGTACTGGAAGAAAAATAGAAAATCTACAAAAGTAGTGATTAGTGACAGTCTACCTAGTCAATAAAATAGCAAATAAAACTGCATTTTATGAAAAGAACCACTTTCTGCCTCTCCACCCCTAGTATAATGGAATGCTAGTGATACTACCAATTTCTTAAGAGTTCAAAAATTGCAAATTAAAGAGGTATGTTTTTAGTAGTTCCTTAAGTGTTCAACTATACTGGTCTATGTAAGTAAAGTATTCCAGATATTTGGTGCATAAAAACTAAATATCAACTCACTATTTCTTTAATGTTTCTTTAATGTGTAGATTTCCTTTTTTTATGCTTAAGATTCTTGCTAGTGTGTTTTATGTGAACAGTTTATCTCAAAGGAGTACATTATAATAACATAGACTATGGGGTTCTTGTTCTTTTGTCTTGGCATACCGCCCCAGAAATTTACATTTTCTAAAGTATAACAATTTTTATGGTTCTAAATTGTTACTCAACTGTCATTTGGTATAACTAAAGGTAATATTTCTTTATCTGCCCAAAATTTAGTATTTTGAGGATTTACTAATGTATTATGCATAGTTTGTGTGGTTGTGTTTGTGTGAATCTTTTAATTTTTCTTATGTACACCTGTTTTTTAATTAATTATTTTTTAAATATTGAAAATTATGTACTCTAATTTGGAGAAAAAATTAAAAAGCTTTAAATATCCACACTTCTACTTTTTAAAAAATAGAAAGGGAGTGATTTCTCCTGAGAGTAACAACAAAAGGGGTTTAATATATTTGGGGGATTTTAGAGTAGAGTTGTCCTACTCAACAACTCTTCACCTACTCTTAATACAACTTTGCCATTCTTTTCCCACCATTCCTCCACAACCTTAAATGACAGCACTTAATTTAAAATGTTTTCCCTAAACCTGTTTTAAAGCTCTTCCTCTTTTAATCTTTACCACTTTATACTTGGTGCTGCTTGCCATGGTTTTATTCTCCTGTTGATTCTGATTCCCCAGTCCATCACCACCACTTTATGCTGTACTGTAACATTTTCTCCATTTATGACTTTACAATTTTTTATCTTTATTTTCTCCCTCTTGTTCCACCCTAAGTTCTTCATCCATTTGTGCCCAAAAAATGTCCTTCTCCTCTTCCTCACAGCCCACTTAAGGAGCATATGCACAAATGGCATGAACTACAGTCTCACCAATGCTCAGCTTGACACTAATGACCGTATTACTCCTTGTAAAGACTACCTTTTAGTTCTTTGGATACTACTATACCTACTCCATTTCCCTGTTGCTCTTTTGCTCCACTATGCAGCAACTTAAAGCCTCCTCCCAATTCTATTGCCTTAGTCCCCTTCCATCTAATTTTCTATACACACAATACTCTCACTGTCCTAATTTACATGAAATCTGTCAACTCTCTTCCTTTCCCAGTCATTGTCCCAACCAAAGTTGTTATAGTTTTGCCTTTTTATATAAATTTTTTATATCTATAGTATTTCTGATCTTACTTGGAAATTTTGTTTAGTTTTCCTTCCTTGTGTATTTTTAGTTTTAATTTCACAAAGACATTTCTATTTTATTTTTATATCTATTAGTTTCAGTTTTAGTTTTACTAATTATGGTATGGTTAAAGAGCTACTATGGAGTTTAGTTTTGTGTCACAATCAGACAGAACTATACACTTAATTTGTTTGGATATGAGTTTAATGTTAGTGGAAAAAAGAGGGAGACAATATTTGAAAACATGATTCTGCCAGTGGGTTATTTTCACAATATCATGTATTTTGAGCTATGAATGTAAAACTAAAAAAGTTAAATTAATAAATACAGAATAAATACAAAAACAAATTAGCAAGGTTAATTTTTCACCAGTTGTCACTCTCTTCACCTACCTACCTACCTATAGTTCAGTGGAGATGTTGCCAACTCAAGAATTTTTCAAGGTTTGTATTGCTTCGTTATTAAACTACCTTTTTACAGCAAAAGTGATTTTTCAGCAATACTATGCTGACCTTTTATGTTGACCTAGACAGTCTCTCAATTAGTGTTGTTTTATTTTCAAATAGGATTTCTCCTGGGTGAAGTAGCAGATGAATTATTGTCAACAAAACGCAGACATCTGAGAAATAAACTGAAACGTTACTTACTCGTGATTTTTCTGCCCATACAGTAAAGATTTTGTTGACCAGCACAATATGATTTCAGGCGTTTGAATTACATCTTAATATACAAGTAGCGCAAAGAAATGTGGCAGTTCATCATAACGAACATCCAACTCATGCTTCCTGGAATTTAGTTTATTGTGTGCTTCTGAATTAATTGCTGTGTACATACTGTATCTTGGGCACAGTCAGAATTACAGCTAACATGGCGTCATTTATGAATAGACTTAAATTCTGTAAGGGATTATCTGAATATAATACTTCTCTGTTGAGCCCCAGAGATGCAGTGAATGACAGCTATGAAAGTTACCGAGCACATTCAAAACAAAATCATCACCTTGGTACGCTTCACTAACACTTGGACGAGAATTTACCATGCTGCCACTATCTGCTCCCGAAGAACTATCATTATTATCACACAGTAAACTGCTTTCTTCGTCACACACTTTAAGCACCTGTATTCAGCTTGTTCTGTCACCCGTCGTCCTTCACCAGTCACTGGTTCACTAGATGAAGATCTAGTATGTGGATGGCTCATAATGGATTGCTTTCTGTTTTAGAGTTAAAAGCTGCAAGGGTTAAAGACTAATGGCAGGAATATTTATGGAAAAACCAAATATGAAATTCTTACTGATATATTTTTAATTAATTTCAGGACCCCTGCAGCTCAGGTTAGCCCTTCCATAAGTCCGGTTGTTACAAAAACTAAAAATATTTTTGTTAATTATTTTATTTCAGTTAATCTTTTCAGCTACTTTAATAGTTTCGTTTAGTTTTAGTTTTTCATTTCAGCTTTGTTAATTATTTTATTTCAGTTTACGAAAATATTTTTTTATTAATAGTTTTAGTTTTGATTTTAGTTTTTGTTAACTATTATAACCTTGGTCCCAACATTCAGTTCCTTCATTCTTACCTTCAATTTACTCTTTTCTTTCCCCTCCCCTGTTGTCTTCTTCTGCTTCTTCTGAACTAACTTCTTTAGCCAGCCTCACCCTTGGCCTGGTAAACCTTGCTTACTTCTAATAGGGGTCAGGCAATGCCCTTTGCCTATGGGGTACACCCTAGCGTTTTACAAAACTGACTGTATTGATTTCATCATTAAGGTTTTGGCTAAGTTTTACAGTTGCATGCCCATCTTGACACTAACCCTCTCTATTTATCTGGGCTTGGGACCAGCACCAAGTTGGGTTGGTCTGCCTCATTTTAGTGGGTAGATTAAAGTTACACTTCTAGAAACACACTTTCCAATTCATGTTTCTCAAAAATCCCTTTATCAGATTTACATTTCCTGTTGTGGGTAATCATTAGCTGGTTAATTACGCTTATGAAGAGTAATAATTAACAAATAAGTCAATTTAATTTAAATGTCACACGTGATGCTTTAATTTTCCAAACCTTTTCAGAATTTCCACAGTTTTAAAGGAATATTCAACTCATTTTTTTATGTGTTACTTACCTCATGTAGTTTTTAGTGATGGCCAAGACAAATTTTTAATGTCATGTTTTTCTTAGAGAACAGAGATTCTGGTAGAATGGGAACCAATGATGACCAATACTAGGCAACAGCAAACAATATAAAAACATCCATGAAAACATATCACGTTGCTCGTGTAACATCATCCACATGCCAAGTCATCCAGTCGTATGCTCACAATGTGCAAAACACATGTATTTTTTGCAAAAATATTGTTAAGTACATACATCAAGAAAAGTAAACCAGTCCACAAACAGGAAGCCCAATGACAGGACTCTTGACCTATAAATGATTGCAGAGAGGCGGCTCTTTGATTCAAAAGTGTGCTCCAGAGTGAAGGTGGTTTGTTTAACCCTGTGTGAAGACATTCTTTGATGTCAATGTTTTTATTTATTTATTTTCTTTTTTTATTAGGTGCTTTTGTGTAGAGTGTGTAGATCTTTTGGTGGGACCAGGTGCAGCTCAGGCCGCTATAAAAGAAGATCCCTGGAACTGCTACATGTGTGGCCATAAGGGCATCTATGGGCTACTGAAGCGCAGAGATGACTGGCCCTCACGCCTTCAGCTCTTCTTTGCCAATAACCATGACCAAGATTTTGTAAGTACACAGGACTGAATATTCATCTGTTCATTCTTCTCCATTTTCAATTTATTTCAATGGCATCTGTTTTGTCATGGAATTATACCACAATCCATCCCAGTTATCCCATTTTGCACTATGGTAAGCTGTGAACCTGTAATATCTGGATTACCAAGGCTCACAAAAGCAGCTCTGTTTTACACACTATGAGGAATAGAAGACCTTCTCTGCTTGGGTATTGCCTGTAAGCACTGTAAGCACAGTGCTCCCTGGTGATGCCAACTGAGCCATTACTCTCACGTAGCTCCCATCTTCAGCACAGCACCACCGCTACACTAACTACTACGTTTTTATTTATTATTATGTCTGTCAAGGAGTTAATTATGCAGTTAAGTCCATGTTCCTTAATTACATTTTTGTCATTGTAAAAATTATTTATCCAGTTTAAAACAATTTAAGAAGGAGTTGATGCACTACGGGTCATATTTATTAGAATGTAGTTTTTGCAAAGTTATGCTGTATTTTTAATGTAATCAGAATTAAGTCATGGAAAATAGTCCCTTACATTTGAGTCCACACACAGTAAATAACTTGTGTACTTAAGCCTGTACTTTAACTCAGTTCAAATGAATTATCACATACTGTAGTGTTCATCTCAGAAGAAAGGTTCAGATTTATAAATACTAAAAAAGCACAATAATACAACATACCAGTATATGAATGTATATTCTCATATATCTCTGTAATTATTTTTAAAGGTCTAATCTCATTCTACTTGAATGTTCCTAATGTTATAAATAAATATATCCTAAGATATTACTGATTTTACAGGGGAAAGCAAAACGCTGTCATACTTCTAGGAGAAAATAAACCTTGTGCGGCCAACATGTACTGTACCTTAAGGATCAAGTAATCTAGGCCAGCTGGTCACGCTGACCCTTCATGACCCTTCACCGCATACCTAGTGATTACCTCCACTGAACTGCAAGCAGATGTAATGAACACTGTTCATCTTGATTTAGCTATACAAATAGATGAGCTGGTTCAATGTCAAGTTTTACACTTATTGAACTAAGATGACATGTTAAGGATTAAATATTAAGAAAATCTGAAATCATCAAGAGAATGTGCACCAGGCCCATTATCATTTTTATTTTCCTTTTCCACTTAAACTTGCAGGATCCACCAAAGCTTTACCCACCTGTCCCAGCAGAAAAGAGGAAACCTATTCGCGTCCTGTCGCTGTTTGATGGCATAGCAACAGGTAAGCAGTCTCAGTATATTTATTCATTTATTTGACACTCTATGTGAAAGACTTTTACCATGAATTACTGCTAATATATGAAAGCAGTATCATAATATTTTCCAGTTGTTGACCTGGAGTAACATTTTAGTTCTAGTCTGTCTTTCAGTCAGAGGCTAATTTCTGCTGTTGCATGCGGCTGGGGGTGGAGCCCAGCCAAGATGCCCAGGAGGACCGGAGGAGGGCTTGTGCCTCCTCCAGACCACGAGGGGGCAACCGCCTTGGTTGTGTTGGGGGCCACGGGTAGAGAGCTTGGAAGCCCAACCCTGTAGGGGCCCGTGGCCACCGCTAGGCGGCGCCCCGGTGCCCAAAGAACCCTGGACCTCAGCACTTCCGCCACACCAGGAAGTGCTGGGGGGAAGAAGACTGGGGACACTCGGAGGGCTTCCGGGTGCGCAGCCGGCACTTCCGCTACACGGGGGTGTGTCCGCGGGGAATTGCCAGGAAGCAGCTGAAGCCCATCCGGGCTGGGATAAAAGGGGCCGCCTCCCTCCATTCATTGGCGGAAGTCGGGTGGAAGAGGACGGAGCTGGAGAGAGGACTGAAGGCGGCCAGAAGGAAAGGCATTTGGTGACTGTGAGGCCTGGACTTTGGGGGATCGGTGCTGGAGGCACTGGGACGTGCACTTTTGAACATTGTAAATATTGTACATAATAAACGTGTGTTGGGTGAACTAACAATGTCCGTCTGTCTGTGTCCGGGGCCAGTTCCACACTGCCTATAAATAAACTGTTGGCTTTACTTTTCATTTGTGTAGTTTTGTTGCCACTTTTAATGTATGTCCAAAACTATAAAATGTTTTATTTTTATTGTTTTGAGAAATACAGTAAGCATGTTATTTACACAGTAGAACAGATTCTTTTTCCTACGTTCTTTTTCTCAAATATTTTTTTCAAATATTCAATTAAAAGGCACTTGGGTCCATGTACAAAACTGGGCTATATCAGATTGACCATACATTATCAGATCAACCATACAATATCATTTGCAATGGTGCTTACTGTTTGCAAATGTCTATATTAAAAACTGTTAAAACACCCTTAAACAAAGTAAAAATTTCTTTATGACTGCCATTTGATGTATTGACACAGTAAGGGTATACAATTAAACGTAATCTTGTTGTGAATTAATTACATTCTTAAAAAGCCTACTGTTTTTTTGTATACCCATTAATTCATGCCATTTAAATTCAAAATTATACTTTTCTATAAGGGTTGGACATATTATTAAATAATTAAAAGTTTTATACCTCAGCACCTGCCTGTAGTTGCACCTTCTTTTACTTAGATTTTTGAAACACAAGGGTATGAAAAGAGCCCGTTCAAGTTTGATTCATATCTTTTGCTTGCTGAATGGAGTGAAAATGAATGTAAAGTTGAAGGGAATTTTAATGGAAATCATGTAGCTATATTTAAAAAATTTTTACATCACATCAGATATATAAATACAAAAAATAATATTTTATTGTTATGTGTTTCTCAGGACTGCTGGTGCTAAAGGACCTAGGGATTCAGGTGGAACGGTACATTGCCTCAGAAGTGTGTGAAGACTCAATCACTGTGGGGATTGTCCGACACCAGGGTAGGATCATGTACGTTGGGGATGTGAGGAACGTTACACGCAAACATGTGAGTTGTCACCATTCTACATCCTGTAAACTAAATTGAAGTTTTGAAAATAAGGAGACTTGTTAAGCTTCTGCACAAAAGCCACATTTAACGCTCTGAAGTATGTTGTACAAGTAGTAATGTGACTGTTCACACTCAACACTTTACTGCAAATTTTAGTGCATACTCAATTGAAGAGTCTTAAGTTAGCAGTTAGTGTATTTGCCTCACTGCATCAGAGACTCTGACCTGTTTTCAGACCTGGCTACATTCTGTGTGCTGTTCGCACTTTCTTCTGGTGTTTTCTCCAGATACTCCAATTTCCTGTGACCTAACAAGAATGTGCAAGTTAGTTTGACTGGTAACATGAACATCAATAGGGTCAACTAAATTTGACCTGCTTCAGGCACTGATCTTCTTGGCTCCTGACTTGCTCTGCCAAGAATCTGGAATGATTATGCC
Organism: Polypterus bichir lapradei; assembly: GCA_026402145.1. Lineage (NCBI taxonomy): Eukaryota > Metazoa > Chordata > Cladistia > Polypteriformes > Polypteridae > Polypterus > Polypterus bichir. The sequence goes on from JANRMT010027041.1 coordinate 76,742,303, forward strand.
AATATGGGAAGAGGCTTCTGGAAGTACTTTACTGGACACAAGGAAATTAATAAAATTGATGAACAGGTGATTTAGCAGATAATTTTAGAGTTATAATAATGACGATGATGATGATACAAGCCCTACAGTGGACCACCACCCTGTTTAGAGTTGTTTCCTGACTTGTGCCCAAGGTTTCCAGAACAGGCTTTGCCTTCAATGACCCTGATTTGGATTAAGGAGGCTTGAGAATGATATGTTATAATAATACAAAAATAAATAATAAAACTGTGTATGCAGTCATACTTTAGAGTGGGCAAGGAGGGGACAATTGCAGCACCACTTTTAAGTACATGAATCCATTAGAGATGCTTAAAAACAAAAGGTCAATATTCAAGAGTGGTTTGTTTAAGAAGATATCAATCCAATTTAGAATTTTTATCAGGAGCCTAAAATTTTTGTTTTCCAGTCCCTAGAAAGGTAAATCATTTTTATAGGCACAATGCATGAAGGTTTTTTGTCCGGAAAAAAGTGAAGGCTTTAAAACTGTTGATTAGCACCATCTTAAATTTCTGCTTGTTTCCAAAAAAGGCACCGTGGCATTAGAAGATCATAACAGTGAGTGGCATGAGTACAGTCAAAAACCCTGGGTTCATACCTTGCCGAAGTATGACCTTTCATTCATTTCCCAATCCTAGTTACTCCAGTATGAGATCACATGTATTGAATACTATCCCAGATGCAAAGAAAACACCAAATTTAAACAAGATTCTTATTTGTCACTGAGCACACCCAGTAACATCCCTGCACCATTAAGTTATTTTCAAGTCATCAATCAATCTGTCTTAAGGCCATGTCACATTAGGTGACTTTCACAGTAATATTCAGTTATAGTTATTCACATAATCTTAGCAAGTTGGAGGCAGCCTGGGCCATGCTCTCCTGAAGCCAGTTGTGTAATGTAACATGCCCAGCGACTCACTCCCACTATTCCATAATTTGCTCAGACAAAATCACACCTACTGTAGATCCCGGAATACAAGCCGACTCGGTATATTAGCCGACCCCCTTCTCTACTTACTAAATTACATGTATTTGCCGATGACCGTTATTTAAGCCGACCCCCTTCGCCAAGCAAAATTTTCTAAATTTCCTTAAAAGTTTCTCTTCAGCTATATTTATCATGTTTATCGGCGAGAATTTGAGACTGCCGGCATTTTTGATGGAAACCAGGAAGTGATTGCGGAGAAGTTTGGTAAAATGAAGCCTTTGTGTTGAAACTATATACGCAAATACGGTACATCGGCGGGTGGATTTCCGGAGACTCGTTATAAATTTGACTAACTTAAATACGCAATACAGTGGACCCTTGACTTAAGAACTTAATTCGTTCGCGAAGGCTAACCCATAATTCGTTCCGAACCTCCCACTGCAACACTTACTTAACCTTTTCATAATAAAAAAGGGTTGTATAATGTGCATAATTTACCAAAACACCAATAATTTTTCTAATGTACTAACCAAAAAGTTATAAAAAGTGCCTAGCCTACTAGCTTGGAGCATGGCGGCGCGCTGCGGCTCAGGGCTCTCCTTTTCAGTGCACTTTTTTGTTGTTTTTGTACTTTTTTTTTTTTTCCTTGTTTGTGCACGATCGGTTCGGCGAACATCCGCTACACCCATCAGAACCTTATAAACATCGGTGTCCAGAGCCAGACATCTGTTTTGAGTGTTTTTCATCACACGCACAACATCCCAGACAACACAGCGAGACCAGCGGGCTCTCCATGGATTGTTGTCGGGTCTAGGAGACGACGCAGACGGAGGAGGGAAAGAAAGCAGAAGCGGGGCCACAGATCCGGCGTTATGCTAAGGCTAAAAAAACAACCATACAAGCCCTATACAGAACTTTTTTTCTGCACTGAAGGAGCTGCTTTTAATCTCATTGTAGATGTGTATAGTGACAATAAAAGGCATTCTATTCTATTCTAGAAACAACAATTTCATACTGTACTCACCATTTAATTTGACATCTTTGGGCTGCAGGAAGAGAGGAGGAAGGAGAATGCAAATCTTTTCTTTGTTTAATTGTCGAGATGGTGGATTTCGACATGCTGTACATATTAGCGAGATCGGTCACACAAACAGCACTCTCATATTTCCACACAATTTCCATCTTCGTTTCAATTTTGATCGCTTTCTTTACCTTCTCTTCCTTCCTTAGCAATTATGTGTTTTGCTTGCATGGTCTTAGTGAATTATATATATAGGTAAATCACTGCAATGACCGAAATTACATCCACAAACACATGTATCTGGGCTCCAGCTGACGCTACTAACGCTCTCGGTTGTTTGTTTACAATCGCGAAAGCGGATACACGTGACCGCATTCGGGTCGTAACGCAAGATGTTGGTCGTAAATAAAAAGAAAAATTTTTATTTTAAACTTCCCGATAATTTATTATAAATTTTATTAATAAAATCAACAACTAAAACACTTTTTTGAATAAATTCTTTATTTAATTTAAAGTACCGGCATGCAAAGTTACTTCTTCATCTGAAAGATGGCTCTGTGGTTTCGTCATTATTTACTTCCGTATTGATCGGCAAAACTGGCATTGCGCTGGAAATCTTGAATCTGAAACGATGCTCGTTGTATAAACCGAACCCCAAACTCCAAGCCAAAAATCTAGGACGAAATTCTCGGCTTATATTCCGGGATCTACGGTATTTGATTTTGCCTTCATTCATAAGGGGTGTTTGTGTGCATGAGAGCTGACAGCCAATGAATGAAAGAAAAAAGGGCAGAGATTACATACTTGATGTACTCCCAAGATCATCTAATTTCAGCTCTCCAAGTTCTATGCAGTTCCTTGTGAAAGTCTGTTTACCTTTGTATCTTATATGATCTGAGAAGTTCTCCTATATTTGTTCATGAATGTTCAAATCCTGTCTGCAATTCATCTTGCAATTAAAATGGATTTCTGTACCTACTGTGCCACTTCTGACTTTAACATGCTGCTCATATCATATTTCTGTCACTCTGCAGCTATGTACATTTGTTTTGTTTTTGTTTTTTTTTGTATGTTTTTCTGTTTTCTTACTTTTTAAGTCACCCCTTGTTTTTATGTTGTTGTGACTTACTGTTTGATAGAATTCGATTTTCTTTATTTTGTTGGTTAGAGCTCTGCTTTACAGAGATTTTTAAACTGCTTTATTAGTGATTGTTCTGTAAAAGCTGCTTTATAAATATTAGTTACATAAACACAATGCATCCAGAATCGGACTAGATAAGGAATGCAATAACCCCTACCACCACTAAGTGGAGGGTAAAAGCCTGTGGTAGTAAATGACCTCACACAGATATTTCTGTCCGAGGGTCCACATCAGTAATAAGGACTAACAGTATTTTTTTAAAAAGAAACTACACCCTTTTTCAACTGTAAGGCTTTACATGTCAGGATATGCTATACTGTAACTCCTCACTCTTGAAATGAGATCAATCTAACCTCTGGTGACAAACAACATATAACAGATTTTACTTTATCATTATATATTCAGCAAAAAATGAGCCAAAATGCAGAAGCCAAGTGTGGAAAAAGTCAGTACTACATTTCTGCTTCTCTCACAGTTAAGAAAGCAATCAGAAGCAGGCATAATAATCAAGTGCAAGAAGTGCTACCACCTCTTCAAGTATAAAAGCTGAACATTTTGCCAATTTGGTCTGAAGCATCCAGGTTTTCAGTAATAATATGCTAAAGACAAAAAACAGGAAAATTTAGGAAATGTGGCTTATTTTCACAGAACAAAGATGTGCAGTTAGATTAAATAAATTATAAGTATATGTGAGTGAGTGTGTGCCTGTGTGTGCCCTATGATGCTTTCCATTAAGGTTTGGTTCCTACCTTGTACCCAGTGCTACTCAAATAAGTTAACTAGTTTGGCAAAAGTCAGTTCAGAATATAGATAAAGATATATGGACAAGTCTGGTTCTGTTACTGTTACTACTACTGTTGCTTTCATAGTAACATATTTACAGTATCTTCACATTTGCAAGACTTAATAAGCATCATGTTTTATAAACATTTTAAATTATTTTAATTTTCTCTTTTACATTTTAAAATATTTTTTCAGTGTTTCAGTATTCTGTAAATCTGTTTAATTTATTAGTATATATATAGAAAATTAAAAAATGTGAGCAAGCACATATGACTAACAAGAATAGTTGAGTTTTATAATGATGTAGTCGTATGGGCAGACACCTGCATCATGTTATTGAAGGTAATAATAGTTAGCCAAGTTCACGTCATCTGTTCCTCTTTCCACAGATACATGAATGGGGCCCCTTTGATTTGGTTATTGGAGGAAGCCCATGCAATGACCTTTCTATTGTGAACCCTGCAAGGAAAGGCCTTTATGGTATGAATTCTTTCCAAATATGAAATCTGTTTGTTTTAAAGTGTAATATGCCTTTCTTCGCTGCAAAAATGATTACATCACAGAAATCAAAGATTATAGCATTTAAAATTTTTAAAAATGTATTTACTTTGATATTCCTTTTTAAGGGACTTGACATTGTATTTTTCACTACCAAGTGAACATAGCCCAAATTTATAAAGTACTGTAATAACAGGCCTTCACATGGCAAACCCATACATATATTATTGTATTTTTCTGTCAATTTCTTATTACAAAGTACTAACACCCTGATTGTGACCCGGACCTTCACCTTCCTTAGGATTAAATGAATTTGGTAATGTTATGTAGTGATACTGGTACTTACTGTATGTTTGTAAGTAAGTACATGCATTATGAGCTTTTTTTAAAGTACTAATATATAAATAAATAGAATTAGATTGACCATGTATCTACTAAGTTGTCCATAACTTTTCTTTATTGCTGTTTTAATCAGCATTTTGTAACTGACAAAAAGCCTATTCATCATTTGTTTCCATTTTTATTTTTTTGGTTTTATAAACAGAGGGGACAGGGCGTCTTTTCTTTGAGTTCTACCGTCTTCTCCATGAAGCACGACCAAAAGAAGGAAATGATCGGCCCTTCTTTTGGCTGTTTGAGAATGTGGTTGCAATGGGTGTCAGTGATAAAAGGGATATCTCTCGCTTCCTTGAGGTACTTAAAACATGTTGACTAAGTAAATGTTATTGAAAATGCCAAAAATCCTTCGAGCATGTGGACATGTGCCATGTTTTCATAATTACTATTATTACTTATATTTTACAGTATATTTACATATGTTCTCAAAACTTGAATCAGTATGGATTAATACTGTATATGGTCATAGCTTTAACTATTTTGGATTTCACTCTGTGATGCTGTTAAAGGTACTATATGAAATGTTGATTATCAAAGCACAGTGTTGTAGAATAATTTTCCACTAAAGCAAAAAAATTTATAAATTGTGAGAGGTATGTGAGACAGGCATTTCTGTTTTAGTACTTCTTAAATGAACTTTAGGTTTACCGTATATACTCAGATATAAGTCGGGTCTTGAAACCTGAAAAATCGTTCATTAAATCAGACCTGACTTATACGCCCGTTCTTCTTGCTTCCTCCAATCTTGAATCAGTTTCTCAGATGCATCGAATTTTGTTGTAGCAGCACAGTTACCAATTTCTTTCGCCACTTCAAAGACATTTAATTTAAAACCAGTTTTGTATTTTCTTCTGATCGAACGCTCCATTGTAGATAAGGGATGCTCTTACAGTAAAGGTGTATGAGGGTGTGAGTTACAAAAAACACAAATCAGTGCAAACATCACTTTAGAATAGTTCAGGTATTACCATGTGGTCACGCAGGCACAATAGAGAGAGAGAGGGAGAAAGAAAGAGAGGTTAGGAGCATGTACTGATACAGCGCATTGCCTCACCCACATAGAAAAAAAAGGCAGTGTGCTCCGTGGTTACTCTCTCAGGTGGGCGTTAGCATATCATAATCTCTTGGACCAATATCATGAGTTTTCCGCATTCGACTTATAGGACCGACATTATAAAATACCAGAAATTATACTGTAAAATCAAGTCCCGACTTATCTGCGAGAGAACTTATCCACGAGTATATACGGTATATAAACTATGGCTTTAAAGTTAAGATGAATGGACATGTTCAAGAAAATAACAATTATTTGAATGTGTCTAAACTTCTTAACATTAGCAAGCATAAATAGTTAAAGTATATTTCTTATATATACTGTAACTATTTGTATAAGTGTTAGGTATAGTGAAAACCTGCAGCCAAAATGGACAGAAAGACCCATGTTAAAAACAGTAAGGTGCTAAAACGTGAATATGACTCTAGTTATAATATGTTAATGTGCTTATGCTAATAAAATGTTTAATAACAGCATTATCACTTTGTTCATTTATACATATATGATTTGCATTATAAGCTTTTGAAAACACAGAGTTATGAAATGTGTAATCTGTTACTACCATTTGACCATGAACTTTTTTAGATGTTTTCAAAATGTCTTTCAATTGTGATTTTTTGATGTGTGTGTACCATTCTACTCAACCTTATTCTTTTTGTCTTCTACAGTGTAACCCAGTAATGATTGATGCAAAAGAAGTTTCTGCTGCACACAGGGCTCGCTACTTCTGGGGTAACCTTCCTGGTATGAACAGGTTGGTGAGAGAACGGTGAGGGGATACAGAGTTAGTGCCCCATAACACACCACTCTACTTACTATATGCAGTCTAATATGTGTCTCTACTTATACTTTTAATTTACTTCTAACTGACACTGCTTCAGCCTTTCCCAACTGTATTTGATAAGCTAGGTGAGCTAGTCTGTGTAAAAGAGTGTGAAAATCACATTAATGAATAAACACTGTAGTGCCTTTATAAACCACTGTGTATGTGACTTCATAATTTACAGGTTAAAGCACTAACTCTAGAAACAGATAATATGCTTAATGCAATTCATCGTCATTTTGGGGAGCTGAACCTTTCCTAGTTGGGGTGCTAAACTTTTGCAGAACCTACTGACACTCACACAGGGCCAATCTGCAGTCATTAATTAACTGAACACACACATACACATCCTTAAGTATATGTAAGTAAATTATATGCATACTAAGGAATGTGGGAAGAAAACTGAAGTACCCAAAGAAAATGTATAAATTCCAAATCTAGTCTCATAAATATGGTAAGGCTATCTACTATCAGGAGAAATTATTCAAGGTGGCACTCCAACTCTCTGTCTCAAGTGAGAGATGGCAGAGGTTGGAGATTGGTTACAGCCACCAATTCTGCCACATAAAATAAAGCAGATATCTGTCAGCCAGTGTCAGATTTGGCTGCTTAGCCTGTGATGTATCTTTCCTGCTCAGCAGGTCTGATTCTGTCAGTCTGACTGTGCACTCTGCTGGTTATACTAACCGTTGTGTCACCATGCCAGAAGGAAAGACAAAATAAAAAAGCAGCCAATATTAAAATTTATTTAAACACAAAATTAGTAAGTGAGACACATGGAAACCATACTCATGAGTTTCAAGATTTACTTGTAAGATCAAAAGCATGCCAAGTCCAACAGGCCATGCAGTCTTCCTTAGGCATTCTGTAAGTTTGCAGGCAGCGGTTTTTAAGCAAATGTCAAAGGAATGTCGCTACTGTAACAAAGCAGACTGAACTCTACAATTTACTTTTTTTTTTTTTAATTTTATTGATTTTACTGTAATCATTCCATACAGATAGATCAATTTTTACAAAAAATAGGATTGAAAACAAATCAGCCCAACCCCCACCCCTGAGAAAGACAGCATGGCCAACGGAGTAAAACTTAAAGCTGGTCAAAATACATAAATTGATGAGTTTAATAGGCAGATAAAAAAAGGAAAATGGGAAGAGAATCTATTTCCTCAGTGCTTTAAGAGCTTATTCTAAAATATTATTGATTAGATCCTGCCAGGTTTTGAAAAAGTTCTGCACAGATCCTCTAACTGAGAATTAAATTTTTTCCAATTTCAAATACAGAAGTATAAAACATCACTTACCCACTGACTTAAAAGAGGAGAGTTAGGATTCTTCCAGTTTAGCAGAATAAGTCTGTGCGCTAATAATGTAGTAAAGGCGATCACAATTTGTTTGTCCTTCTCCGTTTTAAGCCCATCTGGAAGAACACCAAACACAGCTGTTAATGGGTTAGGAGGGATTGTGACACCAAGGCTGTCTGAAAGGTAATTACATATTTTTGTCCAGAATGGTGTTAATTTTGTGCAGGCCCAAAACACGTGACCCAGTGGGGCTGCGACTTGATTGTAGCGTTCATAGGTTGGATCTTGCCCTGGAAACATTTTGGACAGTTTTAAGCCAGACAGATGTGCTCAATATATAATTTTAATTTGAATAATTGTATGCTTTGCGCATATGGAGCTCGAGTGAATTCTCTGCATTTCTACTTTCCACTCCTTTTCTGATATATTGATTAAGAGATCTTTTTCCCATTGTCCTCTTGGATCTTTGAAAGAAAGGGACTGTAAAATAATTTTATATATTGCAGAAATGCTGTCTGAGTCCTCAAGACTAATCAATATTTTTTCTAGCATAGAGGGAGGTCGGACGTGAGGAAAATTGAGAAGGTTCCGTTTGACAAAGTTTCTAATTTGAAGATAGTGAAAGAAATGTGTTGTTGGAAAGTTAAATTTGGAATGTAATTGTTCATAGGATGCAAAGATTTTGTCTATATAAGGATCTCTAAGCAATTTAATGCCAAATGTTTTCCAGATATTAAAAACTGCATGTTTGAGAGGGTTGAAAAAGGTGGTTCTCATGCAGAGGTGCCACAGATAAAAGATTATCCATCTTAAAATAATTTTTACATTGGTTCTATATTCTGAGTGAGTAAAGCACAATTGGGTTATTAGTATATTGGCGATAACTTGCATTTATTGGGGCACAAAGCAGGGAATATAAAGAAGTACTGAAGGATTTTATTTCTTTTGCTGACCAAGCCTGTGTATGTTCTCTATCTACTGTATTTGTGTCCAGGTTTTTATAGCTTGTATGTTTGCTGCCCAGTAATAAAACTGAAAGTTGGGTAGAGCCATGCCACCTTCTGCCTTTGGCCTTTGAAGGGTCACTTTTTGGATATGTGGTTGTTTTGAGTTTCAAATAAATTAGGTTATGGTTGAATCTAATTGCTTAAAAAATGACTATTGATGTATATTGGAATGTTTTAAAATAAAAAGAGAAGCTTAGGAAGGATATTCATCTTAACAACGTTAATTCTTCCAGCTAGAGTGGGGTTAGGGATAGCCATTTATGCAAGTCTTGCTTAATTTTTTCCATACAGACAGCGGAATTTTGTTGATAAAGAGCTTTATATTTACTTGTGATATTTACCCCTAGGTATTTAAACAGATCTGCAATGATAAAAGGGAAGGTGTCCAATCTGATATTGTATGCTTCAGAATTCACTGTGAAGAGCACACTTTTATTCAGATTAATTCTGAGACCAGAGATCCTTTGGAATTCTGTAAGTGCTGTTAAGACTGCAGACACAGTATTTTGTGGGTCTGATATATACAGTACCATATCATCTGCATATTGAGAAAGTTTCTGTTCAAGTCCTTCTCTGATAATCCCCTTTATCTCAAAAGCATTTCGACAGTGAACTGCCTGTGGTTCAATGGCGATTGCAAAAGCAGTGGTGACAAGGGGCATCCTTGTTTGGTACCACGTTCTAGTTTAAAGTAGTCTGAACAAATGTTGTTAATACAAACTGAAGCTTCTAGATTGGTATACAGTAGTTTGACCCATGCACAAATGTTTGGGGAAAACCCAAATTTCTGTAATGTAGTGAAAAGGTAGTTCCATTCAATCATACCAAATGCTTTTTCTGCATCCAACGATAATAATATCTCTGGATTGTTTGACTTTGCTGGTGAATATATTACATTAAACAGGTGTTGAAGATTGGAAGCTAAGTGTCGGCCTTTAATAAATCCAGTTTGATCTTGTGATATTGCCGAAGGCAGCACTTTCTCCATCCTTCTAGTTAGGACTTTGGAGAGTATCTTAACATCATTATTCAGAAGTGAAATTGGTTTGTATGATGCACATTGTAATAAGTCCTTCCTTTGTTTAGGAAAGACGGTGATTAATGCTTGGCAAAAAGTTTAAGGTAGAATTTGATTTCAACAATTAACATTTATAATGATACTTCTCTTATCTGTTGTCAAACCAAGTTTAACAGCAGCCATTTGAAGATGACTGTGACAGTGCCTACTTGTAGAGATGTTTAAGGATGGCAAATGTTCAAACCTACCTTTATTGCCATAGTTGTAAAATTGGCATTTTTTTATGCTAACTCACCAAGTTGTCATTACCGAAAAGACAAATTGTTACATTTTAAAGGCAAACTGAGAAACAAATAAAGTAATATTTGTTAATGTAAACATAAAGTAAATATTTTAAGTCAATTGGTCAGTAGCTAAGAGATCTAACCAAGGGACATTCAAAAATATTTTTAGAGAATATCCTAGATCTTGGATGGCAAAAGACACCTGGTACTGGTTTAAATATCGTTGCACAAATAATGACACTTGGCATGACTCCCAGATTAATTGTTTGCATCAGCATGAGCCCTCCTTGTTAATTTATCTACACTAGAGCCATTGCACAAATCTGGCAGTTTAACTAAAATGTTCAAGTCAGTCAAGGTCATATAGATTGTAAGTAAAACAAGAAACAAATGAATTATCCATGCATCTATTATCCAACCCACTATAATCTAACTACAGGGTCACGGGGGTCTGCTGGAGCAATCCCAGCCAACACAGGGCACAAGGCAGGAAACAAACCCCTGGCAGGGCTTCAGCCCACCGCAGGACACACACACAGACACCAAGCACACACTAGGGACAATTTAGAATCGCCAAACCACCTAACCTGCATGTCTTTGGACTGTGGGAGGAAACCGGAGCACCCAGAGGAAACCCACGCAGACACAGGGAGAACATGCAAACTCCACGCAGGGAGGACCAGGGAAGCAAACCCAGGTCTCCTAACTGTGAGGCAGCAGCACTACCCACTGTGCCACCATGCCGCCCCAAATGAATTATCCAAGTAATATTCAAATAATCAGGCAGTACCTGTAAATGTTTTGATACACATACTTACAGAAGGATTTTTCTTTATTTTAACTATTTTATATATTTTAGAATATAGTAAAGACATCAGAAAAATGAAATAACAAATATGGAATTTTGGAGTCACAAAAAGGTGTTAAATCAATACATTGTTTCAGATTCTTCAAAGTATCCACACTTTGCCTTTGGTGACAGTTGGCATCATGAGTTAGTTACCTGGGATACTTTTCCAAAAATTTTGAAGGGTTTTGTATAGGCTAAGTATCTGCTTGCTAATTTTCTTTTACTGTCTGGCCCAGATCATCCCAAGCCATCTCTGCTGGTTGTGATGGAAAAGGGTGTGTCGTGAGCCCCAAATACCATCACAAACACACAGAGAGTCCCGAGTTTAAATAATGGCTGGTTTATTCACCATAAAAACCTCCAAAGTGTTGAAAACACAAAGTATAAGTAATCTCTCTTCTCACCACCTCACTGCTCTCTTCTTTCTCCAGTCGAGTGTTGCTCCACATCCTCCCAGTTCTGACTCACCTGGAAAAGGGAGTGTGATCCCTTTTATTGAAGACCCGGGAGAACTCCTGGTGCCAGGGCCACTGGCTAATGGAGGTACTTCTGGGTCATATGAAAGTCCTATATTCTGGAGAGTGCATATCCCTGCAGTGCCCCCCTGATGGCACCCACGGACCCCAGCAGGGCTGTGTTGCCAGGCTACAACACCTGGCATTAATTGCTGGTTCTTAAATGGCAGCTGATAAGGAGGGCTGCTGCCATCTAGCACCTGGGGGGAATAAACATCCCCAGAGACAGTCCTTCCCTGTCCTCTTCTTCTATCATAGCCAAGGAAGGTAAGATGAGTCCATGTCTGGTTAGGATGCCTGTCCATTTATTTGGTGAGGAGCCGTTCATTCTGGCCAGGATGTCCATCTAACCCTCAAGGCTGCCTAATCCAGGTGTGACCCCTTTCCCTTTCTTGGCTGAGATGCCATTATGTTCCAATGGGCCTCGCGTCCGGGTAAGGGACTTTCTGGACTCCTGGTCGGGATGCTTATCCATCCTGTGTGCCTCCTACATGGTTTAGTTTGGGAGACTGTGAAAGCCAGGTCATCTTCTGCAACGCTTTATCACTCGTAGTTCTTAAACAGTCTGTAGGCGTGTTTGCATACAACTCCTTTAAAAAAAACAACTATATTATTATAATCATGGGAATTACTTACCATAACTTACTGCCCCTGAAACTGCTAACTATGGATCGTGGCACAGGCAGTGTTTCCTAAAGCAATATGGTGAGAAAAATTATTTTACTCTTTTTTGCATTTCATTTTGGTTTGCTTTCAGGTGACAGTATTGACCTTTAGTTTGTATGTTCCTCATCATCAGAGTGAATAATTACAATATCGGAAAAACTTGAAAAATAGCGATTATTCCTATTTGTTACTGATCTGTGAAAAACATTTCATGCATAATCTGTTGATTTATGTTAAGATTTGTTCTATTTTTATTAGATCAATGCAATTACTGTAAATAACACCCCACCCCACCCCACCCCCACAACTTTATTGACAGTTAGCATTGTAGGCAGAGACAGTTACAAACAGAAAAACATCCAGGTTATGTGCTTTTTGTGAATTATTTTTTAGACCTCTAGTGGCAACAATCAATGACAAACTGGACCTTCAGGACTGTCTAGAACATGGCAGGACAGCTAAGGTAAGCAGTTCTTAGTCCTTAAGAATCCTAGAGTAAATCTTTTTTCTCTTAAATGAATAGGAATTTACACAGTTTACTTGAGTTCTAATGGAACAAACTGCTAACACATTTGTAGAATGAAATGATTGGCCTGCATTTCATTGGTTTCATAGGTTGCTTTTTGGTTGAATGTTTGTAGAGCTTGATAACACTAAAGCCAGTAACAACATTACTGAATTACAGACTGTACTGTGCATACTATGTACATACTGTACATAAACCTATAATTATGTGGTTACTGTATAACATGCCAATCTTGGAAAAAGTTATTTGGCTGTATTTGCAATAGCATTATGATGTGACTTGATTCCAGTCTTTTTACATATACCTTTAAATTTATTTGCTTAACTGGCAGTTTTGTCCAACTTAAAACAGAGGTCCACATAATCGAGTAAACATTAGTCTGTGGGACTGTTTAAAACAAGTGTTATAGGACCCAGTTACAAAATTGATCATCACAAGTAATAATAATAATAATTCTTTGCATTTATATAGCACTTTTCTCATTACTCAAAGTGCTCAGCAATTGCAGATTAGGGGCCTTGCTCAAGGGCCCGACAGAGCAGAGTCCCTATTGGCATTTACAGGATTTGAACCGGCAACCTTCTGATTGCCAGTGCAGATCCCTAGCCTCAGAGCCACCACTCCACCTTAGTTGAAAGCTCAGAACAAAATACAAGCTAGTTACAATTTCTGGATTACAAAAACTTAGCAGTTAGACAGAAATTCATCAATCTTAAAAATATTGAGGGACTCAGAATTTTGCTTGAAGGTGAGCAGCCTGTTCCACCAGCTAGGAGCTACATATTGAAAAGAGTCTGGATTGAGAGTTGATCCACGAAGAGGTGGCATCACCATACGCATTTCATCAGAAGACCCGAGTGGTTGAGAACAAGTCTTGGACTTCACAATTGTTTCCATATACATACTGTATATAGGTGCTGAACCTTACTCTATAGGCACGCACCAAGGATTTGAACTTAATACATTACAGGAAGCCAGTGTAGTGGTTTGAAAAGAGTAGTGACGTGTGTAAACTTCGACTAGTTGAATGTGTTGCTACATTTTGAATCATCTGCAGTGGCTTGGTGACACATGCCTATACTTCTGCCAGCGGAGTTGCAGCAATCCAGACATGACAAAGCCAAAGCTTATACCAGGATTTGTGCTGTATATTTTGTTAGATATTGCGGAAGTTGTATAGAGTAAATCTGCAAGACCCAGAGACAACTGCAACATGGTTAGTGAAGGACAGCTGGTCATCCGTCACCACCCCATGGTTGTGAACAGACTTAGCAGGTGTTAGTATGAGCCGAGCTGAACAGAAATGAGGTGCTGAATATGAGTTGGTGAAAACAAGAAGGTCTGTCTTTACCAGGTAGACCTGAAAATAGTGGTCCTTCATCCAGGTTGCAATATCAGTGAGGCATGCAAAGTTTTTTCTGATACTGTGTGTTACTGTGGAGGAAACCAGCATAACACTGATAAGAGAAACCATGGGACTGGATGAAAAGGCCTTATTAGCAGGTGTTTAGCGAGAAGAGGAGAGGGTCTAACAATGGTCTTTGGGACAGCACCTTATTTGCATGTTGCACCCTTGACATCTGTCCTCTCCATGTAACTTTGTTCATAATGACACACTTTTATTTTCATTCTCTCCTCCTCTGCTACCTCCAAGGGGTCCAGAGTGTGTCCTATAACTGAGCCTGCCCTTTTGATTAGCTTGTTGGTTTGGTGGGACTCACCTGAAGTGATGTTACCAGCCCAGCGCACCATAGCATATAAAATCACACTGGCCATCACAAAGTTGTAGAAAATGTGAAGGATGTCATTACCCACATTAGTGAGTAGACAAGGTAGCAAGGAGGATCTGATTGTTGACCATGTCAAAGACAAAGAAGATATTTAGCAGGATGAGGACAGGTGACAAATTTGACACTGAAGTGTTTTTTTTAGATCGGATACAGACTGTTTTGCAGTACTGAATTCCTTTTCAATTCTGATTGCCCATATCTGATCTGAATTTAAATAGATCTGAGTTTCACTCAAGGTAGTGAAATTCGTTATTTTATTTTTGTGCATCATGCAACAAGGCAGGACACAACAAATGCACAGATATTCCAGTGTTATTCATTTTATTTGAAAGATCACCAGTTATTGGAATTCATTAAAGCAATGAACAGTATAGTCCCACCACTCTCAACTTATTTTATCCAATTCTTCACTGAATAGAGGTGGAGAAAATTACGGCAGAAAATGCTAAGGCATACACAGTGATGTCATAGCCTTTCCGTGCTGACTCACCATATTTAGAAAACACACTCTACTTTGAAAACATAGACAACTAAAAAGTATCAGCAGAACAAATGTGAGGGGTCAGTGTTTACAGCTTACCTACATTTGCACACACAGCACAAACATTCCAGTTAAGCTATGTATTTATTTAAATGCTCAGATTACATCTGAACCATGTAATGTAAACACCACAGACAGCAGGTTGGATTTCTTTGCTAATTATGATTTGAGCAGAAAATCCTGGTAGTGCAAACTCTGTCTTGGGACAATGTTCAGAAAGAAAGAATATATAACAAAATAAAGACTGCCTGATCTATTAGTTTCCTGCTCATTAACCTTTATTTATTTGTTTTTGCCGTTCAGTAGTATAACCCAAAAAAAGTCTTCAGTTTCAAAAAACGTTTACAGTAACTTTTTTTTATTTTAGGAGAAGGCTTTGTATGGTAGCTGTTCATGAAGAGATATGTTTTTGTCATTGACTGATAAACACAAAATGCTGAACAGAATTCTCAGTGTTTCCTTTCTGTGGATTTGGAAATTGGTATTTTTACTGATATTTTAGTCAACTCAGATACTACAGGTTTATCATTTTATATATACTGTAGGCTATATATTTATATACACACACACAATATGAAACAGTACTCGATCTAAACACAAAGTTGGTTTCTGAAAGTGGGACATGGTCCTGAATCACTGTAGAAGAAATTTGCCTGCTATAAAAGAACTGTTTTTTCTTTCAGTTCAGCAAAGTGAGAACCATCACCACTAGATCTAATTCTATCAAGCAGGGCAAGGACCAGCACTTCCCCGTCTACATGAATGAGAAGGAGGATATTCTGTGGTGCACTGAAATGGAAAGGTAAAAAGCTGTTTTGTAAACTGAAAAAGTACTTCGATTGGACCCAGAAAAATGCAGACTGCAGTAAGCAGGCAAATGTAGATTTAAAAGTAAATCTGCTTTATTAAATAAAAGCTTTGTAAACAAAATGATGTTTATGGCATATTTGTACTGTACATCATTTTCTTCATGTTTACTTTTAGTATTTCAATCTTGCTATGCAACAATGATTATGACATTAACTTGTTTTTATATATATATATATATATATATATATATATATATATATATATATATACAGTATATGTTTTGATCAACACGTGGAAAATATTACATTTCAGAGATTAAGTAACGATAAACTGAAATGGCAAAAACATAAAAAATTGTCAGAAAGCGTAATTATCTAATGAAAGCCAGTTCACAAAATTAAATCAGAAAGTATGTTTCCCTTAAACTTTGAACATCAGATCTTCAACCATTATCGTCAGGTATCCTCATAATGAATGTTCTGAATATTTTTATTATATTTTAAAAACTACTGTCATAAACAAAAATATTATACAGTTGTTCATACATTGCTTTATTTATTTTAATAATGCAGAACTTTGTATTTCTTACCATTTTACCTAAAAACAAAGTTCATATACTGACACTGCATCCTTTGTATTGTGTATAGCAAAGACTTTTTCCAGATACAGAGATGCAGTATTATGTTGGTGACTTTCGTCTTTATCCATAGAATGCAGGCAGGTTAAAGATTCAGTGAGTCAGAAGTGGTACCTTCATCAGCAGTCTTGTATTCTCGATATCCTGTAGGAAATATGTGGAATGCAAAAAGCTTCCTAGAAAAAAGCATTTTTAAAAGAGGATTTATGAATATTATTTTAAAACAAAATGACTCTATTTAATTTGCTAGTGCTTTCCTGGCTGTGCTGGATGTCCTCAGAAGTACTTCCTGTATAATAGTGTTGTTTTAAAATGTTCAACATGATGCTTCACTTTGATAAATGAAATGTATAGTATGATTTCTACAAAACAAAATTTGAATATGGCTAGTGTGTATATTGAGGTCTTAGTTTGATACCTTTTTGTTTTCTGTCTGGAGTTTGTACATTGTCCATGTATGAGAATGGGTTTTCTTTGGTGTTCTGGTTTTCCTCCCATATCACCAAATGCACCCATTTATCTTTGAGTATTTCTTAGGCTTCCTTGAGTAACTTCCCATTCACAGTGGGTTTATCATTAATATTTTATTTGTTTTTATGCCTCTTTTGCATAGCTTTGTTACACAGAAATAGCCAGCTAATTTGTTAAAGGCTATGTTATCTATAAAATATTAAGTTTTCACAAGGCAAAGTAAGTCTCCATCTATCTTGCAATTCATTTTAATATCAACACAAGGATGTGCAGTATTCGTTGCCTTTTTAATTATTTTTTAGCATCTTTTGTAAATTTCTATTTTTATATTAAACAACATACCCATATACTTCTTAACCCTACTCACTACATTTAAGGGTCATGGTAGGGATTTAATATATCCTAGCAGCACTGGGTGCAAAGTAGGAACTAGCCCTAGCAGAACACCAGTCAATCACCTACCCCTCTCATGGACACACTCAGTTAATTGACTTTAACTTAAACATCTTCAGAATATGGGAGGGAAAATGTGTGGACTCCACATATACAGCCACCAAGCACAAGATGTTCAGTACTGGGGCAGCAGTGTTAACCATTGCTCCATTGTGTCACTGTCAATAAAAAATGATAAACCATTTTTACTTAAAACCTTTTTAAAACTTTCATGTTGCTCTCATTGCAGCAGATTTTGTTATAATTGAGTAATTCTTTTATAATTTTAGAAGCTGAAGCTGACCGGTAAATTGAAGTGCTAGATTCTCAAGTACATCAACTCACTTTTCACCTTGGTTGTTCAGAATAATTGTTGCATACATCTTTTAGTACTACTTCATGATTAATACTGGTTATTTAAGGTATTCTCATATCGTAATTTAACAAGCATAAGTATTAAATATATTGTTAAGCAAATACAGAATGACCTCACAATTTTTTTCATCAGCATGGAAAGGAGTTGCCAGTGTAATGATGTCCAGTTTATCAAGACTGCCTCATATGTATTGTGTGGACCCTTGTCTGAATCCCAACTGGCTGTAATGCTACTTGTGCTACGTTTACTTATTTTTCATGAGTCTACTTGGTCTCCTCCAGGAACTCCACCTTTTCATGAGGAGCAAAGTTAAGGTATTTGGCAATGCGATGCCATGGGTGCTCACATATGGATAATTAATTAACAGGGGCCTTGTGCCAAAAACTTTAATATCCATTTAAACGGGCTGTGGTTAAAGTTTCCTTTCTGTACTCTATTGCTGGATATGTGAAGCTTCTAAAGACAACTGGTTACACCTTAGCCTTTTTAAATGTTTCATAGAAAGGAAAATAAATACTTACAGTCTCCATTATTTCTTGCCTACAATCAATAATTAATGAATTATGATGATTATAATGTATGATTGTATTGATTAGAACCAGTTAAATAATGAAGGTGCTTTTCATAACGTCTTGTAGTTTTGGACTTAATGGCTTCCAAAAAGAAAATTGTTTTTCATTCAGACACATCTTTTTAGAAGGTTTCATCAAGAATATAGGCAGGTTTAACTTTAGATGCTAAATCTTTTTCAGACTTAAGCCTCTGTTTTTTTTTCCATCTGACTTCAAGTCAACTTTATTGGCTGAAATGGCAATTTAGAGGACACATCTATTGTCCTTGCTGTGCTATTGCTAATAATATTTTAATTCCTTTTCTCTACCAACACCCCATGCCCCTTCTTTCCTTGTGTGCCTCTATCTTACTTTTCTAGGGTGTTTGGTTTCCCAGTCCATTACACAGATGTTTCCAATATGAGTCGCCTGGCCAGGCAGAGACTTCTGGGAAGATCCTGGAGCGTCCCAGTGATCCGCCACCTATTTGCACCACTGAAAGAGTACTTTGCCTGTGTCTAGAGCCTGATCCACGCGTGGAAAAGAAAAAAAGGATAATTGAAAATACACAAGAACTGATATTTAACAAGGAAAAAAATATAAAAAATTTTACTCTGATTTACAACAAGAAAAAAAAACATTTAAAGTAGATGTTTTACATAACTTCTTGTATTTTAAATGTCATTCTTTTATCCTATTTAATTTTTTAAATATGTCATTTCAATTTGTAGCTATATTATCCAGTGTTTTTTTTTTATTTTATATTGATTTTATGTGTGCAAGCTGTACTTGAGACAAGGCTTTCTCTGTTCTTTTACAGCACTGAGAGACAATTTGTTTGAAGATAAGGATTGAGAATTAGAAAACAACGTGAATGATTTATCATGCATATATACATATATGTATATTGATGTATATATATATATATACATATTTATATATATATATATATATATATATATATCTACAGTATATGTGTGTGTATGTGGGAGATTGTGTGCTTGTGTGTGTGTGTGCTAATTTTTAAAACATTTTAACCTGGTTTTGATTGACAGGAGCACAAGCCAGGGGGCCACAAACAATATGCCCAAACCTGCTATACAATTCCAGTTGCTGAGCCTTACTTTACCAGCACCATTACTGGTAACAAATCTCAAGTGTACACTCTTTACAGTATTTTCATGGTTCAATTTTAAAGAAAACCTTGAAAGAAACACAGTCAACAAGCCAACTATACCTCTTGTTTACAGTTAATATACAAAACATAAAGGTACTACTGTACATTAACTATTGGTGCTTTTAAATGAAAAAAATGATTGAAAACATCAGCTTCCACATGGCCTTAAAAACCTCAACAGGCAGGGTTATGATAATGGACATCATGCTAGAAAAACTTTATAAAGTTAAAAAGAAGACAATGAAAGAATGCAATAATTTGCAATTAGTTACAAAAAGTAAAATCAGAAACAAGGTGCATATAATGATCTGCCATAGCTGTGGATTTTTTTTTTCTTTGTCTATCACAACTTTTATAAACAACATACTGGTGCTTTTCAAACTACTCTGGCCTTGTGAACTCAGGCCCAACACCTGTGCCAGCACAGAAAAAAAAGTTAAATCAAATGAAAGCCAGCTATTTGTGAGGCGATGTTTTTGATCTAAGGCTGCAGTAAACTTCAATTTTGATTTACTGAGACATGTCATTTTACTGTACATCTCTTGGAGGGAGGGGAGGGGAGGGCATTCTAACCTCAGTTCAGTGCCCCTCTCCTTTCCCTCATTTTTTATTCAATCAGGTGCAGATTTCAACATGGTGCAGCTTCACATTGCAGTTCTGCCTTTTCTAAGAGTATATGCTTTTGGATTGTTGGTTTTTTTCCTCTTTAGCTCGTCGATATATATCATTTTGTGTTATTTTTTTCCTTTTGTCCTCTTTTTAGTATATTCTGTTCAGCATTTATGATGTGAACTTTGTGATCCCTTTCCTCCCCCACTTCTTAGGGGTACACCTACAGTAGGCTTGTACTCAAATGATGTGAACGGGGGAATTACTAAATATTTTTGTAATCAGGAAAGAAAATGACTGATTTTACTTTTTACTGTTTGGTTTGTGGTTTGAGGAGTAGGGGTCATCTATGGTGCATTGTTTAACAGCAAATCCAAGAATTCATGCTGCAAAAAAAGAAAACAATAAAACTGATAACACAGAATCCCCTATTCCTCATGCCTTGTTATATTACAGTATATTTTTTGGAAAACGTCTACTATTAAGATATGTCTTTTTAAGACCAAATTAAAAGTGCAGCATGTGGTTCAGAAGCTATGAGAAAGGAGCTTTCAAAACAAGCCAGCGAGTTCACATTGGTTTGGGGGGCCAGACACTGTTGCAGCTTTCAGAATTTCTCAAGATTGTGTTTCTTTATTGAGAATCAAATTAACACTGCAGTTTAAAGGAAAGCAAGGAAATATTATGTGTCACCCCATGTCCCTGAATGAATTGAGGGGGCCGGGGAAAGCAACGCTATGTTATTTAACTTTTTCCTTTTTATCCCCAATGGGACAGTATAATCTGTAAAGTTTTTAGTCTTGTTGTCCAATGTTACAAGAAGAGAAACTAACTGACAAGAGTGCACCATCGTCTAAGGCCCACCATATTCTGTGGGTTTATGTGATATTTGCTGCATCAGCTCCTTTCTCTCTGCTCTCTGTCCCCAACTTAGAAGTCCAGAATTTTGTACATAGAAAGGTTTGCCTGTTGTTGTTTGTTTATGTCTTTTTAAATTAGTTCTGAGATGTACAAATATGATTCTTTACTAATATATATCACAAAACTAGTAAACCTTAGATAAAAAACAGATGAATTTGTATTGAAATAAGCTATGAAGCAGTGGGATAGGGCAGCTGTGGAACATTTCCTAGCCTGCCTTTTTATATTTATAAATTTGTTTTATGTTTGATTTTAAGAGTGGCTTGTATTGAATTGTCAAGTGATCTTAACAATAACTTGTTGACAGCTTTAAGATGGAGAAGGTGACCTTTATCACACAGCCCTAGATGCGGTAATTTGTGTTTTTTTTTTTTTTTTTTGGTTTTTTTTAAGAGGGGCAGTAGGTGTTTCAATAAGGTGCTAAACATTTTATCAAAAAAAAAAAAAGAAAATATATTGTTAGGAGAAAATCATTTTGTCTTGACAATGACTGTTTTTAAGTTCGTAGTAAGGAAAAAGAAGCACTATTATTTTACTCTTATATGAATATATTAACAAAGCATTTTAACTTTTTACTTGAAAAAAATTAAACTATGACAGATTCATGTGTTTTAGCCTAGGCATTGCTGTAGTTGGTGCTTATCTGTGGGAAAATCATGTATTCATATTGAAGATTTAAAGGAAATTAGAAACCATTTGGTAATAACTTTTACTGTTACATATGTACTTGCTTGATCCCTGGCAGCAGTGTCTATTTACCCACATTCCATGCAACAGAGAAACACAGTGATTCTTTTTTGTTTGTTTTAGATTAATTTTCATTTCATTGTCATTTTGAAACGTCGCTTCAATATTTATTGACAACAATAATGTACATTTCACAGTTCTAAGACTCTGCAGGTAAATTTCTCTATTTCTTCTCTTGGTGAAACTGTTGTACTTCTGTGTGACTATTGATCGTGACATAGCTGTGTATGGATTATACTGTTCTGAAGGTCAAGTGCGTTCAGCCAATGTAGCAGTCAGTCAGACTCAGTCCACCTTCATCCCATTTTTTTTCAGTGCCCAGAAAGAAGAAAAAGCTCCTTTCTTATGTACTTGTGCTGGAAAACACTTGAATAAATGTATTGTTTTTGTGCAAAAAAAAAAAAAAAAAAAACAAGCTTCTGTCATCTTTAACTTGTCACATTTGTTTGGTTCAATTCAGAATTCCAAAGTTGTAAACTGAATTGTGGTATGAAGCAGTACAGATCCTCTCCAAGCCCCTTTTGCAAAAATATGATAAGCATGCATTTCACAAAGTAAGTGCTGTTAAATCAACATAACAATTATTCTTTTACATATAGTATGTGAGGCCTGCTGGCTCTAGCATAGTGACTCCTCATTGTTTATTTTTTAGGATATTTTCTTAGTACCTAGTACATGGTGAGCCGCATAGACCCAAGTTCTTTATTGTAACCAGTCCACTTTGACTCCTTCTGTCACATTTGCAGAGCTCAGACTGGGGCTTTTCAATGGTCTTGATCTTCCACAGTTGTTTTTCTAGGATATTTAGTGAACCCAGCGTTCCTTCAAGAATGTCAATGTCTTCTGTCATTCTGACACACCTGTTGAGGGCTAAGTAGGAGAATGAATTTTCAAATAAGACGTCATGAATAGTGGTCATGCTATTAAACAGCTACTCTGTCCAAAACTAGTTAACAGGAGAACTGCAGTGTGCTAGCTAAATAAGAAATTCTCTTTTGAGGACCATCACATTAATGCTTAGCTTCACAACACAGGTTCATTTTTAGTATTCACAAGACAAAGCTGGGGTTATATTACAGCCAGAAGTGAACCTCAGATTGAGAGACTTGGCATAGTGAAGACCTGCATCCACTGTGGCTCCGCCAGGAATGATTCTAGTGCCATTAATGTAAAACATACCGTAACTAACCATACATTTTGGAGACTGCTATGGCACAACACATGTGTAAGGACAGAGCATACATACTTGGAAAGCATACAGATGACTGAAATTACCAGAAATTGTAATAAACAGATGCTCAACATCCATTAGCCATGTTTTCAAGAATCTACAGTTCAGCAGCTTTTTATAAGGACAGAATGATAAATGCAGTATCTTTGTAAGTTTTAAAGTTACAGTAACATTACATTAAATGTGTTGTATGGAAAGGGCTTGATTTTTCAAATTCCATATTTGTTTTTTTTATAGTATTTAGATGAACTTTTTTTTTTTAATGACTACTGAAGACGCTTTAACAGTAACTTCAGTGTGGTAAGTACTGTAAGTGGATCATACATTAGAGGACTGTGACAAGACTAATATAAAACCTAAACTAGTCCACCTATATATCAACAATAATACATTTAAGTAAATCAAGTAGAGAAATGTCATTCATCTGATTATCATTAGAATGATTTGCACAAATAATTACGAATGAAAAATGCATTCCACTCACCATCTAATGAAAAGCAGTTCTTGTTTATACAAATTTCTGGCCACAACTGAGAAAGGATCAGCTCAGTCAGTGGAGAGCAGCAATGACTGCAGCTTTCACTGTAGCTTGTTGTTCTGTCAGCTAGGCATCTTGTCTCCTAGTTTCTGCATTCAGACTGAGAATAATGAATATTCTTATTAAATAGCTGTGACTAAAAGCACCCCTTCGGACAAAACTCATAATAAAGACCTTTGATCAATTTAATACCTTTATTGAATTTTAAATTCACAGATTGCTTGCAGAAACAGGAAAAATGGTGACTAATTACAAAAAAATCATGGGCATTGCAGCCGCCACTACTTCTAAGCTGAGCAGATCCTAACATGGAATTACCAAGTGATTACAGGTGTTACCTGCAAGATGGATTCACTGACAGAAGCAGGATTCAGCCATGGTCCTTAAATATACTTGAGGTTCATGATTTTGTTAGCAAAACACCATTAACAGTTTGTCTTGATTTGTTCAGACGACTTTGTTTTACTCTCAGTCTTTGAAGTCAGGCATCTAATGAGCTTATTGTTTACTTCTCTTACTAATTTTAAAGACATACATAAAATCCACTAATCAAAAGAAATGGATCCATTTTCATCTTTTATCTTCTGCTTTGACTTTATTTATGTGAATGTTTGTCCTCCCATAGACATGTATGTTATGTTTGCCACCCAACCCCCCCCCCTCCCCCACCAGACTGGCCTACTGAGTGAGGGTGGGATTATGTATGAGGGTATCCTGTGGACTAACAACCCGTCCTTGCTCTATTCGCTGCAGAGATAGACTCTAGCTTCATGCAGTAAAGTAACTGAGAAACTAAAGTAAGCAAACTGATGAATGTTTAAGTTTTGCTCCTAATGAAGAATGACCAAATGCAAATGTAAATAGCTTTGCATTCTCCAGAGATGTCCCCTGTGTGCATTCATCATCAAAAGATTACCTGTAAAAGAAAGCCCTCAAAACGTTAAGGTCACAGGCTGGTTCAGTGTGGCAATGCATTACGGCTGTTTGTGGAGTTCTGATGATCTCCAAGTGGGTTTCCACCCACAATGCAGAGACATGCGAGTTAAGCTAACTGATGACTCTAAACTGGGCTGGTCACATTGTGATTGAGTGTTTCTGAGATGAGCTAGCAACCCACCCAGACTTGGCCCCTGACTTTAGCCTGGTGACATGAAGATAAGCTTTGGGTCCCTGTGAATGGACAGAAATCTTAAAGAGAGGTGTACACTTGTCTTTTATACAGGACTCACATTTCTTGTATTTTGATTTAGTTAAAGAAAAAAGCGGTGTTTCTGATTATAGGCCAAAAACAATACAAAACTAAACTAGCAGACATTACTTAAAGGCAGAAGCTGGCAATGACTGGCATCATAGATGTAAGGTGCAGTTTTAGACCAAGCTGGAAAACTCCCATGTTAGGAACTGCTTTTAAGATGAAAAACTGTTTATACAATATAATTTATCACAAGTTCTTCATGCATTTTTATGTTTTTGTATACTAAACTTTATTTCTAGAGAGTTCAAACAATAATGAAATTAATCGAGATTAATTATTACCAATTCTGACCATGTCCACTTACGGTGCTCAGTTTTATTCCTGTAGACAGCTGGCTATGCTGATTTTGATATCGCTTGTGTGTGTGTTCGTGTGTGTGTGTGTGTGTGCACGGATCCTCCATTGAGAGCATGGCAGCCTGGCATGCCGTTTAAAGCAATAAGAAATGACAAAAGCTAACTGCAGCTCTCAATTTACAAAGACCGGTCTTGGAACACTCCA
This sequence comes from Polypterus bichir lapradei, assembly GCA_026402145.1. Classification (NCBI taxonomy): domain Eukaryota; kingdom Metazoa; phylum Chordata; class Cladistia; order Polypteriformes; family Polypteridae; genus Polypterus; species Polypterus bichir. The sequence goes on from JANRMT010027041.1 coordinate 76,767,743, forward strand.
CAGGTAAAAAAAAACGTTTTCCTTTAAAATCAAACCTAAAGAAATATACTTGCTACTGGAACTTTGAAAGACCTGCGTTGTGGTTTTCTTCATTATTACATACATTTACATGCATAATTATACTCTTTAAAATGCACTTGATATTAAAAAGTACTCATTTACTACACTGAATTGTTGTAGATCTATTCTGTATGTGCTATCCTGTTTCTCAGTACTAGTAATAGCTTTTTATATGCTGAACCATCTACCAAGTGAGAATCTTTTGAATTATTTCATTGTTCAAAAACAAATAAGGAACAAAGTAATAGAACAAGTAGAAAACATTTCCTACCCTAACACTGCAATAAAAAAAATATTTGCAATAAAAAATGTTGATATTTGAACTTTAAATTGGCTAATTAAGGATTGTAGAGTCTAACGTAGAAACTGGCGTTTTATAGCTCAGTGCTGGAGCAGAACCTTGTTCTAGCAAAACAAACAACATCATGATAAGAATCAAGAGAATAAAATTATAGTGTCAAATGTTATTGAATCAGGGAATGTATATTTCATGATGAGCCGTCTGAGCTTGTGCAGTTGTCCCCACATTAACCTCCCTTCATGTCCCTTCACCAGAGATTTTTGTTTTAAAGTTTCTGTCTTTTGCATGTACTGTACGTAAAACGCGACATAGTGTGCAATAACAATTTCAGAATGAAGCTCAGCATTAGATAATTTTATTTGTTCTGACCTGTCAAAGAAGTATTGTTATGCTTAGCAAGTGATATGAATTTTCACTTTTTATTCTTAGTCGAAATGTAATACAACTCCAAATATTATTGTCATGGATGAGAGATAACTTAAGAGATCCATTAGGGTGCAAGGTTACATGCAATAAACGTTAAGTGCATAAAATGGAGGGCTGCATGAACTTTGCTCCACTCCTTATTTTTATTTATTTATTTATTTAAATGGAAATCTGCAGTGTATACAATGGAAGTAAATTGTGCATGCTGAGCCACATATTTCGCTGTTTCTCCTTTTATTCTTCTCCCTTGCCTTTGCATCAGTTACCTCATGACTGGGTGTAGTGAAAGTCGTTACCTATTTGTACAGGATAAGCAATGTGTTGCTATCAACTGACGAAAGTATAGTAAAGCTCTTATGCAGAAACAAAACTACTTTTGTTTTGTTTTTTGTTTTTCCTAGTCTGGCACAAGTTCTTGTGACCTGTTAGCGTTTGTGAAAGTATAGACATGTAAAAAGGGTTAATCAGCTTAGTTTAATTCAGTAAAAAGTGAAGGAAGTTGAAGTGGACTTTGCAGCAGCTTACATTAGCCACACAGCCCCTAGAACATGCTTAGCACTGCTGGCATCATCTGAGTCCAAATAATTTATTAAGGTGCTAAGGTCTTTAGCTTTTTAATTTAATTTTTTTTTTATTTTAGCAACATTTTAAATATACTGTTTGTATTCATATTAATTTTTATCAAATATACTTAAGAAAATGGTGCATACATTTAATGAACATGTGGTGCACAGTGTAGTTTCTAGGCTTTTTCTCTCTCTTTCCTGTCTGAATCATTGACATCATTTGCTCCAGCAATGCTGACCAGGACAAGCAGGTCAATATACATTAATGGACAGATACACCGTACTGTTTCTGCCAATTCCTCAAGTGTTTGTCCTGGCTACAGTTTTAGTCGGTGATTCTGATCTTGTAGACACACAAGGATTTGTGTTGGCACAGACAATTCTTTCTGAGCCGAAGCCCTTGGCATTTCCTAATGAGCGAGCAGCACATCTTCTGTGTCTGATAGTGTTCCTTTAGGTCTCCGAAGGCACTGTGTAAGATTTTGTTTCAATACCTTTTGTGTTTATTTTGTTCAATAAGCTCATGATGTTCTGATATTTTATTTTTTGTTTTGTTTTGTTTTTTGCATCAGTTTGCAAAGTCTATTTATCTATTTGTTGTTCTTTGTCTTTCAATATGTGACTTGATCTAATTTTCTATGTTATTAAACTGATAATTTTAATTCATTCATGTTATGCCTTTCATTTATAACATTCTTCTCCTCCTTTGTGTCTTTGCTCATAGGATTAGAAGACTTTTATTTCATAAAAACTCTCTTTAACAGTTATTTATTTAGCAATGTATATATTTAAACACAACTAATATTTCTAACTGATAGCACTGTTATTCTGTTAATACTCATCTTTAACTTTAAACATTCCCTCAAAAGCACTTGCAGACATACTTAGTCTTTTTCCATTGGAAACTGAGACAGTCAGTTAGCTGTCAACATCGAAGTTGCAGGGGAAACCATTGACTCCCAGACATTCTGACTTCCATGGTTAGAAAGATTCATGCTTTGGATGTACGAGCCAAGACCATTTTGGAAACTACTGGAGTCCTCTGCATTTGTCTAAATTAAATTTGCTGCTCTAAACTTGCTTAGTATTTTAAGCATTTTGGTGTAGTGTTACTGCCTTACTGCTCCGGGGTCTGAGTTTCAATGCCGGCTCACTCACTTTGAATTTGAACTTTTTCTCCATGTCTGCTCTCCATGTCTGCCCTCTATGGGTAAAGAAGAAAACAAAATTAGACCAACTTTGATGGTGTGTGTGCTTGCAATATCCTGACAAGTATCAGGGAAGATAAGAAGATAGAAGTCTGCTGAAATTTGATTTCTGCAGTAGCTCTGTGCCTGCCAGGGATTCAGGTAAAAATGATATCGACCACTCTTTGATTTTACTTCTGGCCTCTGTCTTGGGCTCTTCTGGGGGCTTCCTCCACCGAATGCATTGTTGAGAAAACATTTTGAACCTTTTAGAATATTAATCTGTCTCTCCATTAACTTTACCTTGGTCTTCATCTAAGTCTCCATAACTGGTTAAGGGCGTCTGACTAAGCAAATAGCACAAAAAATGAACACGTCTGGCACAATTTGAGGAAGATTCTGTTTTGTGTAAAGCTGACTACACTCACAGGCTGACAATCTGGTTGTGCGGTCACGTTCACATTCTGTGTGTTGTTGCAAAGGCCCTGCTGTAGATAGCTTGAGATCATCTCTTTTCTTCCTGTTCAGTTTACAAATGTCATCAGGGATTCAGTGTTCTCTCAAACCTTTCAAGGATTCCAGAAGCTGTTCTTTTTACACGGCCACACTTCATGATTGCTGAGTGGTTCAGATAGATAGATAGATAGATAGATAGATACTTTATCAATCCCCAAGGGGAAATTTACATACTCCGGCAGCAGCATACTAATACAAAAAAAAAAAAAAATTAAATTAAAGAGTAATAAAAATGCAGGTAAAAACAGACAATAACTTTGAATAATGTTAACGTTTACCCCTAAAGGGTGGAAATGAAGAGTCGTATAGTGTGGGTAAGGACCGATCTCCTCAGTCTGTCAGTGGAGCAGGACAGTGACAGCAGTCTGTCGCTGAAGCTGCTCCTCTGTCTGGAGATGATACTGTTCAGTGGATGCAGTGGATTCTCCATGATTGACTGGAGCCTGCTCAGCGCCTGTCGCTCTGCCACGAATGTCAACCTGTTCAGCTCCGTGCCTACAATAGAGCCTGCCTTCCTCACCAGTATGTCCAGGCGTGAGACGTCCTTCTTGTTTATGCTGCCCTCCCCAGCACACCACCGCATAGAAGAGGGCGCTTGCCACAACCGTCTGATAGAACATCTGCAGCATCTTATTACAGATGTTGAAGGACGCCAGTCTTCTAGGGAAGTATAGTCGGCTCTGTCCTTTCTTACACAGAGCATAAGTATTGGCAGTCCAGTCCAATTTATCATCCAGCTGCACTCCCAGGTATTCTGTAGTTCTAATGTAACTTTTCATTTTCAGCAGCTCCACTTGCTCATCATCTGCTCATAGAAAATCCTTCATTTTGTTGGTCTGCACACCATTCACCTCCAGTGTTTTATTTCTGCAGGAATCATCAACACTGATGGCTGCCTTTGTAAAAGTGGCCTGCAGATCCTTTGCCATAACTCTGTAAAATATTATTATTATTATTTTGGTTTCCTTAAGCGGTTGTCATGCACTCTTGTGTTATTTATTTACTTATTAATTTTAACATTAGGGAGCTGCTCCTGGAAAGATTGAGACGTTTTCACAGCACAGTAGTTGGTGTAAATTAATATATTACTATAATTCCAGCCACATTAACTTACTAAAGCAAGTTTTATATACAGGCATATTTTGTGCAACCTTTCTCTGAAAGGACAGAGATAAAATCTGGGCCTTGGTTCAAGAGCTCCGAGTTTGCCCTTCTATTTCAACAGTAACCCATAAGTTTCCCCTCAAGGACCAACAGAGGTAAACACTCCTGTGCAGTGCACTGGTTTTAGATTTACTCACGTGGGTACACTACTAGTATTAAATGGCTCTCGAAGACCTCCTGGAATGTTGAACATGTCTTCCATTTGTATACTACCTGCCAGGGGATCGACTACATTATATGATAACATTACAGTCAAAAATAATGACCCATTTCTCCTAATTTCTGAATTGTTAAATGATAAGATCTGCAGTTTTCACAAAATAAGACCTCTGAAGCACTTACTACCTAATCTGAAGGGGGGGTAGCAAGTGAAAAACACATCAGGTCATTATGAACACCCTATGGGCCACCAAAGCACCGGCCGTGTTTCAGTGTTAAAGGTATTTCCAGAGTACTAGGGTGTTGTACCGTGTTAGCCATTATGAATGTAGAGAAAAGCCAAGCAAAATGACACATTTTATTGGCTAACTAAAAAGATTACAATATGCAAGCTTTCGAGGCAACTCAGGCCCCTTCTTCAGGCAAGATGTGAGTTTTCCCGAAAGCTTGGATATTGTAATCTTTTTAGTTAGCCAATAAAAGGTGTCATTTTGCTTGGCTTTTCTCTGCAGGTATTTCCAGAGATATTTTGGAGCAATATACAGTATGTGAGTCCACATCAATGACAATTTAATCTTCTCTTGAGACATTCATGATTGCTTAGGAAGCTTTATCATATTTAAGGCAAAGCAAACTTTCTGTAAAACTGGAGATTGTGAATGTCATAAAATTTCCATATTGTTCCATCCATCCATCCACTTTCCAACCCGCTGAATCCAAACACAGGGTCACGGGGGTCTGCTGGAGCCAATCCCAGCCAACACAGGGCACAAGGCAGGAACCAATCCCGGACAGGGTGCCAACCCACCGCAGGACACACACAAAGACACCCACACACCAAGCACATACTAGGGCCAATTTAGAATCGCCAATCCACCTAACCTGCATGTCTTTGGACCGTGGGATGAAACCCACGCAGGCACAGGGAGAACATGCAAACTCCACGCAGGGAGGACCCGGGAAGCAAACCCGGGTCTCCTAACTGCGAGGCATCAGCACTACCACTGTGCCGCCCCCATATTGTTCCAAAGTTTATTAAATTTCAGGCTGTGAGCTTGGCACGGAGACTGGAAGGTTCTAAATTCATTAAAACAGGTACAATAGTTCATCAAGTTTGCTAATTATTTCTGACTTTTAAAAAATATTAAAAAATTCTGTTGAACTCCTGATACTTGAGATACTCTCCTTTTAAAAAGATTGTTTACCATGGCTCCCATTCTTTGACTCCAAGATCCCTTTGAATTGGAGGGTGACACTTGTAAAGCCAATATGGGAGCGAGCTCCTTCCAATATTTCAAACATAAACTCTACCCTTGTGCCCTTTACTCTAAAAAACATGGAATAGACCAGGAAATAATACACCAAAAAATGTGACAAACCATAAGAATAGTCAAGAAACTAGAGGGGCTCTAGAACAGGAAGAGAAAAACTTGATCATCAAATTACAAAACACAAAGACAAAATAAACCAAAGCAAAAGATACAAAAAAGAATTTGGACCTTCCTCTGTCTTTGCTTATTCGTGACGCTCCTTTCTGATTTCAACTTTATTATAATACAAAAGAAAATCTGAGTAAAGACTATACACAATTTTTAAACGATCATTTGATTTATTGACAGAAAAAAGCTCAACACACATGTGAAAAAGTAATTCCCATCCATCCCCCCAAACTTCTTACTTTGTTGCTCCACCATAAGCAGCAGTTATTGGTATTACTGCACAGAAATGCTGGCCCACTCTTCTCTACAGAATTGTTAAACTAAGACACATCGGAGGGTTTTAACAATGAGCTGCCCATTTACAGTAAGATCTCCCCACAACATCTCAATGATGTTCAAGTCAGGACTTTGACTGATCCATTTTAAAACCTTATTTGTGGTTTTTTTTTCAACCATTCAGAGGTGGACTTGTTCTACTGCTTTAGATTGTTGTCCTGCTGCATAAACCAGTTGTGCTTGCGCTTCAGATCACGGAGAGATGACCAGACGTCCTCCTACGGTACCTTCTGGTACACAGCTGAACTCATGCTTTCCTCACTTATGAAAAGTCATAGAAGCCCTGAAACAGCCAAGCATCCCGTCACCATCACACTACCACAACAGTGTTTATGATTCTCACCGAGGCGTTGCAGATAGCTTTGTAACCATTTCCCCACTGAAATATTTCAGTAACTTTATTTCTCAAGTCTTCTGGAATTTCTTTTGACTGCGGTAGTACGGTGTGTTGCTTGTTGAGACCTTCAAGCCAACTTCACATTCCTAGAAAGGTTTTGTTTAAATGATGTTTACATTCAATAAGGCTGTCAGCACTTAAGCTTTGGTTTGTCTGCTTTAACCCATTATCATTTCATTTTGATTGTGTGATGAAGAGGGCAGTTACTTTTTCACATGGGTGATATATAGTAGATGTTGGGAACTATTTTCCTTAAAAATAAATTATCATTTATAAAATATATTTTTTAGAATATTAGAACCATCTAGACGAGAAAAGGCCATGCAGCCCAACAAAGCTAGCCTGTCCTTTCCATTTAATTCTTCTAAAATAACTATCTAATTTTGAAAGTCCTACTGTCTACCACACTACTGGGTAGCTTATTCCAAGTGTCCATGTTTCTCTGTGTAAAGAAAAACTGCCTAATGTTTGTGTGCAATTCACCCTTAACAAGTTTCCAATTGTGTCCCCTTGTTCTCGATGAACTCATTTTAAAGTAACAGTCTCGATCCATTGTGCTAATTCCCTTCATGATGTTAAACACTTCAGTCATGTCTCCTCTTAATCTTCTTTCACTTAAACTGAAAAGGCTCAGCTCTTTTAATTTTATTTCATAATTCATCCTTTGTAGCCCAGGAATACCCCAGATGAGGCCTCACCACTGCGTTAGAAAGCTTCAGCATAACCTCCTGTGACTTGTACTCCACACATCAGGATGCTAAATAACCTGACATTCTGTTTGCCTTCTTAAAACAGCGTCTGGAAGTTGATAGCGTAGAGTCCAATACGACTCCTGAGTCCTTCTGTAATGATTCAATGAATTCCAGATTATCTACCAATCCACCTATCTTGGCAGCATCAGCAAACTTAACCAGCTTGTTACTTATATTCCTATGTAAATCATTTATTTATATTAAAATAGCAGCGGCCCTAGCACTGACCCCCTGTGGAACACCACTCTTAACATCGGCCAATTCTGAAGAGCTTCCTCGCATCGTCACCCTCTGTTTGTTGGATTTCAGCCTATTTAATCTGAGCAGCACTTCTCCAGGGTTGAATGCTTAAGGTTTGGTCTCTTGCCATTCCAGAGGAACCTTAAGATTAGTGACTTAACTTTGGACAAGTATTTAGTAGGAAGTGGAAGTGGCAGCATGGAGTTAATGAAGTTGAATTGGGGTACAATATTCATTTTGATAATGGCTAAATGAGACTGAAAAGAGAGGGTGAGTTTGACCAGGTGTTTATGGAGGCTTTCGCGTCAGAAAACATGCAATGATAGTTATTAGAGGATATGTCTGACATTGAGGCAGTAATATCAACTCCCAAATATCTCATACTACTAGATACAGGGATGACAGACAGTAGGGAGAATTGACAGCACATATCATTAAGTAGAAAGAGAGACAATTCAGACAAATTGATTTTGTAACTGGACACGACTTCAAAACACCTGGGGCCTCATGTATAACGCTCAGCCTTCTGTGAAAAGACAATGGGAAAAGCATTGGGGAAAATATAAGAATTTCAGCGAATTCCAAGTGGAGGCAAAGGAAAAACATACTATTTGTTTAATGAAACCGTGGTATAATCAACAAAAGGAAGTTGATCGAGTGACATAGCGTGTTGGAGAAACTTGAAAGCTCACGTTCACAAACTCGCACAGTGCCGGAAATAAAAAAGAAGTCACATATCAAAGTCGCCGTGAAAAGGCGAGTTGTAGCCCACTGTCTGAGTGTCATATGAAAGCTTATTAGGGTACAAAGAAAAAAAAGGCACACCGTGGAGAAAAAGCACAAAATGTCAACTTCAGTCTCGAAATGTCCACTTTAATCATGTAGTTTATTTTGTCATTAAAGTAGAACATCATAAACTTCATCTTAAAATTGTTTAATTAACCAGTTTCTCAAATCACATCGTAATTAAAGTAGCATGTTAAATGCTTTGTTTTGTATGTGATCTTCTATGTGCTCTATGTGTGTGAATCACTACTTGCTTCTTAAACCGGCTCTCTTCCTCCAACTGGACACAGAATCCATTACATTTGTGATATTACAGCTCTCTGAATAACTAAAATACTGAGATGTATACGTGATATCATTTTCATGATGATAGGAGTTAAAGCACGTTATTAAACATGGGTTTCACGGCGCAGTGATTGTGTGCGACCTTTGATGAAATAATTTATTGCAGCAGTACTCAGGGGAGGCTCTAGGCTCATGGTGGCCCTGGGCAGAGGAAGAATCGGTGGCTCCTTCGCCCTCCAATGTCAGTATGGTATCTTATGCATGGTAGATGGCCACACCTGTTGCGGACACCGCATAGCCGCCTCGTGCTCATGACACAAGCGTTTAACTTTTGCCGAAATTTGTCGCTGCTTTTTTAGCTGTGTCGTTATTTTCTCTTTTTGTTTTATATTCAATATATATTGGCGTGGCCGCCCCTGCAGTCCTTGCTTTTCTTTCTCCAAGTAACCGATCGCCAAACAATCTGCTCTGTAATAGACGTTAAGCCATCTGTAAGCTTAGAGCGCCGATTCTTCAAAATGTTTAAGGAACATTGAAATATCTTTGTAGTACATGTTTAATTATTCTATCCTTCACGACAGTCCCAGTGAAGAATACTCGTAGATTATTTAAATGAAGTTAAAGTTTTATCTGTATAATAAATATATTTTGCTGCATTTCATCTTAAAAATGATACCGTCATCATATGTAAATACGCGCTTTATAAAGTGGCGCAGGTTGTGTAATATTATAACTGTAGTGCAAGTTTACAGTGGGGTGATTGTACTTATAACTACAGATAGTTCTACAAGGAGCAATTGATTGAGTGTGTTCATAGTTCTTGGGATGAAACTGTTTCTGAACTGCGAGGTCCGTACAGGAAAGGCTTTGACGCAGCGTGTGCTTGAAGGTGTATACCAATAATTCTCTTTCCGATAAGCTGCTGCTGTGATTCACACTCAGATACAGTGATATAAATACTCTGAGTGGTGCAGTGAGAGTAATATGGAAAAAGATGATCCACTGTGGCAACTCCTAACGGGAGCAGCTTAAAGAAGAAGAAGAAGAAGAAGAAGGTGCAGTGAGAGTAACAACGCTAAAGCAGTTATGGTATTTGGAATACTATGGCTATTCCCTGGACCATTATATTGTTACAAGTTAATTACAACCAGATGAATTACACTAATAAACAATATGCGGTTAGTTTCAGTGTATTTATAAAGCCGCATCAGGAAAATAAAGTGTAACCACACAGGAACAGTAGCACGGCTTTGACGCTGGGTGCCACCAGTCTGCAAAACCGAGTGGAGAACTTGCGTACGACAAGGTATGAGGTACCGTGGAAAAGTGTGTGGCTTTACGCCAAGTGTAGATTTTATACATCGCGATTTGAACGTGGAAAAGTTCTTATGCAACATTTCTGTGCGTACGCACCGTTTATACAGTATATGAGGCCCCTGAACAGTTCATGCACGCAAGGGATGTCAGTTGGGGCATTATCTAGGTAGAGTAGGATGCCCTCGGCATTTAAGGATATTATATGACTGGAATTTGAAATTGTAATTGGAGTTAGGAGTTGGGAATTACAAATGGCAATTGCAAGCGGTTCAAGAGATAAGTTGAAGAGTAAAGGAGACAAGGGACAGCCTTGTCTAGCTCCCCTATTAATGGAGAAGGGATATGAGATATTTGAATTAGACAGGAGAACTGAAGAGAGGGAGGAGTGAAGAGTTTTCACCAGATCTATAAAACTTGGACCAAAGCTCATTCTGTCCATGACTTGCTATAAAAATTGCCAATTCGTGCGATCAAAAGCCTTTTCAGCATTCTGGGAAAGAAGTGCATTCGTGCTAGGAAGGGAGGGAGCTGAATTAATGACTTGCAGAAGTCTTCTCATGTTATCCGAGGCTAAACGTGAATGTATGACACCAAAATGGTCAGGGTGGATTCATTTTCTATAGACTTTCTGTAAGTGGATGGTCAGAACTTTAGCTAGCAGTTTTGTATCTGCATTAATGAGAGAGGGGTCTGTAACTCTGACATAGAGTTTGGTCTTTACCTTGCTTCAAAAGTAACGTAATAACTACAATATTAATACTAGGATTACATGGCCAAAGTAGGCAGCTGCACTGATCATCTCAAAAAGGGGATGGGATAAGTGTGCTGTTGTGCGGCAATCGGTAATATCACAAACATAAAAACCAAAAGGTAACCCTCCCAAACCAACCCTGACTGACCCACAAACTACCCCCAGTAGCAGGGACCCCACAATAAGTAAACGCAAAAAAGCAGAAGGAAACAGTGATGTTCCAAAACCCCCCCAGTACCCACACATCCCATCCCTGACTGATCCCCCAGACCACCCCTGGATGCAGGACTCCCAGGAGTATAACCTACCATAAAATGAGAGCAAGAAGAGAGGATAAAAACCACCCACACCCCCTGATCCTCATCCTCAGCCACATAATGAAAAGGAATAGATTATGTGTTGAAATAGTATGCACAGTGCAGAGAACATAAAGAACACCTAGAACAAAATAATGGAGGGAAAGGATCAACTGCAAGACCTGGTGACCCACGATGATGCTGACAACGCCATTTGGCCTGAGCACCCCCACCATCGCAAACCCATCGAACTGATAACTACACAGAAAGTCCCCAATTCCAAACTGTGTATGTTAACATAGCGTAACATTGACATCATATAAAAAATATAAAGGACAGTTCAAAAGCTGAATCCAGTCAATAATAAAAATATTAGGTAAGATAGAAACCTGAATGGCCACAACACAGTCGGAACTTGAATTTGACCAGCGATGTATAAATACAAAGGTGTAATTCAGAGTTGATGGAGAGATTTTCACAGTGTGAAAGTGCCAGTTGAAACAAAGCTGCAAATCGCTGTGAGTGCTTCAGAGGGCAAGTCGAACAGGTGATGTGCTGAAACGACGCTTATTTTCAGCTTCGCAGTATACAGCAAAGCATCATGGCTTTCCTTCACTGAGCAGTGGCTGAACTGAAATCCGGGAAGAAGCAGATCCATGAGCCTTCAAAATGGATGTTTTAAACATGGCGTGCCTCTGACAGAATTTGTTGGTGGTTTGAAAACCTCAGAAATTTTATTGTAAAAGAGGTTGCGGGTTTGCAGCATCAGCACAAACAGTGTACACACAATGAGCTTGCATGATCTCTGGGGCAAATTTGAGCAGTTTGGGAACCACTAATTACCACATTTGGGAGAGGAAGTAAATCAGATTGTCTTTCTCAGCCCCTTCCAGTCAGACAATTCTTAAATCGTCTTTTCAAGCCCCGTCTCCTTGATCGATCAGTTTGTCTTTCAAGTCAGCGACTTCTTTATGGAGCGCCTTCATCTCCATATCGTGTCAGGATACAGTGGATTGTAGGACTTGGACATCATTATTCTGTTTCATCTACTCCTCTTGAATAGCTTTCAGATCGCCCCATATTTCAGTGAAGTTCTTCTGCATTGTAGTATTCACCATGGTGGTGTGTTTGAGGAGGACATTTTTCATCAAGTTCCAGAAGGTGTCCATAATGGCACGGAATTCCGTTGGGAGGATGTTTCAGCTTCTTTGGTGAGTTAGTAGGTGAGGAATGGTGTTGGTATGGGGAGTCGGAGCTCAAGCCCTAGGCAGCCATCACAGTGAAGCGTCACATGAAATCCACCTTTTAACAATTTTGTTACAGAAAAATAAGCTCATGGTCAATGCCTCCTTGATGCTGAGAGAACCAAGATGTGAATATTGCAGAGCATTGCAGGATAGTCCTTTCATTGGTGAGCATTACTGTATTCAACCTGACAGAAGATACAGTAAGCACATTTATCCTGTCCATTCTGAGCCCACTTGACAGTACAACAGCAACCCAAAGTCTTTCCTTCTATGGAAGACAGGAGGCAGCCCTGGTCATGATGTGATTCAAACAAAAGGCAAAATGGTACCTACGCTTACATTTACTCAGTACTTCATCATTTTAAGGTTAACAAATGAAGAGGACATCTTTAATCCTGGGGAACAAAACCTCTGCAGAAATCCAGGCAAGCATGCATCAGGCACAAGAACTCAGAACCCAAAACAGGAAATCCAAGTGGGGTCCAAATACTTTAAAGCCACAGCGATATTCACTTTGTTGTTTTCACTGTGCAAACATCCCATGTCTATCTATCTATGAAGGTGTCCTCAAGGTCTAGATGACCACCATGAATCCAACAGGAAGTTTGGACTCGGGTTGGTTTCTGGGAGAAATCCTCATTAAGCAGGCAAAAAACACAGGAAAACACAGCCTGTCCCCGAAAATGGAAGAGCTAAGGACAAGCAGCCAGTAAAAGGAGGAGACCTTTACTGTGAAGATGTGCCAGGCACAAGGGTACTACTACTACTACTAGGATGGTGCAGAGCAGGGGAGGTTACCGAGACAGCAATCAGAAAAGAGGCAGAGCTGCACTGGCACTCGGAAAGGTGTTGCATGTGACAGTATGGGATGTCCTGTAGTTAAGTTCTGTGCTCCATAAGAGCATTTTTTTTTTAAATTTATTTTATTATACTTTATTAATCCCAAAGGAAATTACTTGGTTTTTCGCATACCCCTTGGGGTCAGAGCACAGGGTCAGCCATTGTACAGCAACCCTGGAGCAATTGAAGGTTAAGGGCCTTGCTCAAGGGCCCAGCAGAATAGGATCTCTTTTGGCAGTGATAGGGATTCGAACAGGCAACCTTCTGGATAAGCAAGTGGCAGAGAACTAGCACAAGTGTAAAAGATGGCCCAAGTTGTAATATGCAATGCTCCCCCATGACACAAAGAGGCAAATAGCCTAGCAACTCAGTGGTCATGCCAGGCCCCAACTTAAAAGATGGAATCAGTTAAGCAAGCAGCAGATAGGGGTGCCTAGCTCTCTGACCCGAAAGAAGCTGAGAAATCAGAAAGAATTTTTCAATTACTACATTGGGTAAAGATTTCAAACAGTTATCAGAAGAAACCATACATCCCCACTCAGGTACATTTATTGGTTTAATAATCAATATTACAACCATGACTCACCTGAAGAGAAGTTTAACAACATAGCACAGGAAAACACTTGTTTTCTTTTATCTAGATTTAACAGATCAATTCATTGAAAACGTCAAACCAGTGAGTACATCTGCACTTTACTCAACAACGTCCCAATTTAAAACCAGGACCCTCAAAGCAGGTGCAGTGTCAGGCTCTGTGTCTGTATGGTTAGCCATTGCTAACACATGCGTGGTCAGGATCCTGAGCACTAGACTTGTGCAGCACCGCCTCCACTTCCACTGGGATTCCAGCCACCGTGTCACCTTTATCTTTTAGTTCTTCTGTCCTGCTGGCGAATATTCGGCAACACATCCATGTTTCACAGTCAGAGGACAGGCAGGATGCTGTGCATGATGTTTCTTTTCCTGAAGGCTTTTCCAGGTAAGTAAGTTCAGGCTGGATGGTGATGGAATGGACCCCTGCTTTGTGAAAGATCTCTTGAACCTGCTGGTTGATGCTCTCGAAAGCGAGTGAGTCTGCACATTTTACATGCAATGAAGCAACACTGCGCCCAGATGACAGCTCCCAGATATGAAGCTCGTGAATCCCTTGCACTCCAGGAACGCTGCTGAGATCTTCACCTGAAACAGTAAGGGCCATTAATGCTGTTTTCCGTCATCAGCTGGTATTTTATTAACAAAATTAATTGAGAAATGGGAGCGTTAAGATCACATTTCAATACACAATTTTACAAAATCATGAAGGTTTCTCGCCATTTGTTGTGTTTATAGTGAGATATACGGTGACAGACACTCACGGGCCAACCGAGAGACCCGATGCAAGGTTGATGTACGGCCAGCTGCATTAAGGGACACAAGAGGCTCTAGAAGTCCGATGCATTAATAACCAGGGCTCAGGAAGCAATGAAAAGGTTTTTAGCAACGCTCACACAACACCTGCGATGCAAAGTAAGGAAGGCTTCACCCACTGCCCCACAAACTGTCTGGCACTGGAAGCATTATCCTTGTAAGCACCCTGATGTTGATGGATCCCAAACAAGTGAACTCCATTATATTTTATTGCTGTGGTGGTGCTGTGTGATGTTGAGTGTTGGTTTGCATGTCCTCCCCATGACAGCAGAGGTTTTTAGTCAATTTTAATCCTAGAAATGTACTTGTAAGGTTAATGAGCAAGCATTGTGCAGCGCTGCTGGGCTACGTTTAGGCTTCCTCCACACCCAACTCTGGTTTACATCCGGGACAGCAGGGTGCTGCAGTGGTTCAAGCTGATGCCTCAAATCCCACCCCAGTCACAGTCTCTCTGGACTTCCCTCCATTGCACTCCAGATTTCCTACCACCTTCTGTGTTGTTAACTGATGACTCTAATGGTACCTAAATGAGAGTGTGTGCAATAAATGGCTTTATTAACTCTTTTAGGGCGGATAATAATAATAATACATTTTATTTATATAGCGCCTTTCCCATGCTCAAGGCACTTACAGAATATAAGAAAGAACGGCAGGGTATACAGTGTATAGCATTGTACAAACCAAATAAATAAAGAAGATTACGACAGTAAATTCAGAGAAAGCCTAACAGACAACAGAATTGATGGTCTAGCACACACACACGCAGGTTACATGAGCATCTTGACAGAGAGGTAAACTGAGAGAAGGGGAATAAAGTCAAGTAGAGCTAAAAGCCTTCCTGAACAGATGAGTTTTGAGTTGTTTTTAAATGAAGTCATGGAGTCAGCTAACCTGATTAATTTCGGTAGGTCATTCCAGAGTCTGGGTGCTATACAGCTGAAGGCCCTGTCACCCATGGAGTGTAGATTAGTGTGGGGCACAACAAGATCACCAGAATCAGAGGACCTTAGTGAGCGGGCAGGCACATAGTGATGGAGAAGGTCACTGATGTAGTTTGGTGCGAGGTTATTTAAGTCTTTGTAGGTTATTAGTAGGATTTTATATTCGATTCTGTAAGACACAGGGAGCCAGTGAAGACGATGCAGGATGGGTGTGATATGCTTGCTGCTGCTGGTTCGAGTAAGGACTCTTGCAGTCCAGTTTTGAATAAGCTGGAGCTGTGATATAAGATTAGAAGGGGCACCTGCCAGCAGCGAGTTACAATAATCGATGCGGGATGTGATAAAAGCATGGACAAGTTTCTCAGCATTAGAAAAGGAGAGGAAAGAAAGAACACGGGATATGTTACGGAGGTGAAAATAAGAAAGTTTCTTAATGTGATTTATGTGGGCGGAGTAAGAAAGGGAGGAATCAAAAATGACACCAAGATTCTTTGCAGTAGAGGCAGGTCTGATGAGATCACCGCCAAGATGGACTGGGAAGGAGCTCATTTTATTGAGTTGCATTTTAGTCCCAATTTGCAGGAGTTCAGTTTTGTTGCAGTTTAATTTTAAAGAGTTCTGCTCCATCCAGGTTTTAATTTCACTAAGGCAGGTTGTGAGCTGAGAAAGCTCTGATGAAGTTCCACTTTTAACATTGAAGTAGAGTTGAGTATCATCTGCATAAAGATGATAACCCAGTCCATAGCTACGAATAATATGGCCAAGGGGAAGCATATAAATACAGAAGAGAAGAGGGCCAAGGACAGAGCCCTGAGGAACTCCTTGTATGACTGGTGCCAAGCTGGATCTGCTGTTGCCAAGACTAACAAACTCTTGCCTATCAGTCAGATAGGACTTGAACTACTGGAGGGCAGTGCCAGAGATTCCCAGCATGTTCTCCATTCTGGACAGTAGAATGTCATGTCTGACATTTGTCAAAAAATTCAGGGGTAGAAGATGGTAATCAGATGTAAATGGTGGAAAAAATCGCTGCTATGTTTTAGTTCGACTCCCTGTGGCAGAAGAAAAGATAGTTTGGTTGATTTGACCTCGATTAACTGCACATGCATGAGAAACGAAGAGCAAACAGCCTCTAAAATGGCCTCAACACCTGGTGAGAGACCAAAGCGAATGCGCAAAGCAAGATACTCTATAGACGACATTTTGCGTATTTTCGTTGAATCGGACTCCAATTTTGATGCAAGTGATCTGGACATGGAGGTTGAAAACAAAAGTCAGGTACCCCAGCTGATTGTAGTGCTGAACATGTTTGTGTAACAGATGTGCCTATGGCAACGTTCACCTGGGAGGACCGCCACTTACAATGACAACAGGTACAAACCAGATTGCGTTGCACTGTGGCTGCCACCGCCATGTGAAGATAGCCTGGCAGCTAGCCTGCCGCAGATTCCTGCCATCCTGCACAGCCGGCAAAAACAGCAAACAGGCAGCGATAGCTGCGACAGAACAAGGCAACGTTGATTTTTGTGTGAAACCACTGTGTTGTGTGCTTTTCAGGAGACCGAGTTGTTTGGAAAAAAATAATCAGCCCTCAAAGAGTTAATAAAAGGATAGCTGTTTTTAAATAATATTGTCACAGCCTACTACAAGTTTTTATTATTAACACCAATATTTTTTGTCTAGGGGGTGCTCTGTCGGCACAAATCCTACAATGCAACTGTCTAATCGTACTGAGACCTGAAAAGATGGTTTTGTCTGTGGGCATCGCTGCCATTTATGTCTTTAATTAGCATGTTAGGTGCTTGTGGGTATATCAGCTGTCTCGAAAATGCAAAGGCGACTACTCACTGAGCTGTTTAACCAGAATTCTATCAGGCACTTTCAGCATTAAGATGGCGGTTGCATCTTTGATGAGAGGAACAGCATTTTTCATAATAATGAAGACCATCAAAAATGAAAGGCAGGGATCCACATAGCACTTCCAGTTGCATGGCATTTCTGGTGACAGGGGTGAAAAATAGAAGATGAGAGCACTCACTAGCACCACCAAGGAACCAAGCAAATCCCCGATTATGTTCAGTAAAACTCCTAGGAAGACAGAAGAGGGACATTACACTTGATAATGGTAACATTCAAAAAAGAGACCACTGTCAGCCATCAGACCAGGAAGACAGCTCTGCACACCCAAGCGTGATCTCCTACCTCGGATGTTAAATGATGACACTGGAGGCTCTTTCTTAGTTGCCTGTTCTGCATCAGATGCATCGTCATCTGTTATGAAGTCACCTGAATAACACAGAAGGAGACGTGAATGCATGAAATGCCAGTGTGAACGTATGCAACCACACCACTAACTGCATTTAGAAAGATCCACATTAATAACCAAGCAAGGGTATGCAAAGAAGCAGGTTCAGGTTCAAGTTCCAGCTCCGCCACACAATCAGTTCCCTTCAGTCAGAGAAAAGGCAACTTGAGCTCAAGTGGCTCCAGATCACACCATGGACACCGTATATCCCAGGGCCATGAAACCTGTCACTTTGATTGGAAGAATATTTTCAGATTTGGTTACACTGCAAAAAAGCACCTGCTCGTTGCAAGAGTACAGTTCTATTTCTCCAGTGTATCAACCAAATGAATATTAAAAAACTAGCGGGCCCAGGCCACAATAAATAATGGTCTTCTAGTCTTGGATCATTGTATCGAAATTTATTCAACAGTGGAACTGAAGGCCACAATTCCTATGATGTCTGTCGTGAGCCTCTCACTCGAGGTGTTTGTCGTTGTGACGATACGGGTTCGGCTCGGTGCTCCCACTTCCTTTTTAGGAGCTTTTGAACCCGACACCATCGGTAATGTAACCGGATGATCTGGACAATGAGGACACCAATCAAAGCAAGGGGAATGGCATAAAGCGCAGAAGTGTTTTTATTTAAAACAGTCCAAACCAAAAAGTATTCTTAACAATTGTGCAGTGTTAAAAACGGTTCAATAAATAAATAATCCATTAAAACAGAGTGAAAACCAAGGTTAAAATTTTGGCTAGAACCAGTCCCTTCTTTAAAAAAAAACATGGTGCCTTCTTTAGTTGGCAGCTCCCCTGCTTCTCCTGACCCAGCCCTGTACCAGGGGAGTCGCCCTACCTGCAGCTGACTTCTCCTACGCTTACACTGGGGCTTCCACCTCCCAAGTCTCTGACTTCTGCTGCCCTCTAAAGCCTTATGCGGCAAACTCAGCAGGAGTGACCCAATCCATCTGCCCCCCCAGGTGCCAGCCAAACACCCCGCTTGGGCTCACTTCCGAGCTGCCTTCCCCTACCAGCGAGCTTGCTCTTCCTGCTTGCTCACTCGCTCACACCCACACCGGCTCTCAGCTTCCAGTTTCCTCTTCTTCCTCCGTTCTCTTTTCTGATCTTTTTCATCCCTCCGCGCTTGCGCTCCTACTATATATAATGGGGACGTGGCACAGGTGTGGCGATTAGCAGCTCCCAGCATCAATGATGGACATGAGCAATCCCACACCTGTGCACTTTAGTGTGGAAACACTCAAACCTGCAACGCACCAGGGAACCACTCAGGCCACACTACGATACACCCTCTTTAAGCCGCAGGTGCACCGATTATTTATTTAAAACTAGCCTGTTATTCTGAGCCGCGGACCTGCTATATCACAGTCGTATCCGCCCTAATAAAAGGAATAATGTTTATGTGTCTTTCAGTGTGCTCGTCCAGTTGCTGTGTCTCTGTCATTCCAAACGATGCCCCACCACAAGCATTTTTAGTAATAAAATGGACTGCATTTGTCTTTCCAAAAGACAGTGTTTCACAATCACTACCACTGCTTTTATGAATCCCATACTGTTATGGTACGGGTTGGCTCAGCACTACCGGAAACCATCTTGGAAGCTTCCTGAACCCGTACCACCCGATAACGTAAATCAAGGAATGGGCCGCAGCAAGTGAGGACACACATCTACACAAATAACCTGGGGCCTCATGTATAAACGGTTCGTACGCACAAAAATGTTGCGTAAGAACGTTTCCACGTTCAAATCGCGATGTATAAAACCTACACTTGGCGTAAAGCCATGCACTTTTCCACGGTACCTCATACCTTGTCGTACGCAAGTTCTCCGCTCAGTTTTGCAGACTGGCGGCACCCAGCATCAAAGCAGTGCTACTGTTCCTGTGTGGTTATCCTTTCCTTTCCTGACGCGGCTTTATAAATACACTAAAATTAACCGCATATTGTTTATTAGTGTAATTCATCTGGTTGTAATTAACTTGTAACAATATAATGGTCCACGGAATAGCCATAGTATTCCAAATACCATAACTGCTTTAGCGTTGTTACTCTCACTGCACCTTCTTCTTCTTCTTCTTTAAGCTGCTCCTGTTAGGAGTTATCACAGCGGATCATCTTTTTCCATATTACTCTCACTGCACCACTCAGAGTATTTATATGACTGTATCTGAGTGGTGAATCACAGCAGCAGAGAATTATCGGTATACAGCATCAAGCACATGCTGTCTCAGCCATGGCAAAATGTTTCAAAGCCTTTCCTGTACGGACCTCGCAGTTCAGAAAGTTTCATCCCAAGAACTATAAACGCACTCAATCAATTGCTCCTTGTAGAACTGTTTGTACTTATAAGCAGAATCACCCCACTGTAAACTTGTACTACAGTTATAATATTGCACAACCTGCAGCACTTTATAAAGCGCGAATTTACATATGATGACGATATTTTTAAGATGAAATGTAGCAAAATATGCTGATTATATTATACAGATAAAACTTTAACTTCATTTAAATAATCTATATTCTTCACTGGGACTGGCGTGAAGGATAGAATAATTACTAATAAAATTAATAACTACGAAGATATTTCATTGTTCCTTAAACGTTTTGAAGAATCGGCGCTCTAAGCTTACCGATGGCTTAATGTCTATTACAGAGCTGATTGTGTGCCGATCAGTTACTTGGATAAAGAAAAGCAAGGACTGCAGGGGCGGCCATGCCAATATATATTGAATATAAAACAGAGAGAAAATAACGACACAGCTAAAAACGCAGCGGCAAATTTCGACAAAAGTTAAACGTTTGTGTCATGAGCACAAGGTGGCTATGCAGTGTCCGCAACGGACGTGGTCATTCACCGTGCATAAGATACCATATTGACATTGGCGGGCGAAGGAGTCACCAATTCTTCCTCTGCCCAGGGCCTCCACGAGCCTAGAGCCGCCCATGAGTACTGCTGCAATAAATAATTTCATCGAAGGTCGCGCACAATCACTGCACCGTGAAACCCATGTTTAATAATGTGCTTTAACTCCTATCATCATGAAAATTATATAACGTATACATCTCAGTATTTTAGTTATTCAGAGAGCTGTAATATCACGAATGTAATGGATTCTGTGTCCTGTCAGAGGAAGAGAGCCGGTTTAAGAAGCACATAGTGATTCACACACATAGAGCACATAGAAGATCACATACACAACAAAGCCTTTAACATGCTACTTTAATTACGATGTGATATGAGAAACTGGTTAATTAAACAATTTTAAGATGAAGTTTATGATGTTCTACTTTAATGACAAAATAAACTACGTGATTAAAGTGGAAATTTCAAGATTGAAGTTGACATTTCGTGCTTTTTCCCCCACTAGGTGCCTTTTTTTTTCTCTGTACCCTAATAAGTTTTCATATGACACTCAGATGGTGGTCTACGACTCGCCTTTTCACTGCGACTTTCATATGTGATTTCTTTTTTTATTTCCGGCACTGTGCGACTTTGTGAACTTGAGATTTTTAAGTTTCTCCAACACGCTATGTCACTCGATCAACTTCCTTTTGTTGTTTATACCACGGTTTAAATAAACAAATAGTATGTTTTTCCTTTGCCTCCACTTGGTATTCGCTGAAATTCTTATATTTTCCCCCGTGCTTTTCCCATCATCTTTTCACAGAAGGCTGAGCTTAAGGGCTATTTATATTGATTTGCATATTCAAAGAGGCATAATTCTGAGAAGAATTGGGGCGGGACAGCATGCGCGTGCACGTGCGTTACTTTTCAAGCTGACCGGGATTTATGTAGCGGAAGAACGCGGAAGTTGGAGTACGCACAGATTCCTGCATCACATTTCGGCTTTTGTGCTTACGTCATGTTATAGTGCGAAATCTATGCACGGCGTTATGCATGAGGCCCCTGGTGTACCGGGCACAGTTTTGAGAGTTGAACTGATTAGGTCATCTCTTGGCTAGTTCTGATTGCCAGTTTTTTAAATGAAAATCGCTTGGTCCTAATTTGATCGCCCATTCAGTGCATGTGTTTTTCAACAAGAAAGCAGAGACACAGATGGACTGTTGTTAAGGGCAAACTTCACACATGTTTTACAAAGCTTCTCTTCACATAAAAAAACCCATAGACACCTGGAACAAACTACACTATATTGCCAAAAGCATTGGGACACCCCTCCATATCATTGAATTTAGGAGTTCCAATCACTTCTTTGGCCACAGGTGTATAAACTCAAGCACCTAGGCATGCAGACTGCTTCTACAAACATTTGTGAAAGAATGGGTCGCTCTCAGGAGCTCAGTGAAGTCAAGCGTGGTACCGTGATAGGATGCCACCTGTGCAATAAGTCCATTCATGAAATTTCCTCACTACTAAATACTCCACGGTCAGCTGTTAGTGGTATTATAACAAAGTGGAAGCAATTGGGAACAACAGCAACTCAGCCACAAAGTGGTAGGCCACGTAAAATCACAGAGCGGGGACATCGCATGCTGAGGCGCACAGTGTGCAGAATTCAGCAATTTTCTGCAGAGTCAATAGCTACAGACCTCCAAACTTCATGTGGCCTCCAGATTAGCCCAAGAACAGTGCGTAAAGAGTTTCAAGGAATGGGTTTTCATGGCTGAGCAGCTGCATCCAAGCCTTACATCACCAAGTGCAATGCAAAGCGTCGGATGCAGTGTTGTAAAGCACACCGCCACTGGACTCCACTGGACGCCTCTGGAGTGATGAATCACGCTGCTCTGTCTGGCAATCCAATGGATGAGTCTGGGTTTGGCGGTTGCCAGGACAACCCTACTTGCCTGACTGCATTGTGCCAAGTGTAAAGTTTGGTGAGGAGGGGATTATGGTGTAGGGTTGTTCTTCAGGGGTTGGGCTTGGCCCCTTAGTTCCAGTGAAAGGAACTCTTAATGCTTCAGCATACAAAGCCATTTGGGACAATTTCATACTCCCAACTTTGTGGAACAGTTTGGGGATGGCCCCTTCCTGTTCAAATATGACTGCACACCAACCAGTGCACAAAGCAAGGTCTATAAAGAAATGGATGAGCAAGTTTGGTGTGGAGGAACTTGACTGGCCTACACAGAGTCCTGACCTCAACCCAACAGAACACCTTTGGTGATGAATTAGAGTGGAGACGGCGACATCGGTGCCTGACCTCACAAATGCTGTCTTGGAAGAATGGTCAAAAATTCCCATAAACACACTAACCTAAACCTTGTGGAAAGCCTTCCCAGAAGAGCTGAAGCTGTTTTAGCTGCAAAGGGTGGGCCAACTCCATATTAAAGCCTATGTATTAAGAATGGGATGTCATTAAAGTTCATGTGTGTGTAAAGGCAGGCGTCCCGATACTTTTGGCAATATAATGGAATAAACTATCAAGTAGGATGGCATTGACAGTTGAACTTTAAGGACCTTCAAATCTCAACCTGATGATATTTTGGAAAATTTGGTGAAAAAGTTTGGTAGGAAGATTTTTTGGATGTTCTCATTAAAATGGTGATTTGTGCTCATTTTCTTCACCAGAGCCCTCCCTTCCTCCACAGAACATTTCCACTAAGCCTACTTCTTTATATCACAGAAAGCACAGGTTTACTGTCCAGTCAGAAAATTAGCACTATTAAATAAACACAATTAAATATTTATTTCCAGTGAAACTGGATACAACTGCTGGTGAGTACCGATGATTCAGCAAAACCAACTGTACTTTAAACCTCACCTGTTTCACTGTGTTTTCTGCTCTGTCGGTTCATCCTGATAAAATTGAACACGTGTTTTTTACTGAAGCCAAATGGCCTGAAGACAATCAACTCCACAGCATTTACTACCACTCCCAGGGACCCCACAACCAGTATCAAAAATGGCTCATCAATTTTCTGTGCCACAATGAGTCGCATGGTAGACTGCACAAAGATAGTGAAGCACAGAGACAAGAGGAAGACGGCATTGCATAGCACACCCACCACCTCAAACAGTGTCAATCCATAAGTGATGTGGCAGGAGGGACCATATCGGCAGGCGTACGGGGTTAAAATGGCCAAAAGTAGAGACAGAAGGTTTGAGAGCAAGCTGAATGAGTCTGATATCAGTGTGACAGAGTTTCCTATGTATCCCAGAATGACTTCAGTTAAAAAGAAGAGACCATTGTCTACCAGCATGAAGGTGAGTTGCCACTTCTTCCAGGTTAGTCGAGACATGTTTAGACTTTCCAACTATGAGGGGAATCTGAGAACAGAATGGAAAGCAGCTGATTAGAAAGAATGTCTAAAAACAGAATATGGTTCAATTAAACAGAGAAAAACTTTAATATTAGTTCTATGTATTTCTAGAATCTTGGTTGTCTCTTTAAATGAAACCCTTTTTGCGCAGTTACTCAGTTTCCAAGGACAGGGAACTCTAGGGAGACTCCAGGTGGTTCCAAACTTTTCCATTTCACAACCATTGAGGCCACTGTGCTCCAGGGAACACTCCACACTTCAAAAATGCTTTTATAGCCTTGTCCTGATCTATGCCTCACCACAGTTTTATCGTGGTGGTCTATAGAGATCTTCCTTGGACTTCATGTCTTTTTTTGACATGCAGTGCGAACTGTCAGACCACTACACAGAAGTGTGCCTTACAAAGCTATATCCAATCAATTCAATTTGCCACGGGACGGACTCCAATCAAGATCTAGACATACCAAGAATAATAATGCATGTGACAACAAATTATACAGTGCCACAGCAAAGAATCTGAATACTGACATACTTGAAAGATTATAGTTTTGATTTTTAATAAGTTTATTGGTGAACAAAATTGTCAAATTTATCAATTTAAAATTGAACCTACAATATATTAAACTGAAGAGAAAGTGAGGTGTGAATACTTTCTGAATGCACTGTACACTCAGTATTTACGTTACACTAATAATAACCTCACAGCTTCACTGGACATTATAACAATTCAGTGAATCTCTAACACTGTACTTCATTGGCAAAGACCCCACCTGCTCTTTATCATGGGCTGAAGCAGCCAATAATTTTACTTGGCGACTTCAACTGAAGTTTTATATCTCTATCAGGCACTCCTTTCAAAATATGTTTAAAAAATGTGAATTACAGTTAGTCACAGACCCTCCACAACCAACAACTGTTAGACTGCTCTCTGTAAAAACTATTGGGCCACCATCAGCTTATCTGGGCTACACTTTTTTAACTACACTGGCATATAAAGTAGTGTTAAAAAACATATATTTAATGTAGTTTAACAGATGTGAATGCATTCTATTCTCACTTTTCTTTTTGAGTATGATTCCCTGCTATAAAAATATTTTATAAATAAAAAAGTAATAACTGACTCTTTGAGGAAGTAGCAAAAGACATTTACAATGCTCCAAATTTCAAATCAGTGAAATCCCTGAACTGAACGCACTTGAATATTACACAATGCATACATTTTCTAACTTGATAAGAACCTGTAAAGGTGTTAGTGATCAATAAATTCAACTATTTTTGTAGCACAAAGACATTAAAAAGTTTGCTCATTCTCACACAGCAAAAAAAAGTGGGAACTGAACCCAGTCACAGAGGATGCAAACCCAGTCACAGGAGATGCACAAACCAGTATGTTTCTTTGTGCCGGTCCCAAGCCCAGATAACTGGGGAGGGTTATGTCAGGAAGGGCATCTGGTGTAAGATTTTGCCAGATCAATATGTGGACAACAATACCAGTTTCCATACCGGATCAGTCGAGGCCTGGGTTAACAACGGCCACCACCAAGTACTGTTAGCCAACAGGGTGAAGGCGTAAATTGGGCTACTGTTGGCCAAAGAAGGAAAAAAAAGTGGGGGGAGACATATCCAGAGGCAGGGGGAGAGGAGGAAGGTAAATAGAATGAAACTGAGGGTAGGAATATTGGCAGTATGACTGGTAAGGGGAGAGAGTTAGCTGATGTGATGAAGAGAAGGAAGGTTGACATATTGTGCGTGCAAGAGACTAAATGGAAGGAGAGTAAGGCCAGGTGGATCGGTGTTGGATTCAAATTGTTCTATCATGGTGTGGATGGGAGGAGAAATGGGGAAGGGGTTAATCTGAAAGAACAGTATGTCACGAGTGTATTGGAGGTGAAATGAGTGTCACAGTGATATTATGTAGCTGGAAATTGAAGGTGTGATGGTGAATGTTGTTAGTGCATGTGCCCTGCAAGTTGGGTGTGCATTGGATGAGAAAGAAAATTTCTGGAGTGAGTTGGATAAAATAATGGACAGTGTACCCAAAGAGAGTGGTGATTGGAGTGGATTTCAATGAACATGTTGGTGAAGGGACCAGAGGGGACGAGGAGGTGATGGGTGTGAAGGAGAGGAATGAAGAAGGTCAGATGATAGTGGATTTGGCGAAAAGGATGGACATGGCTGTGGTGAATACGTATTTTAAGAAGAGGGAGGAACACAGGGTGACGTACAAGAGTGGAGGAACATCCACACAGGTAGATTACATCCTATGCAGGAGGATCAATCTGAAGGAGATTGGAGACTGCAAAGTGGTGGCAGTGGAAAGTGTAGTTAGGCAGCATAGGATGGTGGTCTGTAGGATGACGCTGGAGATCAAGAAGAGGAGTACAGTGAGGGCAGAGCCAAGGATCAAATGGTGGAAGTTGAAAAAGGAAGACTGCAGGGTTGAGTTTAGGGAGGAGGTAAGACAGGCACTGGGTGGCAGTGAAGAGTGACCAGATAGTTGGGCAACTACAGAAGAAGTAGTAAGGGTGACAGTAAGAAGGGTGCTTGGCATGACATCTGGACAGAGGAAGGAGGAAAAGGAAACCTGGTGGTAGAATGAGGAAGTACAGGAGAGTATACAGAGGAAGAGGATGGCGAAGAAGAAGTGGGATAGTCAGAGAGATGCAGAAAGTAGTCAAGAGTACAAGGAGATAAGGCACAAGGTGAAGAGAGAGGTGGCGAAGGCTAAAGAAAAGGCATATGATGAGTTGTATGAGAGGTTGGACACTAAAGGACCTGTACCAATTGGCTAGACAGAGGGACCAAGCTGAGAAAGATGTGCAGCAGGTTAGGGTGATAAAGGATAAAGATGGAAACATACTCACAAGCAAGGAACGTGTATAGAACAGATGGAAACAGTACATTTGAGAGGCTGATGAATGAAGAGAATGAGAGAGAGAGAAGGTTGGATGACGTGGAGATAGTGAATCAGGAAGTGCAACGGATTAGCAAGGAGGAAGTAAGGACAGCTGCTGGTACAGATGACATACCTGTGGAAGCATGGAGGTGTTTAGGAGAGATGGCAGTGGAGTTTTTAACCAGATTGTTTAATGCAATCTTGGAAAGTGAGAGGATGCCTGAGGAGTGGAGAAGGAGTGTACTAGTGCCGATATTTAAGAATGAGGGGGATGTGCAGGACTGTAATAACTGCAGGGGGATAAAATTGATGAGCCACAGCATGAAGTTATGAGAAAGAGTATGGGAAGCTAGGTTAAGAAGTGAGGTGATGATTAGTGAGCAGCATTATGGTTTCATGCCGGAAAAGAGCACCAGATGCGATGTCTGCTCTGAGGGTGTGGATGGAGAAGTATAGAGATGGCCAGAAGGAGTTACATTGCGTCTTTGTGGGCCTGGAGAAAGCATATGACAGGGTGCCTCGAGAGGAGTTGTGGTAATGTATGAGAAAGTCGGGAGTGGCAGAGAAGTATGTAAGAGTTGTACAGGATATTACTGGGCAGTAAATATACAGGCCATAAAGACCTGGAAATTGATACAAATTGATGAATATATACAAGCCTGGTCTGCAACAGAAATAAAATATTGCTGTACTTCATTATATGCATTGCTTTGTGCCCCAGTAACTTCAAATAATTGTCAATACACTAATAATCCAATTGTCCATCAATCACCCAGAATATGGAACCAATGCAGGAAGCATGATAAGGCAGAGAAGCTCTTATCTGTTGCATCACTACACGATAATCAACTTTTTCTACCCTCTCAAACTTACACAGTATTTAATGTTTGGAAATCGTCCAGGATGAAAACACTAAAAAGATTTGCACATAGATATTGCTTTTGCATTGTATGAACAATTATGCTTCAAATTTAACTTCCCATCAACACAATTTTCCACTACTTTCAAATCAGAAACTTTGCTAAAAGGAACCTGCCCAATTTTTGGCATCTCCCACCTATTTCTAATCTGGAGGAATTACTGATCAGTCTTGAAGATTCAGACAGCATCTCAATCTATATATAAAATTCTTTTCGCGTTTGAAACGGAAATTACGTATGACCACAGAAAATATTATAATACAGAAACTAATCACTTCGTTCGTGGACGCCATTTTTATATCGTCTTGATGAATTGTTATTATTTGTGTGAGAGTTATTTTACTGATATTGAAAAGAAATAAATACAAACACGCCGATCTATCCCATAGAAGTGCGCCCTGTGTCGCCCTCTCCCAGCCCTCCTATCTGGACTCTAGCGCTGAGCCGTCCGCTGCCAGTCGCGTTCTGACAGAGAAGTTTTATTTATTCGTCCATGTCACTGTCGCGGAAACTGCCACATTGTAACTTTTTTTTAATTGCCAGTACTTGATAGTAGAAGAGATTAAGAAAACAGCTTTGCATCTTTCTACTTTTTAACTGCGCTGAACTGTAAACAATGTGAAGACAAGACTGTCTTCAGCGGCGACGGGTCATGAGAACAAAGTGGACGCTTTGAGGCACGGAATGTCAGGCTCCTCCACCGGGTTAAGAGCTTTGCAGTTTCGGGCAGCGTCCTCTCTTCTCGAACTGTTTGTGACACTTTGAGTGCCCCATCGGCTCCTGGGAGAGTGGAAATCGTTGCGAATGACAGTAATCGGCGCCATTGAAGCAAGACTCTCTTTGTAAATTTCGCTACATGACTACTTACTGTCCCTTAAGGTGAGTTTGGGTCACTAAACCCCCGCAACATTCAAGGTTGCTTTTGTGATGAATTCTTTTAACAACATGTAGGGTTTACATCTAAGAAGATGTACCGACCTCTTCATGTAAAGTATTGGACTTAGGAATTGTTTGGACCTTCTGCCCATTAAGCACGGAACGGCAGCATCCACATTTCTCAGAATAATTTTTCTCTTAAATCACAGGCACGTAGTGCAAGGTTGTCAGGCAGAAATTTGCAGGATCACATAGAAAATGTTATTTCTATACAACACCGGTCGTGTAGCGCATTTCACAAGGGATCTCCTACCAAGAGATGATCCAGATACATTTAAGATGCTGTTAGTACCACTTACCTGTTGTGTTATAGCGCCTTTAAAATGTACTTTACCCTAAAGCACTCCAGTACTGCTCAATGTATCGTTACTTCTTAAATGTTAATGTTTTACTGTTTAATAATTTATATAGTACATTTTATTTTTTTCCCTTGCACTCGGTGAGCAAAGCCACTGGGTAATCAGCTAGTAATATATAAAAACATTTTAAAGTCCCTTTGTCTCAAGATCCCAAGGGTACAATGGGGAAAAGATCTTTCACTTAACATCTCTGAAAGAAAGTGGAAGGCAGCCATACATAGAATACATTCCAGCTCCATATGTGCAAAGCACTCAATCATCCAACTTAAAATCTTTCATGCACATTTATCTTGTTTAAATTTGGCCAAAATGTATCCAGACCATGACTTAACCTGTGAATGTTGCAATTTAGCTCCAGGCTCACTAGCCACATGTTTTGGGTGTGCACCAAATTAACATCTTTCTGGACAAAAATCTTTGCATGTCTATAAAACAGCCTTGGTGTCACAATCACTCCTAATCCATTAACAGCTGTTTTTTGGTGTACTCCAAGATGGTCTTAAAATGGAGAAGGACAAACTGTAACTGCCTTTACTTTACTATTAGCACGTAGACTTATCTCACTCAACCACTTTTAAGTCAGTGGGTAACTGATGAGGTGGCGCCGTGGTAGCGCTGCTGCCTCTCAGTAAGGAGACCTGGGTTTGCTTCCCGGGTCCCCCCTGCATGGGGTTTGCGTGTTTTCCCCGTGTCTGCGTGGATTTCCTCCCACAGTCTGAAGACATGCAGGTTAGGTGCATTGGCGATACTAAATTATCCCTAGTGTGTGTGCCCTGCAGTGGGCTGGCGCCCTGCCCGGGATTTGTTCCTGCATTGCGCCCTGGGATTGGCTCCAGCAGACCCTCGTGACCCTGTGTTAGGATATAGCGGGTTGGATAATGGATGGATGGGTAACTGATGTCCTATACTATTTGAAATTGGAAAAAATGAAATTCTCACTTAGTGCATCTGTTCAAAACTTTTTTAAAATATAATGAGATCTAATTAATAACATTTTAGAATAAACATTTATTTCAGGGAAGAGAACATTTAACTAAACTCTTAAAACAGCTGAAAGGATGTAATGAATTCAAACATAGACCATTTTTATACTTTATCTAGGTTGATGTATTATTATTAATAAAGAATAATTCTATATTTCAACGCTCGATACTAAATATGTCCACCGTACAAATGACCATTTTTCCTTAATATGCCGACAGTCCTTTTCCCGGGCCTACCGCTATGCACTTTCTGTACAGCAGGTGGCGCTCCTTTTGTTGCTCATATTGGGATATTGGACGCCCTCACGATTTGGCGCTGGAAAGTTCCAGCAAAAAATGCTTGACGTCCCGTAAGAACTCCAAAAACGACCGTTTTCGTATACTGTACACTGCACTAATAATCACCCTCGTCTTCCACAGAATGATTTATGTTTTAAATAAAAGATTAGATATTTTTATATTGGCAGAGCGGACTTGAATTTGCAGAATATCGTTTTATGCATATCGGAATTTCAATTCACAAATCTTATCTTATTCATTAGTCAGTTCCAAACATATGCATATAATCCGCACTTTAATGCCGTATGTGCCATAATTACATTTACCTCCATTCAAATTACGTGTCACGGTGTTATTTATTTATGTCGTGGAATGTGATTTTTTTTCTTTTCTATAAATGCCACCACACTTTATTTTTAAAAAGAATGGCGATTCTGCAACAGTGCATTTTTTTTAAATCAACGCTCAATATTGGCAGGTTGTGTACATTGTAATAATGTGCACATCCTAAAAGAACGAATTCGACGAAGTGACGCGCTGATTCATTTTGAAAACGGAGACTAGTTCATCAATATGGAGGACTATTAAAATTAAATAAATAAATAAATAAATAAATGCGTAAATAAATAAAAGTACTGTGAAATGTGAGCAGAAATAAATAAATGTATCATGAAATGAAGCCTTAATAAGGAAATGTATCATGAACTGCGGGTATAAATAAATAAATGTGTCACGAAACATGTTTTTGTTGCTTATTTATTTATTTCATTTTGTCCGTAACGTTCCTGCAAACCGTCATGAAATACGACTTGAAATAAAACTGTCACTTTCACTCGTCAAAGTTGAGAGGGTGGGCTCTAACACGCCCTCTAGTTACTGATTGGTGAATCGATAGCACAAGAATTAATTAGAAAAATGCTTACTACTGCCGATGAAATGGACTCTGCCGAAGATATTACGTATTTCAGAGAGAGAACTGAAGATTTATCGGAAGAAATTACAATGTTGGCGGCCCTTTTAGATGAAACTATTTTTGAAATTATCGAAGAACAGGTGGAACGGACTCTACTGCACTCCAGTTCAGGTGACGCAGTTCCCTGCTCTGGACGTCCATCCTTTGACATTCCAGCTGAGTCAATAGAACTCCTTCTGTTATGCGGTTTAAAAGTACGACAGATTGCAGATCTATATGGTGTTTCAGTTGTTTGAAAAAGTAGCTGCGAATATGCACCTGACGTTATACTCGTAAAACAAGGGTCAAATACTCAGTTCAAAATATTAGTTGGAGCTGCTTTGGGCATTCCATGTCAAAGTACCTAAACTAATACAGCCGTTGCAGCTTACCGTATACTGTATCAAACTGGCTCATTCGCCTTGTGATCGTCTTCTCCGAAACACCATATAGATCTGTAATCTGTCGTACTTTTAAACCACATAACAGAAGGTGTTTTATTGACTCAGCTGGAATGTCAAAGGATGGACGTCCAGAGCAGGGAACTGCGTCACCTGAACTGGAGTGTAGTAGAGTCCGTTCCACCTGTTCTT
Source organism: Polypterus bichir lapradei (assembly GCA_026402145.1). Classification (NCBI taxonomy): domain Eukaryota; kingdom Metazoa; phylum Chordata; class Cladistia; order Polypteriformes; family Polypteridae; genus Polypterus; species Polypterus bichir. The sequence goes on from JANRMT010027041.1 coordinate 76,799,594, forward strand.
CATTGAAAATAGTTTCATCTACATCGGAGTCTAAAAGGGCCGCTAACATTGTAATTTCTTCCGATAAATCTTCAATTCTCTCTCTGAAATACGTAATATCTTCGGCAGAATCATTTCATCGGCAGTAGTAAGCATTTTTCTAATTAATTCTTGTGCTATTGATTCACCAATCAGTAACTAGAGGGCGTGTTAGAGCCCACCCTCTCAACTTTGACGAGTGAAAGTGACAGTTTTATTTCAAGTCGTATTTCATGACGGTTTGCAGGAATGTTACGGACAAAATGAAATAAATAAATAAGCAACAAAAACATGTTTCGTGAGACATTTGTTTATTTATGCTCTCATTTCATGATACATTTATTTATTAAGGCTTAATTTCATTATGCATTTATTTATTTATGCTTACATTTCACAGTACTTTTATTTATTTGCGCATTTATTTATTTATTTCATTTTGTCCGAAATAGTCCTCCATACACACCCAATGCTGCACGGCGCAGTCCAAGGTTTCTTTATTCGTTTCCTCTCCAGATACGACACGGGCCCTTAAAAAGTAATATGCACACTTTCGAGTGGAAAAAAGCAGCTCATACAAGTGTACTAAAGAAAGATGTAATAATTGATGCCAAGATTAACATTCCGTTGATATTGCAAATAACTTTATATATGTACTGCTCTGACAGCGAACAGCTATGGTGTCGCTCCGACTCCACCGGTATCAGTATTACTTATTCCACTTTAACGCACCATTGGAACACAAAGACTTACTCAGCCGAGGCTTTCTTGTACGTAGGTTTCAGTCAAAAAAATGTTAACTATAAAAATTGTCCCCTCTTCCACAGCTCACTCTCTTTCTCCTGCAGGGTATATCGGCAGGTAAGCTACTGAGGACGCGCCATGAACAGACTAGTACTCTGACACATGCAGGGCCCAGGTAGCCTGTTCAGCCTCCGGGAATTAGATGACTCTTTTAATTAACCTACTGTGTAAAAACCATTTCATTTGGACGGTACATATAATAAAATCCATAATTAATTTAGAGCTGAATAATATTTACAGTTTGTATATTACGTATTACTTACAGTCAACTGCAGAATGCCCCAGAATTCTTTGTGTCTCATGCAAATGACTGTTGATTTTCTTTCAACTAAGGTAACAGGCATTTTGTTTCTGCACCTGAAAGAGATTGATGTGAAGTCCGTTATTGAACTATTATAATGGTATGTGTTCAACATATTAAAAGTTGATCTTTGAGACATTGTACCCCAGTTTTTCTCTTATGTAGGAAAATTAATTTTTGGTGTTGATAAAGCCCATTGGTAGATTTGTGGCTACCTCAAAATTCAATATCTAAAGTCTGTTCAGTATTTTTGAGTTACCAACAAATGTGAAGATTATTCCTCAAGTAATTTCCTTTGGGATTAATACATTTTTCTGATTCTGATTTTTTTCTTTTTCTGATTTCACTCATTATCTATACCCACTCTATATAAAACTACAGGCTGAATTTTTTTCCAAATGAATCTTACTGAATATAATTACTCAAAACATTACACAATTTGATTTTTTTTTAATGTAGTTATTACTTGAATTATCAGTAGAGAATTGCTATATACAAACAACAAACCTTAAGCATAGAAACAACTTTCAGCATAAAAAATACACCCGAGTATACTTTAGAATGTAAACTAATTAGCATAATACCATGAGAATTATGGGAGTTCTCAAAGTACTAATATTCTCAAAGTACTAATATATTATGAAATATAATTTTGGAGTAAGGTTAGTGTTTCAATGTCATTTGATATGTTTTCATATAGAAGCAAAAAGTCAATGGATCAAAGTAAATATAAATAGGTAAAATAACTATAAATGGGTTAAAAGAACCATATTCCTCTGAATCTTCACCGTAGACCAAGGTTTTAGTTTGAAGAACTTTTGAATTTTTGCAGTAGACAAAATTAGACGTTGTTAGGCAGTAAAATGTAAGTATCTGGGGACAGATTTTCCTCTGTCTTGTTATTTGTGGGTTTAGATTAAATCAATGGTGTTTCATTTTGTGTGGGAGGGCAGGTATGAGAGGACAAGAAGGTTTATATGGAACAATGTGTGGAAAATGGAGGTGGGGATATCATAGACATTCAGCTAGAGATGGGCTGTGTTTTTACACCTTTGTGCAAGGCTTTGAATTTGGACTTTGTACACAAATTTCAATTTGTTTGGCTCTTTGGTTCACATCAGTAACGAAGACTCTGATAGTGTTTAAAATCTGAAACCAAAAGCAGATGAGAGACCAGGAGGCTATGAATGAATATGCTGCAAAATTGAAAACAAAGTACAGGGAATTTGCAGATGTTACTTTGTGCTGTAAACAGAAAAAAACTTGTACAAGGCTGTCAGGCGTACAATGGAGGAGGTGGCAGACTCTGACAATAAAGTCTGAAGTGGGTTTAAGGAAAACGGTACAGCCAAAAAGGCTGAAAAAATATTTTAAAGGATTTAAACTGGATGATGGTGAGGGGGAAATTATGTGTGAGGGAAAGGATGTATTGGCAAGGTCGACGCAGAAAAGGATATGTCCAAGACCAGACTGTGCCCGGGTGAAGACAATCAGACTTGTGTTTTGGAAGCACAGGTGGACACCAGAAGTGTGGGTGAATGTGAAACGATTATTGATGATAGTAACAGATTTCATTTTTGTCATATCTGTTTATTTTGAAAAGGAGGGACTAGCTAGAAATGGCAGAGTTTCACAGGAGGCCTTTTTGATATGGCTTGTTATTTGTCTATCAAAGAAGTACATTTGGAATGCCAGGTGTATCCTAATAAGGAGGTTTGTGACCAGAGATTGTGCCATGTGTAAAGAAGATTTTGCAAAACAACTTCAAAAGGAAAATAAGGAGAGAGATTGAGAAGTGGGGTTTCACAGCTGCTGCTGCTGCTGCTAAGGAGAGATGAAAGGGCTAGTGGAAATTGGGGAATGAGGAATAAGACTTTAATGGGAATTGATTTTAAAAATCCAAAACGTACGTCCAATGTATTGGAGGGATGATGGTTTCAGTTAAGAGATGGAAATGGAAAATGTTTGTGTATGATACAGTGGTGTGAAAAACTATTTGCCCCCTTCCTGATTTCTCATTCTTTTGCATGTTTGTCACACAAAATGTTTTTCTGATCATCAAACACATGTAACCATTAGTCAAATATAACACAAGTAAACACAAAATGCAGTTTTTAAATGATGGTTTTTATTATTTAGGGAGAAAAAAAAATCCAAACCTACATGGCCCTGTGTGAAAAAGTAATTGCCCCATTGTTAAAAAATAACCTAACTGTGGTGTATCACACCTGAGTTCAATTTCCGTAGCCACCCCCAGGCCTGATTACTGCCACACCTGTTTCAATCAAGAAATCACTTAAATAGGAGCTGCCTGACACAGAGAAGTAGACCAAAAGCACCTCAAAAGCTAGACATCATGCCAAGATCCAAAGAAATTCAGGAACAAATGAGAACAGAAGTAATTGAGATCTATCAGTCTGGTAAAGGTTATAAAGCCATTTCTAAAGCTTTGGGACTCCAGCGAACCACAGTGAGAGCCATTATCCACAAATGGCAAAAACATGGAACAGTGGTGAACCTTCCCAGGAGTGGCCGGCCGACCAAAATTACCCCAAGAGCGCAGAGACGACTCATCCGAAAGGTCACAAAAGACCCCAGGACAACGTCTAACGAACTGCAGGCCTCACTTGCCTCAATTAAGGTCAGTGTTCACGACTCCACCATAAGAAAGAGACTGGGCAAAAACGGCCTGCATGGCAGATTTCCAAGACGCAAACCACTGTTAAGCAAAAAGAACATTAGGGCTCGTCTCAATTTTGCTAAGAAACATCTCAATGATTGCCAAGACGTTTGGGAAAATACCTTGTGGACTGATGAGACAAAAGTTGAACTTTTTGGAAGGCAAATGTCCCGTTACATCTGGCGTAAAAGGAACACAGCATTTCAGAAAAAGAACATCATACCAACAGTAAAATATGGTGGTGGTAGTGTGATGGTCTGGGGTTGTTTTGCTGCTTCTGGACCTGGAAGGCTTGCTGTGATAGATGGAACCATGAATTCTACTGTCTACCAAAAAATCCTGAAGGAGAATGTCCGGCCATCTGTTCGTCAACTCAAGCTGAAGCGATCTTGGGTGCTGCAATAGGACAATGACCCAAAACACACCAGCAAATCCACCTCTGAATGGCTGAAGAAAAACAAAATGAAGACTTTGGAGTGGCCTAGTCAAAGTCCTGACCTGAATCCAATTGAGATGCTATGGCATGACATTAAAAAGGCGGTTCATGCTAGAAAACCCTCAAATAAAGCTGAATTACAACAATTCTGCAAAGATGAGTGGGCCAAAATTCCTCCAGAGCGCTGTAAAAGACTCATTGCAAGTTATCGCAAACGCTTAATTGCAGTTATTGCTGCTAAGGGTGGCCCAACCAGTTATTAGGTTCAGGGGGCAATTACTTTTTCACACAGGGCCATGTAGGTTTGGATTTTTTTTTCTCCCTAAATAATAAAAACCATCATTTAAAAACTGCATTTTCTGTTTACTTGTGTTATATTTGACTAATGGTTAAATGTGTTTGATGATCAGAAACATTTTGTGTGACAAACATGCAAAAGAATAAGAAATCAGGAAGGGGGCAAATAGTTTTTCACACCACTGTATATGGTAAAATGATATTGTTGTGGATTGTATTTTGTACTGTGTAAAGAGAGTCCAGATTTTGAGCATTGGAACAGTTAAGAACAAATCATCAGGACATTTATACTACATCAAAACATACCTGTTGGTAAGACCACCAATAGCTTTTGTCAGTGTGTATTTTTACTTTTCATGAAGGAAAATGCAGATTATTTATTTAATGAGAGTGTTACTATCAAGTTTGTAGATTAAGAGCAGTGCTTTTAAAACTGACCTAATCCAAGTCATATAATATATTAGTCTTATGGACTATGGCCCTTTTTACTCAACACTTTCATTGTAGACACATTATGCATTTCTCATGTCAGAGTTTCTCAGGGTCTGCTGGTACTGTCACCATTCATTAAGGTGTATCTGTAAATTTCTGTGATTTTTGTCCTTTCCTTATATAAGACTAGGGGGCTTTGCTTGCCCACCTCCGGGTTTGGTTTACCAGATATACAATTTAAAATTGTATACAATTTACAATTTAATGAGACCGTTATTTTCATGGGAATTGTTACATATGCATTATTTTCACTTTTACAGGCAGTCCCCAGGTTACGTACACGATAGGGTCTGTAGGTTTGTACTTAAGTTGAATTTGTATGTAAGTCAGAACAGGTACATTATTTTAATAAATGCTATTGTTGACCGATTGTAACCAAGTGCTCTGCCAATGAATGATGGAGTTTCACCCCTCTCTGACCTTTTTATTATTTCTACTTATTTTCAATGGTGATGGTTTTTCTCTTCTTTACTGTATCACCAACTCTTGCATCAGATTTGTGTTTCATAGACATTCTTGAAGGGTGAAGACAAAAGGTTAAGATGAGCTCTTCTGCACAGCGCTATACTTGCTGTCACAGCAGGAAGGCACCCATCGTCAACACGTCTGATGTACTGACAAGAGACAACCTCCTGTTATACGCGTAACAGTACAAGCAGGCTTGCTATTGAAAATGACTGGGGTTCAGCAAGGGGGGGTTCATCACTTGTCCACCTCACAGTTACCTTCACTACAGTATGCTGCCTGCAGCGTCTGCCCACAGAGAACGAACACGGTACAGCCAAAGGCAGGTAGTGAATCGCCCAACCCCAATTCAACAGGCAGCCATCTGAGGCACACTACAATGATACCCCCCCGCCACCCCGTTCAGCCACAACCGGGTCACCGCTTGCAGCATTGTTTGCTGGGCAGGCAGTGAAATGCCCCCCTCCGCTCCATTCAGCGTCCAGTCTGGAGCAGTAGCTGCGGCGGTGTAGTGGGTGGGCAGCGAACCATCATCCTGCACACGAGCGATAGCTGTAGCCCCGGTGACTTTGGACCACGGGTCACTGCTTGCCGTCGGGAGCCACCCGAGAGACACTACACTGCGCGAGCAGTGAAATTGCCTCCCTCCAGCCAACGCTTGCAGCATCCCCAGGCCAAAGATGATGGAGCGGCAGTTACTGAGGCGCATGTGTCGCAGCTGCGGCCTTGTTCATAAGTTGTAGGTTGGATGTCCATAACCTGGAGACTACCTGTACTTTAAAACTTTTGTAAAAACAATACTTGTCCTTTATTTCCGGCCCCGGGCGTGGCTAAATCTTTCTTGCAGGACGTATAACACTGCTCGTGTTGTGAAGGGGTGGCTGAACGCATGCTAAGGAGAAGCAGTTGGATCATCTGCTGGCTTCTTGCTGCTGCTGCTGGCGAGATGCGTGTTCTACTTGTCGCTTGTTGTTGTTTTAAGAGCTGGGAGCACATGATGTTTGTCTGCCAAAAGCAGACAAAGCAATTGGTTGGTCAGATGTCCGTGAACTTGTTTTAAATGTTGTCTCACTGTCTTGTCTTGCGTGACATTAAAGTGTCTCTTGCTGGACATCAAATTGTCTTTAAGTGACGTTAAAGTGTCTCTCATGGGACATCAAATTGTCTTCCGAGAAGATCACGTCTGCTGTCCCAAATCTCCCTCCCAGGATTTTTTTTTATAATAGAGAGACATGTTATGCACAGTACCTTCAGGATTGTGGCAACCTATTCTTTATTTCTTTTTTTCCTCCTTTAAAGAAATTTGTGTCCAATAAATTTAAGAAATACTTAAACAGCTATTCTTTCCTCACCACACAGAATGAACAGTTTTCCCCAAATTGTTAAACTTCTTGATGAAGTGTATAATGCTGTCACCAAAATGCATGACCTAAAAATGATGCTTATAAAAATCAAACAAGCCAAAAAAAATCCTTTAAGATAAATAACAAGTCATTTGAATATTAAGTTAAATTGTAATTCCATTTGCATACACCATACACCAAAAAAATCACATTCCTGTAATACAGGTATACAGTGATCCCTCGCTATATCGCGCTTCGACTTTCGCGGCTTCACTCCATCGCGGATTTTAAATGTAAGCATATCTAAATATATATCACGGATTTTTCACTGGTTCGCGGATTTCTGCGGACAATGGGTCTTTTAATTTATGGTACATGCTTCCTCAGTTTGTTTGCCCAGTTGATTTCATACAAGGGATGCTATTGGCGGATGGCTGAGAAGCTACCCAATCAGAGCACGCATTACATATTAAATAAAACTCCTCAATGATATACGATATGCTTCCCGCGCGGTGCTTCGCACACTTCAAAGCTCTAACAGCCCGTATTGATTTTTGATTGTTTGCTTTTCTCTGTCTCTCTCACTCTCTCTGACATTCTCTGCTCCTGACGGAGGGGGTGTGAGCAGAGGAGCTGTTTGCACAGAGGTTGTATGCTTAGAAGATACGGACGCTCCTGTAAAAAATGCTGAAAGACTACCTTCACATTGATCCTTTCATTGCGGCTGCTTTATCGCGGAGCTTCACATACATAAAAGCCTAACAGCCCTATTGATTTTTGATTGTTTACTTTTCTCTCTCTCTCTGACGTTCTCTGCTCCTGACGGCACTCCTTTGAAGAGGAAGATATGTTGGCATTCTTTTAATTTTGAGACGGAACTGCCATCTGTCTTGTCATTGAGCACAGTTTAAACTTTTGACTAAAGGGTGTTATTTCATGTCTAGAAGGCTCTAATAATGTTAAAAAAACGCATTTAGAAGGTCATAAACAGGTTTTCAATGCTCTAACTGCAAAAATATTAGATTTATAAATAAAGAATCCTACTTCGTGGAAATTCATTTATCTGTCTGGAGCGGATTAACCGTGATAAACAAGGGTTTACTGTATAACTGTGCGGAGAATATTTATAAACAGTGTGGGAGAGTTTCTAAGTTTAGTTTATGCTTAAAATACATAAAAATAGCCATACAAACATATGGTTTCTACTTCGCGGATTTTCACCTATCGCGGGGGGTTCTGGAACGCAACCCCCGCGATCGAGGAGGGATTACTGTAATATCCATTTAGATATCAGCATTTACAAGGTCAGTGTGAAAACCTAACCCTGAACTTAAATAAGGACAGGAGGTAACAGGAGAATCCAAAATATGATTGTGAACAAAACTTGTACTCATTTGGCAGATGTGAACTTTTTAAAAGTAAAATTGTCTGTGTAAAAAAGAGATATATTTATTCATAAAAACAACTCTGATTGCTCTGATACTGGTAAAAAGAAATTCTCGGCTAAAAGTATAAATCAGATACTCTGAGATCAGTGTCAAAGTTCCATCAAATAGGCTTTGCAACTCAAATTTGTTTAAATTCAGTGCATTATAATAACTGCTTTGAAATGCTTTGCTCATTTCAATTAAAAATAGCTTAGAAAGAAGCATAAGTCACTGTTTTTACGCTAGTGTATTGTTTGTGCAAGCTGCTCTTCTTCTTATGAAAACATTTATAAGCTTTGCCAAAAATTTTCAATTGTCATTTATCAAAGTGTGATTTATATTAATTTGATCTAATTATATATATTTTGGTATAAAAAATATATAAACAATACAATGTTGTTAAAATCACATATTACATTTTTAAAAGTACAGACAGAAAACTTTAACCATCCGTTTATTGGAGCAGCATTCAATGAATTGCTGGCACATTATGGTGTGATGTATTGGGCATATGGAGGAATTGTACACTACTGTATTGCATATACCATTTGAAGTATTACAGCCTAATGTATTTAGTTTGATAAATGTGAACACCAGATGAGATCATTTACTACAGAACACTAAAGCATTATAACTCAACTGCAGAATGCTGTAAAATCATTACAATGCTTACTTACCATGTCAATCAAGTGTTCAAAGTAAAGGTACATGTAACTTTACTTATATGAATTATTCAACAAATAAGTAAAGAAAAAAGCTTGCAAGTATTTGTTTTATTCATTGTTAAGAAATGGTTCAATATTCATTTTGCATATTTTTGTTATACTGTGCATATGTGCTATAAAAAGTATGTTGATGATACAGTAAGTTTTATTAATGAGGTCATTTATTAACACAAACAGCTGTGCCATAGTTTGATACAAATTTGGAATAGCCATACCATGATATTTATTTCACCACCAACCTCATTGTGTCAACTGCATAAGGAAGTGTTATTTGTTAGCACTGTATTAAAATGTATAATCTTCCAAAGTAGAGTGTGAAGAGTTATATATATTTTGGAAACATACTTCATTTATAATGTAAAAAGTTAATGTAATAACAAGCAAACCTTTAACAGTTCTAGTATTTAGCACCTTATAGGCAACTGTCTTTTTGCCACGTCTGTTTTCTAGTTGGGGTAACCAGGCTCTACCCTTTGATCCCATTGTCTTTTCAGCACATCATTTTCCTTTCAGCACAAGATGGTTCACTATTATACGAAGATGTCCTGCATGATCTTCATCTTGATCATCCAGTCTCTCCTCTTCTTAGTTGAATTTGTGTTGGGGTACCTTGGAAACTCAGTTACCCTTATTGCAGACTCATATAAAACACTCTTTGGAGCACTTGCCATCTGCCCAGAATTTGTGGTAATACGCAACATGAACAAACAATCTTCAGAACTATTTACCTATGGACTCAGGCGGACCAAAGTGATTTGCAAACTGTGCAGCAACTCTTTCTTCGTGGGGCTTTGTTTTAGTGTCATTGCGCTAGCTATTACAGCTCTCTTTCAACCGAAAAAAAATATGAATCCACTCCTGGGTTTGATTGTTGGGGCAAGCGGAATTGGAATCAACGTTCTGACAGCCATCATGGTCCAGTACAGCTGGTCCTGCAAGAAAGAGTCATACAACCCCAAGAAATCACAAAAACTGAATAGGATGGACTGTAAAAGTGGTGAGTTTAAAACTGTTGTTTAGTTTGGGGGTTTGAACGTAGTAACTACAGAATTAAAAAAAGAGTGTAGAATGAAATGTATAATAAATAGCATTACTGTGGAGTGTGAAGGTTCTCACCATGTTCATTGGACTCTCCTGCAGGAAATGTGGCTTCTTTTACACAGGATAAAGTTATTAAGTCAGGTTTAGTGGGGATTCAGATTTCCTTAGGTGAGTTATGTGTTTTTATCCTCGGTCCCATAATTTGAAATGGCTCATTTAACGGTCTTGGCTTGTGCTTAGTACTGGCAAACTTAAGTTTAGCATCCTATTTTATTAAACATCAAACTGAGGTTAAACAATGAGTAAATAAATGTTATATATATGGCAGTGGTTCTCAACCTGTGGGGTGGGCCCCCCTAGGGGGAAGTAACAAAAAGGGGGGCACAAAGATGTGAAAAAAAGAAAACAAGAATCAAAAACATGAACAAAAACATTAGATGAAACCAAAACAAATTAATTTAAACTACATTCTGATACAATAAATATAGAGTTAGATAAATGTTGATAAAATTTAAGTAGGTATAATTAAAATATGCATCTACATTTCAAAAAAATGTTAGGGGGGGGGGCGCGATTAAAACTGTTATGAAAACTCGGGTCGCAAATACTTAAAGGTTGAGAAACACTGATACATGGGTAAATCAAAAAGTGAAGGCAATTTGAAAATTACACTGTACCCACTACCCACTACTGATAACAGTACAACATATTAATGGAGGCTTATGGGTAGTTCAGACACACAGTGCAGTGTTAGTCTAGTTAAAGCCATGGTCAAATGAACATGGATGCCATGCTGCAGGACTGCATCATTGTTGAACAACATGCAGTAGTGAGATTTCTTTGAGCACAGTGAGTGAAACCTGCTGAAATTCACTGAAGGATGTTGGCTCGTGCAGATAGGTAAGCTGTTTGGGTACCCATCTTGCCCAAACATTACTACCCAAACATTACGGTGCCCCATCATACACTATGACATGTGCAGATACGTATCTGATATCCAATTGTTCAGCAACAGTGGACAACATAATCTCTCAGTGTAATCTGATGAAGGCACTCACCATGTCGAAGCAGGCTTGTGTGTGCTTCTTGTAGCCCACCCGGAAGTTGCCACACAGGCTCGTTAAGCCGTGCAGCTCCTGGCCACGGAGCACCACCAGAGATGAGCTCCATGATTATGGCCCCGATGTAACCCAGGGGGGCTGCCACCAAGTGTTCCGGGGGACGTAGTGTGCACCCCATGGCTGCTCCCCTGGAATCCACAGGACATATATAAATTGTAAAATGAAGTTGAAGGATTAACAGCCAGAACTACATGGCTTGGTGCAATGTGTTCTACGATACAAAGGGGACCCATATTGGGCAGATGTGGAAAAGCAAATATTGTATGAAAATGCCTGTTTTGTTCTAAATGACGAGGATTATATCCCTTGTCTTTCTCACTATTTATAATATAGAATATTGTGGTGGCTGCACAAAATCACACCAATTTTGCCAGTAAAAGATTCAGGGGTGATCACCCCATTTTAAATACATTAGAAGATTTAGGCCAATACGCAGTGCATGCATTGGCACTGGAAAGAGCGATGTAGTAAATGCAAAAGCATTGTGTCATGATGTTTTAGTGACAAAGCTCTGATATTTGGGAGACAGAGCATGGCATTTCAATATTTTTAAAAAATACATGTTAAAAATGCATAATTTCTTTTTAGATTAGATTAAATTAAATAGAGAAAATGTTATTAATCCCATGGGGAAATTCAAATGCAGACAGCAGCAGAAACATAAAAAGCAACGATACAGACTCACAGGACTGTATTGATGGCCAATCAGTCACAAATAAATTAATACACTTAACAAGTAGATTAGGAAGAAGGATTTAACTTACAGTATACTAATGGGCACAAAAGCCCTCTATTGGCACTTCCTAGCACACCGTGGTGGAATGAGCATCATTTCCTAAATGTACTCCAAAGAGAGTGCCACCTGTTGGGGATAGAGAGGATTTTCCATGATGGCATCCAATTTTGCCATTACCCTCTTTTCTACAAAGACTTCCTACGTGTTCAGGGTTCAACCTGTGATAGAGCAGGCGTTCCTGGCAAGTTTGTTCAGGTATTGTGCTTCTTTTGAGCTTAAGTTGCTTCCCCAGGAGAGTGCAGCATAGAACACCACACTGGCTACTATGGACTGGTAGAACATTTCCAACACCCTGCTGCACAAATCAAGAGACCTGAGTCTCATTTACAGGTACAGTCTGCCTTGGCACTTCTTGTATAGCGCCACTGTGTTGTCAGGCCAGTCCAGTTTGTTATTTATGTGAACCTCCAGGCACTGCCCCCTAAAATGGTGACTAGTCACAGATGCTTCTTGGCACATCAGAAGTCCACCAACAGTTCTTTTGTCTTCACTACAAGACAAAGTCATCCACAACCTTCCTGTACTCTTACTCATTGCCATTATAAATGCAATCTGTGTTGAACGAGTCATCTGAGAATTTCTTTAGATGGTAAGCTCTGGTATTGTGCCAAAGTCTGTTGCGTAGAGGGTAAACAGGAAGGGAGACAGGGCAGTTTCATGAGATCCACCAGTATTACACAGCATCATTTCTGACATGCTGTCCGTCAGCCTCACAAACTGCTGTCTGTTGGTCTGGTAGTCTATGATCCAGTAGGTTGTTGAAGCATCAAGATTTAAAGCCTTGAGCTTTTTCTCCAGTTGGTGAGGCAGTGTAGTGTTGAAAGCACTGGAAAAAGTCAAAGAACATTATCCTGATTGTACAAGTTGGAGCAGGCTCTGTGGAGCATGTAGATGAGAGCATCCTTCACATCTATATATACTTGACAGACAAACTACAGAGGATCTAAATGTTCTAAAACCAGGGATCAAAGTTGTTTTTTGACCAACCTATCAAAGGTCTTCATATGATGTATGAAGTAACAGCAACTGGTCTGAAGTCGTTGGGATCACTTTAATGTCCTTTCTTTGGCACTAGGCTTATAACAGGATGTTTTCCACAGCTGGGCAGCCTTCTGCAAATTCATGTAAAGGAAGAACAGGTGCTGAAGGACCACACAGTGCTGGCTGGCACAAGTTTTCAGCATCCTGGGGCTGACTCCATCTGGCTCTGAAGCCCTGTTTATGCAGAGTTTTCTCAGCTCTGTCCTCACTTGATCAGCAGAGACTGTTCATATTGAGTTTCCACAGTTTACTTTAATCTGTTTAAATAGACTGCTTGGCAATATACAGTATTATCACATTGGGTGAGTTACAGCAGTATATTATATACACTTGCAATATAAAATTCAGTTTCTCACTGATTAGCATATTAGTGAAGTGTTAAACACTGCTACAGTAAAATGGGTTTTATTCCTAGCAGGTTCTGAAAATGACTAGATTGGATGATGGTTGAATAGAATTTATCCCCATCTGGAAAATTGCAATTTACTCATTTACAAATACTGCGGATGTTATTTCATTTCATTGTAGCCAGTACAAAGAGAACTGTCTGTTGTAGACTGTATTTTATGAAAAAAAGTCTGTATGGGTTGTTCAGTAGCTGAAGTGAAATTTTAACCAGGAGAACTCTTTTCTCATTTTCTCATGTCTTCAAAACATTTGGAGATTTTATCATTTCAAACAAGTCGTAACATGGTGCTCTGTTTTGTTAATTAGGTGCCAAGGTAGTAAGTGGCATAAACAATGAAAAGGTGGAGAAGAAGAGAAAAGCATTCAATGCAAAACGTAAGGATCTTGTTCTTGTCACAAATTTCTACTCCCTTTACAATATTTACAAGAATTGGCCATGTTGCAATGGGTGATTTCTTAGCTTTGGACATATTAATGTTTTTCTTTTTATTCCTAGGATTTCTGTTACACATTTTTGGAGATACACTCATTTCTGCTGGAGTAATAGTGAGTTCTGGTATATTCTACTTTTTGCCTCTGGAACCAAAAGCCCAATGTAATTGGAAGTGTTATGTGGATCCTGGTGTCATACTCGTTACAGTTGTCATTAGAGTAATGCTCCTCTATCCTGCCCTTAAAGTATATGTAACCAACTTGATGCAGATGCCACCTGAAGGAGTTCAAGTGGATAAGATTTGTAAGTAGTTAGAAGTATTTTAAAACTAATTTTGAATACTCAAGGATGATTACATGACCAGGCACACAGCAAACAATTTGGACAATTACTACTAAGGGATCTAAACAATCCATGTAAAGTATAACTCTTAGACTGGTGAAAGCCACTTTCCTCAGACTGATTTTCAGAAATGACACAAAAAGGTGCTTATATATACTGTATATCTATTACTTAAAACACTATATGTCAAAAACTATGATATCATCTATGGCTTAGCACCCAGTTTTCATCTAAGAGAGAACCAACTTAATGGAAAGAATGTAACCCCAACTTTTAGCTTTCAAATATGGGAAATGAATGCCATGCAACAGTGTCTCCAGGGGTCACCGAATTCACCAGTACCCCCTTTATGACCCTCCAAAGTATATGCTTCAGCTTTACAAAAAAGCAACACAACCTGAATGAACAATCTTGGAAGCATTTAAATCTCAAAGATACAGTATTTCAAAAACATATAGAGGTGTGGGAAATAACAGGTTCTGTTTGCCTGAACAGTTTGTCCCCATCAAAATGTCCCTTATGATTTAATGTTTGACTATGCAAAAGGGTGATATATGTATTGCATTAGTAGAGGAATGTCCCACTTGCATTTCTACCTTTGTGAGAAAGGGTATTGTAAGGAAGACTGTTTAGTGTATCGATCTGTTTAATGTGCCTGCCAATGTCAGCTTCCTGAACGGAGAATGCTTTGTGAATCAAATCATCCAAGCAGATCATAAGAAATGGAAATCTGCTAAGTGTTCATGATTTGTTGGGTCTGCCACAAAAAAGACATTCTGTGAAGTTGAACAGTTCAGGTACCATGCTACAGTATCTGCCAACACAGCACACATTTCTTCAGGAAGTTAAACTACCATGTTTAGCAGACAGGGCACATTTTTGCTCATTGGTCTGGAAGTCTGTAAAAATCTCAAGTAACAATACTTAGCCATTGTACATCAGATCCTAGCAAGGACACAGAGTGCTATGACAAGGAGCTGGTTGTCTCCATTTTTCTCACTGGGTGTAGAATTGATGTCCACTCTAATGTGTACAGTTTGGTGTAGGTAAGACCCATATCTACATCCTGACCTTATGGTTCTAAGCACAAGTGTCTATACTTGAGTGGGAACTAACCCCGGTTGGGTATAAGTATGTTGTAAACCACATTCATGCACACATCTACACTCACTCAGTGTTTTTTGAATGTGGGTGGAAAAATGGAATTCCCCAAGAATGACAAATTCAGAAAGGAGAGAATGTGCAAGACTACCCATAAACAGTACTTGAGCCAGATTTTAAAACTAGGACTCTAAAGCTGTAAGGTAGAATTGGTAACCACTACACTGCCAGGCTAGCTACATATTTTTCATTTTGGTTATGATAAAGTACATGCTTTCCAGGTTTAGTCTCATTTCACAGTGTTGTCACTTCTTGCTCATAACAGCTTGTAGTGCATGGCTGCTTAGCTGCTTTTTTTATTTAATATAGTTTAAATTCCTGGAGCCTCATGTATAAACGGTGAATATGCACAAAGATGTTGCATATGCCTGTATCCACGCTAACTTCAAGATATGTAAAATATAAACTTGCGTACGCACTTTTTTGCTCGGTTTTGCACACTGGCGGCACCCAGCGTCAAAGCAGTGCTGCTGTTCCTATCTCATTTACCTTTCTTTTTCATATCCGCATCCATGACACAGGCATTATCAAATACAATGAAATTAACTGCATATCGTTCACAAATTTAATTCACTGATTGCAATCAATCTGTAACAATATAATGCTGCATGGAATGGCCAAACTATTTATTCCAACTACCATGGCTGCTTTAGCTTTTTTACAAGGCATCTCATATGGAAGAATTAGAATACAGCACGTATTTATAGATGATGATGATGACTAAGTCGATGTCGATTTCCATGCCATGTAAAGTACCTATCTATACCATAGAGAAATAAGTATTCAAGAAGCTGTTAAGAGCACTGAATACAAAATACGGGTTGTCCAGCAGCAAATACAGTACTTACTATATTGGCAACTGTTACAAAGTAAATCCTTACACATCATACAGACTGGTAATAAGAAGAAAATGCATGTAAATGTAAATACATAATAAAAAATGATTGCAAATGATGTAAACCAGGGGTACTCAGTTTTTGAATGCCGGTCCACATTCAGTTCGCCACCAACCATCGGGGTCCGCTATAGCCAGGTTTACTGTGTAGGTCTGTAGGTATAGGTGTAGTTCTGTAGGAGGCTAGTAATAGATTCAACGCAAATGATAAAATTTTTACAGAAGACCAAGACATGCACAAAACATGGAAAACAATTCAAAAAAGTCACATGACTACTTGCAATTAACACACCAATTACAACAGTAGGTACGTAAATGATTGTCACTCAGTGTGAAGTGTGAAACTGTTGTTTCGACTTCATAATGGCAGCTTACTTCGGTGAGTAACCAGTCAGTGCAATTCTCATTGCATTCCTGAGGTTCTGGTCGGTAATTACACTTCGATATTTCGTCTTGATAGTGTTCATAGTGGAGAACGCACACTCACAAGAATATGTTGAACCAAACATAGTGAGCACGGAAATCGCCAGTTTCTTTGCAGCAGGATACTGAGAATCTGGAACAAACTTTGACAAAAAATTGTTATGCCGACTTCGTTCAATTTTGCTTTCAAAACGTGAGAAGCTTGCAAATCAGCAGTGACGGGTTTGAGTTCGGAAAAATGGAGGCAGCCACAGATGTCCATTCACCGTCAGGCTGGACAATGAAAGGATCAGCAACAAACAAAAACACAGGCTTCAGTTTCTGAAATCCGTAAAACGTTCATCAAACTCGACCTCCAAATGATGTAGAAATGTGGAAATCAACTGAAAACATGCCTGTTGATCAGCTGTCATGCAGCTCTTCAAGTTTGGGATTATGCAGCATCTTGCCACCTTCCAAGTCATTGATGAAAATGCTCAGTTTTGTTTCAAAGGCACAACATTTTTCTTGCAATTCGACAACGGTTTTGTCTGCACCCTGAAGTGACAAATTCAGCGTATTTATATGTCCCATAATAACAAGAAATGCCAGCAGTGCGACTTTGTCACTGTCTTGAATAAATGTTAAAAATTCTGCAGCTTTCTTTGTTTTCAAGGACTGCAGGAAGTCAGCTACATCTTCACGGAGATTCCTGAACCTTTCCAACACACGGCCCTTGCTTAACCATCTGACGTCATTGTGAAGCAGCAAATCTCCAAATTCTGCAGACATCTCTTCAAGAAAAGAACGAAACAGACGATGCTGCAGAGACAAATTACATTGTAAAAAATTCAGTAATTTCACAAGAGTAGACATCACTTCCGCCAGTTCGTCACAAAGTTTTGAACAGAGGGCTGACTGATGAATGATGCAGTAATAAGCAATAAGGTTGGGCTGAAGTGCCTTCATACGAGTGACAAGTCCTCTATCTTTACCAGTCATTGCTGGTGCCCCGTCTGTTGTAAGGGAAACCATTTTTATTACATCCAATCCAGCTGCGTGCATAAACTGCGATAATGCTGAAAACACGTCCTCACCGCGGGTCTGTTTTGCTAGCGGTAGTAATGTCAGAAACTCTTCAACAAAATTATGGCCATCAAAAAATCTTGTGAACACGCAGAGTTGAGACATGTCAGTTTTATCAGTGGATTCATCGCACGCAAGAGCAAACAATTCAGCCTGTTTAAGATCTGATATTAACTGACCACTGACATTGTCAGAAAGGTCATCTGCACGACGACTAGCAGTACTGTCTGATAATGGTATCTGCTGAATCAGTTCAACACACTTTTTGTCGCTAAACAGAACCGAAGAAGCAGACATCATGCATTCTTTAACAACCTCTGCATCAGTAAATGCTTTCATATGTCTGCCAAGAACCCAAACAATGCGTAGTGAAGCTTCTGTAACATTTGATTGTATGGTGGTCGCTTTCGTCATCAGCGATGAACTCGCTACCAATGACGACTTAAGGGCGTCGATCTTATGCGAACGGAGCTCTGACTTTGGTGGATAATTTGCATTGTAGTACTCGGCGTGTTACGTCTCAAAATGTCGTTTTACATTGCTGCATTTAATCCGCTTCAGACTTACGTAGAAGACAGTCGCAGTCCACCAAAAACGTCTTGGCGGTCTGGATTGTGGACCACGGTCCACCGTTTGAGTACCCCTAATGTAAACCATAAAATATTGTGACAGATTAGGGCGCCATCGCTCCCTTGAACCCCTGTCCAAGACTCCAGACACCAGGAAAATGTCCAAAAGTTGACTTTATTTAGTAAAAACAGTGCACAAAGCACCCTCTCCTCCACTATACCATTAAACAAACCACAATAATAAATCGATAAACTCTCCACCACTCCCAGACGCGTGGGAGCTCCCACAGTCCTTTTATAGTTCGTGACCTGGAAGTGCTTCTTAACCTGCAGTCCATGTGACTTCCTAGCACTTCCGGGTCAAATCAAAACTCTACTTCGTCAGCCCTTAAGCACTTTATTTCTTCCGTCCTCGTGACCTGCAAGTACTTCCGGGCTGTAGGAAAACCAAATGTCTGTGTCTCCCTGCAGCGTCCCCTGGCGGCCTCGATGTTATCCAGCAGGGCTGTGTATTACAACTCCATAGTCCATGATGCCCTGCTGGAATTCGGGGCATCTCCACATTGCAGGGAGGGCTCCATCTGGCAGCTTGGGGGTCTTGGCCGGGATAAGCTGCCGGCCATAGTCCACAATATGTATAATATATATATATAATATACACATATACATGTATTATGATCTTTGATTTGTGAGGTAATGAATCAAAAGCTTCGCCTTTCCTTATGTAAAACAGTCCGAGAGAGAAAAAAAGCAGTATTGACTGAGTGGCAGGCACAGATGAAAGTAAGGAAAGCATGGAGTTGAAATTAATTCATGCAGTGGGTACTCAAAAATAAGCAGAGGAGATATAAAACAAAAATTTTACTTTGAGGCGGCAGTGCTATTCATGAAGTTGATACATTTTGGAAAAAAATGTTTCTTTTACTAATATATTATTATTGTGAGAAAATATACCAGGTTTTGGATTTTGTATAGAAATCGCACACATACAGTACATGTTTATATGATCTCCCATCTTTAAGGTGTTTGGAGAACATATCAGGACATATCGAATATCTCATTGTGTGTCAAAATAATCTCAATTTCAATTTAAGGTCATATCACAAAGCCCTACAATAATTATTCAAACGACACTTTAGTGTGCAACAAAAAATTGTAATTAAAAAACAGTAATACAAACACTAACCCAAAGACCCAAAGTAGTCTATGGTTATTACAGTCACATTTGATTCAATTTAATCTTGTATATGAAATCATATGTGGACAACTAAAAAGAATTGCACATAATATTCTGAAACCCAGTTGGTTCAATGTAAGTTTATATGGAGACATAGCCTATCCCAGCAGCTCTGGATGCATTTCAGGAAACAGTCCTAGATAGACTGCAAGTCTATCACTGGGACCAGTCATGTACACATCTATCTCGCTCAGGGCTATTGGGAATCACCAAGCCTCACCTGCACATCTTTGGAATAAGAAAGGACTACCCCAAGGAAAACCATAGACAAAGTAAAACGAACAATGACCAGATGCAAGGTTCAAGCCAATGGGGCCTGGATCAATCAGTCAATAGCACTACTCAATGTCCCCCTGTGCCTCACTAAATATAAAATAGAAGCAAAACAATACAGCAAAATAAATATAGGATTTGCATACATATAAGCACATTTTTTAATATTAAGAAACATAGCGATCTATATACTTTTTCAGCGGTGCTCTGAAGGATGAATCTAATAAGCTTCCAATTGATGAAAAATTTTGAAATGTTGAAAAGATCAGACTAACATAAGAATTCGTGGAACAGAATTAAAAAGTATCAAGCAGTTTATTCTGGCATATTGACTTTGTTGAGTAACAACTGCAATTTACTAAACATTTATTACTATAGTTTGTGCCAAAAATCATAGATATACATTTTAACTTTCCACATTGCTCCACAGAAGAAAAACAAAAGGATTCAGAGTCGTTAAAGAAAAAAATGAGTTAACAATAAAACTCAATGGGTTTACATTTCATTAGTATAAGAATAGTGAAAGTCTGACTGACCTAGGCCACCATGCTTCACACTTGCTTTCAAATCAGCAGCAATACTGTGTGTATGACTACTGTTAATGCAAAAGGTCTCAAATAAGCTAATGTTGTGCTTGCGAGTCAGGAGATTAGCTTGGTCAAGTCAGCAGTACAATAAGGAAAAGAAGTAGAAAATGGAAAATTATTAGTAATAAGCACATTTTAGTTTAAAAACAAACCAGTAATTTTTGCATTAAGAATAAATATGTGCTAAGGTAAAGTAAAGGATTTGTAGTTCAGTTGTAATCCCTTGTAATACAACGATAAAATCTGCGGAATATAAAAATATTGTAGCATCAACAGCTCACTAAACAAAGCAATGAGAAAAACATTTCCGTTGGTATTAAATTCTGAGCTATAAGGGATATCCCATACACCAGGCTCCTGCTGTTGCATGCAGTTCAAAACCTGAATATTATCATGGATGAAAATGTGTGTTTTCCTTTGATTACAAGCACAGTAAGGAGGAGTTGTTAGTAATAGACTAATGATCAAATATGAACTGAATGTAAACACAGAACTTGAACAACAATGTTTGCTAGTAAATAAGAAAAATTTAAGCAAGCTCCACACACAATGCCCCCAAAAATAAAAAAAAAAATACTATCCTCCTCTCTATTTGGGTGCATTTGAAAGAGAGTTGAAGTGGGGCAACAACGTTTATAAGGTTATTAGAACAGCACAATTGAATGACAATGCCTAAAATATATAATCTGACAGATGCAACATCTACATTCAGTAAATTTATCATTTATGTTAATAAAAGGGTGTCTTGTGTGTCTGCCTGCTTGCTATGTCTCTGATATTCCAACAGATGGCACACCACAAACATTAACACTGCATTTACGAATCCAAATGGAATATAAAAAAGGCATACTGTATGCATTACATGGTGCACTGCAAACGTTAACGCTAAGGTCTACATTGATGACTTAGGCGGGTAGTACTGCTAGTGCATATGCATCTTTTTTAACAAAGGTGATTCTTTTTGATTTTTCAGGTGCAGACCTGATGAAGGTCACTGGTGTGCAGGGAATTCATGAGCTTCATGTATGGGAATTGGAGACGGACTGTAACATTGCCACTCTACATGTAAAGTGTGCAGACTCAGTTGCATATGAGAAATTGTGCTGTCAGACAAGAGAAATCTTTCACAAAGCTGGGGTCCATTCCATCACCATCCAGCCTGAAATGACCCATCAGGAAGAGCCAACAGAGGCTGTCCTCTCCTGTACAGCCCCCTGCCAGTTTAAGACATGTCAATCAATGATGTGCTGTGCGCTTTTCTCTGAACGTGGCAAAGGCCACAGCGAGGATAGCAGCTATCCAGCAGATGTTTCTCTTCCTAAGTCCAACATCCTGGGTAATGACGGCATAAATGTCACTCAACTCTAGGGGGTTTACTGCCTTTCTGTACTCTAGCTTCAGCCACCTTTTTCCTTGAGGTCTGTGAAAAGAAAGACCCTCAATTTGCATTCTGAATCTGTAATATTAGTGGTTCACAAGTCAAAGTGAATTAAAATTTTTATGTTTATATGATTTCAGATCACTTTAAATGTCTGTTTCATGGAGATCACCTTCTTTTGAGCAAAACATGACACAATTGTAATATACTGTATGTAATCTGGCCACATTCTCATTGAACCTTACAGTTAATTCACTGAACAATGGGAGCTTTCCAGTCTGAAAATTTATTGGTCTGTTCAAATTTTTTTTTCTTGTGCATAGCTGTCCAGCATACAATATATACTTACAGGTTTGTTGTGTCTAATTAAATTTTCCACTTAACCATTTTTTAAATAAAATGGTTTACAGGTGTACAGGTTTTTTATTATTATGTGTACAGAGTACAGTGAAATTATTACTTACTTATGCTCTAGCTTTATGATGAATGAGTACCACTAACTAGACATTTACAATGATCAGTTCATAAATATTAGGGCAATGCAGTCATACTGTTTAAGCACAGCAAGCTTACAGAACCCATGGGGAGCACATACCCTACTATGTTATTGGTTATAGATGTTAACAGTGTCATACCAAAACAGAACCAAAAGTAAAGTTACCCTTCTGTAACACCACCAGCTTTAGTCTTGATGTTAATGTCACATGCATATCTTGTGTGGAATCATTTTAATTCAGTGGAACCATTTACAACTAAATAGTATGGAGTCAAATTTCATTTTTTGAAAAATCAGGAAGCAACAAAAACTAGGAGACTGTAATATCATGTAATGCCGCAGGAAAACCTGTAACCCTTCGAGTTGAAATGACAACAGTTCTCAGAGAAAAGCTGGTGTCTCTGTGGAAGTTCTTTCCTTATATTGGATTGTTAAATTGATTTAATGTGTGGGATCAAAAACACTTAAAAACCCAACACGGAGAAATGGTTCCACAACTAGCCTTAGCAGTAAAAGCCAAAAGCTTACACCACCCATGGTACAATTTCCATGGACATAACCACCTAATTTTAGCAATTCCTGGCCAGGGGTCAAGCTGGAACATTTATAGGAAAAGCTGGCACAGATCTAAAAAGATGTAAGGTCCCTTGCTGTAAGAGCCCCAGATCAGCAGGATGGTGCCCACCCACCCATTGGGGTTGGGATTGAAGCCTGGCTGTTGTGACAGAACACTTTCCTATGAGACGTACTTGAGATGTTTTCAAGTCATGTGTGCTGCCAGCAGGTGAAGATCAGAGAAACAGACTTTACATCTAGTTTGCCTCACTTGACCCACCAGCCTTGGTCAAGTGTTCAGAAAAGCATCCATCAGCAGTGCATTTGTGTAATGTGTAAAACTTGCCTGCACTGTATGATGCTTTGTGTTTTTTTATGTGGATGCCTGGATTTCTCTATTGCCACTCAACATGTAGGAATGAAAGGCAACCCTGTACAAATAAGTTGTGTTTAAAGGGAGTATGGGAAAGAACCAGGATGAGAGAAAAACAAACATGTAGGATGACTGCTGAAAGTTGGTGTGGGGATGAAATAAAGCCAGGTTGTAAAGCATTACAGTGGCTGTTTCAAATGGAGGATTACATTCTAAAGTAGCCCCTGAGAATGGGAACGGAAGCGTGCTTATGAAGTTCAGTGTGGTCTAATCAGGTATTTGTCTCCTTGGGAAAGGAACTGATAGGAACTGTAGAATCTAGTTTGAAGGATGTGCTTCTTGAGCCGACAGAGTCCTAGACTCTGCATATGTTACAAGTGTTACTGGGGACTGGTGTTATACATCTTAAAAGGGTTGCACTATGTGCCTTGTTCACTAAACTGCATTGTCCTTTATATACAACTATACCAAGTTAGTGTGTACTTTAAAATCTGAGGGATTTTTATTTGGCCTTTTCACTGAAACAAATATTGTAAATATAACCATACTACATTTTATGCATATCAAGACACATCACAAGGTATTTGCAGCTGAGTCAAGTTCATAGTGGACGGGAATGAACCCACCCTAGGAAGTCTGTGTGCAATACCTATGTGTTATTAACTGGAGTTTCCTTCAAGCCAAAAATAATATTGAGGCCTTCAAAAGTTGCTCCTCAAGCAGGCCTGGCTCACTTGACTTCTGCCATGCCCATGAGTATACTTACTGGCTTCAGCTGGAGCAGACCCAAAAAATAGCTATAAATAAATATGACAAAAGCCTAACAATCATCAACCCTCGGCTTAATTATAGAAAGTGCAGCAAAAACTTTTTATAAAAAAAGTAAAGAAAACTCTTTATAAATCAAGAGTTAATAACAAAAAAGGAAACAGCACAAATGTTCCAAAGAGCAAAAAAACAGGCATAAGGAGTTGACTGAAAGGTAATCAGCAGCAAACAAATTCCCAATCACAGTCCAGAAATCAGAATCCTTGAGTCAAACTGTAAAATAGTTAAAAAGTAAAAAAAAAACACTGCAGAACACTTGCAGAAACTTCTTAAACAACAAATGATACCCACTCCTGGTAATGTCAGGGGGATCCCGCCTCTTTGTGTTTCATCCACAAAGGACATGGAAGATAAAAACATGTATACAAGCAAAATAAAATACACGATAACTCAAAAACAACAAAATACATAATCTATAATTCCATAACACTGTGCAGAAGCAACCTAAACCACCAGGCCTGCCAAATGCAGGGGTTCTGCCAGACAAGCTTCAGCACCAGTAGCTTTGAAAAGACAAGGCAGGTGGGAAACATGATAGACCCAGTGTGACAAGTACAGTGTCAGGTCCAGTAACAGTCCCAGAAGCTATCCAGGAAAGCATGATCACTGGAGGCTGTGGGACCATTGAGAACTGGGAAGTATTGCATTCAGAGCTCATGGATCAGAAGCAAGGTGGTAAAGGAAACAACAATTACAATATGGCCTGACACAGAGGCACATGTTTGTCCACCATGGCTATGTAAGATGTTGAGGACATGAAAGTGGTGGTTCAGATAAACTTCCACATTGAACAACAAAGGTTGACCTAGCAGACATGGGTGGCAGATATACAGTAAAAGACCCCTGCATATTGGAGGTGGAATTTTTAGAGAACACCAGGGTGTATTTGGCCCATTTGGTGCCAGTAGGTGAGAAACAAAAATGTGTACTCTTCTGCTCCACTACTCAGTTAGGTTCCATTTTAAAGGGTGTTTCATAAAGTACACAGTTTTTGAACTGTGTGGGATTTTTTTGCTTGAAGGTTGTCAGCACTGTTCCTATCATTTTCGTTATCTATTATCACTCCAATTAGAAGACCATTTGTTGTTTTTCCATTTAGTAGCCATGGAGCAGTTCAGTATCGAGCAACGCATTCTTACTGTGAAAACTAATTACAAAAACGGGGAGTGCTACGCAGAGACTGTCCCAACCTTCGATCTTTGGATGTGACAATGCCCCTACCGCAACAACAGTTTCGAGGTTGGTACAGAAAATCGAAGAATCTGGGTCAGTTGCAACCAGAAAATCTCCCGGTCAAAACCGTAATGTTCGAATGCAACAACACTTTGAGGTAGGACAGGACAGTGTGATTGTGAGCCCTGTGAAGTTGTTTCGCTGTCGTTCACAACAGCTGAGTATGTCACCATCTTCGGTGTATCGAATACTGAAAAAAGATCTTCATATGCACCCCTACAAGATTCAGTTGACACAAGAGCTGAAACCAGCAGATCATGCAAAATGGCGAAGATTCGCCAATTGGTTTTTGGAACAAGAGGATGACAATTTTTCAAAAAGAATAATCTTCAGTGACGAGGCACATTTCCATCTTTCAGGGTATGTCAACAAACAAAATTGCTGCATTTGGGATGACGAAAACCCTAGAGTGATCCAAGAGCACAACATGCATCCTCTACGAGCCACAGTTTGGTGTGGTTTTTGGGCAGGAGGCGTGATTGGCCCCTTCTTTTTTGAAGATGATGATGAAAATTCAGTTACTGTAAATGGCAACCGTTATCAGGACATGATCCCTAACTTTTTGTGACCTGCTCTGGAAGAAATGGACGATGACGGAATTGATGAAATGTGGACGGGACTACCTGCCATACATCCCTGGAGACAATCACCTTGCTTCATGAAAAATTTCCTGAGTGTCTGATCTCACTTCACGCCAGCGACCAACAATGGCCTCAGAGGTCATGTGAACTCACACCTTGTGACTTCTTTTTATGGGGATATGTGAAGTCACAACTTTACGTGAACAAACCTCAAACGATTGCTGAACTGAAGAGGGGAATTCAATGGGTAATCGGCAGAATCGACAGGGATGTCTGTGAAGGAGTTATCATTAATTTCAATGATCGGGTGACTGTCTGCAGAGAAAGTGGAGGTGGACATATGCTCGATATCATTTTTCTTTGTTACATCAAAGTATATGTTGAATGAAATTAAATAAAAATTTTGAATTTTGCTTCGATTTTGGCTTATTTATTGCATTTTTAAAAATTGCGTACTTTATGAAACACTATATCAACCACAGTGTCTCCTTTCTGGGAACATCATTAGAAACATTGTGGGCAGCAGAATGTTAGAGACTGAGGCTATCACAGTGGCATCAGGTGAAGGAACTGCTGATCAAATATCAAAACTGGTTTGCTGCATCCCCTCAAGATTTGGAGTGGACCCATCTGGTGCAAGGAAGAATGTTCTAACATTTCTCTTAACCACTGAGCAGCTGCTGAGCATTAGCTTCAACATTTGATGGAGGTTATTTTTGGTAAAGGAAGTTCTTCCAGCTACTAAATTCAAGAGTTTCCATGATTTTTCCAGCCTGGACAGTAAATAGAAGTCAAGCAAAATGACACCTTTTATCAGCTCACTGAACCGATTGCAATATTCAAGCTTTCGAGGCTGCTGAGGTCCCTTCTTCAGGCAGATTGTAGTCATGATTACAAGATTACATGATCATTGATTACAACCTGCCTGAAGAAAGGGCCTCAGTTGCCTCGAAAGTTTGCATATTGTAATCGGTTCAGTTAGCCAATGAGATGTTTCATTTTGCTTGACTTCTCATTGCCTCCATAAGGGCTAACACAGAAAACTGGACTGGGACTGTTTAAACAGTCTATTCTGTTTTGACAAGAAGTACAGCACAGTTGTTTATGTGTTATTAGTTTAAGCCAATTGAGTTTGCCTGTTAAATTTTAACGAAAATCAGACAATATTTTTATGAATAATAATGCAGAAATCCTGGTATTTCCAAAGGCTTCACAAATTTTTTCTTACAGCTCGGTATCAGTCAACACATGGTAACCCCTGTATTTGTGTGGGGATTCACCTGTCAGGCAGACTCTGACATCATTGCTGGTCACTGACATTCTTTTTAAGATGCATTTGCATAAATTGTGAAGCACCTATTGCCATTTTTTGGCCATGTTCTGTAACTTAGCCTGCCTTTTTTTATTAGCTTGATTCAGTTTACCTGTTGTAAACTTGTAAAAAAACATTGGGCGTAGTGGAGTAGAAAAGTTGTGAAAGAGGGCAATTGTTATGTGTTTGTGTTTTTTATAGTATAATTTTTTAACAATGTCTTTTTTATAACTGTTTTTGTTTCTAGACAGATGAGTGTTTATGAGTTTATAACCCAATTAAAAAATGTCACCTTCAATTTAAGTAAGCAAGTCTTAACGGCAACAGATTGGCCAAGCGATGGTGGTATTTCAAAGGCTATGTTGAATTTGGTTGATGGCATCAATTGATCGAGTGGCCAGGTTTCACCTCTACTATAACATCATAGTGCCAACGGCTGTATATGCCAGTCAGATGTGGAGGACAACACAGAACATCATTTGACAAATCAATGCATTCCTTTAATGGCATCACCTACTGCAATCACATCACAAATGAGGAAATTCTGAGATGCAGCAACTAACTGAACTGAATCAGACATCATTACTGTCAAGGGGATGTGTCTCAACGGCTATGTACTCTGGCTACCCGACCATCAGAATGCCAAGACGGCACTACACTAGAAGCCTAGAAATGAAATAAGGAAGAAAGGCTGCCTGCTCAAGACCTGACGAGCAACTTGCAAACAGGACCTCACAACCATTGATATCAATTTAGACGAGGCTGCAAAAGTCATGTCAGACCAAATTCATTGGGGAAATCTTGCTCTCCAAAGCTCAGAATAGCACAGGTGGGATTAAGTCTAAGTGAGTCAGTCTAAGCCTTAATTGTTTTTCTCATTCGTCTCAGTTCTTTAAGATACTAAAAAGTTTATTTTGGATGCCATATGTGTATTGCATATTACAAATACAGTGTATTGTATGTTACTCCCAAAAGGAAAACTTGATTACTTTCTTTAAACTTTACTGAAACATTATACCAATAGACGTGGAACAGAATTATGAGAGTATCAAGCAATTTATTCTGGCATCTTGACTTTGTTGAGTAACAACTGCAATTTACTAAACATTTATTACTATAGCTTGTGCCAAAAATCATAGATATACATTTTAACTTTCCACATCACTCCACAGGAGAAAAACAAATATGTTTTATGTGTATATGTTTGCTTTGCTTAATTATCTTTTTTCATCACTTCTGTACACCATTGCAGACACTGTTTGTTAACATTAAAAATCTCTTAACAGATAGTGGACATGGTAAAATTATTGGAATTCATGCTATAAACAAAAATAAGCTGTTTATAAATAAATTATTTGAATATTCTCAGGAGCGGCGCAGTGGGTAGTGAAAATAATAATAATTATATGAAAATAACGCCTAGAAGACAATGCTACATCTATACTGTAGTCTTGTCATCTGCATGACAATACAAGATGAAATCAAATAGTCACCATCATGGCATGGTGGTGAAGTGGTAGTGCTGCTGCCTTGCAGTGAGGAGACCCAGGTTCGCTTCCCGGGTCCTCCCTGGGTGGAGCTGGCATGTTCTCCCCATGTCTGTGTGGGTTTCCTCCCAGAGTCTAAAGATATGCAGGTTAGGTGCATTGGTGATCCTAAATTTTCCCTAGTGTGTGCTTGGTGTCTGGGTGTGTGTGTGCCCTGCGGTGAGCTGGCACCCTGCCCAGGGTTTGTTTCCTACCTTGTGCCCTGTGGTGGCTGGGATTGGGTCCAGCAGACCCCCGTGACCCTGTAGTTAGCATATAGCGGGTTGGATAATTGATGGATGGATATTCTCAGATCCAGGTTCTAATCCAGTCTAGGGCAATGGGTGCCAGAAACTACACTGCCAGGAAACAATCCTGGACAGGGCACTAGTTCAGGGTAGAGACCACCCAATCTTCTTTTCCCTTCTTTATTAGTTTGAAAAGAATACATAGCAATAAATGTAGTACAGAACAACTAAGCATACAAAAGGGGATACAGTATTTCATATCAAATTTAAATTTGGCCCTAATGCCATTCCCAGCTCTCCATGAGAATGATGAAATTGGATAATCATGATTAACTTGTATCTTAAAGATTATGAGACATCTAGAGAGTGTAAGATAAATCAGATGGGTCAGTCAGCAAAAGGTTGGTGTACCAGCCCATAACAGGTTAATACGTTAATGGGAAAAACTAAGAAAAGAAAAAGTACCCGTGGGTGCAAAAAGGGCTTGCTACTGATTAAAGAAAAGCTACTGTTAAGATGAAGCTGCATCTTCTTCAGATTCTGGTCCTCAAAAAATGCCCACTTCTGGTCGCTTTACGATCTTTACAATGTTGACCCAAGAAGTGCAGGGCTTTGTGTGTCAAAACAGAAACTAAGTCAGTCATCCTCCTCTGAACTGCAGGAGAAAAAGGAGAATTTGCTGGTAACAGCACCACCTCACTACTTGGGGTGGTATTAACTTCCTTTTTGGAGCTGTGAAGATGTCACCTTAGTGCATGTGGTTTAACAGAGGTCTGGTATGCTAATTTAGGACAACTTTAAAAAACTCTTGCCAAATTTTAAGGGTGTATAATCTGTTCATTGGATGGAATATCTGATTTTCTCTCATTTTAAATAGAGCAGGGCATCCTTTTTCCACTGTGCTGTAATAAGTGGACTATAATTCATCCGTTTGAATAAGATGAGCGAGTGACCAATGTACCATAAGATATCACAACAGATTTTTCACTGTTCAAAATTATTCTATCTGATGGTAATATTCTGATTAAAGCTATAGGTGGATAAAGAGTAGTAGTGCTCCCAAATACTGCCTGACGGCTAGGGCAATCTTTTTCCCCAGTTTGATCTGTGTGTGGATACCTGAAAACATCACTGTCAATTAGAATCTTGGCCTGGGCATATTCTGCATAACCTAAATCAAGATAAGTGTTATGTGTAGCTTTTCTTGTTGTATTACATTACAGATTGATGATGAATGTATTGTGCCAATTTCTAATTTCCATTCTTTATCTGAAGTTTTTTGTTCTTCATAGGAGGTTTGGTTGAACCACTCTTTGTCTCATCCCTCAGCTAGGACCAGCTTGCCTTGGGTAACCCTACCAGTGGCATAATGCCCCGGACAACAGAGCTCCTAGGATCATTGGGACACGCAAACCCCTCCACCACAATAAGGTGGTGGTTCGAGGTCAACGGGGCCCCCCTCTGGAGCCAGGTCTGGAGTTGGGGCTCGATGGCGAGCACCTGGTGGCCGGGCCTGCACCCATGGGGCTCGGCCGGGCACAGCCCAATGAGGCAACGTGGGTCCCCCTTCCCATGGGTTCACCACCTGTAGGAGGGGCCAAGGAGGTCGGGTGCAGTGTGAGTTGGGTGGTGGCCGAAAGGTGGGGACCTTGGCGGTCCAATCCTTGGCTACAGAAGCTGGCTCTTGGGACATGGAATGTCACCTCTCTGAAGGGGAAGGAGCCTGAGCTAGTGCGCGAGGTTGAGAGGTTCCGGCTAGATATAGTCGGGCTCACCTCAACGTACAGCTTGGACTCTGGAACCAATCTCCTTGAGAGGGGCTGGACTCTCTACCACTCTGGAGTTGCCCCCGGTGAGAGGCGGCGAGTGGGTGTGGACATACTTATTGCCCCCTAACTTGGAGCCTGTTCATTGGGGTTTACCCCGGTGGACGAGAGGGTGGCCTCCCTCCGCCTTCGGGTGGGGGGATGGGTCCTAACTGTTGTTTGTGCGTA
This sequence comes from Polypterus bichir lapradei, assembly GCA_026402145.1. Taxonomy (NCBI): domain Eukaryota; kingdom Metazoa; phylum Chordata; class Cladistia; order Polypteriformes; family Polypteridae; genus Polypterus; species Polypterus bichir. Next base: position 76,830,495 of record JANRMT010027041.1, read on the forward strand.
TGTGCTGAACAGCAGTTTGGAGTACCCACCCTTTGTGGAGTCCCTGGAGGGGGTGCTTGAGGGCATACCTTCTGGGGACTCCCTCGTACTGCTGGGAGACTTGAATGCTCACGTGGGCAATGACAGTGAGACCTAGAAGGGCGTGATTGGGAGGAATGGCCCCCCCGATCTGAACCCAAGCAGTGTTTTGTTATCGGACTTCTGTGCTCGTCACGGATTGTCCATAACGAACACCATGTTCAAGCATAGGGGTGTTCATATGTGCACTTGGCACCAGGACACCCTAGGCCTCAGTTCGATGATCAACTTTGTGGTCGTGTCGTTGGACTTGCGACCACATGTCTTGGACACTCTGGTGAAGAGAGGGGCGGAGTTGTCAACTAATCACCACCTGGTGGTGAGTAGGCTTTGATGGTGGGGCAGGATGCCGGTCAGGCCTGGTAGGCCCAAACGTGTTGTGAGGGTCTGCTGGGAACGTCTGGCAGAGTCCCCTGTCAGAAGTAGCTTCAACTCACACCTCTGGCAGAACTTCGACCACGTCTCGAGGGAAGTGGGGGACATCGAGTCTGAATGGGCCATGTTCCGTGCCTCTATTGTTGAGGAGGCTGACCGGAGCTGTGGCCATAAGGTGGTCGGTGCCTGTTGTGGCGGCAATCCCCGAACCCGTTGGTGGACACCAGTGGTGAGGGATGCCGTCAAGCTGAAGAAGGAGTCCTACCGGACCCTTTTGTCCTGTGGGACTCTAGAGGTAGCTAATAGGTACCGGTAGGCCAAGCGGAATGTGGCTTCAGTGGTTGCTGGGGCAAAAACTCGGGCGTGTGAGGAGTTTGGGGAGGCCATGGAGAACAACTTTTGGACGGCTTCGAGGAGATTCTGGTCCACCGTCCGGCATCTCAGGAGGGGGAAGCAGTGCAGTGCCAACACTGTATATGGTGGGGATGGTGTGCTGCTGACCTCGACTCGGGACATTGTGGGGGGAGTACTTCGAAGACCTCCTCAATCCCACTAACATGCCTTCCAATGAGGAAGCAGAGTCTGGGGACTTGGAGGTGGACTCCCCCATCTCTGCGACTGAGGTCACCGAGGTGGTCAAAAAACTCCTTGGTGTCAGGGCCCCGGGGGTGGATGAGATACGCCTGGAGTTCCTCAAGGCTCTGGATGTTGTAGGACTGTCTTGGTTGACACGTCTCTGCAACATTGCATGGACATCGGGGACAGCGCCTCTGGATTGGCAGACCAGGATGGTGGTCCTCTGTTTTAAGAAGGGGGACTGGAGGGTGTGATCCAACTACAGAGGGATCACATTCCTCAGCCTCCCTGGAAAAGTCTATTCGGGGGTTCTGGAGAGAAGGGTCCGTCGGATAGTCGAACCTTGGATTCAGGAAGAGCAGTGTGGTTTTTGTCTTGGTCGCGGAACAGTGGACCAGCTCTACACCCTTAGCAGGGTCCTGGAGGGTACATGGGAGTTTGCCCAACCAGTCTACATGTGTTTTGTGGACTTGGAAAAGGCGTTTGACCATGTCCTTCGGGGAATCCTGTGGGGGGTGCTCTGGGAGTATGGGGTACCAGACCCCCTGATAAGGGCTGTTCAGTCCCTGTACAACTGGTGTCAGAGTTTGGTCCGCATTGCCGGCAGTAAGTCGAACCCGTTCCCAGTGAGAGTTGGACTCCGCCAGGGCTGCCCTTTGTCACCGATTCTGCTCATAACTTTTATGGACAGAATTTCTAGGCACAGCCAGGGTGTTGAGGGAGTCCGGTTTGGTGGACTCAGGATTGGGTCACTGCTTTTTGCAGATGATGTTGTCCTGTTTGCTTCATCAGGCCGTGATCTTCAGCTCTCTCTGGAGCGGTTCGCAGCTGAGTGTGAAGCGGCTGGGATGGGAATCAGCACCTCCAAATCTGAGACATGGTCCTCAGCCGGAAAAGGGTGGAGTGCCATTTCAGGGTTGGGAGCGAGATCCTGCCCCAAGTGGAGGAGTTCAAGTATCTCAGGGTCTTGTTCACGAGTGAGGGAAGAATGGAGCGTGAGATTGACAGGCGGATTGGTGTGGCGTCTGCAGTGATGCGGGCTCTGCATCGGTCTGTCGTGGTGAAAAAGGTGCTGAGCTGTAAGGCAAAGCTCTTAGTTTACCAGTCGATCTGCGTTCCTACCCTCATCTTCATCCGGGAGGGGCTCAAAGTAGAGCCACTGCTCCTCCGCATCGAGAGGAATCAGATGAGGTGGCTTGGGCATCTGATCAGTATGCCTCCTAGATGCCTCCCTGGCGAGGTGTTCCGGGCACATCCAACCGGGAGGAGGCCCCGGGGAAGACCCAGGACATGCTGGAGGGACTATGTCTCCCGGCTGGCCTGGGAACGCCTCGGGATTCCCCCGGAAGAGCTAGAAGAAGTGGCTGAGGAGAGGGAAGTCTGGGCATCTCTGCTGAAGCTGCAACTCCTGCGACCTGACCTTGGATAAGTGGAAGAGGATGGATGGATGGATGGATGGATGGATGGACAGATGGATTGATGGATAAATGGATGGTTGGATGGATATCTGAAGTTTTGATTGGGAAATCCCTTTCGCACTGCTGCCTCAAGTTATCTAAGGTGGAAAAGAGTAGTAGAGTGCAGAAATACTCCTTCTAACTTCATTATTGAAAGACAATATAGTAACTATCACCAATGTTGAAAGAAGATTAAGGAAGCCTGGCAAGGATCTTTAACAAAATTTCTGACTTGCATATAACAAAATAGAAGGGTCACTGAAACATTAAATTTGAGATGTAGATGTTCAAATGATACCAGTGTATTATCAACATAGACATCTCTAAAGGTCCCAGTGGCAAGTTTTTCCAAGTTTTAAAAACTTCCTGACTTAAGGATGGATGTAAAAGCTGACTTTCCTGAATGGGCACAAACAACAAAATCATCTTGGACCTAGTATATGTGCTAAATGGACACCATATTCTGAATAGATGTTAATAACTTAATTGCTGCTTGATTGATGGTAGTTTGTAGTAGTAGTTGCACAAAGCGAAGCATATAAAGAGGAGTTGGAAGAGGATTTACTTACAGCTTTAAAAGAGCCGCTACAGCTTCATTTCTTCTTGCTTCTCTCCAAAGTCTAAGAATACTTCCAACATACCAAATATACTTGGTAATGATTAATATGGATTGGTAATATAAAGCATTTAAAAAGATTACTTTGGTGCTAATTGTTATTTTTATTGCTCTTCATATCCTTGTATGACTTGTTATTTTTTTTCGTGAGTCTTTTATGGCATTTGCTTTTTTTTCCAGCATCTTTGATGTAAAATAAAAACTGATCCAAATAACTAAATTACTTATATGAAAATAACGCCTAGAAGACAATGCTACATCTATAGTCTTGTCATCTGCATGACAATACAAGATGAAATCAAATAGTCACCATGATGGCATGGTGGTGAAGTGGTAGTGCTGCTGCCTTGCAGTAAGGAGACCCAGGTTCGCTTCCCGGGTCCTCCCTGTGTGGAGCTGGCATGTTCTCCCCATGTCTGTGTGGGTTTCCTCCAGGTACTCCGGTTTCCTCCCAGAGTCTAAAGACATGCAGGGTAGGTGCATTGGCAATCCTAAATTGTCCCTAGTGTGTGCTTGGTTTAGGTGTTAGGATATAGCAGGTTGGATAATGACTGACTGACCATCATGTCACTCATTACAGAGATTCCTGTCACTCCATATTCTTCATATGGAGGTAAAACTAACCAAGCTGTGCAATTTCAGAGGAGTTTCAGTAAATGTCTGAAAAATGGTAGAGGAAATGAAACATATCAGTCTGGTTCTATTTGGTCACTGAAATCAGCGGAAGGCCAGCATTAGTCTGCTTTATACTAAGTATCAATCCATTTTCAAAAAGATTTTATTCTGTCACAAAACTGATGGCAGCATTCACTACTGGAATGATGTCAGAAAGCATTTTCAAGCAGGAAGGCTATTTATCACTCTTAACAGCCAGTTTAGATCTGTCAGTCAGCCTAACCTGATTATTTTTGGGATGGCCAGAAAACCTCACAGACAATTGAAAATGTGACAGTTCCACATAGACAATGATGCGTGCCAAGGCTGGAAGTGTTGTATCTGGACCTGAGCTAACCACTGTGCCACTATGTGACACCTAGAAAAATGGATCCATTTCCTGAAAAACATTTATCTAGTTTTAAAGTTTGAGGATGTAGAGCCTATTCTTATAACACTGGCAACAAGTAAAATGTGTATTGAAAATGATGTCCATCACATTGCCAGCTTCTGCTCCTTAACCACCTTTGACATTACCATGTACTTTGAAAACACCAGCCTTCTGAATTAGATGGGTTCCTTTCCTACCCAACACCACTTCGTAAAAAAATAAGCAGACTCGATGGAAAAATCTGTTCTTTCAGCATGTACTGCATTACAGCAAAAAAAAACGGAAGTGCCGTAAATACAATACACATTTCTGTCTGCACACCAAAACATCAAAAAAGTCAGAGTAAACAGGCAAGTTCCCCAGCACTTCTAGCAAACCTCTTATCTTACGAATTTAGTCTACTGTAAAGCAAAACCAATCTTAAACCCAACCCAAATCACAACTGAAATTCTTGTGTCCAACCAACATGCAGCACTTTGCATTCTCTGGCACCATGAGCAATAAGAATGTGGTAAACAGAGTACATAATATTGCTAAATCAAAAAATGGAAACACGTGGCATATCACACAAACACCTCCAGAAAAGGCTAAGCTTCAAAAGTCTTTGCTAGTGAAAGACAAAGAAACATTGTATTCCCCAAGCAGGCTAACTAAGGTCCATTTAGATGTGTTTACAAGTGGGAATGTTCTGTTTCATGTATTCATGTAAACAGCTGACCACTAGGTGTCACTGTGAAGACGTAACTAAACACAATTTGAACTGCAGAGAACTGATTTAAATTCTGAATATTCTACTTAAGTATCCTTGTCAACCAACACAACTCTGTTCATTATGAGGATTTGGTCTCCCATATTTTTCATAGTGGCTAGGCTGATCTGCACAGATATGATCTACCATGCAGTACATGCTGCCCTCACACATTTACCAGCAGATACTATTTAACTTTGAATACTTTAACTGTAGAGAAGAGCCAAGCAAAATGACACCTTTTATTGGCTAACTAAAAAGATTACAATATGCAAGCTAACACGGTACAACACCCTAGTACTAAATACTTTAACTGAAATCACAACACTGTATAAATAAAAGAGGCACACTTGTAGCTTTATCTTCTTGCATACATCAAATTCTGTTTTTGATAAGTGGGTCTCTTTCAGTTATTGGTGCACAGGAAATACCCAAGAATGAGTTTAGTTTTAGGCACACCTTAGCTCTTTTCACTTTTCTAAGAATTATGACAGAAAACATGATGCACATTGATTTCATTGAGTGCTCATGACATCATTGAGTGCTCATGACAGATCTCCTGGCATACCACCTGCCTTAAATAAAATACATGTAGAATGGAACCACTGCAAGAAAGATGAACTCATCTCAATTAAAACTAAAACCCAGTTTAAAGTAACCAGCTACTCTTTTAGCACCCAAAATGACAATACAATTACTTTTGTCTGCCATGTTGAGCGCTGTTGTCTTTTTTTGTTACTTTTTTTTTTTCAAAATTCACATGAAGAAAGCTTTTCTATAATTTCCATAATGACTCTTGTGTCATTTGTTTCTGCTTTTAGTTGACTGCTTAGAAACATACTTTCAAACTCCTCCTGATTTGTGTCCATGCATCAGTTACTTTATTTATGTTGTCACACATGCATGTTGGTGGATCACCTTTATCGAATCAGACAAGGTATGTGAACCACTTCGGGATAAGAAGGGGTGCTGTTGTTAACAGTCTTGTCTCTCCTCTTTGTGGCTCCAATAATGCCTCATGAGGGTGACTGGCTACATACAAAGGAGGTGTCTCATTCTTGACCTGAGCATTCTACAGGATGGATTACCACAGACAGACACTTTTTAGACAGCCATTTCAGACTAACACTCCTTTTTGCTTTTCTTTTGTTTCTTACACCATCAAGCGCTTATTTATTTGGGTTTTGTTGTTTGCAGTTAAATGCAGTAGCCGGGTTGGCACCCCAGCTATTCATTGGACTCTGCTAGTCACTCAAGTTCCACAATGTATCAGAACATTAGAACATTAGAACACTCTAGATGAGAACAGGCCATTCAGCCCAACAAAGCTTGTCAGTCCTATCCACTTATTTCTTCTAAAAAACATAAAGTCTAATTTTGCAACTCCCTAAAGTATTACTGTCTACCAAACTACTTGGTAGCTTGTTCCAAGAGTCTATGGTTCTTTGTGTAAAGAAAACTTCTTAATGTTTGTGCGAAATTTACATTTAACAAGTTTCCATCTGTGTCCCCATGTTCTCGATGAATGCACTGTAATATAACTGTCTCGATCCACTGGGCTAATTCCCTTCATAATTTTAAACACATTAATCATGTCGCCTCTTAATCTTCTTTTGCTTAAACTGTAAAGGCTCTTTTAATCTTTCTTCATAATTCATCCCCTGTAACCCTGGAATCAGCCTAGTCGCTCTTCTCTGGATCTTTTCTAGTGCTGCTGTGTCCTTTTTGTAGGCTGGAGACCAAAACTGCACCCAGTACTCCAGATGAGGCCTCACCAGTGCATTATAAAGGATGAGCATAGCCTCCTTGGACTTGTACTCTACAGATCGTGCTATATAACCTAACATTCTGTTTGCCTTCTTAAAGGTTTCTGAACACTGTAGGGAAGTCGATAGCTTAGAGTCCACTACGACTCCTAAATCCTTCTCATAAGGTGTACTCTCGATTTTCCGACCATCCATTGTGTATTCAAACCTAACATGTTTACTTCCTATGTGTAATACTTTACATTTACTGACATTAAATTTCATCTGCCACAAATCTGCCCGAGCCTGTATGCTGTCCAAGTCCTTCTGTAATGATTTAATGGATATCAAATTATCTGCCCATCCATCTATCTTGGTATCATCTTCAAACTTAACCAGCTTGTTACTTATATTCTTATCTAAATCATTTATATATATTAAAAATAGCAACAGTCCTAGCACTGACCCCTGTGGAACACCACTCTTAACATTGGCCAATTCTAAAAAGGGTTCCTCGCATCACAAACCCTTTGCTTCCTGTGTCTGAGCCAATTCTGTACCCATCTAAAAACATCACCCTGAACTTCCACTTCCTTTAGTTTGATGCCAAACCTCTCATGTGGCACCTTATCAAATGCTCTCTGAAAGTTAAGATAGATAATATCATAAGCTCCACTTTGATCATATCCTTTTGTTGCTTCCTCATAGAATTCCAGCATGTTAGTAAAACATGACCTCCCTCTTCTGAACTCATGGTGACTGTTCAGAAAGTCTCCTGTCCTTGCCATGTGCTACTCAATCTTATCCTTAATAATTCCTTCCATTAATTTTCCTGTGATGCACATTAAGCTTACTGGCCATTAGTTGTTTGAATCTGCCCATTCACCCTTTTTATATAACAGGATAATATTTGCCATTTTCCAGTCCTTTGGAATCTCCCCAGTGAGCAGTGACTTCCTAAAAATATTGTATGTGTCAAGGATTTATATATGTATTCACTAGCCTCCTTAAGAATCGAGGGTAAATATTATCTGGTCATGGTGATTTGTTTGATTTCAGCTTATTTAATCTGAACAGTACTTCTCCTTCTACTATTTCCAGGTCCTTCAGTACCTCCTTAGTAGACCCACTTACCACTTGGAAGTTATCCACTTGCTCACTTGTGAAGACCTCAGAAAAATGCAAGTTTAGAGCATCCGCTATTTCACTGTATCTTTTAATTTCCCTTTATTTCTGATGCACTTCACCTCCTCTTTGACTGTTCTTTTACTACTAAAATAGACAAAGAATTTCTTACAGTCATCTTTCACCTTGTCTGCATTCTATATCAGAAATGTTCAAATTGTAAGAGTATTTTTAATCATTTAAGGAATCTATGCATTTTAGTTTTAGACACATATGACCAACATGTCTCAAACCTTCGACCATTTCATTGAATGTCCAACACACTAACCAGTTGACCAATGCTGCTTAATTTTCATATTGAAGTAATCTGACAAAACTTCAATATCAATTAATTAACTTTTTTTTTATTTACTTGTCTACACTGGTAGACTTGACCAACACCGCTAATTTTTCATATATATGTCCGTTGGCTAAAAGCACTATATATATATATATAATCGCTAAAAGTATAATATAAGGAAATGAGAAATTTAAATTTGATGTAATTAACATACAGATTCTGGGTCCAAACTGTTGAAGTATTGCATTGTCACCAGAGATCACAATTCATGCAAAGTTGGAAGGAAATCAGTTCGGTAAAAGTGGGTAAAAAATTAATTGCAAAATTTGACCCAGACAAACAGAGAGGACAAGTTGAATTAAATTTGTGTAATAATAATAATAATAATAATAATAATAATAATAATAATAATAATAGCAAAGACTGGATTAGTGTGGACAAAAGGCGAAATGAAAATGAAGATGCTATGTTTTTAAAAGACAACAAACTTGTAGTAGTGTGGACATAGACTTTAATAGTAAACACTATGCAAAACATTAGCTTATCTTCACCCAATTTATTGTCTGAGCCACATGGAAATTGCCAAAGACAACAGTAGTCTCTTCAGTAGTCTTTCTGCTAAATATACTGTACAGGAACAGGAATCCAATGGGTGAGAGAATCCGTTCATTTGTCCTTTTAATAAACAGAACAGAAAGTGAAGCTACTTACTCCTTCTTGCTCATCCTAAGGACTACACTACCATTTTAAATGAGGTGCAGTTTATGAATCTTAGGTAAGCACTTGAAAAAGTTCCACTTCTTTGTGGCTCACATCCCAAAGTTCTTTCAGTTTGTTACTACTAAGGTCTAAAATCTGACGGCATTCTTTTCAAAACTAAATTCTTCCATAATCTTGGGTCACTGGCTTCATCCCACATCTTTTTTTTTTGCTATTAAAAGTAGTTTCAACTGGAACACAGCATAACCCATTATTAAATAAAGCAGCCAGTATGCTAAACCTCTGTTCTTTATCAAGTGTATATAGAGAATGCACCAGTACTACTGATGGGTTAAAGTAAGTTATCTTCTTGTGCTTGAACAACAAATTAAATGAGGACTATTCACATCAAGACTTTTACGGGAAAAAATGTATTTATTAAATAGGGACTCATTTCATGATGGTGCAGTGGTTATCAGTGTTGATGTAAATCTTCAGAGTCCTGTGTTTGAATCCAGTGGGCACTGTTCATGACAGGCTTGTTCTCTCTGTGTCCTTGTATGTTTTTCTCCACTTGTTCCTTTTTTTAGTTGCTTACATTCCAAAAGCACACATGCTAGGTTATTTTTCAACCTTTATTAAGTAACTTACTGAGGGCCACACAGTGAGTTGGAAGCAGCAATTGAACCAACAAATCTCTGGTTTAAAGTCCAATACTGTAATTGGCAGGCCACACATATACTGGCTTGCTTGGCACACATCTGGGTATGTTGGCTGTGGACACATATGCCGATTATAATCCAACCACCTCATATACAGTATAATAAAATTTACACCACTTGTTAAATCAGATATCTAATATTACAGCATGACGACACATCTGTTAGCACTAAAGCCTCACAGCTCCATGAAACTGGGTTCCCCTTTCTGTGTTACGTTTGCATCCACTCCCCTGTTTAGGTTTTTCAGCAGGTACATTGACTTTTCTCCCTATCCCAAATATAGTTTTAAATGAAACTATTAACATTGTTATATTTGTAATATTATTATTAGAACATCTAGGACAGGGGCAGGCAGCGTCAGGCCTGGAGAGCCACAGTGGCTGCAGGTTTTCAATCCAGCACAACTGTTTAATTGTTAATCTCAGACTTTATTTAATTTTACGGCTTGTTAGCATGCAATGTTAAGTTCTTATATCATAGATTTTCTTCCTTTCCAAGGATATCATCTAAATCAAAGTGGTCGATATCGACCCCCTGGGGTCGATTTGAACTTTCTAGGGGTCGATAGTTTCAATAACAAAATTTGGGGGTCGACAACAGCAAAAATACTGTAGACCCCCTTACTACTGCTATTTGTTTGTTACTTCAAAATATCTATGATTCCAATAGGTACCTAGTTAAGAAGTAAAATAATTCAAAAAAACAATTTTTTGATAAAAACACATTACATACCAAACTTGCAAACGAAAAGGTAAAATGTGTCATTAAAACACTATGCAAAACGTGTACGTGTCACACGTAAGAATGCATGAAGATACATGTAGCACAAACATGTCTGTGCATTGTCTTATCGAATGTATCAAAGCAAGTGCGGACATTAAAAACCGTTGCATGTCTGCACTTGCTCGCGGTGTGACGAGACAACAGATATTTGATATTAGCAGAATCTATCAGTCTTGTATGGTCATGCTTTCATAAAACACTATAAATTGGTTCGATTGATGTGACATGTACTTATTTGTGATTTGAACTTTGAATGTAATTATTTATTGAGGAGCAGTACTATAAAAAAGAATATCAGAGGACACAGTTTATTTATTCGAGTTTGAACAAAAATCTTCTTTTTCAAGTAAGTATATACTTTATTGTTTTTTTTTTTTTATCACAGGGCTGTTGAAATTGTTTGTTAATAAAAGTTTTTATTTCTTCAGGTAATAATATGACTGAACCAAAAAAGAAATGCAGACAGTACAGCTTGGACTATTTGTACTTATTTTGAATTTACATATTTATTTCATAAATGTCAAAAATGTAAAAAAAACGTATTTTTTTGCTTTAATTTTCGTTAGTGCAGGTTTCGATATTAAATGTTGCACAAGATAATGCCATATTCCGTAGTCCTTTTATCTTTTTCAATCATACAAGTGATTAAAATGAAAAGTTTGATATCTAGTGAAATATTTAATATCGAGTACTGTACAAATGTATTAATTTGAGTAAGTAAAGTAAATGACTAGGGGGTTGACGGTTTTAAAAGTTTTTGGTGAAGGGGTCTGCGGCCGAAAAAAGTTTGGGAACTCTTGATCTAAATGATTTGAAGCCTAAAACAGAAAAGTTTCAGTCTATCACATTTTTCTGTTAAGTGTTTTATTAAACTAATAGTGCATGATGATTTCACACTGGTGTAAGTGAAACAATTTAGATGGAGAACTGCTGGCTCCTTTGTCATTTCCATCTTATTGCTAATTAGGAGCTATTAAAAATAGTGAATGCAGCTGTTTAAAACTGAAATAAGCAATTAAGGGTGGGGGACCCTAACGAGCAACACCACTAAAATGAAGCATCAAAATGTCACTTGAGAAACAAATGCTTCATCACCAATAATTGGCCTCTCATTAAGAAACTGGTTTGGAAGAAAAACCTGCAGGCACTGCGGCACTCCAGGCCCGATGCTGCCTACTCCTGATGTAGGATCTCCTTTGCCCAGCAAGGACAATCAGTGCCTCCTGCAGTGTCTCGAATAGTGTCAAGCATATTGGAACCAGCTTATGATTGGAATATGACTGTTGACATCGATAAAAGGCTGACATTTTCATCACAGACAGCCATTCCAACCCTTAGACTGGACGTACTCATGTGGTCCAGCAGTCTGAAGGCTGTACTGATCTCAGAGTTCACCTGGGACAATGTAGTCTGTGAGGAGCATGAACAGAAACATCTAAGATATGCTGATTTGGCCACAGATGCTATGCAGCACAAAATGGAAGGTGCAGATTCTTCCAGTAGAGGGATGGCTACAGAGAATTTATGGCTACTTCCATGGTCAGACTGTTAACAGAGCTGCAAGAGTGAGGCCAGGATCCATGGCAAGCAATAAAACAGCCAAGCCAGATACTGGTCATGGATGAAGAGGACTGATGGCAGCTGCAGCCTAAAATGATCTATGGATGCTCAGATGTGGAAGAGGGTATGCCTGAGATGCCAGGGTGCACTGTTGAGTCCTCTAGAGATGCACTGGGCTTAAATCAATGAAACATCTAAGAAAGAGTGTGCTTACATGATGACCAATTGGAACTTCAATATTCTGATAGTGTGAGTGAATATGGCTGTGGGAGTGAGTGTGCCCTGCAGTGCTAGTTCAGTTTTCCTTTGTGCCCAGTGCTGTCCAACATGACCTGGAAATGAATGCAGCAGGTCCATGAACTGAATGGATGAGTAGAAATATTAAAGTTATCTATACAGTTTTCATTTTAAAGAGATTTGATTGCCAAAGAAAACGTAACCTGTTTTAAATAATCAGTTGCAAATATTTTCTCCTGTTGCTGTGATTGTTTTAATGACTTTGACATATTCAGGATCTGGAAGTGAAGTGTAATTTCCTTTGAAGAAATTACATAGTTTCTCACAAACAAACTGCAAGTGAAGATAAACAGTAATACTTTTGTTTAAGGCTATTGTCAACAAAACAACTGAATACATAACCAGACATGATACTCCGAAAACCAGCACAAGTCATGTTTCATCAGGTACCACTAACAGGCTTTGAAATTGTGAGGGTGGCTAACTAACCCAGCTTATCTTTCGGAAGAAGTTGTAAATGAGTTTCAACTCTTATCTAACATTGAGGCTTGTGCCGCCCATGTGTCACCAGGAAGTCACCAGAAGCTCACCTGAGGGAGGGTAGGGACACCTTTGTCACTTATATTAAAACGAACGCCTGGCTCCGATCGCGCAGCACAGACGTGTTCCTACGGAGGTCAGTAGATTTGCTCACTGCTGTTTTATTGCGGGCGCCCGCAGGGCAACTGATGTAGCTGCGAACATTTCATTTACCAAACGTCCAGCCAGAACTCGCAGTCTTTGGCAGCGTATTGGAGGTCCAGGTGGCCCATTGTCACCATTTCGGGTTCTTTAATAACACACTGATCACTTACCATACCGTAAAGCAGTCCCAGGGGCCGGCATCACGATTCACAGTCAAGTGCCTAAAGTTCACATCCCTCCATCTGAAGAGACCGCTAGCCGCGGCGCTAGTTGAGGAGGACCCGGATCACCTCAGATCTTATAGGTATCCTAGTCATTATTGTCAGCACACTTCAGTGTACTCTTTTGGTCACTTTCGTTGGTCAAGAGCGGAGTCACTTGATTTGGAAAGCGGCGTCAGAGGTTCCCAAAAATGGGTCGCTACAGTGGAAAGACATGTCGTCTCATCTTTATGATGTTCTTCTTGGGTTCGTTCTTTCTGGCCGAGCTGGTGTCGGGATACCTTGGAAATTCAATCGCCTTGATGTCGGACTCCTTCAACATGCTGTCGGACTTAATTTCTGTGACAGTTGGCATGTCGGCTCTGCGTCTTGGTCGCCTGGAGCGGACCGGCCGGTTCACCTATGGACTGCCCCGGGCCGAGGTCGTGGGCGCGCTGTGTAACGCCGTTTTCCTCACGGCGCTCTGCTTCACCATATTCGTGCAGGCTGTCATGCGGTTGGTGGAGCCGGAGAAGATCGAAAACGCGGAGCTCGTGCTGATTGTGGGGGCTCTGGGGCTTGGCATCAATCTCTTTGGACTCGTTCTTTTTCAGGATTTTTGCTTCTGCAAGAGTCAGATGGAAGACGCTGAGGAGGAACCCGCGGGAAGCGACAAGGATTGCGAAGCAGGTGAGGGCAGTGGAATTCATGGATGAGTTTGGTTAGGAAATGAATGGACGAATGAAAGCATTCATAGTTCATAATGCCTTTAGTATAGATAATTAAAATATTACTGCAGAATATTCAAAAACGAGGTGATGCTTAATAGAGTCAGTTTTCATATGACTACTCCAAAATGTCAAAATTGTATTTAATAAAGTAGCCTTTGAATTAGCGCGTCTTAGTTCTGTTATCACTTATTTTATATGATCCTAAACCACACAAAGTCAAAAAGTTAAAACAGAAACCAACAAAAGCACAATGTGAAAAACAGAGAAAAAAAACCCCAAAGCAGAAGGAACACACCCTGTAAAATGTGCACATGAAACAGCACTTTCCAAAAAATTGGTACGCACACAGAGAAGGAGTAAAAAGAAAAAGACCATATAAAATTATGCAGAAGTTAAATCAGACAAAACATTAACACATCAAAAACATCCATACAGATTTAAATGCAAAAGATCAAAAACAAAGGAATAAGAGTAAATGAATGGGATTGTGCAAAGGTAAGAACACAAGTCAAATAAAAGTAATAAACAAATAAGCTGTACCCAGGAATGCATGTTTTTTGTTTGTTTGTTTGCAATTTTTAAATAGCTTATATTTTTTTCATTTTTGGAATTTTGATTTCTGATTTGTTTTTTTATCCGTGCATTTTGTAACCTGTTGTACAGTTCAAGATCACAGGGAGCCCATGCCAATCCCAGCAGCGTTGGGCCCAGGGTGAGGGGCATCAGAACACTGCAGGTTACAAGGGTAGCCTGGAGCTCCAGAACACAACAACACACAGCCAGAGGGAGAACGTGCCGACCACACTCAGGTGGTACTCTGGAACTGGGATTTGAGCCCAGGAGTCAGGATCTTGTAAGACAAGAGTACTCACCACCATGCCACCTCAATTTATTTATGTATTTTTTAAAAATAAATTTTAATTTATACTTTTTATGTGACTAGGTAATGGATTTCATTGTCAGAATAGAAAATATATATGAAATTGAAAATAAAAAATATTAGTACAATTTCACTTTACTCAACATTTACTAATCAATACCCCCCTCCCCTTTCCCTCAGCTGAGGTGAAACCATAGTGTATTCTAAAGTGCTATTAACTTTTCAATTTCCAAAAATGTAGCTGGCTTTAAAAGATAAGAAACTTCCTGAAAACTTTACAAAACTTTACAAAAATACATAAGGTATTTTTTTCACAATCTTATAGAAATATATTGACTAAATCATGAGTATACATTAGAGCATTAATTATAAGTATATATTATGGACCTTATGCCACTTACTGGATTAATAAAGTATCTATCTATCTATCTATCTATCTATCTATCTATCTATCTATCTAT
>JANRMT010027041.1:76845566-76882966 GCA_026402145.1 Polypterus bichir lapradei
TATCTATCTATCTATCTATCTATCTATCTATCTATCTATCTATCTATCTATCTATCTACTGCCACATAAATTCCTCAAAATGTAAGCCGATTGCTAATAAAGTTGAATTTCTATGACAAATGGTGCTATAGATCTGATAGTTAATGTGACCGCACATCTGTGCTTGTTGGTCTTGTTTTGTAGTTTTGTTATTGTTACTTTTTTGTGAATGGTCCCAAAAATTAAAAAAGAAACTCAACCTTCATATTTGAGAAAGTATCAGTTACTTATACAGTATTTGCTGTTAACTATTATGCATTTCCAATGTACTATTTGAAAGGGATGAGATTGGTTTGGAAATTCATATACTTCAACTTTGAGGTTTTGTCACTGGGAAAAGAAGATTTAGTTGTGAATTAATGAATACTTGGCCACTGAATAGAGGAAACTATCAAGCAATTTTTAACAATCACCAGATTTTTCTATAGTTACTTAAAATGTTCAGTTGATTTAATAGTTAAAGACTGTGACATTTCCTTCAGTATATTTTTCTTTTCTACATTCTATTTTGGAATATTACTAAGGAATCATCAAAGTAGTGAGTTTTAGTTTCTAATGTTTTTAATGCAGAACCTATGGAGAGAATTGGCTGTTAAGCAGCATTATCCATTCAGTGTTTTCTTCTAATAAAATGCTCTTAGGTTAGGGTTAGGGTTAGGGTTATTTTAACAATCAAAATGTAATCAGTCATGTAACAACCTCATGAGCATTAGAGCCTGGGAGAAAAATCCATGAGAGAAATAAAGTTGGATAAAGCTTACTTGCTATAATAATAACACTACAGGAAAATAACATAAGAGTTTATGAACTGAATATAAAAATTAAAAGAAAAGATTGAAAGGGAATAGTTTAGGACAGGGTTTTCAACCTGGGGGCCCACTGTGGCTGCAGGTTTTTGTTCCAACCCGATTCCTGATCAGTGACAATACCAGGTAAAATGGATCTCATTTAATTAGCTGGTATTTTTTTCTCTTATTCTACATTCTGAAAAGCATAGCAGCATGATTTTACATTTATAAGGCATTTAGAAATATTTCTGTTTTTGTTTTTCAAATGCTTAACTCTGTTTTGTTGATTTCATTATATTTTCCCCTTTCTCTGTGCAGTTTCCTCCCTTCATTGTATCTTAATAATGACAATAAGAAACGAGCAGCAATGCTGAATCATGAAAGGCTGCAACTACTTCAGTGTCAGACCCACTAATTAGTAAATAATGGATTAACTAAACAATTAGAACACCTGGAAAAATAGATGAAAATCAAGATGAAAATACTGTTAAAAAGAAAACAAAATACAGCATTCCCATATAACTGCTTAATACATTTTAATATATTTTTTTCCCAAACTTGTTTTCTAATTTCTATATTGTTCTCAAAACACAGAATTGGGAAATAACAGTTCACTTAAATAGCCCAGGAGTCCAATTAAAAACAGAAGCTGGCTGGAACAAAAACCTTCAGCCACAGAGGGTCCCCAGGACCGAGGTTGAAAACCCCTGGTTGAGGATATCAGTTTTCCAACCCTTTAAGCCCCCAGTTCCCTCTTGGAAGTTTGGAATCTTAAATTTGGTCTTAAGATCTTTGTTACTAATAGACACTGAAGAGATAAAATTTTTTCTGTGTTTATGTTTCATATTAATATATTTTTTACATTTATAAAATATATAGGACAAGGTCTCTCCAAATCCTCTTGATATCAATTACAATATAGTAATTGAAATTAAGATTAAATTTTTACAAATTTTTGTTTATTTCACCTTATAGACTACAAGCATAGATTTTTTTTCAAACATGTCTGTTTTAAGACCTACACAGCCAAACTTCTGACTAAATCCACAAAAGTATCAGCAACTCTTACTTGTCCCAGTCCTAATTTTTTCTTATTCTGACTTTGTAAAGTCCTACTGCACTCAAAAGAGGTTTGAATTTACTTATTCTTGTTATGATGCCTATAGTGCATATAAACCAATTAAGAAATTCTGTACCAAATACAGTATGTTTATCTAAATGCTTCTTAATCAAACTAAACTGATTTAAAGAAGATGTAAAAAACCTTATGTAAAATAATAAGGTTTAATTATTACAATTAGTTCAAGCAGCATACACCAGGCCACTGATGTTAACATCATTAAATCAACTTACTTTGATCCTTTTATTTAATTATAAATATTATTACTTTCATTTTGTATTGAACCAAATTAAGTAAAGTAAATCTGAATATCTAATAAGTATCCAAAACCAAATATATAAGAAATAGTATTCCATATTAGACAAGCTTAATTTTCTACAAAATGATGGAATTGTCAGCATTTCAACAGGGGATGAAACTGATAAAGGAGTTAACTACCTGTCAGCTCATGCAGAAGTAAAACGTGCTCTTATGATGCAGGAGGTGTAATAGATCTGCCATTACTGAAGACAGACTGGGCAAATACTACTTCCACAGAAAACAAAACTCACAGAATTCAGTAAGAGTAACTTTACATACAATCTTTAACTGTCCGTCTCACAGTTAAGCCTTTTTTTCCCAAGAAAATTGCTGAAATCCTGCACACTATTTTGTGACTAAAATATTTACACTGCGATTCAACATAAAGAATATCTTGCAATGGATAACTTTATTTAATTTATATTATAAATAGGTGTGTACAGCCTAAAACATTTAATTTTGTGTTAATGCTAAATTAGCAGTGAAAATAAATCTCAAACTTCTTTTTTTTGATTGAGTAAGGAAATCAGATGCTGTAGTCGCTATAGGGCTTTATCTATAGACTATCTAGCATATGTTTCTACCATGAATCATATTATTATTATTGGAATCAAGGGGTGAAAAAAGTACAAATATAGCACTTTATGTATTACTCAGATCATTCTACCTGGTTTTCTGATCATTTAGTTCTGTTTCCTTATATCATGCTCATGTTTTACTACATTATTTAATACATTATTATACAAATATTAGTATATGTAAAATTCTGGACAGTCACCACCCCAGTTTTAACTTATTTAAAAAAAAACACACATAAAACATGCCAGCTGCAATATGGTTGGTTCTCCTTAAACACTAAAGATGTTTTTAGGTACATCTGTTTGAAAAGTGAAAAACTAAAAATCACTATATTAAATCCTTAACAGGATTTTATATGCTGTAGATTATGCCTGATTAAAACAGTTTAAAATCAATAAAAGATTTGTTTTTCCATGTCTGCCTCGTTCTTTCTTCAAGTACTTTGGTTTCCCTCTTCATTCCAAGTCCCCTGTGTTGGAGTCATTGGTGATCCTACATTTAGACCCCATATCTGACACCTATAGGCCTGTATAAATGAGTGTAGCCGTTTACATGAATGTGCCCAGTGACAGAGCAGCACCTCATCCAGGGCACCTGCTGGCACCACCCAAGCTGAATACGGAGTTTACAATTTTTTTTTCTTAAACAGTTTATTTCAAGGCATTTTTGTCAATTAAATTACAGTATATATGCCATTACAATACTGTGTTAAGTCAAAGAAGCATTAGTGAATGTTAGGATCCATTTTCTGTAATAATGCTTGCTTGCTGTTATAAAGAGTACAGTAAGTTTTTAGTTCTGTATTTTTTAATTTGTTCCATCCAGGTTTATAAACTCATCTATACAATTAATTTGTTTTAAAGATAGTGTAGGTGTAACCAGGTGACACTGAGCATGCATTAAAATAGTTTCTAAAAGAAAATCTTTATAGGTGATTACTGTAAAAAAAAAAAAAATCACCATTAGTTTTCAGAAGAAATTAGAAATAATAACTTAACAATAATATGTTCATACATAAATACATTTCTTTGAAACTACCTGCACATTTTTCCAAAAACTTTGATTCAAACATCATAAATGTTTATTTAGGGGAAAATAGCTAAAAGTATATATGCACGAGTAATAATTAAGCAACTTACCAAAAATGAGAGGAAGGAAAGCATAATACTCATGAAAGACAAGTAGTAAATGTAAACTGAAAATACAACATATGTACTTTTTAAAAAAAAATGAGAACAAAAGTGTTTTTGGTTGTCTCCAGGGAGGGTATTATTAGCTTGATTGTTTTTGGTGATATGGTCATATTTTGTTTTTATTTTTCTCCTTGATGATAGACTTTTAGTGCAAAGCACAAACCTGCATTTACAAATTTCATTCTTTTCCCTTAGCTTGCCAGATGGATATTGAATAGGTTTGTGTGAAAAAATGTATTTCAAACTTCAAATTCATTTCTGCAGTGGATTGGCATTTTGTCCAGGGCTGGCTCTTGTTGCTCTTGGCTTCCTGCAACCCTGCAATGGAAAAGAGAATTCAGGAAGTGAATGGGTAGATGGATAATATATTTATTAATGTGCATTCAATTTTACATCCAGTAGCACCTCTCACTATTCACCTGATGCTGAGGGACTGGGTCTGAGTACCTGCAACTCTATCATGGAAAAAAGGGTCAGACAGAATGTATATTCTGTTAAGTTCGTCTCATATCTGCATGGAGTGGATTATTTAACAATAACTTAACAATAATGTTAAGTTCTGCCATGCAGCTTGTTTCTATGCATGAGCTGATTTTTAAGCATTTAGGGAGCAAGCAAGAATAACAAGCCCAGTCTGGTCTTATTTGTTAGTATATTATATTTGATGCTGTTATATATAAAAGATACTTTGCTGATGCATATCTTATAAAACAATAACATATTTTGTGTTAATCAGTCATTTCAAAGGGGATTAACAGTGTTGCAGTTCAGGCAGAGAAGAAAGAGAATAGTCCAACAGCAGCATTAAACATACGAGGTAAGGAGTCTTATGTTTAAGACAGCTGTTTGTACATCTGTGTCTCTGTAGCTTTCTACAAATTATTGTGTCTGCTTTTTTGTTCCTAGGTGTTGTGCTTCACTTGATGGGGGATGCACTTGGTTCACTTGTAGTGGTGGTGACTGCAGTAATCTTCTTTGTGTTGCCATTGGGTCCTGAAGATAGTTGTAATTGGGAGTGCTACATTGATCCAAGCCTCACAATTGCCATGGTTATCATCATTTTGTCAAGTGTCTTCCCTCTCGTTAGAGAGGCTGTCTCCATTCTGCTTCACATGGTACCTGAGGGCCTTCATGTGGATGAGATCAGTGAGTAGTTATGAGAGTTGTTTTGCATTTGAAAGCTCCCATGAATTATCATGTAGTTTGATAGATATCTGCCAGTAAATAACATTAGACCTCTGTGTGTGTATGTGTGTGTGTATGTATGTGTGAGTGTGCGTGTATTCTTCCTTAAGAGCAGTCCATATATTGATAAGAACAGGCTTGATATTGAAGTTTCCTCACCTACAATATTTTCTTAAAAATAATGATCCATTTTTCAACAGTGGCAGTGATTCTCTTTGTCAAAAGCATTTGTCATTCAGCTTTTATTAAGTAGGCTACATGACCATGTTCATTTTCTGCTCCTTTCTTCAGAACACCCAAATGATCCTCTTTCCCATAACCTGATTAAATGTTTGAGAAAAATCCAGTGTAATCAGAGTAGGTGATTTTGTCAGCACATATAATGGTTGTGCATTGATTGGTCTAGTCCCACCCTCCAGAAATGAACCTCTATCTGCCGCAGCCAGGTGTTACATGGGTGACCCCTTGGCCTGGTCCAACCACTCGGGTCCCCAACAATGAGGATCTTATGAGCCGGATCACCCTCAGGGAAACATGCCACATGGCCGTAGTGCCGTAACTGACGCTCCCTCACAGTGCTGGTAATGTGCCTCATTTGGAACTCTATGAACAACCACTCATTCTACACAGTCATACCAGCAGTACCCAAGGATTTTCCGGAGAGACACGGTACCAAAGGAGTCCAGACTTCGTCTTAGGTCACTGGATAGCGTCCATGTCTCGCAACCATATGGCAAGACAGGAAGCACCAGGACTCTAAAGACTTGGACCTTCGTCCTTTTGCATAGATATCGGAAGTGCCACACACCCCTTTCCAGTGACCTCATGACCCCCCCCCCCCCCATGCTCTCCCAATCTTTCTACTGACTTCATAGGAAGAGTCACCAGAGACAATTGTTCCAACACTGCTTTTATATAGGCGGAGAGTTTGTAAGTAAATACAAAAGTTGGAACACACGTAGGAATTGTTTGCACAACTTTCAAGGCTTGATTAACTTACATTGCTGCCAAGAAGTTGTATGTTCTTAACTTATTAACTGTTCCATGGAAAAAGCCCTTTTTTAACTCTGAAAATTACACTATTTTTCATTTAAGGGTAACCCAAAGTTTTTTTGTTTTTTTACCCTGTGGCATTTTACCACTTACCTTTGCATCATTTTGGTTTATTAACTGGACATCCATCCATCCATCCATTTTCCAACCCGCTGAATCTAAACACAGGGTCACTGGGGTCTGCTGGAGCCAATCCCAGCCAACACAGGGCACAAGGCAGGAACCAATCCCAGGCAGGGTGCCAACCCACCGCAGGACACACACAAACACACCCACACACCAAGCACACACTAGGGCCAATTTAGAATCGCCAATTCACTGGACATACACTGTTTAAATTAAAAAAAGCTACTTTTTGCCCAGTAGAAAGTCCATCCATCCATCCATTTTCCAACATGCTGAATCCAAACACAGGGGTCTGCTGGAGCCAATCCCAGTCAACACAGGAACCAATCCCGGGCAGGGTGCCAACCCACTGCAGGACACACACAAACACACCCACACTAGGGCCAATTTAGAATCGCCAATCCACCTAACCTGCATGTCTTTGGACCGTGGGAGGAAACCGGAGCACCCGGAGGAAACCTACGCAGACACGGCGAGAACATGCAAACTCCATGCAGGGAGGACCCGGGAAGTGAACTCGGGTCTCCTAACTGTGAGGCAGCAGCGCTACCACTGCGCCACTGTGCCGCCCCCCAGTAGAAAGTGTCTAGAGAAAATCGCTCTTATGTTAAATCAAATGCTCAATGGTAGAAGGAATGTTTGGAGATTTGATTCCTGTCTCTGTTTGTTAAATAATGTTTGCTTTTTTGCTTCAGGTGCAGCCCTCAGGAAGGTTCCTGGAGTTCAAGGAATGCATGAGCTGCATATCTGGAAACTGGCAGCTGGACGCAATGTTGCCACTTTGCATGTAAAATGTGCAGATGCAGTTGCATTTGAGTCCTTGAACCACCAAATACGAGAGATTTTTCATAACATTGGGGTTCATTCAACAACCATTCAGCCTGAACTGACTTACCAAGAAAAGCCCCTTGGGAGGGCCCTTTCCTGTACAGCTTCCTGCCTTTCCCGTGGTTGTGAGCAAAAGATGTGCTGTAGTATATTCAATGAACATGATGAGAAGGATCACACGGGGCTAGGAAGCTGTTCCTCACACAACAGGCCACCTAGATTCAGCATACTGTACCCAGATAGCAAAGGTGTCATCAACAGTACCTTCATCTAGGGGGCAGGGAGATGGTGAAAATCAAAGATTCTCTGAATTTTTACCATTCATTTCTACAGTATGTTCTTTTTATACATTTATTGGCATTTCATAATAAGGCAGAATGGAATGTTCCACAAAGGAAAGGAGAGTGGGGGAAGGTCATTAAAAAATGACACAATTATCAATAAATTAAAATGCAGTGGATAAAACCAGAAGACATGAGGAGATGCTCTCTCCTACACTATCATCAACTATTATCCCCAGTCCCCATTGTCTATACTCTGGTCAGGAAGAAACAAACAACATGAAACCCAAAGACACTGACCAATTTCTCTTCAATGCAGTTTTGTCAAAAGAAGATTTGAGGAAATGTCTTGCCTAGATTCTCATTTCTTAAAAAATATTTCTTAATAGTTGAAATGGCATTATAGAATAATTTATGGTCCTCTTGATTTTGTCAGCTTTGCTGATAGGTGCTCTATAAATCAATGGAAATTGTCATTGCTAAGAGCAATCCATACATATAACTAATTAAAGCTTTAAGATCCACCTGTTTTGTTCATGGTGCTAAGGGGATCATTGCAGACAGATTCATTTTAATGCTCATGATAAATGTACACTCTAATTGGTTTTTATTCTTATTTCAGCAGGTGCTTTAACCTAAGGTGACTAAGAAGTGTATTGCAAATACGTAGCTGGTTGTCCATGGGTCAGAGGAAGCAGCAGATTGGTGTTCTAAGAGACAACTGAAGGTTCTACTTGTATTTAGAGAGTTGTTGTGGGTTCATTTATGGTTTTTCATGATTCTGTAAACATGAGGTCTTTGTTATACAGTATTAATATTTACTGGGATTAGCAGAGTCTTTTAGTTCCGATGATGTTGGCCAAGGATAAGAGTAGGTTATTTATTGGAGTTGTATTGGAGTTGAACGAGACAGTTTTGATGTTGAGAGGGTTTTTGTTTGGTACTTACTGTTGTTGTGGAGGTGACTGGGACAATTCTAAGAAATTGAAAATTTTGTTGATGCAGAGGAATATTTTGCAGACAAATGTTTTTTGTAATTGTCAATGAAAACAAATATTTCCCATTACTTGTAGAATTGATATGTGCATTGTTTTTTGTGCACATGTTTCATATGAAAAATGATAGACTGTGGTGTAAAACTAAATAGGGAATGTTCATTGTTGCACAGGGAGCCATTGCTGATAGATATGAGGCAGCTCCAATGTATGATCACCATTACATGAGTCAATTTCTATTTGGTAACAAGAGGCGGTGTACCGTTTCTGATAATTATAAATGATTCTTTTCAGGCTCAGAAATTTATTAGCTACTACTCTTTTCCCTAGAGTTGTTAGAAACTAGTGTTATTTGGTGAAATTCATCAAAATATTTTTCTCAATGAATTTGTTGAGTTCACCAGTGACCTTATTCGCTAAATTTTCCACAGAAAATTTGCCATGTGGCCAGCTTAGACAAACTTATTTTTCCCAGGACCCCATGTTGCTTTGCGAGTCCAGCATTTCATCACAGAGCTGTAGCAGCCATGTTAGATGAGTATGTCACTGCCCAATTGGTATTCCAGCCAGATTTTCACCCCTCATGCATTAAAAAACAATACAAAAAAAAACTTGTGTATTTTCATTTAAGGGGCACAATAGTTGACCATAATGAGAATATTATGAAAATACTTTTTCTGCATAGACTCATTGTACATTGTGAATTCAACGCTGGATTAAGCAGTGCTTATCTGTACTGCCTCACAGCTCAGGTCACATTTTTGCCACAAAAGCATAGTTGACAACACTTCTCTATACCCTGATACATTTAAAAGACCATTGTACCATTATAATCTACTGAAAACTATTTCAGCTTCTTCTTCCCTATTGACTTCAGTGCAGTTTACTGAATTTACTGAACATTTTCTCTGAACAGAAGGTGAAGTGAATTCAGTTGGCTTCGCTTATCACTAGAGGAAACAATTGTGGTTCCTAAATAGTTTATATTACATCATTACACAACACTTGCTCATATAGGGTCAGTTTGAAGATACCAATCAACATAACAGGCTTTGCTTTGAGATGTTTAAAAACCCGATGCAAACTTGTGGAGAATGTGCAGTGTCCGCACAACGTAAAAGTCAGCATTCAAACCAAGGATTCTGCGAGGCAGCAGATATAAAACACTGCAATAGAAAAAATAATGAGTTATTTAATGTTTGGGCGAGCTAAACAGTAGATGAATTAAAATTAATTTTCAAGGCAGCACAGCTGTTCATAAAAATATGATACATTTAATTAATTCATATTTAAGGAAGAGTCGTCATCAAAAAGTTATTTCCTTGATAAAATGTAAATGTGACAAGAACTTCATAAAATGAAGCAACTGAAGTAAAGAAAGCTTCTTTCATGTCGATGGTGCTTTATAGTTACTAAAAATGTTGTAGCCCAGCAGAAATGTAGTCATTAGACACCAGTTAGTACTCACGTATCAGTGATGCTAATCTGACTGGTCATCTGAAAGTCACTGAGCTTCTTGTATTGGTGCTCAAAGTGTCGATATTGGCAGGTAGCTGATTCTACATAACACCTTGTTTGGTTTGTCAGGAGCCAGGCTGGGGTGTCAGTTGGTGCTCAAAATGTCAATAGAGGTACCATGCCAGTTCAGGAGCAAATGAGTTTTTTTGGTGCTTGGTATATGGGGATGTAAATATGGCAATGCCTGTTGGTGCTCAAAGCGACATTGGAGACACTGGTGCTCTCCTGGTAATTGAGGTGTTGATTACTAGTAGCTTACATCTTTGACTCTAAATAATCATTATGATTATTTCTATTGATTTCTGTTCTACACTTAAATAAATGTATTTACAGAAAAATGTAAAATATTGCAATATTTTTATAAAAATAAACATTTTATTTATATAATCAATCTTGTTTTTATTTCATGTTTATGTAATTGCATTGAGTTATGGTCCTTACTTCAATTACCCGTGTAGATGGAATCTCAGGTTTCAGTTCAGAAAGCTGCAGTACTACTATGCTGCTGTTTACTTCTGTGTGAGCTAACTGTATGGAGGAAGAAAGTCTCTTCAGCCATCAGTCCTTTAGTCACTCTGCACTGAATTCAACGTCTTGCATTGAGGCCCCTTTCATTCTGAATTCAGCAATTTGCCCAGAGAACGTCTCTTTGCTTAGAACTTTAGTAACTGGACTTTGGGGGGGGCTTTTGAGAAATGTACACACTTGCTTTAAAGTGCTCTTTGATATAAGTTCAAGATATTTCTGAGCCTATTGTTCAAAATGACACTGAGATGACCAAGGTGCAATGTAGGCGTACACGAAGGCAGAGTGAGATGCTATCTCTCCTGCATTTTACACAACCCACAAGTATAATGCCAATGACTTTATGATTTTATTACTTTAGATCTTAAATATGTGAAAATCTGTAATTAGCCGGTGCCGTAAAAAGCAACTGAAGCACTGGCAACACTTTGTTTACTCAGTATGAAAGCTGCAGTGAATGCATAATGATGACGTCAAAAATGGCCTCCACTTTTACAATTATGAAGCACACAGACCTGGAATGCACCTTCTGGACTTTTTAGCCTGACTAACTACAGGTTTCCAAGAAAACTACAAACATTCAAAATCTCCCTGTTGATGGGATTTTGTACCCTCAGAATTGAACTTGTTTTTTTCTTCTTGCTTTCCTGTATTTTTTCGAGTTCTGTGAGTTTCTTTAACACTGAAATAAGGTGGTGACAACAAAGACAGTGAAACAGCAGATATAGACTTGTCAAAAGTATAGAGTTAATGGAGGTAGGAAAGAAGAGTTTGCATTTGATTACATATTCTATGAATTTATTTTCTTTGAAGCATATTATTTACTTCTGGAAGAGAACGTCCAGACTTTAAGAGTTCTGTTCAAACTACTGAGAGGTCTACTAACGTATATTATAATGATTCAACTTTTCATTTATGAAAAGGCTACATTTCAATATTTAAGCATAAATACAGAAAAAAAATTAGATCTGTTCTCTCCTAATAAGTATAAATGTGATGATGTTTTGTGCTTATGTTGCTTCTTTTTTTATGCTACATTTGTAAAAACTGTAGTGGGGTAGGCTTATAAGTGTGAGTATATTCAAAAATGATAAACTTAGCTGAAATTAATAAAATTTCATTATAACTCCTGGAATGGTGGCTTGCAAATTTTTAATACTGGGGGTCTATGATTGCCTCCCATTTGCATTTTTGAATCTATTTGTAAATGGGCTGGCAGCAACACCCTGCAAAAACAAAACAATATAACAATCCACCTCAACATTTTCTGAACAGACAGGAAAGCTTAAAATAGTAAAATAAGTAAATAAACATATGGCAATATAAAATGTGCATTAGTAAAACTATAGTAAACACTTGTATGCTTTAAGGTCCTATTTCACAAGTTCAAATGCTGTTATGTTGGGTTTGAAACTCAATGCTTTTTTCTACTTTACCAAACCACAACGTTCATGATCATATGGAAACTAAGTTCATCACTGAGAAAAATTAAACCTTCAATGGCAGAGGCTTCAGTGAGTAGCAGCAAAGTACCAGAGGGAAGACAAACATGATGAGGGGAATGATTAATAGGCCTGTACTTTAACTTCTATTGAGTCTCAGCTTTCAGCTATCCCAAGAAAGCCACCTGGACAATTTCTGCCTCCTGGAAGGCTGCTGCCTCACTCCAACTCAGAAACAGAACAGAACAGCAGGATTTCCAAAACCAACAACACTCAGTCTACACACTGATCAGCCACAAGATTAAAACTGCTGACAGGAGAAGTGAATAACATCGATTATCTCATTACAATGGTACCTGTCAAGGCATGGGATATATAAGGCAGCAAGGGAACAGTCAGTTCTTGAAGGTGATGTGTTGGAAGCTGGACAAATGGACAAGAGTAAGGATCTGACTGACTTTGACAAGGGCCAAACTGTAATGGCTAGACAAAATATGCAGTTGGTTAGTACGTTCAAAAAGTGGTCAAGAAAGGACAACCGGTTAACTAGCAACAGAGACATGGGCTCCCGAAACTCATTGATGCACGGGTAGAGCAAAGGCTCTAGAAGTCAATAGAACTGCTGTAGCACAAATTGCTGAAAGATGTAATGCTGGCCATGAGAGAAAGGTGACAGAACACACAGTGCATCTCAGCTTGCTTTGTATGGGGCTACATGCTGACCTCTGCCCACTTCTGAAAAAGCCCACAATGGGCAAGTGAGCAACAGAACTGGACCATGGTGGAATGGAAGAAGGTGGCTTGGTCTGATGAATCAAATTTTATTTTAGATCATGTGGATGGTCAGGTGCTTATGCATCTTTTACTTTTGGAAGAGAAGACAGCAGGATGCACTATGGGAAGAAGGTAAGCCAGAGGAGGTAGTGTGATGCTCTAGGAAATTTTCTGCTGTGAAACCTTGGGTTCTGGCATTCATATTGACCTAACTTTAACACATATTACCTACCTAAATTGTTGTAGACCATGTACACCCAATTATGGCAACAGTACTCCCTGCTGGCTGTGGCCTCTTTCAGCAGGATTATGCCTCCTGCCACACTGCTAAATTGTACATGGAAAAGAGTTCAAGGTGTTGACTTGGACTCCAAATTTCCCACATCTCAATCAGATTGAGCATCTATGGGATGCGCTGGAAAAACAAGTAATTCATGGAGGCACTATCTTGCAACATACATGCCTTAAAGGATCTAATGCTAATCTCTTAGAACCAGATACCACAGGACATCTTCAGAGGTCTTGTGAAATCCATGCCTTGACAGGTCAGAGCTGCTTTGGTGGCACAAGTGGGACTTACCACATGTTAGGCAGGTGGTTTTAATGTTGTGGCTGATCGGTGCATGAGATGCCAGAACACAAGCTGAGTCCAAAGGAAAATCAATGTCTTTCTGTGGTGGAAAGAGAACACCAAAAACATCGTTAATAGAATTGAGGTGATGCACCAAAAACCCTATAATAGAACTAAACATTCTATATCAGTTTCAAAAATGTACTTAAATTCAGTAAAGAAGATAAATAGAAAAAAATGCTTTTGTGTTCTTTGTATGGGGGGGATCCACAATTGCAGTCAGACAGGCAAGGTCTTTTACAATAGGGAAAAACTGAACAAACCAAAGGGCAATTCAAGTAATAGGCTAATAAACAACCAAGTAGTCAAAAAAGCTACCAAACAAGACTTTGAATGGAGCAAAAGGAAAAACAGATTGTGATATACAATGAGTTTAACTTTTGAAAAAAGAATAGATACTAAAACCCACAAGTCAATCATATATAGTATGGCTGCTATGACATCACAAGCAACATCACCTGTAGAACGTGTAGAGTTACAACAACAGGGATACAAAATGACACACTGTATCTTTTAAGATAATGTCATCCTTATTTTAGATTCCTGAAGCTGTGCAGGCAGAACACAATGTTTTGCAAGTAGAGACCAGTATTGCAGGCAGCAGAGGTCCACAAGGATAAATAGAGTGTCCCAGTTTAGGAATAGTATGTACTGTGCATTTACAGAGACTTCTCTAGAAGTGATCGATTACTCCAGGAGGGCACAAATAGAAATAGTGAAGTTAGGGACATGTAATAATTTAACAGAGGCCCCCACGTGTGACAGGTGGCAGCAAGGAGGCCCACTACAGTATGCAGAACCTTCTATTATGTATTGTGTTGACCAGGCTACTTGGGGTGGGGGGTAGCCTAAATCTTTTAAGTTTGTTTAGGGTTAGGATCACAGAGTTCATTAGGAGACATTCTAAGAGGAAAAAAATAGTTTCTGGGGATCAACTAAGACCCAAATGAAAATACATGCTCAGAAATGATTAGGAGTGATGTTGTTGTGTTTTTCTATACAAGCACAAAACATGACATGCCTCCAAAAATCCACACAAAAGACGGCACCTAAGCTTAATTCAGCTCTGTGCCCCTAGAAATGGTCTCACTCCAGGCAGCCTTACCCTGGGCTAAGGCTGTTAAAGCTAATAAATAACCAGAAAAGGAGAAAAGGACAACCATAAAACCTCAAGTCCAATACAAAACTGCACAAAGAGCACAAAATGCAAGACAAAAAAAGAACAGGGCAAAAATAAATTTTGCCTAAAAGGCAAAACCTACAGTGAAGAAAAGTAAGGCGCACAATCCAGAAACAGCATCTTTAAAAAGCAATGGTGAAAAAGCCAGGAAATCCAAAGATCAAAAATGAAGCGAGAACTCAAAAACCAAAAGCTAACTACAATGCCGAACCTAGAAGAGCAGCTTTACCTTAGACGCTTACTGCCTCACTAGGCTACACATACAGGAGACAAGGTAGATAAATAAATAAAGTACATATGTAAATAATATTATACAAAAATACAAAATAAACAATATGCATCACAATATCACAGAAAAGCATAATTTTAAACAGACACAAAACAAAATCAAAAGCTGAAAGTCTAACACAGTATACACAATTACATTTAAACAATAACAGAAAGATTAAATAAACAAAACTTAACTTTAGCTAAAGAAGCAATCCTGTTTGAACCAAAACAGGAAGTACAAAATTAGAATCATTAGAAAAAATTGCCAAAGTTGAAAAAAGGAACTATGACAACTAGCCCTTAAAAAAGTCTCGATTCTAACTTGATTTCTTGTCTATAATTCACACTGATGTTTGACATTTGTTGTCTTTGATCTAATAAGTCACATGACCTCCACTTCAAGTGACCAACAATGAGCATAGCAACCAGGAAGTAACATTTGCAGCTGCAGCTATGCTAAGAAAGTCACAAAATGGCAATAACTATCTAAAAAAAGGAAATGTAAAATGGTCCAGAATATTAACATTGTTAACCAAATTTAAATAAATATGCACAGCTTCCAGAAATGAAAGAAATTAGATCACGGATGTGCAAAAGGTAGATTAGTCTGACCTAAACCATATATTCCAACTTTCCAAATTCATTTTGGCTGCGCATTTCACAAATGCAGTAAATATTAGCCTTCATAAGTGGGGCATTCATATAATCAAGCTTACTGCATTTTTTCCCTCTGAATTTCAAGCCGCATTGCAGTAACTTGCACCCTGGTGAGGCTGCCTCTTTGCTTGCTTCATTTTGAATCACTTACTTTCTGCAGTAAGATTTGAGTCTATCTGAGTTGTGCAGATGAAAATGCAGATTAGCCTCTAGACAGACTTAGCCACATTTTCATCCTTTTTGTCCTGCTCTTGTTCAACGCATTAACTGCAAAAAACCTCTCATTAACTAAACATCACAACTTGACTAATTATGCTGCTCTCGCAATGTGCAGTGTGGCAATCAGGAGATACCCAGGATTCAATGTAATTATAAAGTGATTCTTGAATCATTTCGATTTTGGACTTACATACAGGATCTCCTTTTTCTTAAGTGTGATCACTTGCTGAAATCCATTACTATGATGATGCACTGTATTATTAGTTTTATTTCTCATTTTTATCTGAAATACTGTGAATATTTTTCAATTAGTTCATAAGCTCATTGTCACACACATGCACATAGGGGGCTTCTTCAATCTGTCAAGGCACTGAGGACATAAGCACTGCCACCCGGGGATGATAAGGGGGTGCTGTTTGGTCACAATTTCATCTTTCCAACCACAGCTCAGAAAGAGTGCAGCCAGACCACACCTGCCCCTGGCCCAACCAATCTCTCAAGCCACGCACCTTCCGGCACCACAGAAAATGGGAGTTTTTAAGCTTTTCCTCCATGCCCTATAGACTACAATATAAAGACCCAGTGCATGCAAGATAATTTAAAAAATATACAGAAATGATTAACTTTAGAATACAATTTAGATTAGAAAATGCATATATACCATAGGGCATGGTGGCGCAGTGGGTAGCACTGCTGCCTCGCAGTAAGGAGACCTGCGTTCGCTTCCCGAGTCCTCCCTGCGAAGAGTTTGCATGTTCTCCCCGTGTCTGCGTGGATTTCCTCTGTGTACCCCGGTTTCCTCCCACAGGCCAAAGACATGCAGGTTAGGTGCACTGGCAATCCTAAATTGTCCCTAGTATGTGCTTGGTGTGTGCCCTGCAGTAGGCTGGTGCCCTGCCTGGGAATTTGTTCCTGCCTTGCACCCTGTGTTGGCTGGGATTGGCTCCAGCAGACCCCCATGACCCTGTGTTAGGATTTAGTGGGTTGGATAATAACTGACCTACATATATACCATGTTTCTGAAAAAATAACTTTGACATGAAAAATACCAAACTTATCCTTTAACAATAATAAGCTTTCCAACCATCCAAGCATGCTAGGAGTGTTGAAAACACAGGAAGAAGTTACAAAAACTGTGATTCCATCATGGTTCAGTTCAGTCACAGTAAACCTCATTGCAGAGGCTTGTACTTTAAAATGTTACACATTGTTGTAATTTTGAACTTGGTGTTGCACTGCAAAAACATGAAAACTAAGCAAGTGAAAAGTATTTATATTATGACATTAAATCTTATTTTCCTTATTGTAGGAATTATTGACTTATTAATAAATGTGTATTTACGATTATTTTGCTTACTTTAAGGAATCTCGTCAAGTACATTTTGCTTACCCCATTAGCAGATTTTTTTGCTAAATAAAAACAAAACACTCCCATTTAAAGTTTGTTTGTCTAGTATTTGCACATGCATTTTTTGCAGTATGGATAAAATACGTTTGGGGCTTAATTTTTTATTGTTATTTTTAGTGGTGTTTTCATGTTGTAATTATTTTTTAATGTCTTTTTGATTTTGTTATCACAGTTCCATTTTGGCCTTGCGTCAAGTGTTGTTAAGTAACTACTCTCGTGTTGCCCACAAAAGCGCATGAGATGTTGTCATTATAGGGATTATTTAAGGGTGGCAGCATCGGTTTTCCTATGTCTAATTTTTTGGATGCAGAATGTGCAGAATCTTGAGGATCTTTAGTAGTTATTTAGGGAAAAGGTTTTAAAGTAGTTAGGAATCTTTTGCCTGCGGTGGGTTGGCACCCTGCCCAGGATTGGTTCCTGCCTTGTGCCCTGTGTTGGCTGGGATTGGCTCCAGCAGTCTCCCGTGACCCTGTGTTCGGATTCAGCGGGTTGGTTGGAAAATGGATGGATGAATCTTTTGCTTTGAATTTTTACCTTTTGTATTTTGAAGATCAGGCCTTTTGAATTTCTTGTTCTGACCTTCATTCCTTTCTTTTTTGTCTTAACCCTTCTCCGAGTTTTATGTTCTGCTCCTTGCAACAAAAATTGTTCTATCAGCTTGACAATCAGCTGATAACACGCATAAGACATGTTAAAACACTTTCAAATGGATTTTCAAATAAGATTATCACCATTGCAGATTTTTCTTGTCATGTTGTTTGAAAGTTATTTTCCTTTATTGTGCTTTCAGAGTGTGTTTCATATTAAATTCATGAAAAAAGAACCTACATGAGCATGTTATCTGAAACTAGAGTGAGATTTCATTATTTTATCATATGCAGTAAATTATTAATCACTTGATTACGTTTCACTACTTAAGAATGCCCATGAAGGCTGAACTGTCTTCTGGTTTTGGAAATCTCAAAAATAAATTTTTTCCAGCATCCATGCTTGCTGAAATTTTTGTTCTCCTCTCCTTTCTGACCACCTACTCATCACATATGTTATCATATTTGACATTAAAGTTTATCAATTTAACTATTGGAATTCTATTTGATTTCAATTATAACCTAATTTGTACTCACTTGTTTTAGGGATTCTTCTTCTGTTTATTAACTTTAATTTTTCTTTCACTCTTTGTAAAGCACTTTAAGCTGAACTTCCACTTGAAAATGTACTTTATAGATAAATTTTGTTTTGTTGTCGAAGTCAGGGTTGCCTTTAAACTTTAAGCAGTGAGCTCTTCAGCCTTGTCCTACACGTTGCTTCACAGATTAATATGACTATTAATAATCTTGTGTTTTTGAGTGTTAAGTACATACAAAGTAGTGTTCAGAATAACTCTACAGTTGTGATTTAAATAAATATACAGCAACACTTACTAAGAACTTAAATTCATTCTACACCATTAGGCGGCCACAATCTGACTGGTGATCTTCATAATTTACATCCAAATAAAGAAAGAGTGGACATACTCGATCACAATGTTCATTTTGTTTAATAGTATGAAAACCTGAGCAGTCAGTTTCACTCATACAGAAATATAGCAAAGCAACTACAAAAGATCAATTTTGACTGCGCAGTTTCTTTCAAACAGAAAAAGCAGTAATTAAAAGTCTGTAAATGCAGTCACGATAGTCCAGGTTGTTTATGGTAAAAACTTGCAGCGGCATGTTTACTGGAATTGAATTTTCCAAACGAGCCATGCTGAGCCTTGTATTGCACTTACGAATCACACAATAAAATGTAATGACTCTGCCCAGACTTACCCTGACCTCCCTTGTCTCCTTGATCAAGGATAATGTAATGAAAGATAATGTACTTTCTAACCTGTAATCTGATATGACTCAGGACTGTGGGCTTGCACCCCCTGCAAACAAAAAAGTGCTGTGCATAAGTTCAAGTTCAAGATCATGTTTTCAACTGAATTAACATTTGGTTTTCTTTCTTAACTGACGCTGAAGGGCCGATAGAGATCCTCCCCCAAGTATGGCTCTGTGTCAATGTCATATGCTTCGATCCTAACGTTGTCAGACCATACTGACGATACTGATGCACAACCTTATTACTTGTGATCAGCTCATTATATTATAACTCAGGGCCTCTGATTCGATTTACTGTTATGGATCTGGGTTTGTATTCTTTAGGCTCAAGAGGCTACTGTCCACTAAATTTAAACTTATCACCCTGCCAGTTTCACTTAGAGCTCTTTTTAAACCACCATTATTTACCAATGGGCATTAGATTGTCAGTGTAATGGGCTAGAATTCAGTATTCTAAAAAAAAAGGCAGTTCTTTGTGTTGCTTAGTGTAATGGGCTATAAACCAGTGTTTTAAAGAAAAGGTAGAATTTCTGGAAAATACTGCTACAGGTTATTGCTGATGGCTATCTACAGGACATAAATATTTACCTGTCTTGCTAAAGAGTCACCTGCTTTGAATAGTCAGACTGCTTTGATTTAGTATCTCATCTACACACAATGTGGGGATACAGAACTGTCTGCTTCCTTGGAAAATTGGTTTCTAATCAAGTACTCAAAGTAAATGTGTTTACACTCTTTGTTATGCAGAGGAAATTGGCTTGCACCATTGTTTTCACTGATTGCCATGTTGATCTATGCAGAAATTGAAGCATATATATATTTCTGGGAAAAGGAGAATAAAAGAGAGCACAGAGAAGTATGGTCTGAAACTCGGGACTGCTGCCTGTTTCTTTTATGCTTTTCACCATATCCCTGTGGCTACACCCTGTAGCAACAGTGGCTTGTACCTGGCCCAAGTTCCCCTAGGCCTGAGGCTGGTAACATCCACAATCAGGGTGCCAGTGAGATCAGTGCAAGGCTTTTGAACTGGAGGGGGCAATCTTGTAAATGGTCCCTATTAGATGTCTAGTGCCAAGTATCTAGCAAAAGAGTTTTTGTGACACTAGGGATGTGTTTTTAATTTTGGAACCCATGCGGATCGGTAGGGTAGCTTTTCTAAATGAGGGTACTAAGGTAGAACTGTTAGCACTGGTAAATTGTGATGGGTAACTGACACTGTCATTTGCATCACTTGCTGCATGCTCCTTCTCTTGGTCTCTCTGTCTTTCTCTCACTAACTGTTATCTGTATCTGTCGTACTGTTCTCAGTGTCACTTGTTTTGAGTTTGTCTTCATTGGTTGACCTTTTATTATTTTCATATTTTTCTGTTGTGTGTGCAGTTGCTTTATTCATCGGTCAATCTGTCTCTCTCCCCCTCGTCGCTTGGTGCACTTTGCATTGCAACTTTGACCAGAGCCAGTCATTTTAGTAACTTTATTGTTGTACCATCCATACACAGTATTTCAAAATATAGTAGCACAAAAAACATTCAATACAGGTAAAGAACTATACTATAAACAGATAATAAATAATAGGTAAGTGAATAGATAATAGATGGAGTTATTGGCTGGCTTGAGGGTGTGAGAGGAATCAAAGTCGAGGTAAAGAGAGCTCTGTTCAAAATAAAATGAGCTGAAAACAAATTACGGTTTGATAAAAATTAAAATTGACTGTTTTCCTGGACAGCAGTACACTGTGATTTTGATAACATGACTACTGCAGAGATTCTGTTCCCAGATTCTTACAGTTTGGCACCACCGTGAGTAGCAGCCTTTCCAGCAGCTACATGTACGACTTTATATTTCTACCTTTTTTTCTCTATCTCACTGATCATTCCTACCTTTCTTTTATGTGGACTCGTTTCCTGGACACTTTTTACTACTTGGAAATGGATTTTTACATGCCGAGACTCGTCTATTCAGGTAGTCAACTTCAAGCGCTGAGAACAAAGGCCCGTGCCAGTGTGGTTCCCTATTTACCTGAAAAGGTAAGAAGGTCGTATCGTGGCAGCAGAGCCAGCGCTAAGCTAAAGGCTAAGTGGCTAGCGAGGAAGTGGCCATACAAGCATTCGGTGCCTTCTGTGATCCTGGGAAATGCAAACTCACTACCAAATAAGATAGACGAACAGGCTGCGCTGGTGAAAAATGTCAGGACCTACAGAGAATGCAGTTTGTTGTGTTTTTGTGAAACGTGGCTAACAACTAGCATCCCAGATGCTAACGTGGAGCTTCCTGGGTTTAGCACAGTTAGAGAAGCAAATACCTGCGGGAAGCGGAAAGGAGGAGGACTCGCTGTCTATGTGAATAAAAGGTGGTGCAACCCTGGACATGTAAACGTCAAAATCTCCACTTGCTGCAGGGACATCGAACCGCTGGCCGTAAGTCTGCATCCTTATTACTTGCCCAGAAAGTTTGGACACGTCATTGATGTTATTCTTTACATCCCTCCTTGGGCGGACATGGAAATAGTGGGTGACATCATCCACGCCGCTGTTGCTAAACAACAAACACAGCACCCCGAGGTGCTTGTGCTAATCTCTGGAGACTTTAACCATGTGACACTGGACAAAACATTACCTGCCTTCTCCCAATATGTGGATTGTAACACTCGGGGAAATAGGACTATCGACCTACTGTATGCAAACTTTAAAGATGCATACAGCGCTATCCTGCTGCCTGTGCTTGGGAAAGCAGATCATAACCTGGTTCTGCTTCAGCCTCACTACAAACCAAAAGTGAGGGAGCTACCTACAACCACGCACTCATTTAGGAAGTGATCCCCTGAGGCAGAGCAGGCTCTGAGAAACTGCTTTGGAACTACGGATTGGGATATCCTGTAGGGATCATATAGTGAGAATATTGAGGAGGTTGTTGACTGAACTACTGACTACATCAACTTCTGTATGGACATTGTAGTTCCAGTAAGAACAGTACACTGCTATGCTAACAACAAGCCATGGATTACAAGTGACATCAAGGGCCTTTTGAACCAGAAAAAAGGGGCTTTTAAAGGGGTGGTGATCAGCATGCAGAAGGAACTCTGAGTCCAGCTCTGGGAGACGAAGGAACAGTACAGGAGAAAGCTGGAGTAGAAGTTGCAGAATAACAGCATGAAGGAAGTGGGGGATGGGATGAAGATCATCGCTGGCTGCAGCTCAAAGCGGTGTGCCACCATCGAGAGAGACATGGAGAGAGCAAACCTGATCAACAACTTCTTTAACAGGTTTGACCCCCCTAACCCACTCTCACCCCAGAGGACTGCACCCTCCACCCATCCTTCTGCTGATACCAGCATAGGGGAGAGTTTCCACCAACCCACAATTACAGCAGCCCAGGTAAGCAGAGAGCTGGAGAGACTTTGTGCCAGCAAAGCAGTGGGTCCAGATGGAGTATTGCCACGACTGCTGAAGGCCTGTGTGCTGGAGCTGGGGAGTCCTCTACAGCATATCTTCAACCTGAGCCTGGAACAGGGGAGAGTCCTGAGGCTTTGGAAAACATCTTACATCACCCCAGTCCCAAAGGTATCACATCCTGGTGAGTTGAATAACTTGTCTGTCTGTCTGTCGCCCTGACATCACAAATGATGAAGACCATGGAGCGGCTGCTGCTTCACCACCTGAGGCCACAGGTCTGCCATGCCCTCAACGCTCTGCAGTTCGCATGCCAGGAGAAGATGGGAGCGGAGGATGCCATCATCTATATGCTACACCGATCCCTCTCCCACTTGGACAGAGGCAGTGGTGCAGTAAGAATTATGTTTCTGGAATTTTCTAGCACCTTCAACACCATCCAACCTCTGCTGCTCAGGGACAAGCTGACAGAGATGGGAGTAGATTCATACCTGGTGGCATGGATCATGGGCTATCTTACAGACAGACCTCAGTATGTGCGTCTCAGGAACTGCAAGTCTGACATTGTGGTCAGCAGCACAGGGGACTGTACTTTCTACGGTCCTGTTCAGCCTATATACATAGGACTTCCAATACAACTTGGAGTCCTGCCACGTGCAAAAGTTCGCTGACAACACTGCTATTGTAGGCTGCATCAGAAGTGGGCAAGAGAATGAGTATAGGAACCTAATCAAGAACTTTGTTAAATGGTGTGACTCAAACCACCTACACCTGAACACCAGCAAAACCACGGAGCTGGTGGTGGATTTTAGGAGGCCCAGGCCCCTCATGGACCCCGTGATCATCGGAGGTGACTGTGTGCAGAGGGTGCAGACATATAAATACCTGGGAGTGCAGCTGGATGATAAATTGGACTGGACTGCCAATACTGATGCTCTGCGCAAGAAAGGACAGAGCCGACTATACTTTCTTAGAAGGTTGGTGTCCTTCAACATCTGCAATAAGATGCTGCAGATGTTCTATCAGATGGTTGTGACGAGTGCCCTCTTCTACGCGGTGGTGTGATGGGGAGACAGCATAAAGAAGAAGGACGTCTCAGGCCTGGACAAACTGGTGAGGAAGGAAGTCTCTATTGTAGGAATAAAGCTGGACAGTTTAACATCTGTGGCAGAGCGATGGGCGCTGAGCAGGCTCGTGTCAATCACGGAGAATCCACTGCATCCACCGAACAGTATCATCTCCAGACAGAGGAGCAGCTTCAGCGACAGACTGCTGTCACTGTCCTGCTCCACTGACAGATTGAAGAGATCGTTCCTCCCCTACACTATGCGACTCTTTAGTTCCACCCAGGGGGGTAAATGTTAACATTAAACAAAGTTATTGTCTGTTTTACCATTTTTATCACTATTTAATTTAATATTGTTTTGTTTTTTTTATCAGTATGCTGCTGCTGGAGTATGTGAATTTCCCCTTGGGGATTAATAAAGTATCTTTCTTTCTTCTTTCTTTCTTTCTTTCTTTCTTTCTTTCTTTCTTTCTTTCTTTCTTATTCAGGTTTGTTAACGGTGAGCTCAGCAGTTTGATGTCCATGCATGTATTTGCCTGTTTTATTTGTTCTACAGTGAAGGCCGTTGACAGCTATATATTAAGCCGACAGTGTCTCAGTGGTATTGTTGAAGTAACCATTTCTGCATTGGTTGGCCAAGAAGCAAAAAGTTGTTCTTGATGCCTAGCTTTTAATTTTTTTTTTTGTTTTAATTTAGTTTTTGATCTTTTTTTGCACATATTGGTATATCCAGTGCTATTAACTTTTCTGAATGCTTACAGGTACCAGGTGTTTGCTGTTGTAAATCAAAAATACTCTGAGGATTATTTGTATGAGTATGTATTTGGACACCAAATTTGTTCTGGTGTCAACCATGATTAAAAAGAAACTCATTTATTTCCATAAAGGAGGGATCTTACATTTTAATGCATGAGGTTTAATGCATGAGGTCCATTCACGGACAATCTGGAAGTGACAGAAACAAAGGTAGAAAATTAAGACCTAGGATTAAAGGCCAACATCAATGGACTGAGTACATTCAATATAAGGTAAACTTAAACCTTTAAAGAAATAAGAGTTTGTTTTCTCATTATGAGACTGTCATAATCAATGTTACCTAAATTAAAATCAGTTAAGCTGCCTGCATTTCACTAACAAGAAGTGGAGAAAGCTCTAAGGTTGAATCCCATCCCATTATAAGGCTTTGCTCATAATGGGAGAAAGAGAAATCGAATGGCCTGAGCTCATGTAGAAATGCGGTCTATCTCTTTGCAAGACAAAATCATATGATGTCCAACCCATACAGGCCAAATGACTTTTCCTTTAACTTATTTGGATAAGGTACTTGTTTTTCATTCACAGGAAGAAAGGCCATGACCTTTCTGGGAATGACGTGACAGCATTAAAAGTTCATCTAAGGTTTACGTACTCCTTTGGGTTTGTGGATATCAAAACCTCTTTTGCTTTGCATACTTTTTCCTAAAAGTATTTTTTTCTAATTACTTTTGATGGTAAATCTCATTCCTTTATAGTACAATACATACAATCATATACTATATAAATACTAGTAACGGCGCACTGCATGAATACACTTGACTTGGGCATTCATAGTTTTCATGCTCTTTCTCTGTACATTTAGCATTCATTTCCTTAGAGGTAGATGCGCTTGCTGCTTCTTGAGCAGCTCTTCTTTTCTCCACCCTAGCAGCCCGCTTCTTCTCTTCTTTTGCCGGCATCTTTTTGCATTAAAACTGATTAAGTCAGTGTTTGTGTTGCAATTCCTTAGTACGTTTTTCCTTAATTATTCACTTAAGCTGGCACTTCAATCTGCCTCAAGAAAGATTTAAGATATAAAGAGGTAGGGGAAGTGATGGTGAAGGTGGTAGGCAATGAGAATGGCGCCTGTACACATTCGCCACACGGCCGCCCTGCTGGCCGCTACCGAGAGTTGATTCTACAATAAAATAAAATAAAAATAAAAACAGGAATAACTTTGGTGGTCAATCGTCACCCTGAAAGTGGATAGTAGAGGTCACGTAGTCTATGTGTACCAAATTTCAGGTCAATAGTTCAATGGGTTTGCAAGCTACAGGTGGTTTAAATCCTAGACAGACAAACAAATAGAGAGCCATGGTAGAGTATTATATAAGAATATTAATAATACTTAATGGTTGCTAGTCTAAGTACATGCTATATCTTCAATATTAAATGTTATTTTTGGTAAAAAAGAACCTTCTGCCTTAAGTTAACAACATCAGATATAAACCAAGAGGGCATTCTTTTACAGAAACACCCTGAATCACACTGGGATACCAGTTAAAAGAGTAGCTAACAGATTTCATGTACTTGTCTATGGGATGTGGGGAAAAAACATGATTATCTGGTGAAAAGCCAGACAGGTAGGGGGAGATCATGTACATTTCACATGAACAACATCTAAACATTCTTCAAACCAGGCAGAAGTGCTAAACTGTCCTGTTCCTCCTCTTCAGTTCCATCCCAGTAATTGACCACTACAGTGCAAACATATTCTGACACTCATATCATGCAAAACAAACAACAAATAAAAGAGTGAGCTAAAGAGGTTATAAAAATATGAAGAACAAAAAATCAATGATGTCCACATAAAGTTTTTGCTTGTCTTTTATTGTTTCTTGGTTAAACTTTAATGATATTATATAATCTCATTCTCTGAAATTTTACATTCCTAAAAGCATCTTCATATTTTAAATTATTTAAAAAATTCACTATATTTAAGGTTGAAAAAGGTCTTCATTACAATCAGAACCCACTACCAACCCCATACCATCCACACGTCGTTCCAAAATCAAACTCACACATAAACTGGCACAAGTAAGCAGGTCACCCAACCGGTTCAATGAGTTCATGTATAACGATTGCACTCTGTTGTCACTGTGCCAAGCCTATATGACACCACAAACTGTTCACAGGAGTGCTGGTCACAAGGAAAGCAGTAAAGATCAGAATCATAAAGTCTGACTTCTTTTGTGATTTAGTTTTTGGTGTAACAGTGCTGAAACTTCCACATAACAAACCTATCAAGTCAAAATGGCATCCATCTGGAATGGGTTTCCCATAAGCAACACAGTATTGGGTCAAAATGCAATGTTTACAGGGGGGAGAGAAACCTGTAGATGCAGACTAAAGAAGGAAAAAGACGAATAACTGGATTGTTTTTTTAATTTTAAACAATGCACTGCTATTGAGCAAAAAACAATTAAGAACTGAAATGTCCATGGTATCTACTCAGACTTCTGCACAGTCACCAGCAGTCAAGCTAGGCTTGTGAAATTCAAAACAATTGTCTCTAAGCCAAATAGGAAAAGCCACCAAAAAGGAGGAGGCAATGCCCATGATGAGTGCAGCAATAAACAAAATCATTATAATTGGCCACAAGATGCACCTCATAAACACAACAATACTTTTATAACATATACAGTAATATAAACATTTAGTTTATTATAGTGTTGCGTGGAATATTACTGTTTGATTACTAAGGAAAAAAAACACCAAACAATTTTTATAGAGTAATTACGCTGTAGGAAGGACTGACAGTTTTAAGTTTTTCCATCAATCCATCCATTAATGCATTTGTTGATTGACTGTGGCAGCAGGCCTTTGCAGAGATGTTTTTATTTGAGTTTTAGGTGATTGATTAATGAGAGTATTTCGAACATGCCACAGGTGTTCCTATTATGCTCCTGATTTCTTTTTAAACCATATAAAGATGATATTAACTATGAAAACCGCTAGGTAATATAAAAATGTACTTTTCACAAACAGTGTGAATTAATTTCTGTTTAGTAAAATGTACAGCAGCCAACAATCTAATAATGCTAGATTATAATATACAGTACTAAATTTTAAACTTATTCTTAATTAAAACACTTTATAAAGTTGCTATATACAAGACAGTTGGAATATAACACAAACAAAATAGTTCTAAGAAAAAATATATGTGTATACGCTATTACAATAGTGTGCTTCAGTTCAACTCAGTTTCAAACAGTGCATTTCCACACTGTAAACTGAGAGTTCTGTGTCAGGATCTGTTCAAGTGGCAGAGATGACAACTACTTAAAGATATAACCCTTCAAATCATCAAACATAGCAAAAGTTGACACATGGAAAGATTTATTTAACTAGAATGTCAAAACCCAAACCAAAAGCAGAGGGCACAGCTGCACAAGTTCAAAATCTTCAAAAATGTTTTTATACTATAAAAAGGTATTCTTTAAGTCTTTGTTTTAATGGTTTTAAAGTTAGGATGCCAGATTATATGCATTGCCATCAGATGGATGGAATAATGTAAGTACAGGTATAGATTATAAAATCTGCACAGGTCAATACACAGTATGGGACTGACTATTTCTGGCATTGCTATTAATAATGTCAGCGTTACTTTAACACATTGCTCCAACTTTAGCACTAGAGAGGTAATATAGGTGTTGGCTTGCCCATGCCCACTTTATTATATTGGTGAAACGTTCAGAAATACTCAGTTTTAGAAACTGCTAATCCTTGATGTCGGGTGGAAATTCTGATTCCCTTCTTTGACAGATTGAAGTGTCCTGGATTTTTAAATGTAAGGCATTATTGCTCCACAGGGCTTAACAAAACAAACAAACAAACTGACTTACTGCCTATGAAAGGAGGAATCAGTGGCTCCATACTATGTCCTGATGGCCATTTTTGTAAGAACATCTTGTTTTTATCATTTTTGCAACAATGTATATGGCA
Organism: Polypterus bichir lapradei; assembly: GCA_026402145.1. Lineage (NCBI taxonomy): Eukaryota > Metazoa > Chordata > Cladistia > Polypteriformes > Polypteridae > Polypterus > Polypterus bichir. The sequence goes on from JANRMT010027041.1 coordinate 76,873,735, forward strand.
AATTTTGTTCACTGCTCCATTATATAGTATCATTGGATTTTGTTATAACTAAACATGGGACTATAATATCTCCGTACTTGTATTGTGCACACATACTTGTGGGATACCTTCAGGGCTCTGTCATGTTGAGTAATTCCACCCCACGGAGAAAAGGGGTGCTGTCACTAGCTGCCTCCCTGCAGCCTGATGGACTCGATGCAGATGACGCCTAACGTGACTTCCGCCCCCCTCCAGGCAATCGCCCATATATTATGACCACAAGGAGGAAGTGGCAATCACTTGTGGGACCATTCAGTAGAAGAGATGGAACTCCTACAAATTATGAAACAAATTCGACATTATTATGGTAATAGACGATTTATGATCTGTTTTTGCCCTTTGAGTTTGTGCTCTAAAAGTAGAGGTGACCCAACTCTTGAACCCAGGTCTGTATTCTATTTCCAAAACATTTAGTCTTTGTGTACCTGCGTCTCTAGTTATTAGTTATAATTGGCATAAAGAAGTATATAAGAATGCCTCATACACTTGTTTTGCTATATGGATACAACACCCCTGGAGATGCCTTCTTGTTTCTGGTGGACTTCTCCATTTTCCTTGACTTTTTTGACAATACCTTGGAGTTTCTGCTAAAAGAAGCATTTTACCTAATATTTAAATGTTAATATAAGCATTTTTATTTGTTTACTATTAAATGTATATGTGTTACTAGCATTTATTAGCTATTACAATGAAATACATTATACTGTCTTTTTAAGTTTACTGCTAACTTGTTAGGAATAGGAATTTATTTAATTTTTGGTTGGCTTATTCTATCACTCATTTTAGGAGTTATCTTAGCCTTAGAATTCAAATTTGTAATTTTTTTTTTGTTTAATTCTGACCCTAGTTTTGATTCTGTTTATTTATTTGAGTCATTTTCAGCACCTTTTTGTTTTCATTACAAACACCACCATTTTCTCTTCCTGTTGCTAAGGTAGCACTGCAGGTTGTTAGGGTTGTATCCTTGGAGGCTATGACCTTTCAGGGTATGATGTGATGGCATAAAATGTTATCTAAGGTTCAGTTCCTCCTTTGAGTTTGCAGATACCTAAACCCTTTTTGCTTTGCGTACTTTTTCCTAAAAGTAGTATTTTTCCTAATTCCTTTTGATGGTAAATCTCGTTCCTTTTACAGTATGGATTTACATCACATAAAATCATATACTATAAAAATATTAATGATACTTGAAATATGCAGTAAGTACATGCTATATCTTAAATTTAGTTAATTTTGGTAGAAAAAAACCTTCTGCCTTAAGCAACATGTGAGCAATATTGGCATAGTCTTTTACAGACTGGCACAAAATGACAGCAACTATACATAAAACAGACTACAAAATGGCATCAATAAAAGACAACTTTGTGTGAATTGTTCCTAAAACTCAGTGTGAACAATTAGAGAGCTCACTGAGTATCACATTTCTAAACCAATCCAATGCCTCATGACGGCAGCACTCAAAGTATTGACGATGCTTTTGAACTGCACAGATCAGAGGTGCTCTCATTTTAACACGTTCTACTGTATATCCATAGACCACACTGCTTATCTAAACTCTATTTGCAATAGTTAAAATAACAAAAAGATATTGCAGCAGACAACAGAATCACTTGTTAAACGTGGAGCCCAGTAGCTGCAGTAGTCTACGTGTGTGTGTATGTGTCTGTTTGTCTGTCACCATTATCACAGTGGTCATTACAACATGAAAATCAATTCAGTTACCTTGTGCTCCTGAGCACCCGAACTGAAAACAGCAATTTTACCTTTTTATTTTATCTTAGCATCAAGCCTTTTGTTCAATATCCTTTTGCTCTCTCCCTGAAACCTTAGTGGCAGTTTAAAATGCATGGACAGGAGAAATTGGAGGCAGGTGTTTTAGGAAGAAGCCCTGTGGGTGTAGCCTTTGTAGCACAGGATTTCACCACTATTCACTACACACTTTTTAATGGGTTGTCCCCAGACATGTACTCTTGATTGCGAATCACATTAAGCCCCTTGAGAATAATAATAAAATGATCTCTCTATTATAAACAAAATCCTGGGAGGGAGACTAGGGAGATGAGACGTGATCTTCTTGGAAGACAATCTGACATCCCGCGAGAAACACTTTAACGTCACGCAAAGACAATTTGATGTCCCGTGAGAGACACATTAATGTCAAGTGAGACAAGGCATCTAACCAAGCAGTTGTTGGAATGCTTTTGGCAGACAGACATCATGTGCTCCCAGCTCTTAAAACAAGAACAAGCGACAAGCCAGAACACACAGCTTACCAGCAGCAGCAGCAGGAAGCTAGCAGATGATCCGACCGCTTCTCAATGCAAAGCACGATAAGGAGAAAATGCAGCTCGACAGCAGCAACAAGCCAGCAAATGATCTGACTGCAACTCCTTAGCATACGTTCAGGCCCCCCTTCACAACACAAGCGGCAGAGACACGAAGTGGCAAAAGGACAGTTGCTGTATAGGCTTTTAAATGATCAATGTGCAGTGCAACAAAAAGAACACGCAGCTCGCTAGCAGAAAGACAGCAGATGATCTGATGGCATCTCCTTAGCGTGTGTTCAGCTCCCTTTCACAACACGAGCAGTGTTATACGTCCTGCGAGAATGATTTAACCACACCCAGGGCCGGAAATAAAGGACAAGTATTATTTTTACAAAAGTTTTAAAGTAAAAGTGAAAATAATGCATATGTAACAATTCTCATGAAAATAACAATCTCTTTAAATTGTATTTTTGGTAAACCAAACCCGGGGGTGGGTGAGCAAAGCGAGCAGGGGGCAGAGCCCCCTAGTAAGTTTAAAAATAATCATAAAAATTGCCAGAAATTAAACAGATTGGATTAGAAATATCAAAGACATGGATTCATCACGATCATGTACTGGAAACATAGACTTCAACTGCTAGCCATATTGGAGATGAACACACGCTAGCTTGGTCTGCAATAGAAATGAAATCCTGCAGTACCTCTTTACTGCTTTGTATACCAGTAGGTACAAGGTATTGTCAATATACTAACAACCCAATTGTCCTTCATTCACTCAGAATATGGAACAAATGTAGGAAGCACTTCAAGTTAGACAATATTTTATCTGTGGCACCTCTACATGATAACCATTTTTTACACCATCTCAACCATACTCAGTTTTTAACATTTGGAAAATGAATGAAATAAAATCATTTAGAGATGTGTATATAAATAATGTTTTTGCATCCTCTAAGCAATCACACTCCAAATCTAACTTTTCTAACATATTTTTTCTACTATCTCCAAATTACAAACTTTGCTAAACAAAATCTGTCCAATTTTCCTCACCTCCCACCTATTTTTATTCCAGATAAACAATAGCTCAGTCATGAGAAATGTAAGAACAACAGAAGTCATCAAAAAGGTGAGTCTGGCTATAGAGCAGAGTGCTAGACATTCACAACAATGTGAGTCTGTAGCATTAATATTTCAATCTGGTTTGTTCACTTACTTCTTCATCAAGACCTGATTTGAAACACAAATGAAACACAAATATTACATCATTTTTTGAAGAATAATATAGCTACAAGGCTCACCTTTTGTACTCAGTTAAAATATAATAGGGATATACTGAACAATTTGCAAACTCATTTTGTTAATCGTGATCCCATTTCAAAACATTTTAAATAAAAAATTTCATTTAAGACAAGGTAAATAAACTGTATTGATTATTTTTTGAGTACTTTATTCCTTACCTGGCATCCAGTGTGAAGTGATTTAGTTAAGTGGCCTTTCATGCTGCCCTTCTGAAAATACCCTCATACCCTGCTCTAAAGACTTTTTTTATCTCTGCTAAAGCTTACATTTACACTGAGAATGATACACCCCTAGAATCTGTACAGTTCTGAAAAATAATTATTGCTTTATATTTGCTTTCCACATAATATTTGTGTATGGCCATTGTTTTCTTTCTGTAAATAGCTCTACTGCCATAATGGTAATAAACCTCTTCTTTGGTCCCAGTATGGTCCCAACATGCATATTTGGGTCCTCAGATCATCACAGTTTCACAATGCTGCTATGAGACCTGTTGCTGAAAACACTGAATGCTTCTTCTGTGAGGACAACTTGTGCTGAGGTGATTTTGGTGGCTACTTATGGTGCTAACTACATATACTGAAGAGGTGCGGTATGTAACATAATGCTAATTTAGCTAACTAAATAACTTCAGTTAGTCAGTTAGTGTAACTAGCCAGTGAAGCATAGCTACATTACACAAACTACATGCGGTAATGTACAGTAGCCAGGGCCGGATTTTCCTATAGGCTAACTAGGCTTCAGCCTAGGGCCTCAAGATCAAGAGGGGCCTACATTCAAATTGTTAGCAATTTGAACAAACTTAAAAATGGGAGGTGAAAGGGCCTCATAAGTGGAATAGCCTAGGGCCTCTTTTCATCTAAATCCGGCCCTGACAGTAGCTGTATCTAACATTAATTATAAGCTTAGATTCAACCTGTCTTTCACACATAAAATAATTATGCTTTTGCCAATTCTAGAAAAACAAAACAAAACTGTAAATCATATATTTGAGAAGCAAGAGAATAAACTCGAGCAATATTTTGATTTTTCTCTTTTTTACTTCTGAAACTTTCTGCCGTGAATTTAATTTATCTATTGGAGATCATAACTATGTCAGCAATTGAGGGAACAAAAACTGCCATTTGCCTCATCCAAAGTACATTCTGCTTGTTATTTCCCCATTAATGTTTTTTGGCCTTGTCAGGAGTCGGTTTGGTGAATCAGACATGCATCACTACAGTAAAGCACTATCACTGGTTAGGGGGCTATTTCATGTGATCATCTGTATCAAACAACTGACATAATCTAACCATGTTATCATCTCCAACATTGTGTGGATTGTTCAGTCTGAAAGAAATGATCATCTCAGCAATTAAATAGTGTTCTATCCAGATTTAGCAATAAAAGTTATTAGAGGGGGTTTAAGATATTTTCAATGGCCTTCATTGTTGAGATTTTCTCCCTCTCTGGTATTGCACATTACATTTGTTGAAAGCAAGAACTTCATTTTAATCTACCTTAAAGAATCATCCTGATTTAATGACAAAGTAATTCCTGCAGCTTAAAGGCTAAAGACCCAAAATGGCACTTAGGGGTGAACATATTGTAGTGAAGTAATACCTGCAAGAATGAGTCTTAACTTATTGTGGTCTATATATAGGTGAGCAGAAGAACTGTAGGTATGAATGCACAATTCAAGGAACAGAGGGGCTTTGCGACACCTTTGAGGAACAGAAGGTAGCTTGCAATGTCAAGTACTGTACATCTCCCTCCTGCCAGAGAAGAAGGAAGGACATCATCATGGAGCAAAGTTCTCTGTAAATGTGCTGTATTGTTTATTATGGCAGGGATACCTGACAGAGTTGAGGACAAACAGCAAATGTGAGAAGTAGTGCTACTGCCTGAACTTACGGTACGGGTGTGTCAAGGTTTATGGATGCTCAGTCTAGATAGAAAGAGATAAAACTTAAAGATGGATCACCAAAAGACAGACAGACATAAACATGGATGGATCTTTGAGGCTGTGCTGTCCTTCTGACTAAACAGGCTGCTGGAGGAACTGGGCCTTTAAGACACATGGAAGTGTTAGGCATGCAGGGACACAAATCTATACTGCGTATCACTAATGCAAATATTGCATAACATTCTCAAACCTGCTTACTCAACCTCTTTGTAATGGGGATGATTGTGCTTATCCTGGTAGCATCACGACAAGCCCTCTCATACATAAAATCTGGAATCGTCGTTAAACTAACACACAAATCTTTGGGATGTGGGAGGAAAACTGGGCTATCTGGAATAAAACCCACAATAACCTGCAGTTTCCTACACAGACTCAACACTGGATCCATAAGACAGGAAGGAGCATTAATCAATGTGCTTTCATGCCACCTCTGGCCTTCTTTTAACATTGTTGCCCATTTATATACCACAGCAGTGGTCTGAGTAAAATATGATTAGATGAATTTTTAAAATTGTTTAATTTTACTATATTAATACATACACACTACAATTGGCAAACCACCCCAAGTACTCAATCTAACAATCACATTCATGCACATTTTTAGAAATTCCAAAATCTGTAGGGTTGAATTGTAGTTAAGCAGAGAAAATGTATAATGCCATTTTACAATAACATCAGTTAACATCATGGAGAGTGGACTTGTATTGTATCTCAGGGGAGTTTATTTTTACAGTAGCCATAAATTAACTGTCACCCTTACCATAAAATGAAGGCAGTCTGGTCACACTAGGTGTCAATAAATTTAAAAGCAGATTTTGTCTCTTTACAGCCCCACAAGTTGTAGATTTACACCAAGGGTCATAAAGGGTTCAAGCATTCATCCTTACAGTAAATGCTGATGAGAAAAAGCCCAGGTCTATACCTTTCTGCAATAATAATACATTTTTATGCTACTGGATCATGTCCTGCTCTGCGAAGCTACTGAATTTGTGTTTGATGCATTCTTCTGTTCATTGATTTTCAAATCCACTTAATCCAGTTGCACTTCTGAGCAACTTTCTGAATTCTGACCTGAGTTTGGTTAGCTGAATGCTCATTGTGTCAATGAGTATGATCTAAATGTGTATAATTTGAAACAGATCCAAACCCAGTTAGCATTGTATGGCAAGTGATTTTTAACAATTATTGCCACACTTTCAACTAGTCATTATTATAATTTAGTGAGTTAAAATTAAATTTTAGATACATAATAATTGCAAACTACTTATGACTAGTTGTTGTTTGTTTGTTGTAAATATCTACAATTTGACTAGTCAAAATGCATGCTATACTTATAGATTTATGAATTTGTCTTATTAACGTTTCTGGAGCTTCCAACTAAAGATAGCTTTAATTACATCTTTACCATTAACTATTAGGGTGGCACTAACAGTGGTTACTGCTGCTGCCTCAGATATCCTGAGTTTGAATGCTAATTGTAACTACAATGTTCTCAGCAATCTGACCCAGCAACATTTGCATTCCTGTCTGAGAAGGAATCAACCCAGCCTGTCTCACGGTCTAGTTATGTACTCACTCGATTGTGGTCCACTTTGGAAACCCCACACATTCTCCAACACACATACTTTTGGGATATGGGAGGAAAACCAGAGTATATGAAGAAACTGCAAATGTGGAAGCTCCACAAAGACAATGGCTAGAACCCGTGAAGCAGCAGCAGCACTAATGAGCTTCCTTATCAGAAATATTGAAGCAATCTTAAATTTCAACACTCACTGGTCTTAATTATATCTTAGATATCTAAAATACAATTTTGACACGTCATAATTTGGAATCATTGGGTAGAAGGGTCCTTTCATCAGATTGGCCAGCCCAGCACTGACTAAATCTGTAGCATGGCCATTGGGGGTAGGCAGCTAGTTGGCCGAGGTCTCCAGGACTCTGACTGTTTCTGGTTTGTCTGACTCCTTTTCTACAATCTGGCAGTGATTCTACAATTAACTAATGGGCAGATATTGTTGTTTTTCATTTATATTAATTAGTTTTATGTGTTTTATTTACTCCATTTTTTGATACCCACTGCACACCCAACCTATTTGGAAGGGGGCCTCTCTCTGAATTGCCTTTTTTAAGATTTCTTCCATTATTTTTTCCCTACATGGTTATGTTTTGGGGGGAGTTTTTTTTCTAGTTTTCTTAGGGAGTCGAGGCTGGGGGATGTCAAAAATACAGAGCCTGTTAAAGCCCATTAACGCATTTCTTGTGAAATTATGGGCTATACAAGAAATAGACTGTTGTTGTTGTTGTTATGATTAAGCAAAGGCAGACATTAAATGTGAAATAAGTTTACCATAAATATATTAAGCATAACTGTAATTCTAATTTTGATGAGGTAAAATGTAACTACAGCTCTCTCTATGTGAATGCTTCACAGAAGATAATTGGAAAAATCCATCACTTTTTAAAGATTTATTTATAATCAGAATTGCAACTTGTCAAAAAGAAACAAATCTTCTTCTTTTTCCCCAGTTTTTGACCCGTGCTAGCGCATAGTCTGCTGACTTGGACGTGTCTCTATAACTCTCAGTCTAGAGCTTCTTCCAACTTGGCTAAGATGAAGCACAGTCTTTGTCACTGAGTGGTCTTCACATTGGACAGCAAGGAATTAGAAATGAAATTAAATAGAAATAGAACTGCATTTTTACCATTACATATTAAAATGTTGTTGCATTTATTTTTATTCATTCTTTTTTGTTAAATAAGGACAAAAAACTGCATGTTATATGCTTTACTATTATATATTTATATGTAATAAAATCTGAAAAAGTCCCAGTTAAGCACATTCACATTTCTAATTACACCACAATAAAATGTGAAAAGTCAAGGAACTTACATACGTTTTATGGACACTTCGTGCTGTATTTAATTGTTCTTATCATTGAAAAAGACTTCGTCCTAGAGTACAAAAATATTCAGTCAGTCAGTCATTTTCTGCTTAGTCCTGAAGAGGGTCGTGGGGTACAAAAATATTCTCCATTTTTTTTTTCTTTAAACCAACTATTCAATTCCTAAAGAATACATAACAACAAGTCCACTTTGTCAAACAAAGACTGTCAGTTCATATGCCCTATACCTGTATATTTTAGAACAGTAATCACCAATAGCAAACATTTTTGTTTTTTACAGTTTCAGGACACAAGGCACTCCATCACAGACCACACTTACACACACTGTTACATCCTTTGGAATGTGGGTGTGAATAGAGTTACCTGGATGCAGAAAGAATGTGCAAACTCTGTGTAGGCAGATAGTAGGCCTGGATGAGAAGAAATGTAATGCAATGTAAAAGGAGATAACCATCCTATCACCTCCAATTAATAAAAATGCAATAAAATCATTCATTATAGTCTAGCAGGCTGTTAAACTAAGCTGTTAAAAATAACTAAAGTGGGGACAGAGCTTATTACAAAAAATTCAGAGGATAATATAAATAAGGTAGACAAATAATGCATTCATGAATGTCTGCTTGCTTAACTTTTGTCATTATCACATTATCACTGGGATGACCAAACAGATTTTCCAGAGCTGTCCTGTATAATAACTCTAGTTTATGTGCACCATTTATTGTTAAAAATCTAATCTATCTATCTATCTATCTATCTATCTATCTATCTATCTATCTATC
>JANRMT010027041.1:76882976-76925838 GCA_026402145.1 Polypterus bichir lapradei
ATCTATCTATCTATCTATCTATCTATCTATCTATCTATCTATCTATCTACAAAATGCAAAGCTGACAGACTCTTTTAGTCACTCTTTTAGTAAGCAGTAGGGAGGACAGACGACTGATGTGAAATGGAAGGAGAAAGTTCACTGAAGCCCAAGAAAGCTGCAATTCTCAATGGTTACCAAGTGCTGTTTTTAGTTGTTGACTACTGACAGTATTAGATGCATACTGGCTCTTACATGGCCAAAATTAACAAAAAGTTATTTTAATAAATTAAATAAAAGAAAATAGTAAAAAAAATTCTAACAACAAAATTCTGAATAATGCAAAAAAGATCCAAAACCAAGAATGAAGTTCAAGATAACAAATGATCTTTTCCGGGCAGCTGACATGGAACTTTTATCAATTCTTGTGCTTCTTGACCTCAGCTCCGCATTTGACAACATATCCCATCAGATACTTTTGAAACGGCTAGCTAGTTTTGGAGTCTGTGGCCTTGTTCTCCAGTGGTTTTCTTCCTACCTAACTGATAGGGAGCATTTTTTTCAAATAAAGAGCTTAAAATCTGAGAATGCAGTCGTTACTCCTGGAGTTCCGCAGGGTTCTGTTTTGGGGCCGCTTCTTTATCTCATTTATATCTTCCCAATAAGTAAAACCTTCCGGCACTATGGTATTAAGTTTCATTGTTACGCTGATGACACACAGTTATATCTATCCACTAAATCCACTTCTGTTTTTCCTCCAGATGCTCTTATGGCGTGTCTCCAAAACACAAAGACATGGATGACTCGCAATTTTCTCTAACTAAACAGCAATAAAGCTGAGGTGCTCCTTATTAGCTCTAAATCTACACTTGCTAAGATTAACCATTCTTCTATTTTAATTAACAATATTAACACAAACATCTGTTCCCAAGTTAAGAGCCTGGGCATCATTCTAGACAGTACTCTCTCTTTTTTTTCCCATATAAGTAACATTTCTCGGTCTGCCTTCTTCCATCTCCAAAACATTTCTAGACTTCGTCCTGTTCTTACGCAACACAGTACTGAAGTATTGGTTAATGCCAGAGTCACCTCATGTATAGATTGCTGTGATGCTATTATATCTGGCATCTCACAAAAACTTACAACTTCTTCAAAATTCTACTGCCAGGATAATAACCTGCTGTTCTAAATCCACTGAACATGCTACACCTATTCTCTCTCAACTTCACTGGCTCCCTGTTAACTACAAAATACAATACTAAATACCGCTCTTAACATTTAAAGCTCTCCACAGCCTCACTGATCTCCTACAGACTGACACTTCTCTCGCTCACTCAGATCCTCATCTGCAGTTCTTCTTTCTGTACCACACATTAGACTCAGTGCTCTGGGAGCTCGAGCGTCTCTCCTGGTGCTCCTCTACTCGGGAATTCTCTTCCCTCTCATATTCGTCAGCTCGATTCAATAACACATTTTAAAACTGTCCTCAAAACTTCAAACTGGCATACCAATTGTGAATTTTGCACTGTTACTGCCAGTTATCTTTATTTGTTTGCTAATTATTGTTTTGTGATTTATCCTTCTCTTGTTTTTATTTTACTAATGTTGTTTAATTTTATTGTAAAGTGACCTTGAGTGCTAAGAAAAGAGCCTATTAAATAAAATGTAGTACTGTATTACTATAACAAAATTAAATAATGAATAAAAAAGAATAACAAAATATCATAGAAAAAAACTAATCCAGAAAGATAATCCAAAGATCAACCAAGCCCCAAAAATCAAAAATCAAAACCAGACGATAAAATCCAAAATTATGTGAAAAAAAATCACAAAATGACATAAAAATAGGGTTACAGATCAGGATTCCTTATTTAATTGGAAGTTGTTTATTTGGATAAAGGTCTAGGTCTCTCAAATGCAGAAACAGGTTGCTCAACATGATTCAAAGTATTAACACTCTAAACATTATTTTTGTTGGTGTTGTTTGTCTAGAACAGGGTAATTTAGCTGGGCTGTGTCCCCCACCCTTGCTTGTCCAGCACATTGGGTAAAATGAAAAGGTCATCATCTCAGGCAGCATTATGGTAAGGGCATTGTCAGGTACCTTTTTCTAACATTGCAAAAATAATTAAACAAAAACATTAAGTGTGAAACTTAAAAATTTCATACACACCCAGAGACTTTTTTATATACTACATTTTGAAAGTTCTAGAAATATTTTCATTTTATAAGTTTTATAATTCACACTGGGAATGTCCCAGAATCAAGTCAACACATGCGCATCTCCAAGTCCTATTTCAGTACATGGTATTGCTGTTTATTTTTCTGGTTTTTACATATAGCCATATATACTGTGTATGGGGCAAAAGGTTGTCTGTCAATCATTGTTATTATTATTTATGTTGTAACCTATAATTTTTTGTCCATTCCCCCTCCCCCTCCCAGTGTTTACGATGGGTCAATGCCCATGTACATTGCATTATGTATTTACAGATTATGTCATTTTTAAAAATGTTAATTTCTAGAAAGTGTTTAAGATATCAGTCACAATGTCTGTTAAATGTCTCCTCAGATTGTACTGTACATGCTCAGGGCCAAGGTATTTACCTGTAGAGTAGAGGCATGCAAGAGGAGAGATGAAGTCAAGCTTTGTCTGTCAAAGACATACGGATTAGGCCATTGGCACTACTAAAGTGTGCGTGTATATGCATGTGTGTGTGTGTGCATGTGTGTGTGTGCGTGTGTGTGTGTGTGTGTTGTCCATGTGATGGGCTAGTGTCATGTCCAGGTGCTGTTCCTGCCTTGTACCAAATAACTGCTGAGATAAGCTACAGCTGCCCAAAGACCCTGTCCTGTATAAGCAGGTTAGAAAAATTGTAATTTTAGATTACAAATTTTATTGATTTTAATGCATAGTCTATGTGTTTAATTGTTATAAAGCAAATTTTTTTTTTTCCATTTTAAAAATACAGTATATATTTTTTTTTCGTCTGCTGTTCAGAGAATGCAGCGTTTTGTGGAGCCTGTACAGCAATACATATTGTATGTTAACCAATAGTTTCATCTCATGTCTGTTCATGATATATAGGGTTTGGGGCAAATAGGTTGCAAATATGTACCTAGCATCAGGTGGCATTGTTTAACACATTAGCCATGCTGTCGTGTATACTGCTAAATGTAGGATTTTTAGGACTTTATCACACCCTGCACACTCCCTAGCATTTCTGATACCCCCATTACAGTTTTGGTCTGGAGCCATGGTTGGTCCAGTATTTGTTTTAATATGTTCACATTAGACTCAAGGGAATTCATTTTGGAACATGTAAGTAATGCATTGTATAATAAGGGTCATGCAGTGCTATGTCCATATTAATAGGGTGGTAAACAAAATGCTTCCAGCATTGAATCTGCTTAATCGATTTCAGAATTGCAGTGGTTGGAGACTGTCATAGCAGGGCAAGTGCAGAATTCCCCCCAGAATGGGTGCTAATCGATTGCAGGGCATTGCCACATATGCCACAGTAAACTGAAGTCATCAAATAACCTAAACTTCAGATGTCTGATTTGACAGAAATTCCACATATTCAAGGTAAGAATTTACAAACTCCAAACCGGCAGTTCCTGGACTGGGACTCAAATATTTTGAACTTGAGATGCAGCATTTCTAACCATTGTGCATCCATGCCATTGGATGATAAGAGAGTATTTGTTTAATTTGAATCTTTGAATGATATTTAGCTGAATTGAGGTCTTCCAGGTTCATTATAACGTAACAAGGAAAAAAAAGAAGAAATAAAGGCATTAAAGGGTATCAGGGATAAATTTAGGAGTGGAAGCTGTGAAAAGCTGTTAAAAGGAAGATAAACTTTTAACGTCCGTTTATGCATAAGGTGTTAAAATATATATTTGTCAAAAATGAAGTCTGAAATATATAACACAACAAAATAATCATGTGAAACAGCATTTTAGCTGAAAGATCGCTCAAATACTGTGCTGTAGCACTTGCCAATAGCACTGCCACTGTGCCCCAGGCTCAGGAGTGTGGAGTTCATCTACTTAATTCTTATTGCCACCATAAACTGAGATAAATACACTCTACATATATAATTATATAATTACTATACACTGGTGTGAAAAAAACATTGTACTTTAGTAAAATGGGTACAAAAAATATTATTTGTTCATTATGGTGCCTTTATCTAACATTAAATTTTGGTTCAAGCCCTGAAAATATTAACTGTTAAAATTTGCTATAATAACAGAGAAAGAGTTTAACAAAAATGGCCACATGTAAGTATTCTTATTAGCTCAGTTAAGACCCACAGTTTAATAAAAGCTTATTTAATTTGTAGGTATAGTGAGAAAAAATATCAAACTAAAATCTAAACCTGGAGATGCCAATATTTAAAACATTTTCCAAGAAATCTTTTTAAGATCAGCTTCTGTCCAAATGGTAGTAAATGGTTTCTAATCTGGCAGTGAGCCATGATTTAATATTAATGTTTATCTGATAAATCTTTGGCAAGATTAAGGTAGGCAAACGCTCGGGAGTCTAACTTAAAGTATTTTTTGGAGCTGGAATTATCCTTGCTGACTAAGTGTTGATAGCATACAGTAATTCTCATAGACTTAAATAGCACAATATCTGATATTTCTCTCTACTATCAGTTCTTATCATTAAGGGAAACCGAATTCATAAACGTAATGAGCCAATTAAGGAGACATGACTACTGTTACAGACATGTCTAATACAAAAAATGAAAGTATTTTATTGACTAAACATAATATGAACCATCCTGCAAGTAACAACCCTATTTATGGCCACTACCAAATAGACACTAGGCTTTACAAAGCTTTAGACTAAATAGTGCAGGCAGTGAGAAACTCCATTTAAAATATTAGAATTCCTCAAAGGCCAGCCCGTCTGGGGCTCACTCTAGCATGTCCATGGTAGTTCTAATTCAGAAGTGCAGAAGTTGCAGGGGCTACAAGTCTCAATTTCCTGACAAAGCTAGGAATGCACTACTGATTCATTTTGGCATTTGGTTATTCTTTTTCACACATTTGTTGATTGAATCTTATATTTTGTTGCTATTTTATTTACCTAATGAAATCTCATTTGAGATGTAAACAGTATGGCTGCAGTAAAGACATACTTCTCTGAATGATAATAGACGGTACCCAAAGCAACATAGCAATGGTGACTTGACTCAATCAGGAAAACACTAATAAAGAATATGAACACTATTAGGAACAACATGAATTCATGAATTGATACCAGACATCAAATCCTCTAGGTGCAAAACTGAGGTTTACAACACTATTGGTCATGACAAGAGTTGGTATATGTCATTTGGGACCCTGAAAGTAATTCGTAATGCGCACTCAGAAATAGTATTGGGCCAGGATTTGAAAGCTTCTTCTACTTAATAGACCACTGAGTTTGAGACTAAGAGGTGAACTTTGTCAAGGTCTAAACCAGGAGGAGTAAGAAAAGCCAGGAGTGGAGATGGGGACTAACTTAAGGAACCTGAGCAGGAAGCATTGGAAGGGTAGGTGGACAGGTGCTTATTTCATGCAGAGGAATGACTTCTGGGGCATTAGGTCTTTATTATTTCATCACTGCACTGTATATTCAGTTTTCCCTGTTGTATGTAAATGTCCCTTGATAAATACCCTCATATTTTCACACTGCTGGCCAGTCTTTATATGGGTTTTGGTTGACTTATGAGTACCCATACAGTCCGCAATAGATAATTAGAAGACACATTATAATGTTCAGGACTTATTACATCATATTCCTGGGATTTTAAGTTAATGTATAAATAAAACTTAAGTTAGTATCAAATCTGGTCATAATTGGCTTTGTAAACTTTTAAAAATGCAATAAAATGAGCTCAAACAAGTGCTAAAATGAAGTACTTTATTTTTATTTAAAGATTTAACTTAGTGTAACTGAAACCAATTTAATAGTGAAAAACATTTAAAGTGTTTTACAAAAACGTTTACAATAATATTACCCATACAAAAGATTGCAGATATACAAGGGAAAATTCCTAAAATGAATTAAAAGATATCTGATCAGAGAAAAGAAAGACATGATTAGCCTAATTTTGTCAAAAAATCTATGTCAGGGTTTAATCACTGTGTTTCCATAGAAGAAAGACCACCTTAAGTGTGCATTTTGCAGGCCAGTTTTGTTGTTGAATAATGATGTTAAGATCCTGGTGAATGTTTCAGTTAAAAGATTAGAAAAAGTGCTCGCTGCCATAATATCACAAGATCAGACTGGATTTGCACAAGAAAGGCATCAAACTAATTAGTGTTGGCAATGAAATCTTGTTCAGACTCATTTTTATCATCAGTGACTATCACTAGTTTACTAGAAACCTGATTATGCATAACTCACTTCAAATATGGAACAAATGCAGGAAACACTTTAGTAGAAAGAAGATATTCTCTGCTACTCCAGTGCATAATAATATTATAATTTAACCTTCCTTAACATGCACAGTATTTAAGTCACTGAAGTTGTTCTGTATTTGAACTTTTACAGACCTCTGGATGAGTCAGTTGTACACTCAGCAATACACAACTTTTAATGTATGGGTTGGAAGCACTGTTGGGGGGATCTTGTCTATCTTCCCTAATCTTCTATCAGTATCTATGTTTAAATATAATTTATGTAGTAATAATAAATACATGGATAGTAATTTCACGCTTTATCAAGTTATTTCAAAGTGCATACCCTTACAACGATAGGAAAGGGGTCTCACAAACAATTTCTTACATAAGGAATGGAATTCATTGAATCATAAAATTCACTTTTTTCAATTTGTGCAAAATATGGCATAATTCAGGTTACTATTGTGTGTAACACCTCTCTTTCAAGATTAAAATTCTACAATCTAGCTGGGACAGAATTCTGACCTTTAAAAATTCTGGATGAGATATTGGAAAAATGCTATCCAAGCAATCTTTATGTACTAAATGGTTTTTTTCTCATTTGTCAACTATGAACCATGTCATCATATATGATCTGTGGTGGGCTGGTGCCCTGCTCAGGGTTTGTTTCCTGCCTTGTGCCCTGTGTTTGCTGGGTTTGGCTCCAGCAGACCGCCATGACCCTGTAGTTCAGATATAGCAGGTTGGATAATGGATGGATAAATCATATATGATAAATGTTGCACTGATCTTGTTTGGTCAAATTCTCCAGGAGAACATCTGCTCATATGTCAGATAATGCTTGGCTCACACTTGCTTCTGATCCCATAATAACAGTATCTTGAATAACATGGGATCAACATATGCAACAATAAATCATCAGTGACCATCATGTTCTACATCATCTTATCTTTCTTAATGGGAACAATCCAACCTTATCTCAATAACACAAAGAAAATGATATCTTATTTAAATATTCAAAAACTTTAACTTTATTTAGAAGGAATGCTGCAAAACATTTTCATATGAATATGAAAGAATTTATTAATGCTGTTCTAAAAACAGCCTGTCGGACCTCTGCTTCAGTTGTAAAGTGTTAAATGTTTACTTTGGTATTAATATATGTTTATTATCTAAATATTTGTATTATGTAAAAAAATACAAGTAATTAAAATGAAATGCAATATCATTAACCTGCTATATATCCACATGGGGCATCTTAAGCACATGTTCAGTATAAACATAACCATTGAATTCCCTCTTACCTTTAACTTTGTTTTCTTAAACAAATGATACATCTTTCTTATCTGTTTGTATCCACCTTCAACAAAATTCTTTTTACATTTATTTTCCTAGTCTATAAAACCTTTACCTCTATCCACACACAGTTTCAGGTATAACAACAAAAGAACAGAAACTCCCATTTATTGTAATTTGAGCCTTAAGGCCAAGAACCCAATATAACCTCCATAATTTTTAATTTAAGAATTTCACTATATTTTGTACATAAGACAATATAGATCCTATGAAAGTGTGAAGCTATGTCATTTTTCTGACTTTTACACCCCTGTCATGGAAAGAGATTCTGGATGACACTGGGATGCTACAGGGCCTATCCAGCAATTACATTCTGATTGGCTACAACCTCATGATCCAACATCTGGGATCCTAACCAGATATAACCGGGCTACATTATTGCAACTCATAACTCTCCTTGATTTAAATATTTGATACATCACTTACAGGCTAGACAAAAACTATTTTACAATATGGCATCAATTCTCTATGTGTGTGTTTGTGCTGATTGCTATGATCTACCTCCATACAATCAGAAATATTTAAATACTAATAAACAACTAACATAAGAAAACAACTATTCTATTCACATATTTACCTTTGTGTACTATTTTTTTATTAGTTAATACATATTTAATTATAATTTATTCATTTTATTAATTGATTTATGTATTTCTCTGCATGTTTGCCAAGAATACCATTGACTTTAAAGCAAAGTTAAAAAAAAAAGAATAGCTTTTGAGACATTCAAAATATCTAAAAAATTCCATATTCTTTCTATGATTTAATTTTGCTTGAACTGGAAACAGGACAGATGACACCAGCCCATCTTGCTCAGTTTTGTCTCTGGCTTCCTGCTGGTTCAATTCACGGTGCAGTAGCTGGTTGAAGGGGACCAAACCTCAGTAAGTCTCCCGACTTGGTTCCATTTGACCAGCCACAGCAAGGCGTGTGTCTTCATTCTGCTTAGCTCTTTTTAAGGTAAGTGGTCCCATCAATATATAACAGCTCTTACCTAAAACACAAAGCGAAAAAGGAGGTGCATTAATTTCATAGCATTCACTAGTCTGAAAATGTTTATAGACACACAAGGTATACAAAAGAACGTTTATATCCTTTAAGTATGTTTGCCTTACTTTACCTAATATTAAAGTATTACAAAGTTGAACAATAGACAACATGCTATGTGAATCTGTGAAGCTGGCAGCTGCTGCTTCACTGCTTCTATCATTCCAGTAAGGGGCACACGTAATCTATTACATTATCTCTTGAGAGTGTTTATCAATATAAAAATGCTGCAGACACCGCAAATTCTATTTTGTCCGAATGAGAGAGCTGTGGAGAAAGAATCTCCTTCTGCTGAGTGAACTCAATAAACATTATAAAGGCAAGAGGCAATGAACATACATAAAAAAATCCTTGAGTCAAACTATTTCACTTTGAACTTTGGTTATTCCCCAGTTTAAAATTTGCAGTTTAGTGTTATTTGATCTGAGCTCTAGACCTCTGGACTTACTTGATAAACAGAAACTTGCAGGTTTTGACTAACATTCACTGAATGACTAAGCATTTAACTTGCCTATACTCCAAGTATAAAAGGTGAAAGTGAACAATTGCAATGTATTGTGATCTTGTAATTGGCAAATCTCTGCTAAAAGGTTGTATGACAACAGTTATTTAGTTCCACTGGAGAGCAAGACAACTTTATCTCTAGCACTCAGTCTCTACCACAGGTCTTCAAACAAAATTTTCTAATTTTGCAAACTGATCTTTACATGTGAGACTTTTTCCAAACCCTCATTTGAACTCCTTCCATTAACCACCTAACCTACACTAACTTCTCATCCGCAGTTCACTTTACAGAGGACAGCAACATTCCTCTTCAGCCACTTTGAGCTGGAACAGGAGCTGTTGGGTCACTTGAAAATATATCACCAACAATACTCTTGAATCTGCTCCATCTGGTAAATACATTATTAAACAACAATTCTTTTGCCTGTGTAAAACTCTTATATACTCCTTTCTTGCAGATGCATCCAGCCATCTACATAGATGAAACAGGGAGATGACTAGTAGACCTTTTTAGAGAACATGTGTGAGCATTTAAAATTAAAGCCCTTACAAAGTCTGCTGTAGAAAATCTCACAGATCTCAATCATAGCTCCTCTGATCTTTCTGTTTGTGTTCATTCACATGGCTTTAAAGACACCTTTCACAGAAAAACTGAAGAAGCAAAGCTCATTCTTAGGCTGGGATCACAGATTTCCCAAGGTCTTATTGACTGACCAACCTTTTAACCTTTGGATGCTCTTGTTGCATTCCCCTGTCCAAAGACATGCAGGTTAGCTGAATTGGTGATGCTAAATTGACCATCTGACGTGCATGTGTTCACCCTGTGATGGGCTGGCACCCCGTCCAAGGCTTGTTCCTGCCTTTAAACCCTGTGATAGCTGAGGATGGCTCCAGAGACCCTGGTCTGGATTGAACAGGTTAGTAAATGACATGACTTTGTCTCCAAATCACATAATGCAGACAGGGCACCAACTGCAATCAATACATTTAATTGATTCAGTGTGATGGGCATCAAACTGCAGTGGCATTAAAAGAAATAACATATGCTCCACAACTAGCAACCACACTATATGTGAAACATGTGGAGTATGGGGAACTTATAAGAGCTAATGGAAGAACTCAGTAAATACAAGCAAAAACAGGCTGACCAGACATTTTATTTACTCTAATAAACTATAGAAAGCAAAGCATATTTAAATTAAATATTTTACCTGTAATGAAAAAAGTGACTTAAAACAAATTGCTTATATCTAATTAAATAGTTTTAACTATTTTTTTTCAAAATATGTATTAATGAATAATAATGACTATTGCAGAATTATAACAGTGTGACTTATGCTTACTCTTTTAATGATTTCCAGAATTTGATTATGTTTTTTAGAAAATAAAACAAATTTGTTCCATTTTTGTCCAGTCTGTATTATTATTTGTGAAAATATTTAATACCGATGTCAATACTACCAAGTTAACATTTAACATATGTGTCAAATGAATAATATTGCTCACTTTAAGTTATTATGAAATACGAGGTCACTTCAGAGCACTCCAATGCTTTGTCAGTGCCAACTCTGTCAAAGAACTGAGATGCACTAAGCCCCACCCCCAAGACCTCTTATTGGTCAAAGCTATTTTTTGAGATACACCTTTTAGCTAGGATGATTGGTCAAGTATTGGCTGATTTTAATACCATAAAGGATTTAATCCAAGTTAGAACTGGGTATTAGCACTGGGATATGAATGATTTCATGTGGAAGTTTGTATGTGCCAGCTGGGCAATACAGCTACAGTTGGCAACTCATGCTAGCCAGGATCAGTTGGGAGGGGGGGGGGCGGGGGGTGTCACATTATGGATAGTGACTTTTCAAGACAATGCTGCAACCCTTTCTTTGACCTCCCTCATAAGGGAGGTTTGCCTCCATTTACTGAGATGCTACTAACAGATTTCCAATGCCTGGAAAACAGTTTTCATTTAGCAAACTTTTCACCTACTTCATACCAATTGTTTATACTGATCCTTTGCACCCCTTTGAGGTTATTCAATTTTGCTATCTCATTAGATGCAACTGCTTTTGTTTTTCTAAAAGAGTTTTGTTAAAGACAACCACATCATAAAAAGCAAATAGAACAGTTTATTGCAACTAAATGAATACCAAAATTTGAAAAAGACTCACTTCCAACTTCCAAATTAACCAGTTTAGCAATTTGTGTCAAATTCAATGAACAAGAAGCACCGAAGTAAAACAGAGTCACAAAGCAAGAGCCCAAGAAGATCAATTTATATATTTTTACAATAATTTTTTTATTTTGTGCAGTTTAAGAGTTGGTAAGTGGGTGAATCTGTAGTGTAGATTATTCTGTCTAAAATATAAAGAAAATGTTTATTTACATTGAACCCTAGTGAGTGAAAATCTCATTTACATCTTGCTTTATTGCTCGTCACTGTTAATCAACAACTTTCACGTTGATCTATACATAGAAATAATGTTAAATTCAGATTTAGTTTCACATTACAGTGTCCTTTATATAATATGTAAGGTGAGCAGAGCTATGTGGAAACTATAAAGAAAAACTTTTAAAAAAAGTCTATTCCTCAGTCAATGTGAAAAAGTCAATTCCATCTGAAGAACAGTCAAAGGACTCGGCTCGCGTCTGTTGAGCTAGACATCTCCAGTCTTTCTGAAGGATGGCTCATGTTCATAACATGACGGTCTCGCTTTGACTTGATATGCTCTGTCTGCTATTTATAATGCAATGTAATTATTTGCAGACCTCCTATAATTGGATAAGAAGCATAAATGTCATAAATGCCAAAAATAACAATGGTTGGAACAATCCGGAACAGCTCATTAAAGTTCTTAGACACCTTTGGGTTCTTTCAAAATGACAAGACATTTTCAAACACCCTGCTGGAGCAAATCAATACAATTCATTTCAGTCAATGGATGTGTGAAACACACAAAAGAGAAACAGATTCAGGTCAACATTGTAATATGGATTTTAACAAAGGTGATTATTTCTATAATTTGCAATAACGTCATTATCAGATATGCCTTATACACAGTCGGAAAGAAAACAGAAAACACAGGATAATAAATAGGAGCAACGCTGTAGCACACCAATTATTATTTCTGCCACACAACTTCCAGTTATGACCTAGGCACTTCCTGTAAAGAGTTCAGATATTCTTTCCCAAAGATGTGCATGTTGGGTTAACTGGTAATTCTAAATCGGCCTTTCATTTGGATGTGAGAAGGCCTTTAGTTGTTTCTGGGCCCAATGCTGCCAGGTGACACATTGTCTCCAGGTGACCCTGATGGATGGGTAGACCACAGATTCCTTAATGGGATAACAGAGTATTGGGTGTATTTGGAAAATGAGTGGGTGAAAAAATATTTTGAATGTGTCATAGTAGTTTATACCTGATGTTGTGGGTTCAAATTCTACTGACACAGTGTGCCAATGAGCAAGTCATCTCACCTGCCTGTGCTCCGATTAGAATAACAAAAGAAATGTAACCAATTGTATCTCAAATGTTGTAAGTCACCTCAAATAAAGGTGTCAGCCAAATAAGCAGAGAATAATGAAATGGTAGGTAGCAAACTTGGTTTTAAATACTACCATGGATAGATCATGGAATCAGCAAAAACTCTCAACACAGATGTCACACAAGACCCTTTTTTTGGTACTCTTCTTATAATAATGAGTAAAGTGGACATTATGCAGAAGATGCCCATTAAACAGAAGACATGACTGTCATCTTACCACGGGAAACATCCTAACACAAATATAATATTGTTTATGTGGTCACATTGATGTGAAACTTTAATTTCCATGAAATTACTCAAGAACATTTTCTATTAATTCATCTCTCCATTCATTTATTATCTATTTATTATCAACCATGTTAAAACATATGCAGGACTATAAGGAGCAGAAACTATCCCATCAACACTGGACTCAGCTAAATCAATTGAATTACCTACAAATTGCTATTACAGCCACTCTCCATCCATCTTCTAATTGTGCACAAATACAAAAATGCAGCAATAGACATTTTGCCAGTTTTGAAATTTGTTGATCATAAAGAGAATAAAATACTGAACTCCACATAATCCTGATAAAGATAAATCGAAACCAGAGTGATCAGTTAATTGAACTTGTAAGAAACACAGACATTGCACCTTGATACGTGAATTCATGAAGTCACAGGTGGAATAATCTTGTTCAGAAGGTTAAAATTGTGATTTTGAAACCCAACTTCTTGAAGGTGCTGCACAGATATAACTATTGCTGTTTAAATTTATCATCAAATGGTACCATTTGATCCATGACTACAAAAAAAATCAATAAAAACCTTAAAGAGTTAGTATAAAATTTTAATTGACTCACAATTGGTTTTCAATCTCAATGTGCATAAATATTGGCAGACTAACTTGTATAGAATAGCCTCCTGCTCTTTTTAAAAATGCTCTTATAAGTGATTAGATGTGACAGATTCTTTCACTTGGATGCAGAGCTTTTGATGGCATTTCCACAATGTTTGTTTCAAATTAACTCAATATTATATGCAAATCTTTACATTTTATTTGGTAGCAGAAGCAGTAAGCCTATATCTCTGAGAACAAATCCCTGCTCGGATTTACTACAATCCGAGAACCTTCTGGGATGATCTGTTCTGCCGCTCCAGCCTTGGAGTCCATTAGCACCTGTGGCCTGTCACTCGGCTCCTAACTGCCAGGAGCTAATCTTCGATGTCTCCAGCTGTGGCTGATACAGAATTCTGTCAGTTCCAGTAATGTGCGGCACGTGCCATAAGAAGTGAACAAAAGCAGCATTTTTAAGGCCCAGTGGGCTACTGGGGGCCATTTGTGCTCTTCATCACAGTCCTGACAAGGTTAGGAATTCAGATACAGCTGCTGGTATCTCAAGGGGTGAGCAAACACACTGAGGGAGTATGGCTGCATGTGAAGTGAAGCACTTTTCACAAGAAATCATTTCTAATTCAGGGCTAGGACAAGGAAACTAATGATGAAAGAAACATGAAGAATAACTAGCTGAATTTAGTCACAGCAAACCGGTAGCTTTCCAGTACAAAATTCTTTTAATCAATTTCTCTACTCTTGTTTAAGCAATCAGATTGTACTGTATTAAAATTATAACAATGATGTGTATTATAAAGATTGTATGGCTTCTGAAGAGTGAATTTAAATGTGTGGGTCTATTGTTTATCTTATTTTACTGTAACAGTTCAAACATTAGTGAATGCTCAAGATGGATTGAGGAATACAATACAAAAATTCAGAAATTGAGAAAGGAGAAATCAATTCCATTAACGTTTAGCATCACACTTCAGTTCTCCATCTACAATGCTTACAAAGAATTCAGAATGACTAACTGTATATAAGCTCTTTAGAACATGTATTATCATTTACTAGATTATGTTAATGGAGTGAAGGTAACTGGTATCTACTTTTCTGCAGTTCTTAAATGTTTAATATTAACTTCAATATTACACTCTTATTATATACTGTATATATTTGTGTGCAAGTAACACATAAATTATGGGTATGTACATTTTTACAACATACTTCAATTTTATTCAGTAAATGAATAATTTCCCCTTGGGATTAATAAAGTAATAAAGTAATGAAGTATTTATCTATCATCTATCTATCTATCTATCTATCTATCTATCTATCTATCTATCTATCTATCTAAAATATTGATTGTGTATTTAATACAAAAACACAAACAAAATATATTTTATTACATTTTCATTATATTATATAGGATGTGAACTCATGTAAAATAATCTAGCACTGTAAGGCCACGAGATGGTGCTGTGGATAACACTCTGCCTGACAGTTCCTAAATCCTGTGTTTGAGTCCCATTTTGTCACCATCTATGTGGCTTTCAAATGTTCGCCCAGTGTTTGCCTTGATTTTTTTTTTACTCCAGTTTTCCTGTGACATGCTAAAGATGTGTGTGTGTGTGTGTGTGTGTGTGTGTTTGGTTAACTGTAGACACTAAAGTGTCCCCAAAGGAGTGAGTGCTGGTGTATGCGTGGGTTTAACCTGTATTGAACTGGCAACTCAGATCTAGGTGGCACCTTGGACTGTGCTGGACTGGCACCTCCTCCAAGTTCAGCTCCTGCATGACTCTGCCTTACATGGATCTAATGGATTTAGTGGATGGTAAAACAAAACCAAAGCCTGCTGGAGTAAGGAATAATGATAAACTAAAGGTTCTGGTGCTATTTGATGATAATTTGGACTGATACACAACAGTTTTCATAAAATTTAGCAAATGCACATTTTCACAACATCTGGCATTTATAGCACTTTATATTTTATAGGAAATGCACAGGGCCGAATTTTCCTATAGGCTAACTAGGCTTCAGCCTAGGGCCTCAAGATCAAGAGGGGCCTACATTCAAATTGTTAGCAATTTGAACAAACTTAAAAATGGGAGGTGAAAGGGCCTCATAAGTTGAATAGCCTAGGGCCTCTTTTCATCTAAATCCGGCCCTGGAAATGCAAAACATGTTAGATAAGCAAAGGGTCTGAAAACATATCTGTGCTAACTAAGAAAACTGATCAATTTATTAACTTGATATTCTTTTTGTCTTGAAACACCTTGGGGTGTCACATTTGTTTAATGCTCTGTGTATCCTCCTAATAACACCGAGTGTGATGTGTGACTAATTTGTGTCTCATCCTAGGTTACTCTCTGCTTTATTTTCTGTAGGATTTGTTTCACTCTGATCCTCTAATGGACAAAGTGGATATTTAATTTCTTCCCATGGAAATTTTTACATATTATAGTGATTTGGTAATACTTTTAATGAGATAAACTGAAAATGAATTTCCCTATTTAATTGGACATCTTGTTTCGATTATAGTATACCTTTATTTGCAAAACATAAAATGCAGAAAGATCAGTTTAGAGGTCTACCCAGTCTATTACAGTAAGTCAGTGTAGTTAGAAAACTTAAACGTTCATGTATAGTATTTGTTGTTCATTAAATATACACTGTATTTTTCAATTATTCATAAAGCACAGAACACTACACACTTAGGTTTGTACTTTTTGGTACCAGTTAAGTGAACCAAAGTCAACAGAAGGTTATTAAACATATTTTGTATTAATTTAATGTAATAGCAAGTGAGAAAGGGCCATTTTTTTATAGCTACTGCCAAATGATGATTTAACAGACACATTATTAGCCTAAGGGTAATACTGATTTTTCTTTTTTAAATGAGCTCTCATAATTTTTTATGGTTACCATGGAAGATGTGGCCATAACAAGGTCAACGTAAAGGGCAGAAGTGACAGGGCTTGTTTCTATTAAACTTTTGGCCCATTGATAATAATGCTCACTGACTAAAACAGCCAAAGCAAAGGTTGGCTGATGAGCCAAACAGGAGTATCGAAAACAAAGGAAGAAAAGAGAGAAGAAGCAATGGGGTACCTAGGCTAACATCAGAGAAGAAGCACATTTCTGTGCCAGTGAATATCTCGATGGCTGTCAAACTATTAACATCTGTTCCAGGACATCTTTATTCTTAACAGTTAAACAGGATTAGGAAAAAGGAGAAACACAGATGGCTTTTGTATCTGAAACCACACACTTCCTTACATTCCATAATTGTTTAATTCATATGGGGATGCAAGGAAGCATGTCATCTCAAGAGACAAGAGATGTGAAGTCATTACAGAGCAAATAACCATACTCCTTAAAATGGACTTGGATGGAAGAGGTTCACCATATTTAGAATAGTAACCCAGACCCTTCCAAAACCTTATCCAACACATCTAATCAAGGTTTTGGTTTTAGCTTTATATTCACATGTTTTAGTCAAACACTGCCAGCCATTTGAAAAATATAAAATTGAAGCATCTGGATTTTTAACTTATTAGAATTCTTCACTATGGGTATTGCAAATAGCCTGGTGTTCTGGATTCCACCTTGTGCAGTTGCATCCCAGATATACGTTTTAAGTATTTTTATACTTGTGTTCAAAATGAATGACACTTAGAGGCACTGTCAACAATCACAGCCACCTTTTCCACAAAGCACAGAAGGAAATCGATATATAGTTTTTAATTAATTGCCAGAATGCCATTCCTAAGCTGCCTGTGGAGCATGACCACTGAACGTCATCAAACAGAAGATTCATAGATAGGGCTACTCAACTCAGTACATATAGTGTTTCGGCTGCTGAAGGTTTTCCCCTAAAAATTACTTAATTCTTTGAACTCCATCTTGCTTCTTCATTTCCCTTTACCTACACTCAGTCTGTAAATTTAGAATTAACCTGAGAAATGAAAACTTAGCGCTACACAGATGTTTTTCATTTTAATTAATATTTGGGTGTTATTCCTTTTTCTTAACTACAGGCTTTAACTAATTAAATAGCTAAGGTATAAATTATATTGAAAACAAAGATGTTATGTAGAGCACATAAATGCCAACATGTTGGTTTATTGAAATTGAACTAGAACACTTGGAAATAAAGAGAATTATTAAGACATAAATGTCACAGATTACACTTCTGTGAACAAAACGTTATTCACCAGAATGCAGGTTTATAAATGCTGTACATTGTTAAAACCCAACTAATAGATCTGAATTCAAAAATAGGAAAATAAAAAGTCTGATTTAAAAATAGGATCTATGGAAAAGCCAAGATGTTCAGGGTCATCAATAATTTAATAGCGATTCTTTGGGTGCCTTTTCTTTTCAAGCTTTACTTTGTAATGTGAACAACACAATATTCTAATACTGTCTTGTCTTTTCTTAACTCCTGTTCTTTCAAAATGCATTAGGAAAACGTGCTTAGGTTGAGTAGAGTGGGGTCTTTCAATACCTGGTTTATAAAACTTTGCTCACTTGGACAGTTCAACCCAATTTCCAGTTCTAGATGTGACCCCATGTACCACACAGCTTGCTGTCTGCAACTTACTTTCAGTTCATGGACTTCTCAGGTTGCACAAGGCTATAAAAAACTTTGGCCTCCAGTATCAGACTGCCTGACATGCCAGCTGTCATCCCTGATATTTATGCCAGGCTGAATTAACATTTGCTGTTGCACCCTTTCCTATTTCATCAAGTATTTCTCTGAGATAGAACTGTAGAAGGAGTACACAAATTTTATGACATCCGCAAGGCTTCACTTAGTGTATTGTTAAGGTTGAGGCCTTCAGTAACTTTATGTTTTTCATTAATCACGCTCTAATATAATACATCATAATTAGCTAGCTTTTAAAGCAAATGGTAACCTATTTGTTGAATTTTTTAAACCTATTTTTCCATTACTGAGTGCTGAAGCATAAATGCTGATCAATCAGGTTTGGTGGCCAATCAGGTGGAATGTCAGTCTAATACAAATCATATGTGCCTCGTAAATCCCCATTCACTCACACCATGACAATTTGGACTTAAAAATGAACTTAAGACGTAAATCTCTGGGAGCAAATTGGAGAACCCAAAGAAAGACAACACAGACATGAACAGAATGAACGAATGCCACACAGAAATTGAGAACTGGTCCAGTGTCAATGGAACTGTAAAGCCCCGAGATTTACTACTGCACCACCTGCAACCCTGCAGGGTTTTAATCAAAAATTACTTTGCAACACAACATTTTATTTTTATTTCCCTTGGCCCTTTTCAGTATTTATAGAATGTTGAATGAATTACAAAACCTCTATAATATTTATGTCATATATAATACAAAACATTAATAATATTTGAAGCTTTTTGACAAAACAAAATTTTTTCCTATTATTCTGAACTTGCTCTTTATTCTTATAATAATATGATAATAATGGAGTATAACAAGCTCATTTACTCATATCGACAGGATACTGAGAAAACATTTTCCATCAGATGCATGGGATTTCATAAAATCCATTAAATAAAACCTGTGCAGCAAAACAAAACATATCAATTAATGACTATTAGTTGTTTTCATGAATTTATACTGTTGTGCCACATATTGTGCATCTGGAAATGTTATTGATCTGCTCATCTTGATCTGTATAACTTATCCATGAAAGGAAACCATAGAGAATTACCTACTATGTAGAAATCAGCCCTGAATAGAACAGCACATTCTTGCCCTCACCCACACTCACATTTTCCATACTGTATCCAATAATCACCTAATCTGAATGTCTTTGTAGTGTGTGTGCAACGTGGAAGAGGTGGAGAAAACATATTCAAACACACTGGTTTGAATTTTACACAGACAGCCACCAGGCTAATTGAAACGATTTTTAAGTTATACCTTATTTCCATGTCTTTAGCGATTTTAATCCATACTACCAACTACCTAGACCTGCTAAGTCAGCAACAGCACTATCTGGCCTTCTCCTATATTCCCCTGACACAAGAGTTGCCCATTTCTGACAAGTCAATGCCCATAGACATCCCTAGCCATCTTCAATAAAAACGTACCTTTAGATATTGTGGCTTGAAAACTTCTTCCCTTGTTGCGTTTATTTTAGCTTCTCTCAGGTTCTTTCTTCCTCCAAGCTCCACCAGCCTCCTGGCATATCATCCTCGCTGGCCATCTCCTGGATTGTGTCCAGCACAGGCCTCTCCACCCGGCCTTTTCTATCTGTGCTACTCCCCCTGCAGAGCGGCCTCCCACCTGTTGGTGTCCTTTACAAACCAGGGCCTCTCCTACACCTCCTGTCCACCCCAATCACAGTGGTGACAGGGTAGCACAGCCTCTGAAATCACACCGCTCAGCTGTTCGCACTCCACTCGAGACACCCTATACTCATGGCTCCCCATTACGCAGAATGTCACTGGCTCTTTACGAGGGCTCATGGCAACAACTGCACAAAGCCCGGCCTTCTTTCTTTTTATTAGTACGGAGGAAAAGTGGTTTAGTGAGCACAGCTGAACAGAACTCAAACTGACTGAAGGCTTCTTTTTTTTTGTCTTTTGCAGCTGTAAATTGACCCCCACCCTTAGGAAACAAATGGGCCAAGGTAGAATGATAGAGCAGAGGCAAGGCGACCAAATGGATAAGTCCTAATTAGGGATCTAGATGAGAAGGGGAAAGCCATACAGACACAGAAAGTTGGACTGTAAATGCAATGAGCTTGACACACCCCCTTGTCAGATTGTTATGAAAAAACAGCTACCATTTCCAGCTTAAATTATTAATCCCCAAAAGATGTATTAATCTTGAAAATAAAAGTAAAGTTCAGTTACAGTGAAGATATTGTAGCTCATGAGCCGGTGAAAGTGCCAAGTTTATTTCAAGACAATGCCACACAGATTCTTTGGAATGACAGATACATGTTTTACATGTCAGGTGACATAGTGAGACAAGTGGTTCCCATTGCTGCCTCATCACCTCCTCAACTCAACTTGCCAGCCCTCAATTTTAGATAACAGGATTTTTGAATACTTTATCCTCTTTAAATTGTGCCTTAAAAATAGTTGTACATTCTCAGTGGTTAAATGACTACGCTGACCACTAATCCACATGTTGGTGGAGTACAAATGCCTACCCATCCAAACTGACAATGACTCCATTCTCTATTGAAATGCTACAAGCAGGAGTTAAAACAGCATCCCTTGTAGTTTTTGAACAGTGTTTTGTGGTAAATTACCAGCTTACTGTATGTGGCTCGGTTATTGGTAAAGTGCATTTTTGGCATTCATCTTTATTTTGAATCTTTATTATCAGTACAGCAAGTGAATTGAGCTCCCTAACTAACAAAGATGTGAATTTTTGACATATGACATGTTTATCTTAATTGACAATTCTTAGAATGTTGTTGTGAAGATAAGGAAGAGGAACATTGGAAAAACTCAAAGATACAACCATAGAACTTTTTCCTTTTTTTATAGAGAGGTTGTTAATGGAATAATGAAACATCAATTAGTTAATTGAAAAATCTGACAAAAAAAGTTGTAGCAAATGTTCATTCTTACTTCATGTGAAAGTAAAATTTCACACTGGTAGCTGTTTCAGCTCCACTTCAACCAAAATGTCAAACTGTATGCACCCCATAGGTTTTTATCTGATGTCAACCCTGCCCATATCGAAATCCTCACAATTTGTGTGATGTTTTCACGTTCTTCCTGTATATTCTCACGTCTGAAGAAATTTGCTTGGTCAGTTTCCCTTTTGGTTATGAAGATAGAGGAAGAACAAACAGTGAGTGCCCTGGGATTTACAGGGCTGGCACCAGTAAATAGATATCACTAGGAACTGCTTTAACACAAAGTTGAGACAACCACTGGATTGAGAGTGCACAGTACTGCTAAAGAAGAACTTCCCTTCTCTAGTGACCAGCCTAGCCCCTGACTTTCAGGGTGTCTTCATTTTACAGTGGGATCATTCAGTTACCTCATTGCTACATTCACCCCCTTCACTAGAAGTTAAATTGAAACTTGTTCAGCATTTTTGAGAATGTTTTACCCCTAACGGACTGCTTTCCCATGTCTTTACCTAAGCAAAAACATTTCAGAGTTTTAAGTTAGTTTTAGGTTGTGATCGGGTTATGGAATAACCAAATGCAAAAAAGAAATATTGGGGCACCAGCAAGGTTATCTCAAGTCTACTTGGAAGTCAATCACAAGATCATTGGACCCACAGACTACATACTTTGATGGATACTCTGATGGACAAAAACATTGCAGGCTTGAAAACAGCAGCATGAGACAGGGGCTCATCGATCAATGAAAGAAAATTAAGAAAGGTAAGCATTGGTGATGTTGGGAGTGACATGAACTGTGTGTGCTATGTGCCCCAGAAATGTGACAGGCAGAGACAGTTACGTAAGAAAGAATAAGCATGAAGTGCCTCCCTTGGATCCTGAGTGGCCAGCATCTCAGTGCTTGGTATGGACACCTAACCTCTCTCTAATAGTTAGAGTGAAACCATAAAGTGTTGGCAGCAGGCAGAAGATGGGTCATTCTTGGCCCCAGATATAGAAGTAGTGCTTGACCTGTGGTGACTTAGGACGGGGTTTAAAGCCATCTCACATCTATAGGCCAATTAGGAACAGATTAGTTTGAACAAATGCTTTACTTGTGGATGTCATGATTACACAATTAATGCACCATTTTTATTTTGTTGTTGTTATTTTTATATACTTCAGTATTTCTTCAATGACATCACCTTTACCACTATTTTGTGTATTTGTTTCTTATGGGCTCTATATTTCGTGTTCATTTTTCACTGCCACTTTAGTGTTTGTGGTTGTTAGGATGCAATGTTTTGCTAGGCAAGTGGTGCACGTACAATATATTCATGATATGATCAAAAATATAATCATAAAGTTAGAAAGCATCAAACACTCATTAAAAATAATGGAAAAACCTCTTGAGATACAACCTTATAGTGTACAATCTTTGGCATCATCTCTAAGTTTTGACTACAAATTTACAAAACTCCCTAGAACAGGACAGTAAACCTTTAGATCTACAGTGTATAGACTTTGGCAATGTCTGACTTCTCTTCTGTAACATTCCTTAAAGCTCCACCACTCAGTTTAATAGACTGATCCCTCATAGCTTTTATAGAAAGATCCCAACATTCACACCATAAATTTGCATCAGATGTACAGGGTCTAAACTCAGCAGTCTACAAAATAAAGTCAATAACTTGTAGTTGCAGGCCTCATACTTATCAACCACAATTCAACACTTATACATCAAATTACAGTAGCTACCTTGTAGAAGAATATAGGAGTTGCTACCATGCTATACCATCACTGGAACCCCTTAACCCCTGGAGAGCCTCAATTTCCACACCCTAAATGTTACTTGGGGCTACTGGTTATTTTAGCGTCCTTAATCAATGTAAATTAATTTCTGAGTTATAGCCAAGCTCATTTGTCAAAGAAACCATTTATTAAATTGTGCCAAGTTGGGAAACCCATGACAGTAATCTACTTCTAAAAGTAGGTAACAGAATATTGCAAAGAAAGATAGAAAGAAAACAGAAAACAACTTGTATGCTACAAGTTAATGGTCCCATGATGACCATTTATTTTGTGTGAGTAATGTTCTTGCTGTGTTATCCTCTTACATTGTAATGACTAAAAATATACAGTAAGTGCACATAGGTCCATAGGTTTATTTCAAGCCTTGGTAGATTCCAGTGCTGAAGAAAACTGTATTAGTTCAGAGCTGGTACACCAGTGCTTTCTGTGCCCTCACCCTGCCAAACATAAAAAATAAATTAATGCAATACATTGAGGTTTAATGTATTAACTTCTTCCTAGTGATTACTTCTGACAGTCTCAATATATGTGTGGTGTTCCCTTGGGTTGCTCAACACAAAGAAAAATAAAGAAAGTAGAAATCTGCTAAGATACAATCTTGATCATATTTGCAAAATTTGATCTTCTCAGAACATTACAATTAATTCAAATTAGGTAGACAGACGAATGGAAAACGTCTTCCAACACCTTGGGCACTGGCAGTACTTGGTGATGCTATTTTGTGCTTACCAGTGTTAATGCAGTCTACCGACCTGTTGAAAATATATATTTTGAAGTGTGTTAATACTAAATGTATTGGCCTAAATTGGTGATATTACTGTATGTTGTTTTCACCTGATATGGAGACACACATAACTCAGGTACAAGAAGTCCTTACTTGGTTAAGAAGAAATGCATTGTTTGTTACATAACTAAAGCCGGAATTTCATCAGTTCCCAGTTCTGCTTCTAATTTATCAAATTTCCTGCCAGGATTAAATATACAGTAGACAGTTCTAAGATTCAAGATATTATGAACTGGCCAGTGCTTAATAGTGTAAAGTACGTTTATTATGATGAGGGAATCTAGAACTACTGGCTATTAAGTCTTCTGCTTGATAAATGATGGTTAAGGCTAATAGGATGTGATCTACCCTCCTTCATCTTTAGTGATTAGTAGAATTGAACTTATTTGAAGACTGTTAAACACATCAGTGAAAGGCAAGCACAGTGCATACAATTTTTTGTCATTTTTGTAAATTTTGCTAATTCTTATTGGCTTGGTGATAAGAATATTACATCAGATGCTCTGTCCCTTCAGTCTGAGCCCATATTGTCGCCCAAAATTTGTTTTAGTGGAGGTTGTACTGACTGATCCTATTGACATTAAACATTTGGCACTAGGAAGGTGCCTGAGGCATTATTATTTGCACCTGGCTCATCAAAGTTTTTTATTGGGATCATGATTCATTAGTCATACAAGAAACCATTTCCTGATGCTTCTGGTCTTCCCCGGTATTTTCTGGTATTCTTCTTTTAGACAAGGTACTGAAGATTTTATCAAAGACATGCAAAGAATGTTATCAGGTGAAGTCTTTCTGTACTCATTTAGTTGGTACTCTTTAATTTTTGTCACTGCCTCATAGCCCATGGGAGCACATCTCCCAGGGTTCGACGGCTAGTCTACCTTTGTTGATCATACCACTATCTTGGTAGCAATTGATAGATTTTCTAAGGCTTTCTATTTTGTACTTTTGAAGAAAATTCCTTCTGTGAAAAGCTGGCCAAAATCTTCATTATGGAAATTTTTTGTTGGATTCCTTATAATAACATTCTCTCCCATTAACATTATATATTAAATAAAAATTAAATTTAATTACACATGGGGAAAAAAATGAAACAATGTGTTTTGGTTATGAAAGCTTTTTGGAACTGATCTTCACCTAATTTTTCCATCTACTCGGATTAGGCCTTTAGAGAGCTGGTGGCTGTCTTGGCAGAACTGGGAGTGAGGTGGGATCTAACAATGAGTGCTTTGCCAGTATATCTCAGGGCTCACTCACACATGCAGTACCAAACCTTCAGTACATTGAAGGACACACTCACACTCGTACTCCTTCTTGCTGCTTTGGGGCCAATTGAAAGTAATCAATGTGTTTGGCATGACAGGGAAATCCACACAGATGGGCGAGGACATGTAAAGTCTACAAGACATGCCTTGTCTTTGAAGCATATTTAAGAAGCTAGGAAGTACTTCTCTGCGGTGGGATGCACTCTGCCCGGAGTTTGTTTCCGGCCTTGCGTCCTGTGTTGGCTGGGATTGGCTCCAGCAGACCCCCGTGACCCTGTAGTTAGGATATAGCGGGTTGGATAATGGAAGGATGGAAGTACTTCTTCACACAAAGAGCTGTAGAAATCTGAAGCAAACTACCAAATCATGTAGTCAAAGCAGAAAGCTTGACAACTTTTCAAAATGTACCTGGATATGATATTGGAACTATTTAGCTATTAGCTAATCAAAGTAGCTTTTGGACTGAATGGTCTTTTCTCAGTTGTCAAGTTTTTTATTTTCATATATGTAAATATACAGAGATGACCAATACTAAGCATGGACAGGAAACAACCTTCTTTTTTTGTTGTGGACTTTTTTATAATGTATTCAGAATTACTCAGTGCTTAACTGCCAAAAATGACAGGTTCAATATAAAAACTAACATTTTTGAAAGGTGAAACCATCTTCTTGGATTACCATTTCAAGACGTTTTCTTCAAACTGGAATGTGTTGAAGATTATTTATGAATGTAAAGATAAAAAATCCCATTGCCTTGAAAAAAGCCACCGCCTCTGCCTCTGAAATTGTCAGTAAGTTTCCATTCAGCTAAAAGTCCAGTTTAAGAGCAACGCTGATCTCTCCAGGAACTCCCTGTGTCTGCCCATCAGAGGAAAAAGATAAGCCCAGCTCTATTTTTATCCCTTTTATGCTTCCAAAATAGCTTCAGCATGAGATCTCTGGGTAAGCCAGTTGAAGTGTGACAGTTTCCTGTGACTGCGCTCCCATGTCCACCCCCCGGCCTCACTTAGGGTTGATTATTGACCACAGGTGCTGACCTTAGAGAAGCCAAAGGAGCACATGTCAAAAACTGCTGTAGCAAAGGTTTAACTTGCACTTTTCCATTGCTTTGGCACTGTTGGCCTGCTTTGGTAGCTGACTGGGCACAAAAAGAACAGTAAAGCAAAGCAGAAGGTATCAGTATGTCTCAGGGAGACGTCAATTTGGGTTATGATATTATAGTAACATGAAAATAATTGTGCCCTCTAATTTTTGCTTTTCTATTAAGTTCCAATATGGAGACTGAACTGCTAGGGAGCTTGAGATATCATTGAACAACTGCTGGTAATAAATCAGATCCCTGCACCACACAGGGAATTTGCATGTGGTTCTGTCATCAGTGACAAGGAATGGAGCAGAGGGCTTCTGATTATATAAATCGGTATCAAATTGACATGCCCTTTCACAGGCCCACCTAGATTTTCTCTGCGTATTAGAGTGGATGCCATGTCTACTAGATTTGTTGGGATGCAGAGCAGTGGCTGACATTGCTTCAGTGGTATAGTATAGCACCGCAAAACATTTAACTAAAGAGAAATTAAACTCATGCATACATTTCCATTCTGCTTTTTATTAAAAATCTGACTTCATCAAAACAAATATATATGTAGTTTTCTGAACACAATCATTCCATCTCAGCAGTGATGGGCAAGGATTCCTGTTCATATAGCCTTGAGCACAAGGCAAAATCCAGCCCACCTGATCTATATTGCATTCGTACATCTTTTGTATATAGGGAAAGTGAATTACCTGGTGAAGATCCACACAGATACAGATGGAGAAAGACACTCCAAGTAGTTAGTGGCTAGGCTAGAAGTTGAACCATGCCTCTAAAGCCTGGAAAAATGGCCACTAACCACAATTCCATTGTGTTGCCTCCTGACTCATTAAATTACATTTATTGCATTTTGTGGAAGGCTCTTTAATGTGATGTGAATTGTACCCAATGTGTGAATTGTGGGGTCCCGTCAGTGGTCCATTGTTTTTTTGAACACTGAAACCTTATTCTGGTACCATGGTATGTGCAGTTAGTTATAATGTATAATATGAATATCTTGACCAGACTAATTGTATCATATCAACTTAAAAATGAAAGCTACACCGCCTTGTACTTTTCACAAGCATCTTGCAGAGCACAGATACTTCTGTGGAGGAGAGAAGAAGCCAACAACTCACTCACTATAGTTATGCTGATGCTCTAGTAAACACATTTTATTGTTCATTATCCTGCTTGAATTTTTAAAGTAAACCCAAAATTTACAAGGAGAGAAATTAGTTGTCTTTTCTTTTCTTCATGTAACCCAGCAAAGTCTACTTCATTTGACTAGTATGATCATTCCATGCCGGGCCAACCGTACCGTGCCCTGGCCTGCTTGGTAGATGTAGGCCCGAGCACAATTCAGTAGGATTTGGGAACAGTGTGATCACTAAATGTGCCAGTAAACAGACATGACATTAATGATGCGACAAGTCAGATAGTGCATTTCTCATTTCTTGCAATACCATTTGAGTTAAAAACAGGTTTTTATTGTCACCTTACACTTGAACGTGAATTGTAGTTGGCAAGAAAAGCTACAAATTCCTCACTTAACATCATTTGTCACTGCAAAAATCTTCTTGTACGAGCAGCATGATTAACAGCAAAATGTTGTGCTGACCACTCAATAAATCTGTAATAGGGTAGAGCGTTATCCTGCTCTACATGAGTCCAAAAGAAACACAAAATAAGTAAAATCATTTTACCATGCATGCTGTCACTCTGTGTTTGGATCTTGCTTTGGTTTTACACAAAGTGGCATGGTCATGATGGGCCCAGAATGTTAAGTGCAGTGTGAGTGCAGGCCAGTGAGGGAGTAAGGAGGGGAATCATTGTGATTGGGCACGGTAAGGAACAAATATGCACACCCTTACTCTGCTCTTCTGACTCATTCTGTAGCTGTAGTTAGTTAGGAACACAAAAAGTAGAAGCAAATCATTTCAAGGGTAAAGGCTAATATACTCTAAATTACCTACTTTTCCATTAGTATTTTCGCCTATTTTCTTACAAACTTGGTAATAGTCGCCGAGTAATTTATAGCACTGTAACATGTTTTTAAAAAGTATTGGTAACAGTTTAGCTTAGATACTGCAAAACTGCATCTGTTACTCATTTACTCTTATGTATTGCCAGTAGGAAGTGTTCCATCTTTCGTCATCCACTGAGGGGGCAGTTTTATAGCAGAGACATGGACAGCAGACTTTACATTTAAACAAACTTTTATTTCTTTCAAACCTCAGAGATGCTCACTCTTCCATGTTTTCTGCTAGAAGCACCCAGGATGCATCGCACATTAAAAACAATAAAGTTCCTATCCCACTTTTTAGACCAATCACAAATGAGTATTTGCATTCTGGGATTCTGTGCTCAGACACCACAGGAAGCATTTCCAGATCAAGCGGAAGTCTCTAAAAGTTGATATCATGAATCCTTGTAGCACCGCCTGGTGACACCCTTGAACCCAACATGACTGCCCTACAGGACTACAATACCCAGCATACCCTGCGAGGGTACTGAAACTAAGGGATGCTGCCACCTGGCATGTTGAGGGACCAAGTACTCTGGAAAATTTGTCTCCCCTAGTTCCTTCATTATGTTGGCCTCCTAGCTAGTTTATGGATCTCTGCTGAGATGTTAATATATAAAACTTGCCTGTTGGCATCTCTTTCCAGTCTTCTGGCTAAGGCAAGGAATGTCCTGATTTTTTTTGTTTTCTCTCATTACCACGGCCAAGTAAGGGACTTGAACCCATCCTGCCAAGGATGCCAGCCCATCACAGTGTTTATGTGAAGAACCCCTGTTAAATTTCCAAGCTATACTGAATGTGATTTGCAGAATAGGCCTATCCATCTATCCATCATTGTTCCCTCTATGCATTCATTTTTGAACTGGTTTAATCCTGTTCAGGCACATATGTGCAGTAACTGATGCTGGTAGGTGTAAGACAGAAAGCAGCCCGAAATGGGGCATACAGGACAAGCGAAGGGTCTTAATCAATCAGTCAGCAGCTAACATTACTAATGAACTGGAGAGTGTTGATCCCAGTTAAGGATTTGACTCGTACCTAATTAGCAATGTGGTCTGCTTTACAAATATAATTTTAATCAAATAGATTGTCACATAAAGAGAAAAAGATATTATGAGTCTTCAAAAGTGAAAATTCAAAGTAATTTCAGTTACTTGGAACACAAATGCTTATCAGTCTTTTTCATTTTCTATCAATAACTGGTTGGGCCCTCTTCTAAGAGTCAAGTGAAATACCCAGAAAGTGGTGTAAATATTTTGGCAATAAGCAGGGTAATCAATACAAATTATGATTTTAGTAAATGACAAATCATAAAATAAGTGGCTATGGCTGTTGTTATACTGGTGACCAGAGTGTAAAAGTGTTTAAAACAAGGTCTGGTCCATGCTGACCTCCCCTGAGAGCAGGGGAGGAAAAACTATCAAAACCCCTGGGCACAATAGAAATTAATTTTTTAAAGTAAATTTAAGAGTAGGCAATATACAAATTGTTTCAGAATGCTGGATTACATTTTTCTTGTGATAAGGATTTAAAAACATACCAGCATGCTATAGATAGTGTAAAACTGACAGGAACATTTAAACATAAACACATTTTATCTCAAAACTTGCAAAATCTGCATGTCTGTATTGGATTTAAGGGTTTTGATAAAGTATGTATGTTTAAAGTTGATGCTTTGAAGCAAGAAAAGAAGAGAAGAAAACACGGTGCTTGTTGAGTGTTTCTACAGCACCAACAAAGTGAGTGAGTGAATATCTGGTATTGAATCCATGTTTGTGCACAATCAATCATGAATATGCTTGATATTTGTTAGAAAATACATTTCAGTTAGAAAAATATTTACAAATATATTATGCTGGTGTTTACTGAGGTAGTCAGGATTTATAATTATACTGTGATATGCACTCACTCCAATGTATCAACCAAAAAAAAAGAAATTCAAATAAAATTTCATAATGTCACAATCAAAGATAATAAATCCAAAATAAAAAAATACACGAAACAAATTGTACATTTAAAATACAAAATGTGTTGTCAAAGTTCTTACAAATGAACTGAGGATTATCAAAATAAAAAAAAACAGTAATTATTATCAGGCCAAAAAATCCAAAACCATGAAAACAAAAACTCCACAATGGAGAAGAAAACTACTAATCATTTAATAAATTGAAAACAAAAGAAGCAGAAGGTACAGTACTAGAAATGAATGCCACTGCAAAGTAGTCTGTGTAGCCAGTGCCGGTCGAAGCCCATTTGGAGCCCCAGGGAGGGTGGACAGATGATGCTCCTCATTGTCCATAGCGGGTAGTTGGTATTATTACACTTCGACAACTTGTGTCTGGGGGGCTTCCCCTCGCTGTCCAGAGTATGTGTCCCTTAACTTTCAGAAATAGCCCCTTTCAGATGATGTCACCTAATAGATTGACTGGCTCTGTATGTAACCTTTAGGTCAGGGCTGTACAATTACAAATTCAGTTGGGTCAGATTTTCAAACCAAGAAATTTAGCTGGGACAGACATTTTTAGCAGCCATTAAGCAGCAGATAATGACACATTTTAAATCAACACAAATGAATGTATTGAAAAACAAGTAATGCTTATTCATTGTTTCCCTTTAACATTTGGTCGCATCTGACACAGGCACATCAAAAAGTGCATAAAAAAACAATGACAAAGCTGTAACTGGTGTCAGGGATGCCAGGGGCAACGACCCGGCTGGGACGCCGTGAGGGACCGGATGTGGGTCCCTGGATCACGTGGGGGCCGCCATCCTGGTTGCTTTGGGGGCCACGGGTTGAGGGCATGGAAGCCCCGCCCTGTAGGGGCCCATGGTCACCGCCAGGAGGCGCCCCAATGCCTTGGGGACCTGTTACCTCAGCACTTCCACCACAGCAGGAAGTGCTGGGGGGAAGATTTAAAAGGACACCCGGAGAGCTGCCAGGAGAACAGCCGGCACTTCCGCCACGCTGGGGCGTGGCCAACTGGGGAGTGTCGGGAACACCTGGAGCTCATCCGGGGTATGGATAAAAAGGGCCGTCTCCCTTCATTCAGGGCTGGAGTTGGGTGGAAGCAGGACAAGGCAGAAGGAGCAAGAGTAGAGGCGGCCCGAAGAAAGGCATTGTGAGGCCAGGACTGTGTGTTGGGGTTTGTGCACTGGACTTTATATTTGTAAATATTGTAAATAATAAACGTGTGGTGGTGACAAACAACATGTCCACCTGTCTGTGTCCGAGTCGGCTCCACACTGGACAGAATCTGAAGCAGCAGCAATACAATGCATCCGAAAAGTATTCACAGCGCATCATCCACATCCACATTTTGTTATGTTACAGCCTTATTCCAAAATGGATTAAATTCATTTTTTTCCTCAGAATTCTACACACAACACCCCATAATGACAACGTGAAAAAAGTTTACTTGAGATTTTTGCAAATTTATTAAAAATAAAAAAAACTGAGAAATCACATGTACATAAGTATTCACAGCCTTTGCCATGAAGCTCAAAATTGAGCTCAGGTGCATCCTGTTTCCCCTGATCATCCTTGAGATGTTTCTGCAGCTTAATTGTAGTCCACCTGTGGTAAATTCAGTTGATTGGACATGATTTGGCACACACCTGTCTATATAAGGTCCCACAGTTGACAGTTCATGTCAGAGCACAAACCAAGCATGAAGTCAAAGGAATTGTCTGTAGACCTCCGAGACAGGATTGTCTTGAGGCACAAATCTGGGGAAGGTTACAGAAACATTTCTGCTGCTTTGAAAGTCCCAGTGAGCACAGTGGCCTCCATCATCCGTAAGTGGAAGAAGTTTGAAACCACCAGGACTCTTCCTAGAGCTGACCGGCCATCTAAACTGAGCGATCAGGGGAGAAGGGCCTTAGTCAGGGAGGTGACCAAGAACCCGATGGTCACTCTGTCAGAGCTCCAGAGGTCCTCTGTGGAGAGAGGAGAACCTTCCAGAAGGACAACCATCTCTGCAGCAGTCCACCAATCAGGCCTGTATGGTAGAGTGGCCAGACGGAAGCCACTCCTTAGTAAAAGGCACATGGCAGCCCACCTGGAGTTTGCCAAAAGGCACCTGAAGGACTCTCAGACCATGAGAAACAAAATTCTCTGGTCTGATGAGACAAAGATTGAACTGTTTGGTGTGAATGCCAGGCATCACTTTTGGAGGAAACCAGGCACCGCTCATCACCAGGCCAATACCATCCCTACAGTGAAGCATGGTGGTGGCAGCATCATGCTGTGGGGATGTTTTTCAGCGGCAGGAACTGGGAGACTAGTCAGGAT
The DNA here is from genome assembly GCA_026402145.1 of Polypterus bichir lapradei. Lineage (NCBI taxonomy): Eukaryota > Metazoa > Chordata > Cladistia > Polypteriformes > Polypteridae > Polypterus > Polypterus bichir. The sequence continues at coordinate 76,915,468 of JANRMT010027041.1, forward strand.
AAAGGGAAAGATGACTGCAGCAATGTACAGAGACATCCTGGATGAAAACCTGCTCCAGAGCGCTCTTGACCTCAGACTGGGGCGACGGTTCATCTTTCAGCAGGACAACGACCCTAAGCACACAGCCAAGATATCAAAGGAGTGGCTTCAGGACAACTCTGTGAATGTCCTTGAGTGGCCCAGCCGGAGCCCAGACTTGAATCCAATTGAACATCTCTGGAGAGATCTTAAAATGGCTGTGCACCGACGCTTCCCATCCAACCTGATGGAGCTTGAGAGGTGCTGCAAAAAGGAATGGGCGAAACTGGCCAAGGATAGGTGTGCCAAGCTTGTGGCATCATATTCAAAAAGAATTGAGGCTGTAATTGCTGCCAAAGGTGCATCGACAAAGTATTGAGCAAAGGCTGTGAATACTTATGTACATGTGATTTCTCAGTTTTTTTTATTTTTAATACATTTGCAAAAACCTCAAGTAAACTTTTTTCACATTGTCATTATGGGGTGTTGTGTGTAGAATTCTGAGGAAAAAAATGAATTTAATCCATTCTGGAATAAGGCTGTAACACAACAAAATGTGGAAAAAGTGATGCGCTGTGAATACTTTCCGGATGCACTGTACCTTTTTTCCAGTTTTGAAGTAAAAAAATAAACATTTTGCTCACATCTAACCTACACACATCTCAAAGTGCATAAGATCAAAAAAGTGCACATTATTAGCACTAGCATTTATTTACCTTTTGAAATAAAATAAATATCTTTGTCATATATGATCCAGTCACATCACATGGAGCATTTAACAGAATAAAAAAGAACTATCAATGCTATCAAAGCTATCAGTGCACAAACCCATAACAAGTGACAACAGTAACTAACACACATGAATATAATGTCTACTGCGCACTGAGGGAACATACAATAGGTTTGCTTTAAATCACCACATGTGTGATTAGCAGTGTACAACAAGTTGGCGACACATATACATTGCTTTTGGATTAAGTTTGAGGTACTGTGAAGATATATAGATGCTGAGTGTCTAAGAGCTACATATTTTGTTTATTTAGTGAAAAAACATGTTTAAAATTTGAAATGGACAAATTGTGAAGTATAAAAAAATGAGCCCTTACATTTATACAGTAATTTACTCACTACTTAAAGCACTTTACAAACATCACAGGGAGGACCTAGGATGCAAACCCATGATCTCTTTATTGCGAGGCGGTAGCTCTTCCATTGTGCCACCTGCGATGGTGTACTGTACTGCACAATAGTGTGCTTGATAGCTTAAAATTACAAGCATAGAATTGACAAATCAAAGAAAATTAACTACAGGATTAATAACAAACTCTACATTCTAGTAAAAAGTCGTTATGTAGTCCCACAAAGCAACCAGTGTTTAATTTGATTGAGATTTAAAGAAATGTCCAAACTTTGTGCATGTTTTCATCAAATACAATCTTTCTTACTTGTTCGTTTCTTTGAGTGTCAATGGTTAATCATCGTCCTCGTAACAGCCATGAATCTGCAGGATCTAAGCTTGAGAGCGGAGAGGCCAGCCAATCATATGAAGAGAAGTGCGGAGACAGTGCTTGACAGTAACGAGGCTCTCATTGGAGTAACAATTCGATTCATTTGTGAAAATCCACATTTGTGCCCACTTGATGAAACTGGAATACAGCTAAGACTCAGCACATAACTGATCATAGAATCATTTAATATACAGTCGATGCCACAACCAGCTGTTACAGCCGAGGTGAATGCCATCACAAAAAAGTGACTGTATCATAGACTACTACCACCACTTCTAGACACACAGCAGCACGCTGAATTGTGGGTTTGGTTGCATGTTGCTAGGCTATGCGGATATTGGCATTGATGATCTGTTCTACTGTAGGAATTTCTGAAAGCTGCTAAATATGTTTTCTCAGTTTTTCTCTGTTTCTGGTTGGACCACGAACTTGGCCAATCACAGGTTGCATCTGGGTCACATGTGGCCATTTGAATAGGCCGGCCTTAGGTGCTGCAGCTAAACTAACTATGGCACCTGAAGAATCATACCTAATTGGGGTCTTGCCTCTCCACTATTCTAAAACATGTAATTAACCAACAATAGGAGATAATAGCTGAACTAAGAGGAACTAATAAAAGGTGACTGACAAAAATTAAACAGTGAACAAAGAAGTAGCAAAATGAAAGTAATTGAGGAAAAACAAAGCATTACAAAGCAAAACCCTGTGACTGCTTAATAGAAATGAGCTAATAAAGGATCTTAGCTCTCTACGGCTCTTTACTTCTTTCTGAATAGAGATTTAATTTCATTACACTCTGGTGACTAAGGTGAATTTCCTGTTATACTCCTAGAACCATTCCAAGGCTCTCTTAGCTTTGTTATATGGAGCATTATCAGAGTTAAAGGCCAGCCAAAAAAGTGTGCATGGCTGCCTAGATAATAAGACTGTCCAGTCTGTAGAGGTTCTTTGACAGGAAGGGATTTACCGGATTGACAGCAGTCCTAGAATACCCAGTGGCATCCAAATATTACTTTACCTGCAACTGTCGGTCTGGTGTGCGTCATGAAAGCACAACCCACATCATTATATACCTACCAAGGTTCGACATTGTTGACAACAAGCATAATTGGGTTCATACAATTTCCCCAACATCACTATAAATAATCTGGGACTAGAGTTCATCATAGCAAGTGTTTCCAGTATTTGGTGTTGGTGCCTGTTATGCCTCTGCAATCACACATTTTGGTTTTCAGTGGCTCAAGTAAATCTCAGTTGTATTGTCAGTTGGCATAGTGAAAGGGTTTTATGATTATGTATTCTGATATCCCTCTTTTGAAACCAGGTGTCATCTGACTGTCTGTAGCCTTTTTCATGTTCCGTAACAATTATGTCAGCCTCCTTCACCCTCTTTCATTAACACTCTGACCACAAGACCAAGGGACCATGCTTGGCTAGATGTTTTGTGGGTGGAGTCAATTGTTTTAATATGGCTCTAGCACAATAATCAAGGTGTACACATGCAAGATTGAAACTGAGTGAGAGTTTCCATCATACAACGGTTAACACAATTCAGTTTAGAGGTCCCTCTTGCTTTCTGGCCCCTTCAACCACCCAGTGTGTGGCATCTTCCGCATTTCTCAAGGATTCCCAAGGGCAAATGTCACCCATTCCTCTTAGTCAGGAATTCTCCAAAGAAATAAAAGCTGCACCTCTTCACAATCGGCTTCCTTCAGATTGAGTCGTGTGACAGGTGGGCACCTGGACTGCTGCCAGGATCACATTTAGTGTGCTGGGCATGCAAGTATCTGCGTTCATGCTGCATGGGTAGAGGCTGGGGAATTAAGACAGACTATTTTGGGTTGCTGTAAGCCAGCACATTGATGTTTCTGTTGTAAGCTAGCAGACTACATTACTGAGCTGCCTCTCAAAAAGTGGATTTAGAACCAAAAGAAAGTAAGCTATGCACTTGGTGTAGCCTAAACTAACCATTCTTATTCTTGCATGCTAATTTTGTTAGACCATGACGTCAGAATTGCACACACAGTCCAGTAATGAAGAACAGAAACAGATAAAGGTTTAGGGCATCACGAGAGACCTTGTTTAATGTCCAGTGCTGAAAAGGAGGACAAAGGAGCACATAGGTGTCACTAGTGAAGTTTAGGCTCTTTGTAGCCTGTAAGGTTTCTTCAAGTTTCTTAGTCAGAAGTCCAGATTTCATGGTCTCTGTGGTGGAGGAGGCGGAAGTGGCAGAGCTGACAAGCTGGGAGAGGAAGTGAGTCTTCAAAATATCTTGCGGAGAAAACGCCTACATTCTAGGGTAGACGGAAATTGTGTCAGAGGTTTTGTCACACCCTAATCCTTCCCCATTAAAATTTCAGACGGAACCAAAATGGCACAACATGGCTGAAGCTCACATGCTTTACAGTTCCTTGTGGAAAGTAAAGTTTTTCTCCATTTTTTTTTTACTTTTCTCTAATTAATAAAGATAAAAGAGAGAGAAGATGAGCTTAATACTAATATAAAATCAAAACAAAACAATGCTGAGCAATGCAGAAATTATAATCTCAAATGTGTAGATCAACAATTAAACAAGCAATCATATAACTAACTTGCTTAATTTGCAAACAGTTACATGTCCTTTGTATTCATTTCTGGTAACAAAATTAAGGTTATGGGGGTAGACCATCTCATATAGTGTATATCCAGAGGTGGCTGAACTTGAGCAAATACTCAAAATACCAAATAGTGCCTCATGGATTCAGACTTTTTGAAGCTAGTTAAGACGCTGACTTCAGAGTAGAAAAACCTACGTTTGGTCTTCGGACTGGCTTTGTCCTACTTGCTCAAGATACACTATATGAGATGGATATAACTGTTGCACTGTTCTTTAATTTTGGTATTTTGCTTTCATATTAGTATTAAGCTTGTCTTCTTTCTCTGTTGTCTTTATAGTATTTAAAAACAATTTTTTTAAAGAAGTGGCAGGTATTGTGTTTTCTTTGGTTCTGTATTTTCTCTAATTAATGCCATTGATATCCAGTTGTAACTGTATTGTTGAGGTATGAAAAGTAAACTTTACCATATTTATATGCATTGCTAAAATCTGTGATTTTAATAATGGGTCTTAATGTTATTGTTGTAGTTTTCTTCTCAGTAAGGGATTTAATTAAGCTCAAAGATATGTGGGTGGATGAGCCTATGGTGTCCTGGATAATGCACTATCTGTCTGACAAACAGCAAAACGTGAGTCTGACATGGATGTGAGCAACACTGGAGCATCACAAGGAACAGTCAAGTCTCCTCTTCTCTTCACTTTTCACCATAAATATAATAGCAGGTCATGTCACTTGCAGAAATTCTCAGATGGTTCTGCACTTATGGGGTGTATTGATAAGGGGAATAGGGGGTAAGACAGTGTATAGGAGTCAAGTTGAGAACTTTGTTTTTTGGTGCAAAAAAACTATTTGCATCTTAACATTAGCAAAACCAAAGAAAAGGTTTGGACTTTCACTGCATCAAAGATCCTCAATGTCCGGTCACTATTCAGGGAGTGGATGTAGAGGTGGGGCACTGCTACAAGTACTTGGGGGGTCTACATCAATGACAGGTTGGACTGGTTTCATAACACAGAAGAACTGTATAAGAAAGGGCTGAGTGGGCTCTTTATTGTTAGTAGACCGCGATTCTTTAATGTGGGTAGTGATATCCTTAACATCTTCTACATCTCTGTAATGGCCAGTACGATTTTCTGTGTCATAGTGTGCTGAGCTGGTAACATCACTTCAAGAACTTCAAGAGAGGCCCACCGAATCAACAAGCATATTAAAAGGGCGGGCTCAGTTATGGGATGCACTCTGCACCCATGGAGGTAGTAGGTAAGGCAAGAATTAAAACAAAACTGAGAGCCATTATGAACAAAGCTGCACATCCTCTCTCTGACACACTAACACTGAGGGCTTTCAACCAACAAATCATTCAGCAGATGTAAGTTAAGAAACGCTACTGGGGCTCCTTTATACCAACAGCAATACTCCTGCATAATGCCTCACTGGGACTGTGACCGCCATGTCAGAACTTTTCTTCATTTATATTTTTCTTTCTTTTTAGTTACTTAGTTTAGTTAGAATTGGATTCCAACATTGGTTAATCTCGACATGCATGGCAGCTGCTGTTTTAGTCCACCTAATTTGAAAAGAAATTCAAGCCCCCTTGTGGCTTAGTTCTACTCTTTCTTCACCATTGCTGAGGTTCTGACAGGCTTGGATCAGCTGAGTCTGATATATTTTCCCCATTAACTGTAAAATTATACATGTGTTCTTCAGATTTTCTTCTCTATTAAATTTGTACTATTCACTTGAGTGTTCCTTACGTACTGTGATTTGTTTTGGTAATATGCCTTGGATAAACGTGCCAGCCAAACTATTATAAAACAATAAATAAATAAGTAACAATAATAATAATAATAATAATAATGAGGGAAACACCCTTCTGAAAATATATACAGTATTTTAAAAGCAGAGTTCAAGGATGAAAGCTTTGCTAGTGTGAGTGTTTCCTGCACCAGCCATCTTTCTTTCTTCTTTTAATCGCAGTGACATTAAATGTTGTCCTTCTCCGTGTGCACCAGTTGCTCTCTCTCAGGCTGATACAGCTGTTGTCAGGAGTTCCAGGCCTAATGGGTATAAAAGGTTGGAATTGTGAAGGATTTGAACAGAAAAGGTCGAAGGTGAGCAAAATTTGCTTTAGAAAGGATGACAGGTGCACCACACAACATCAGGAGAACAAAAGGCTGTTTTTGAAACATTAGAAATCAAGGCAGGAACAAAAATGACAGTAAGGCAGTGAATTCATGAAACAAAAGCAGACTGACATTTTGTAGCTTAATTTTATTATTTTTAAGGCCATCATCTTTGAAGTTCACCCTGTCCAGGGTCAGATCCTGCCTTGCGCTCAACACTGCTAGATGGGCTCTGAGGTCTCAGCTGGCTTGTGTAAGTGGATTATCTTTGTAGTGCATGGCAGTGGGCTGGCATCATGACCAGGGTTGGTACTGGCATTGCATCAGATACCATGGCAGGATAGAACAGACTCTTGGATAGATGATATTAGGTCTTTTATCATAAATTATTTATCCTTTTATAAAAAGGGTTTTAGATTTTTCTCCATAACTTTAGTTACAAATGAAAATGTTACTCAATAAGGTGATACTCAGTTGTAACAGAAATTGTTTTAGGAACATTAACATCATTTCAGGATTTTTATTAAACATTCCGATACAAAGGGAATAATGGTGGTGAAGTGGTTAGCACTGATGCATTATAGATCCTGTGTCCTGGGTTTGAACGCTGCACCTGGTTACTCCTTCTGTGGAGTTTGCACGTTCTCCATCTGCTTCACCAATATTTTTATATTAGATTAATTCCCAGTTCTGGTTTGGCTGGGTGTGAGTATCAGTAGGTTTTGTAAAGGACTGGTACCTTGTCTAGGAGTTGTTCCCCTTTGCATCCATTGCATCCCATCTCCAGTGACCCTCATTCAGATTTAAAGAGTCTGAGAAGTTTTCAGTAAGATAGAGAGAGAGATAGAGAAAGACGTTGGGAGCATGCTCTGATTACAGCCGCACCAACTACATGACGAACCACCTGGATTGGGACCCGAGTACAGCGGGTGACACCTCAGCACCACACTGGAACAGTGTGAGCTTTTTTAACGTGGCCAGTCCTCCATATATAATAGGTAGTTTTATTTTTCAAATACAGTGTAACTTTCTTGTGTATATTCTGAATATGATTCATTCATCCTAAAAGTCACAGAAGATTGTGACAGGAGGAGGGCTAAATGGTCAGACCAGCAGGTCAAAAGACGAGAGAGAGTGACATCATGATCGGCTCCAATGGCACAGCCACCTAAAATACACCCGAAGCACAGTTGTTCTCGTGTCATTCATCCCGACTCATTCTGCGTATGGAAGTTGGCCTTGTTGATCATGAAGCACACATAGAGACGAGTCAGGGATCATTCATAGTAACCAAGGAGGTTTCTGTCAGACCACATTATTAAACAATGCTTATGGTATGTACTAGGTATTTTATCTTTAGCATCTTGATATCAGTGTATTGAAACTATCGTTTATAATATCTATTTTTACAACTATATACATGTGTATCCAGCTCAGGATTGCATGAAGTCAAAATCTATTCTTTCAGCAGATGGCACAATCCAAAAGTCAGTCCTTCCTTCATCCTTATGTTACTATCTATCCATTTATTATTTAACCAAATATTAGCAAGGGAATCCCACTCTCAACAACAACATGGCTTCTGCCTTCAGAAAACAGCAGCTTTCACAGTAAAAAAAAATATATATATTTATATATGTGTACTGTATATATATATAAAAAAGATTTAAAACAACTACTGAGATCAATTCTACATAGTGAAAACAGACACAATCATAACATGCGTGGACAGATTTTATAGCATGATTGCCGTGAACTCGTACATCACATGTGGAGCACATGCAGCATAATCACAACATAGGCACACAAAATGGTGAAACATGACATCACCAAAATAATGGCATATTGTCTACCTTCATCACTCTTACTCTTTTCTCTTTTCAACTACTATGCCGATTCAGTTTCAGTTGTCATGCAGTTAATACCAAGTGACGTTTAACTATAGATTTAAAAACTGTGTTCTGAGATTGTCCAAGGAAGGAGGACAGAAGTGTACGGTAGCTGGCTTATGATCGCTACAGATGGTGTCGGAGATTCGTGATGTGTTGTATGTTGATTAGGACACACAAGTAACACTGTACTGCCTTCTCGTGACAGTAATGACCATTTAATGAATTTCCTAGCCCACCATAAGCAACATTTGATGTAAGACAGGAAGCACCCCAAACTGTACTAGCATGCTGAAGGGCACACTCACACCCCAGCTTTTAGTCCTCCAAACCCACTCACACACAGGAATTGTGGGAAATTTCAACACAGGGAGTGCAGGGGGTTGGGATATTAGCTGTGCTAACTACTGTGCCGTAATGCCACCCCACCTAAAAGCAAACTCATTTGCTAAGTTCTGTGCCTCCTTGATCTATGTGACTGTAAAGACACAAATATCGGCTGCATTTGAAGCGCTGGTATTATCAGTTTCTTCAAGTTTCTTGTTGTTGTGGTCAGATCCCCTTGACAGGCACTGGGCAGGAAAGTCCTTAGCAGGCAGAGTCCACCATCCTATCTCAAGCATGGTGGTCAGCTGTGCCAAATGTCTAACTGTCCTTTAGGTCACACAAGGCAAGAATTTACACACTAGAAAGATTGTGTGGCTTTCCAGAAGGTAACCGCATTTCACTTTGCATCTGGTATTTAACATGTGTTCTGTAGTGACAGGGATGCTCAAATGACTTTACGATTTGAAACAATAGTAAGCTATTCACAGTTTTTGGGACACCCTGGAGAGGCAGGAGCCCAGGTGGCCAACTGTCTGTTGTTTTCATTTCAATTGAGCTCTTACTTTTTGAATAATAGCCCTGAATGGAAATATCAATAATGACACATTCAGCCTGAATGACATCATAAGTTAGGCTGGAAAATTGCTTAAAGATTTCATTGTTTAACAAAAATGTCAGGCGACAATTCATCTTAATAATTATTTCATTCAACAGTATACCACTTGGTGCTGTCAACCAAATCTGCACAGTTCTGTGTACATGAAGTCTCACGGCTACAGTCACCACAACCAGCCACCTGAGAAGCTCCTACCAAGAAGTGAACAAATAAACACCATTAAAACATTTTAATCAAGAGCTAACATGTTATTGGGGTGTAACGCTGTTACCAAACAACTGCAGATAGGGCTGGCGAGTGCAGTGAGGTGACGAGGCGACTGCCTCACGCAGCACTTTGGTAAGGCTGTCATTTTTGATCAACAGCTCTTTTTAATATTACAGAATAATAATTAAAAAAAAATCGGAGTTAAGTATGGCCCTTAAGAATTAGAATAACATTCAGTGTTGTAATAATATACTACTTTTAAAGGGAGAAAGAAAAATATTTTTAATTCAGGAAATATTGCATAACACAGTTCATACTGCAAGCTTCCGAGAAGCTCAACAGCGCATGTGCATTTTAAAGCTACAGGTCAGCATATGATACTTCCATCAATGATTTTAACAAATTGTATATTGATGATTATTGATTTATCTTTTTGTAAAATTTTGTTAATGTCTGGAATATTCTTAAGGTATCAGTTACATATTATGATCAGATGCCTTTTATCTGGCAGGACTGCCAAGTTATTAGAAAAGTTTCCAGGAAGAGTAAAGCAAACAAGTTTAATTTCATAAACCACTGAAAAATATATGCATTTTATTATTTTTAATGCCTATTTTGTGTATTTGTTTTAAAGATAACACTTTTCATTTTTTTCACATTCTTCCCTATAATAACATTTTATTTACTGATTTATTTTTAAGTAAATGTTTATTATTATTTTATTACATATGTGAGCATGGTAAGTTTCTCATGGGTCATTGTCATTGGAAACAAAAGGGGAAAGATTAATAAGGTGACACCTGCACTAAACTGCTCTTCTGTTTTCCAGCCTTAGAGTGAAGGAATTCCCACGGGAAGAGCCCTGATGTAAGCATCGTCAATAGCTCCGCCTCCTGCCCTGTTTAAAGAGTGCACTGTCACTAGTGAGGGGCATTTCAATTCAGTTTATTGATTTGATTCTTTTGAATTACCTGTTTAAATGAATCAATTCTTTTGCTTTATTTAAATCTAGTATACAGATAGATAGATAGATAGATAGATAGATAGATAGATAGATAGATAGATAGATAGATAGATAGATAGATA
>JANRMT010027041.1:76930784-76942591 GCA_026402145.1 Polypterus bichir lapradei
TTATCGTAACAACCAACGATTTATACAGGAAAATAATGACTATTAACAAGGTTGCCCAAACTTTTGCATCCCACTGTATCAGAAAGCAGCACCAACCAGTACATTGCACAGAACTGAATTACAAATAAATGTTTACAATGAGGTGGCACAGTGGGTAGCGCTGCTGCCTCGCACTTAGGAGACCCGGGTTCACTTCCTGGGTCCTCCCTGCGTGGAGTTTACATGTTCTCCCTGTGTCTGCGTGGGTTTCCTCCCACAGTCCAAAGATATGCAGATTAGGTGCATTGGTGATTCTAAATTGTCCCTTGTGGGTGTGTGTGCGCCCCGCGGTGGGCTGGTGCACTGCCTGGGGTTTGTGTCCTGCCTTGTGCCCTGTGTTGGCTGGGATTGGCTCCAGCAGACCCCCGTGACCCTGTAGTTAGGATATAGTGGGTTGGATAATGGATGGATGTTTACAATGATGTCAAGCAAATAATCTTTTCAATTCTGAATGCAGTACTAACTTAATTCACGAACACCAGACATTTCTTGGTGCTTGTATCAAAAATGGGCATTGCCAAAAACAGGAGTTTCCTATGTAAATACTTTAATGTAAATTAATGTTAACAGGGGGCATGTTTAATTTGTTTCAAACATGTATTCAATCACAAACTGTACTGTAAATAGGAACACTGATACAAAACATATGTGGGATATCTATAACTGCATTACTTTTTTCTGTGTCTGACAGCTCTTTGTGAAAGGCACTGTATAAAATGAAGATAGTCTGCCAAATCCGTATGTAAGGTAGGCTTTGGTGCTGAAGACCATATTCATATGAAATTACAGCTACTGAGCTTTTCCAGGTATCATATTATTTAAAGCTTCTGATTTATAACCCTCACCTGGCTCTACAGCCCACCATTCACAGATGCACTCTGACATTAGCAGCTGTGTAGTCAGACTCTCCGCTTCTTTAATGCGTCCTCAGGCAGCAGATGGGGAAGGCCTGCTAGTCTCTTCTGCATCATCATTCTGCAAAATACTTTCTCAAATAGTTCTTACAGGATGTTACTGCCATTTGGACATTGCATTAGTAAAGAGAGTAGCTGTCCACCTAGCTGAAATTCAACGATCAGTCACCTTCATTAAAATTACTACCATTTAGCTTCTCTAGCTTTTCCCATTTTCTCCTTGTCACAAACGCCATTACTTCAGTTGTTTCTGCTTGTCCATGACATCCATTGTGAAACTCAGAACTGAATCTGCATCACAATAAATGGACATTCAAATCTAAACCTTACTTTTCTGACACATCTGTATCTGCTTTAACAGTATTGTTGTCTCCACTTTATTTACTCATTTATAATGTGAAGCACCACTGAGCTTTATCATATACAGTTATAACTTTTTTTTAATTATTATTACCTACAGTATTTGTCTACAGAACTGAGGCAGCAATTCACATCTGGGCATCAACATTCAGTGTCAATAAACACCCTTGGCGATAACTTTCTGATGTGAAACAACCTCACTGTGGCTGAAAAAGATGCCATGGAGGAAGACTAGCAGCATAGAGTGAAGTACACAGCCTGTCTCTTTTAAAACGGCCAAATTTCGTTTTTCATTTTTTCCGTCTTAAAATAACATGGGCAAACGGTTTGGCAACATTTCTTCACTCTCACGAGGTGCTTTAATACTCCACAGCATTTGTGGGTTGAAAAATAGGATCAGTGTGTTAAGGTTTTTTTTTCACATTGGGAACTTAGTACTCTATAGTTCTATTATAAAATGCAAGAACAGGTTAGTTATTTATTTAAATTTGTAAAATATGATTCACTTTAGAACACAATATTACCTTGTAAATTACTGCATACCATTTTTGAGAAGAAATACCAAACTTATCCATTAAGTGGGGTTGAGAATGTTATTTTACATCAGACTATGAAGGTCATCTTAAATGTTAGATTTGGTACATAAAAAATATGAAATAAGAGAAAACTTGAAATAGAATGACAATTCTGTTTCCCTTCTCGATAATGGCTACACTCTTACACAGACATGCGTGTTTGCTGTGTGTATGCCATTTTGCCAACTGTCTGCCCACTTTCATACAGGCTTTTGTCTCTTCAGGGTTGAGGTGATGCCTATTCTAGTAAAGGAAAATGCTAAAAAGTCATTCTGGAAATGAGACACCAGTCAATCCTGGGGCCCATTGTCTCATAGTAGGACAATTTTAAAAAGAAAAGCAACCTACCAGCACCTGAACCAGTTAAGAGTTGACCACACATTGGTCCAGTATGATGATGTGAGATGAACTCCCCACTTAATATGGACAATGGATTCAAACCCAGATCTGTGGAGCTGTAAAGTAGAAGTACTCTTAATATTTTAACTTAACATATACAGTGAATAGCATTCTGAAACCCCCTTAACATGATTATTTTACATTTTGAATAAACCAAAGAGGTCATCTGGATAGTGTGGATAACAAATTATCTTTTAAGATGATGGGAATAAGTGACAGTGGCAGGGGATGTGGGGGAGGGGGTGTGAGCTGTAAAGGACAGACTGTAAAAGGTGACTTTGCCAAGTCAGATGTCACAAACACGTATTTAGATTCTGAAGAGTAGGCACTTCTTTGATATTCAGAAGATCACAAGAAGTAAGAGAAGGTGATACAATACCATTTGGCCCCAGGAAGCTATGTTGTTGTTGTTGTTGTTGTTGTTGTCTGCTTATGCAATCAAAACACAACAAAAACTGGCAAAGAGGATGCTGTTAAAAAGATGAGTTTAGAGCTATTGCAAAATCACATAAAATGTATTACAGAAAGTGTTAAACAAACAGCAGGTTTTTTTTTCACTATAAATAACAGTTTTGGAAAGGAAAACTGGACAAGCCTCTTGGTGCCATAGAGTTTCTGGATCATCTGCAGTGGTGTCACACATGAGACCATATGGTGTCATATATCTCTGAGGATTGTTCCCCGACCCTGGCGTGGCATTTGGCTCTTCTCACAATGGGTGTAGTTCTTACTGCTTCTGTAGAAAGCTGGCTGGCATCTTCGGTCACTTTATTTGGGTGGAGAAGCTCGGCATAACAAACACCCTTTTCCAGCGAACTAGATGTTGCCTGGTTGTCTGCCTGTTTTGAATAAATATTGAAACAGATTACAGTAATCAAAAAAATAATAGTAAGAAAACTAAAGCAACTATAACAGCATGTTGATTTTTTTTCCCCATATGCCATTGCGGGCTTAGTGCTGACTAGAAAAATATTTGATTGCATCATACTCCAATGGACATGCTGCTGACTCTGACGTTAGCTCCTTTAAACAGAAAGGTAAATAGATGAGCCCTTGCCACAGCTCTCTCAATCTGTCAAGGGCTCAATGCTGACACAGCATTCTGACTTTCACTTCTAATAAAGAACAGATCTGCTTCTTCATGCTAGCACAAGAGGAAAACTATGGTTGTGGCTGCGCTTTCGGAATACAGACAACTACTGAAAAACAAATTACTCTGCATTTTGCACTTCTAAAAACCACAGCAACATGTCCACAGATAGATGTTGGACAATACTGTATGTATGACTGATTTAATGAGACACAAATAGACAGAAATGCAAATAAAAAGTATAATACTCGAGTTTTCACTTCTGTTGCTGCATAGGGATGCCATTTTGGATTTTGATCTCTGAGCTAGTGAGGCTCTCCTGACTTTCCAAGTAGGAAATCTAACTTGTGGGGGGCGTTCCAGTTGAAACTTCCTACTGAGAACTCAGACATTCTGACTTCCCAGCATTAGTTAACATTTCATTCGGAAAGATAGAACTGTATGACTGAATGCAATGGAATTTAAAATCCTAAATTTGTAAACATGAATATGATTTAAAATAAATGTCTGACGATTGTGTTTAGAGAGAGAAAGGCCAGGAAGTACAAACCACAATGACCTCTTGCCCACACAGATCTGTTATGTCCAGGATCTGGTGTTTCTTTAAAAAGTTACAGATTGTGTACATAGTTGATTATGTATGAAGCTTGCCTTGTGGGATTTGGATAAGTGAGACTTTTATTTTAAAATGAGTTCATCAGGAACACAGGCACACAGTTGGAAACTTGCTCAGGGTAAATGTCGCACAAACATTAGGAAGTTTTTGTTTACACAGAGAACCACAGACACGTGAAATAAACCACCAAGCAGTGTGGTAGACTTTAGGGACTTTCAAAACTCGACTTGGATAGGATAGGACTGGCAAGCTTTGTTGGGCTGAATGGCCTGTTGTCATCTAGATTGTTCTAAGATTCTAATGCAGATGTGGTTAAAGGAAGTGAAAGGGGTTATTTGAGAAAAAAGACAAATAAAAAAGAGGAGAATATTTTGTTTCAAAAAATGTCTAGTGAGTTTTCTTTTGGATGCAACAGGATCAATAAGGGCTTCTTTCTTATAAAGAGAGTGAAGTCCAACTGAAGAAAAGGACGCAGAAGGACTCTAGATTATATGTTAGCCTGGTGTCCCTTTGGCAAAAGTAGGATGGCCCCTTGTCGTTTCAGGGCATATGGCTGGAATTGATTCTGTTGATCTGGGCTTAGCACTGCCTCAAGTCGTAGTGTCCCTGAGTTTATAGTCAGGAAAGTTAAGATGGAGTCTTATTGATGGGAAGAAGAGACCAGCATCAAGACTGAGAAAGAGAAAGAGAGTGAGAGGGAGAGATGGGAGGTGAGAAAAGGAGTGCTACTTCTGAAATGAACAAACAGGCACATTAACCCACCAATTCCAAAGATATTAAAGTTAATTCATGACTTTAAATTAGCCTCTTGACTGAGCACCGATGAGTGGTACACTGTCCTGAGACCACTGTGTGTAAATAGGAAAATCCAAGCAGAACAATCAGGCACTCATGTTCTTACTGTTTGAAAGCTGTTGTTTTTTAATCCATCTTCTCTTCCATTTGCAACTGCAAAAAATAAATAACATCATTATATTTTTATGTATCAAATATGATTAAAAGTCATACTGTATCAGCAAAATTCGAGCAAAAGAGCAAAATCAAGTATTTTTAGCTTTGGTCTCTAATTCTAAGGTACCATAGTGCCTCACTCTAAGTCATGTTTATGTGTTTCATTTGTCTATGATGTTGCTTTTGTCTGAAAATTCAGCCTTAATTTAGCATTCAAGTTGAGCTTGTATCATTTGATGCATGCTTCCCAGTGACCAGCCATTGCTTGAGAATCAAGATAAGTCACTCTCATAGTGCAGCTTCACAATATAACATTCCCAAATTAATATAGTTTAGGGTTGCCATGGGCTTGAGCCTGTCCCTGTAGCATGTGGCTGAAGGTTGTGAACACACACACACACACACACACACACACTCATACTCACACTTAAACAGAGACTATTTGCAATGGAAAATGAGTCTAACCTACATATCTCTGTGGATGTGCCCAGAGGGGACTGGGCAGTCTAATGGTCTGGAATCCATACAGATTTTATTTTTTTCTCCAGCCGTCTGGAGTTTTTTTTTTGTTTTTTCGGTCTACCCTGGCCATTGGACCTTACTCGTATTTTATGTTAATTAATGTTGACTTATTTTATTTTCTTACTGTGTCTTTTATTTTTCTATTATTCATTATGTAAAACACTTTGAGCTACTTTTTGTATGAAAATGTGCTATATAAATAAATGTTGTTGTTGTTGTTGAGCCTTTTTCCCAATAATAAGTAAAGCAGTTAAACTGAAGTACACTTGCTATAAAAAATATTCAAGTACTGTAATCAATTTAGGTCAATGTGCAGAGGACTGTTTTCACTTTCACATTAAAGTGTCTTGTTTAGTTCATCAGCGTCAGAAAAGGAAAATTAAATCCACTGTGATTCAATATTGCATAATAAGAAAATGTGAAAACTTCCATGGAGCAAAAACCTTTTGTACGCACTGTAAAAGCCGAGAAGTTCATTGCTAAATGTCATACTAGATATCTGATCTGTTTGAAGTATTGATGAACATTTGTACTAGTAGTTGTAAGAAACTCTGAACAGTTAAAAGGTAGATGTTGTGCATAAGAATGTCACTGTACTCTGTACATGTGACCATAATCTTGGCGTGACTCTGGACCTCTCACTTTCATTCATCAAATACATTTCTTTAGTGACCCAATCCTGTCAATTTTTTCTTTAAAATATTTAGGGGTTTCAATGCTTCCTCACTAATTATGTCAAGCACTGGTTCTCTCTCGGCTGGACCATTGCAACTGTCTCCTGGTGGGGCTTCCTTTAACTGGTATCAGATCTCTTCAGCCCCTTTAGAATGCAGCAGCTTGGCTGGTGTTCTCTGTTCCTCATTTCACTCCTACTACTACTCTGCTGCAGTTACTCCACTGGCATCCTGCTGCAGCAAGGATTCAGTTCAAGACTCTCACCATTGACCTATGGTTCTCTAAATGGTTCTGCTCCTCAAAATCTCCAAGTCTTTGGTCTCTCTAAGAAGTCTCTTTTCCGCCGCTAACTGTCTGCTCACTAACAGACGTGCCATGACTGGACAATGCTTCTCCATTCTTGCTCC
This sequence comes from Polypterus bichir lapradei, assembly GCA_026402145.1. NCBI lineage: Eukaryota > Metazoa > Chordata > Cladistia > Polypteriformes > Polypteridae > Polypterus > Polypterus bichir. The sequence continues at coordinate 76,937,333 of JANRMT010027041.1, forward strand.
ATAGCTACGGAATGATTTTCCTTTAACTATTCAAACTGCACCCAATGTACTCATGTTAAGCGTCTTTTGAAAGCACAGTTTTTCTTTAAATATTTTGGAACTGCTTAGCTTCTCTTCTACATGATAGCTTCTGTTGTGCTGACAAAAAACATAGTGTAGTGATTGTTTCGTCTTTGTCTAGTTGCAGGTATAATTATGTAGCTGTAGTATTACTCCAGCTTGCTTGTTTTTTTATCTTGCTCTCTGCTGCTTTTAATGCTTGCATGGTGCACTTTCTGATCATTCATGCATATATCATAAGTTGCTTTGTAAGTCAGCTTGGATAAAGGCAACTGTTAAATGATAATAATAACCTACAATGACCCTGAAACAGGGGTGGCGAACTCCAGGCCTCGAGTGCCGCAGTGGCTGCAGGTTTTCATTCTTATCATCTTCTTAATTAGTGACCAGTTTTTGCTGCTGATTACTTCTTTTAATTAACTTGACTCAGGCCCGTTAATTGTTTCTTTTTCTTTAATTAGCAGCCAAACAATAATGAGACACAAAACAAGCCACCATATGACCAGCTCCTCTGTGCCCATTACACAATATCTGAAATTAAAGAGAGGTGATGGTCTTGGTGAGGTTGATTTCTCAGGTCACCAAAACATTTTGACGGTGTTCTTAGAAGGAACAGAAAAACAACAGTTTTTGAAATGTGTGCTGCGGTAGAATGAGAGCAACAACAAGCCATGGAATTACATAACAGCAAGAATTGGCTTCTCATTAAAAAAATGATTGGAGTGAAATTGGTTAGAGTTTGAAGCCCCAGTTAAGGTGGTCATCTGTTAGCTCGTTCCACATCTCATTTCTGCTTGGCTGTCATTTAATGAAGAAAGGAATCAATTCAGAGGGCTGACCTCTTCTAACAGGGCTATTAAAGTGATGGGGAAAAAGTTAATCAGCAGTGAAAACTGGTCATTGATTAGGAAAAGGGTTTGAATGAAAACCTGTAGCCACTGCAGCCCTCCAGGCCTGGAGTTCGCCACCCCTGCCCTAAAACATACCAGCGTGGAGGCACAGGAGCCACTAGGGGGCAGCATAACCCTTTATGTGTACAACAGGCATGGGCACGAACATTACCGATTGAGAGAGCTATGGCAAGAACTCATCTATAACAAGAACACATACATTAAGAATCACTACAATCTTCAGGACCCCTTTTTCATTTTATCAATAAAGATTTGATCACAAAAAAAAAAAAATCACAACAAAACAGGTCACATTCTTACCTCGAATTCTGTGCCATCGAATCAGCAGTAGAACCACAACAAGCAAAACAACGAATAACAGAGCAAAGAAGTTGAAATACTTTTCTTGAAGGTAGCTTTTCCTTGAACCTGCACACAAATATAGTATGCATGCTTTAATTCATTGCAGTATACAAAAGGATTTAGTTTTCACGTTATTCATAACATTGTTACTCAATGAGAGGCAAAAAAAAAAAAAAAGTAGTGTTTTCAGATGAATTCTAGCACTATGTAGCCCCAGTTAAGCTAATTTTAATTGTGTGTGCTTTTTTAATTATCTCTGTGTAACAGTCCTAATGTCAGGTAGTTTTGAATAAATGACTATTTCTTTCTTCTGCAATTCTTCAAATTCAGTTTCACGCTTATTAAAAATCTAAAAGCACTAATAACAAATGCGGCTGGCAATGAGTTCTTCTTTTTATCTTCTCTAAGGAGGTCACCTTTTTGTTTTTATTAAGAATCTTACCAATTTGCAATGTGACACAATACACAGAATTATCAATGATTTTCGTTTGCAGCCTCTTCCTTATAAAATTCAACATAGTTAAATGATACATCAGTCCAACCTTTAGTTTCCAAAATGATAATTTCACTCTCCAAAGGTTTCACTAGTGATATGTGCCCAACAAGACAGCAGACTTTCATTATTCCTCTTCCTCCATCCTTGGTAATATTTCTGAAACTGCTTAGGCTGTATGTTTGCCCATTCTGCTGCACAATGGGCCTGGGGTCCTGTTGCTCCATGTCATCAATTATCCAAGAAACACTGATGTTTTCAGGGAAAAAACCACCACTTTGACATGTCAGAATGGTGACATCTGAATCATTTTGCACTTTCACAACTGGCTGCGTTGGAGCGCCTGTGATAGGAAGAAACAAAACATTACGCAGGAGGGCCAAAGCTGTTGCAAATTTCTGTTATTAAAGCTTCCAGAATTTATGTTTGTGTTTTCTATTGGCCTTGGACTTTTGTGGATTTAAATTATAATCTTCATGAATAGTAAAAGATACTTATACTTCACAAAATAATAACAAAAATCTCAACCTTGACATAACCATAAATGCCGGTCATCCATAAACAATATTCAAAGTAAAAGATTTAGATTGGACCAAAAGGTGAAAAATGGTGAAGTTACTAAACTATATGTTATGAACTGTTTATCCGGAAAGGAATCACGTCTGAATGAGATGCCGTCCACTGCAGCACAGATTTAAGTGCACATACGCACTCATATTGAGCCCATGGGAAACCTTACTGAACATGGAGGTCTTTTAAACCTGGTAGATATGAGAACATTACTTGCTTAATCTTCATTCCAAAGTGGAATAAACAAATAACCAATGCAAGTTATGACCTTCCCGGCTGCACTAGTAAGTCTCCCAAAAAAACAATCCTGCAACTTAAACACTTCTTAGTAGTCCCATCCTCCCTGCGCTCTGTGTTTATTTTTTAGTGGTGTACATCTCCATTTATTTCATTGTTTTCTATTTTGGACTTTTTGCATTTAAAAGTAAAATATTTATAGACTGCTACTTTATATGACTAAACTAAGTTTGAATGCCTTGCTTGGTGAATGTCTTTGTGGAGTTTGCACATTCTTCACATGTCTACTTGAATCCCCTCCACAAAGACATGCAAGTTACGTTAATTGGTAATTCTAAACTGACTGTTTATGGAAGTTGAGTGTGGGTGAATGCCACTTGAGTGTGGGTGGGTGCATGAGTGCCCCTGTGATGGCCAGGGGTCCAAGTTTGGTTCCATGTTTACTCCTGATGCAGCTAAGATAAACTCTAAACTGATTTTACCAGCTTTTTCTTTTTCACTTACACTAACACATCATTCATTAGAGTTATTGTTATTGTAATTGATATACCATATACGCCGCTTTACTATAGTAAGAACAATAAAACATCAGAGGTTATTTTTTGACTTTATCAAGCATATGTCATTCCAGTAATTTAAACTTTTACTGCTCCTAGATTAATTCCATTAAAAGCTGTCTTGTCTGCACCTACAGTTTGGATGCTGATTTTAATATTCAGGCAGGCAACCAGGCTTAGTGGCTATGGCACTGGACTTCAAACCCTCAGGATGTGCTCTCAAATCCCACTACTGACATGTGTGACCATGAGCAAATCATTTCACCTGCCTGGGCTTCAACTGGAAAAACAAAAGAAATGCTACCAATTGTTTCTCTCAAATGTTTTAAGTTACTTTAGATAAAGGTGTCAGCCTAATAAAATGTTATTACCTCCTACTGTAGAATTGTAGAATTCTGAATTGATAACTGAATACCTGCTGATTTATCTGAGCCTCTGAGATATTTCATATGATTCATTTTGTATCTCACATACTTTATTATTTATTATTGTGTTCAGTTTTACTGTGTGTGTACTTTAACACTTGCAATGGCGCACCTCATGAAAAGAAGGAGCAGTCGAAAGCTTGATTGATTCACTGTTGACCTGGTCTTTACAAATCATTTTTAAGTCAGTTAAATGTGCTACATACTACACAAGAGTATCTTTGGCTTCTCTCATTTCTAAAACTTCTCTGTCACTGTCATTCTATGAGCACACACTCACAAATGGCTTACTAGTCAGTTGTAATTCAATAATTGCTTATTTCCTTCTAATTAATAACAGAATGAAGCAAAACATGAAGTCAGAAGTTTCTGAGGAAAACCTGCAATTTAAAGAAGGCACTGCCTTGAAGATCGTGTTCTGTTGGTATTTTGGCCATAATGCTACTCTGTGGGATTCAACACATTCTGACTTAGAGCACTGTCTTTGTAATTAGTAGAGATTAACTTTTCTACAAATATCTATTAATTGTTTCCTAATGATGGACTTTGAAAGTCATTATTATTCATATAATTTGCACTATTCCACTAAATGCAAATCTACACTGTGTACTAGTGGTAGACAGTAGGTCTTTGGAGATCTTCAAAATGCCACTCAATGTTATTTTAGACAAATTAGTGAAAGTTTGTCAAAATTGTTGGACTAAATGGTTTGTTCTCATCAATTGTTACAATGTTCTGATTACAATTTTAAAAATTAACTGAAAATATGGGGCCAGTCCAAACTGTTTTCTAACAATATTACACCATTTCTTGTATTATGAGTAAAAATATCATTAGATAGATAGATAGATAGATAGATAGATAGATAGATAGATAGATAGAAACTTTATTAATCCTGAAGGAAATTTTATAGCACAAGATGTCAGTTATTGGCACAGTATATCACACATAGCATTATTATTAAAGATGTCTGGTAGGCCAGCTTAGTACTATTCAGCATATAGCAAAAAACACCACCTTGGCTGAGGGGTCACTCGTTATAGAGCCCAATGGCTGTTATATTAAATATATAAAATATTTCAATATGTCATATAATTAGAAAGTAACTTAATATTAATTGAACATATCCATCCATCCATTTTTCAGATCCATTTGTTCCACTGCAGGTTTGCAGGAAGTGGGGCCTTTTCTCAGCAGCAAAAAAGTGCAAGGCTTGAACCAGCACTGGAAAGGATGCCAGTGGACACTCACCAATACACAAATGCAACTACTCAGTAATACCAGGACAATCTGGATCCCTTGATCAAGCTACCATGCACTTTTTCAAGATGTGACAGTAACCTTTAATATCTAGGGAAAGTCAAAAATGGTGAGAGTGTGCAAACTCTGGGCTACAAATTTATTCTGTCACTGGAGGCCAGGCCGGGCGCTAACTGCTATGCCACACTATAATGTTACATTAGATTAATACTACACTTTTTTGATGTATGAGGAATATAATATAATCCTCTGCAATGGACTGTCACCTTGACCGATATCCCAGCCTTGAACCTGACACTTCCAGGATGAGCTCCAGACAACGTTGAAATGGATTACATAGGTTTAAGAATGTTAATATAATATAATATAATATAATATAATATAATATAATATAATATAATATA
>JANRMT010027041.1:76942601-76982244 GCA_026402145.1 Polypterus bichir lapradei
TAATATAATATAATATAATATAATATAATATAATATAATATAATATATGCATGTGCATACCCTTTTATGGACTAGTGGTATACTTGGGGCTTTAGTCCTGCATCCGATGAACAGACACCAAACCCTGTGGCCTTGAACTGGGTTTAGCAGGTTCAAGAATAGAAGAGAATGGACTGGGCTTTCAGATTTCGAAAGAAAGGGCAAATTCCTGCCTTATGCCCAGTAAATTTTATCTCTCTATCAACATGAATTTGATTAAACAGTTTGAACATGAGTAAACTGTGTGTTTGTATAATATAGTATACAACAATATATCTGTCCATTTTATTATCCAGTTATCTTGTTCAAGGACATTAGGAGTTTGTGTTTATTTTCCTGGAAGCATGTGATGCAAGGTAGGAACCAACCCTGGGCAGGACAGCAGTCAATCACATATATTAAAACTAAGAATACCATCCATCTCCCAACCCGTTGAATCCAAACACAGGGTCACGGAGGTCTGCTGGAGCCAATCCTAGCCAACACAGGGCAGGAACCAATCCCGGGCAGGGTGCCAACCCACCGCAGGACACACACACCCACACCAGGGACAATTTAGAATCGCCAATCCACCTAACCTGCATGTCTTTGGACTGTGGGAGGAAACTGGAGTACCCGGAGAAAACCCACGCAGACACGGGAAGAACATGCAAACTCCACGCAGGGAGGACCCAGGAAGCAAACCCGGGTCTCCTAACTGTGAGGCAGCAGTGTTACCACAGCGCCACCGTGCCGCCCAACTAAGAATACACACAATAATATAACAATATACAGTAATATTCTCCATCCTGCTTAATTCACCTTAGGCTCATAGGAGGCTGCAGCCCATCTCAGTTGCACTGGGCCCACGAGTGCCTGGTGCTAAACCTTTGTAGGATGAATAATAGAATAGAACAGAATTTTCATATATGTGTTATATACTTTATATCTACAACATACTTAGGAAGTATGAAAGTACAAAGTATGTTTTTTAGGGGAATTTCAGCAACAGCTGAGAACCACAATTGTGTATGTCTACCACATGTGAATATGGAAGAATGGCAGGGACTGGAGAGAACACAGTCTAATTGTTGCATTTCCAGTAATAAAGAGCAATGAAAATGAAATGCAAGCTTGGCTGTCTTTTTGTTTAATAACATAAAGGAGCTGAGAAATATCAACTTTTGCTTAAGTGTGTACATAAGTGAGAGCTTTAAACACTCCAGCTGTGTTTTCCTGCTCAACAGGGGGTCTTAAACAATCCCTTGAAGAGTACAAGCATCACTTCAAGTCTTGTGTACTGACATTGCAAAGAATCAAGACTCTTCAGCTGATCAACCCTGGGTATGAAAAATAGTTGGTAGCCCTGAAGCATGAATGTACATCCATACTGAGTTCAGAAAGAGTTGAGTGCCATCTACTGTAGGTAACTGCTCAGTGCAAAGTCTGAAAGAGCACATCCAGAACTGACGTAGAAAGACACAGAGACATACTGTGATCAGCGACAGCTGAGTGCCACCTGTTCTGTTTAGCTGCTCAATTTAGGACCTGAAACAAGACCTTAGGGCCTAGACATTTATGTGTGAGTGGACACCAGAACCAACTAAGTACCATCTGCTGTGCTTATCTCCTTGGAGCAGGGTCAGAAAAAGTACTTCCACATCTGTGTATTTACATTAGCAAGAGATGAACAGCAGCTTATAGGGTAAAAGACTGAATGTACCTGCATGCCTTGATATAAGCAAGACCTGAGGGCCATCCTCCACAACTGCTCATTACAAGGTCTGAAACAAAACTTTATTGCTTAGATTTTTGAAAGTGCTTCCATATATTAATATCAGTAGAGGACATGCAAGATTTATGGTCTTTTAATGAGGAGTGAATATCCTCCAAGGATGGCGTTTGTGTAAATATAAGAATTTCATTCTTCTTAAGGTGTAGTGGCAGCACTGCTCACACTAGCAGTAGCAAGGCCAGCCACTCAGGTCAGAGAAGATGGTCTAAAGCTTTGCTGGTTTGGTTGTTTGCTGTCCACTTTGTAGCTGGATTGAAGGCAGAGGCGCTGGAGCAAAATGCAAGTCTTGGTTGCAGTTTTACAGTTTGTTTGTTTATTATTTTTATTATTCACTCTGCATTATACTACATAGTCTGCTGTGTGACGTTGTTCATTTAACAGGAATTCCGTATCTTCTGCTTTGGTTTCCTCTTTTGAATACATACATGAACTGACTATAAATAAATGATCTCACTAATATCACAAAGTGTTGAAAAGTGAAAAATCACTCTTCTAGATGTCAGTTTCTATTATTCTCTAGCAATCATTGTCCATTTCCACCAGATGTCTTTATATGTTTCATAAAGTAAAGAATTCATCTTCCTGACCCTGTTAGTTTTCTGCTGTCATAAATGACATTTAAAAGGTGACAATCTTCTTTAAATTTGAATAAAAAAGGAATGATTCTATTGACAAAAGGGATTATTAAGTTTTGTTTCCTTATTAACTCCTGAATGATCATTTCAGTGAGTGAGCATAAAGTACTGAGTAGCTGTACCATCTTAGTACTGTAATGAGTGGCCTGATTTCTGTCTTTGAGTAGTTTGCACATTCTCCCCGTAAGTCTGTGAGTCAGCGTTTCTCAACCTTTAAGTATTTGCGACCCGAGTTTTCATAACAGTTTTAATCGTGCCCCCCCTAACATTTTTTTGAAATGTAGATGTATATTTTATTATACCTACTTAACTTTTATCGACATTTATCTAACTCTATATTTATTGTTCTAGTATCAGAATGTAGTTTAAGTTAATTTGTTTTGGTTTCAACAGATGTTTTTTTCATATTTTTGATTCTTGTTTTTTTTTTTTTTCACATCTTCGCACCCCCCCTTTTTGTTACTTCGCGTCGCCCTAAGGGGGCCCGTCCCACAGGCTGAGAACCACCGCTGTGGGTATTCCTGCAACACTCTGAAGCAGCGATTTTGAACCAGTGTGTCATGACAGCTCCACAAGTGTACTGCAAGATTTTTTTTTAAATCAATTAATTAAAGACTTCTTTAAAGAAATACGAAGCAAGAGAAGTCTATGACACAAATTTTATACCATTTTATATAAGATTTATACATCATTTAATAATAATATAAATATACTACAGTATATATGAAATATAAAGCAATAAATGTATAACTTCATGCATTTATACACAGTTTACATGTCTCGACTAGTTAAAAATTTGTATACTAAAAAAATTTTATATAATGAATTTATATGAACATTTACTTCAATAATATACACAATATGTTTATGTTGCATGTGCACCATGTTGTTCCAATGATCGTGTCTTATGCACATCCAGTGTCTCTATTTATTCTCCACTATGCCGTGGCTGCAGTTGATCATGCATACACATGTATAATAATAACAATAAAAATAAAAATAATTCTTTACATTTATATAATGTTTTTCTCACTACTCAAAGTGCTTTGCAAAAAGCATGCAGAGAAGTCCGGACACGCTAACCCATGATTGCCTTACTGTGAGGAAGCAGCTCTACCACTCTGCCACCTGCTTATAAAGGCACCTGATAATTTTGAGTATTGTTTTTTATTACAAAGTATCACAAAGAAATTGTTTCAAACAGATTTTTTAAAAAGCCACTTTGGAATAAAAAGGGTAGGTATCCATCCATCCATCCATCCTTCCATCCATCCATCCTTTCATCCATCCTTCCATCCATTCATCCATCCATCCATCCTCTTCCGCTTATCCAAGATCGGGTCGCAAGGGCAGCAGCTTGAGCAGAGATGCCCAGACTTCCCTCTCCTTGGCCACTTCTACTAGCTCTTCCGGGGGAATCCTGAGGCGTTCCCAGGCCAGCCGAGAGACATAGTCCCTCCAGCGTGTCCTGGGTCTTCCCCGGGGCCTCCTCCAGGTTGGACGTGCCCCGAACACCTCACCAGAGAGGAGTCCAGGAGGCATCCTGATCAGATGCTTGAGCCACCTCATCTGACTCCTCTTGATGTGGAAGATAGGTAATTACTAATATATATTTTTTTTGTAAGTCAATCAAAATTTAACTTATTTTTTTGTGAGATTGTCAAAAAATCTAATGCATTTTTTGATGTGCTGCAGAATTTTAGTAATCGATTATGTGTGTCATGAGATCAAAAAGGTTAAAAGTCACTCCTCTAAAGGCTTGTGTGCTGGTTTAGTTGGCATGAGTACGCTTGGGTGTGTACACGAGTGTGCCCTCTAATACACCGCCACTCCATCAATGGTTGGTTTCTGTCTAATACACACTGCTGCCAGTAACAGGATTGCATTAAGTAGGTTTAGGATATGAATGTGGAGTGTGAGAATATGGTATCAGTCATAATACAAATACACTTACCAAGCACCTTCAGCTGAATTTCTTGACTTGATAAATTTCTGTTTAATTGGGGTACGTGAAAACTGCAGAAGTAAACATCAGCATCTTGCAGAGTAATGTCCACAAAGCACAACCAAACAGAGTTTCCGCTTACATTTTGGATCTGCACTCGCTTATCACCTCCGTTGTGGCTCATTGGGTACATCGGTTGGCCATCTGGATTCCCCCTGTGCCAGTAGATAATGAGTTGTGGCGGATGAACAGGTGGAGAAAGCTCACACTGGATGGAGACATTGCCACCGGCCAGGGTGGTCAATTGCAAGGGATGGTGAAGGATCTTGAACTCCTGACAAAGTGTTACTGTAACCCAAAATGAAAGAACAGCAAAAAATGGTCATCTCTAGTTCTTCTCACATCAATCATGAGTTTATCCTTTAATATTATATATTCATAATCATAAATATCTATGAAGAAGGTTTTTATAGTCATTTTAAACAGCATATATTACAGGTGGTGATTAGCCATAAACAAGCACCTCTGATTTATTTGTTTTTGTTCTCTGCAATGCAGGACACCAGCTTTACAATTCTTAAAGTGTGAAACTTGTAATCCTTTGACATTAGCCTTTTATTCAATGGTGTGTTGGATTTTGCAACACGTTTCTCCAGTAGATAATCAATCCTTATCCATGAATCATTTACTGGGATACTTGTAAAAACTGGTATTACATATTAAAAACTCATACTGTGGAGTACAATATCATTTCATCCAAGTATGTCACATGTCTCAAAATGGCCTCTCACACTGCTCACTACCAGGACTAAGGCACAAAGCTGTCAGATGAATTCCTAAACCAGCTCACTGTGTGACCCCTCTGAGCAGGTCACTTAACCTGTCCGAAATGAGCATAAGCTATCACGTTTAATTTGATGTTATAAGTTGCCTAAGGTTAAGGTGATAGCAAAATATATTATCTAAAATATCTAAAGAACTGCAAAATATGCTGGGCTGTTTAATAAAGTCCCTTTGTTACGATTTTCCAAAATTTGGCATTGTCCCATAGATTTTTTTTTTGTTACTGTATTTTTAGAGATGATCAGCCCTTTCAGAAAGCTGATATCACATGTCTACAACAACAGCTGAGGCTTTTTCATTTATGGGGGTACTGATTTTTTTTTGTACATCTGTTGTGAAGTACCATGCATGTGTAAAAAATGTAGACCTATCATTAACAAATTCTTACAGAGGAATTGTACCTTGAAGTAGAGTGGGTATATATAGTATATACTGCTCCTAGGCACATGCTCTTGGCATGGCATGGGGCTTGTGTGCCCCAGAGATCCTTAGAGGTATGTTGACAGGAGCATTGTGTTGCTGGTAGGGTTACCCACTAGGCAAACAGATCTAAGGAGAGCAGCCAGACAAAGAAGGATCCAACACTAATTCATGGGCAGAATGAGGCCCACCTGTGGAGCTAGGGCTTATGGCTTTATTCACATAGAGGTCGAATAAACCAGCTTGCAAGGCTGAGCTCAAATGAGCACTGCCAGAGTGTTGACTCAACAACTGCACGAAGAAAATATAGGGGGCAGGTGCAGTGTCAGACATGTGACAGCCTTGTGTGAGACAAATCCAGGATGGACTAGGCACAGTAGCTCATCGACCTTAGAAATTTACATATATGATTACGGTTAAGAAGTAGAGGCATGATGTACACTACATTATATCAATGTAAGGTAGGCATAATGTTCCCTCAAGAATGTGTCTTATTCTTCTTCTTCCTCTTCATATATAGGTACAGCTCTGTACTTTTCTTTGTATTTGACTTTGGTGCACACATGTACTCTTAACTCTTAGGTGTGATACAGTAGATGGGATGTGAAGCAGAAAATATGAGGACATGACATCTCTGCAGGTGAAGAGACCAAGCGGAAGTATTCAAGGATCTTGGACCTTGTTCTAGTCAGTGCAGAGATGATCATGAGACTGATGAAATGGCAGTATCATACAGGACTTGAACCTGACAATGACAGTCGTTACAAGACACTCGCCATCCTCATATGTAATAAGGAGCTTATGGCATTGAGTAAAAGATTGGGATTGTAGGAAGAATCGACCAAAATAAACATTCTCTGTTAACTTACTATGATTTGGTGTACTAGGGTGTTGTACCGTGTTAGCCTTTATAATTGTAGTGACAAGTCAAGTAAAATGACACCATTTATTGGTTAACTAAAAAAGATTACATTATGCAAGCTTTTGAGGCAACTCAGGCCTCGAAAGCTTGCATATTGTAATCTTTTTTAGTTAGCCAATAAAAGGTGTCATTTTACTTGACTTGTCACTATGATTTGGTGAAAAGCTTGCAAATTCCTGAAAAACCTCATAGTAGAGCTACTACTGCTCCACATTATGAAGAGAAAGTTGAGATTGTTGTGGTCTCTAATCAGGACATGTCCTAAGGAGCCAGCAAAGTGTTATGGCAATTTACTTAGAAACACATCTGAGCCTTTTCACTTTATAGTATTATGACATATTTGGGTAACACCCTTATCTAAGAATAAATACAAGGTCAGGCTACAGTACCATTGATTATATATATTTTTTAACATTTGGCACACAGGCAGACTAAATGATGATCTCAATGTCTCACAGTAACTGAAATCAAACTGAAAACTTTGTGGATTTAAGAAAGAACATTTTAAACAGTACCCCACACAACTTGTCTTGTGTATACAAAACATGTGCACTACATGACTCCATGCATGAGCCAAATAGAGAGATGTGAGGGGTGACAGTTACTGAAAATGGCACACATATTTTAAATACAGGCTTATTCTGTGGATTAAATTGTCACACCCCATATAATATATATGTTTGCTTTAAAATCAGTCTTCTTCTGTGATTGAAAGCTTGTAGGTAACGGACTTTCTTTTTAATCTTAGGCTCTAAATTGTTCTAGCAAGATGTGGTTGTGTACGTGAGTGGACTTTGAGATAGACAGATCTGTGTCCAGAGTTGCTTATAACATTGCCTCCAACCCTTTATCACCATGAATTATATTAATGGGGTTTTATTAGTTTACTTCAATTCAAGTGACCGTTTAGGCTTTTGGAACTAACACCATTTGTAACAGACTCACGAACAAGAACATATTTAGGTTTACTTTATCGTCCATTCTGGAGCAAACTTTGTGAAGGTCTTAAAAATCTCTGCATAACTTTCCAGAAAATTGTTTTCTTCTAGTGGGAAAGTCATTGAGACATCATTTCATTTTCCCCTTAAATGATACTCTGATGGAGCAAGAGTTAGCTTGAAAAGTAGATATCTGAGATCTCAAAGCATAGCTACTGGAATGTTCAGAGAGTGCAGGGAGCAGCTGGGCCAGTCATTGTAATTCAATCACTGAGCACCTCGTGACAGCTGTCCTCGGCATTTACTCTGAATCACCAGCTTCAGTTTTTCCTGTAGCATCACACTTGAATATGCCCTGTTTATTGTTTCACTGCTTTACTGATAATGCCTCAGGATTAGTCCCAGTAAATCCACCAAAATCTTGAACACAGCTATATTCTGTGGTGCAAACAGTATGCACAGTGGCCATGATTGTTACATTATGGGTAAAAGACACGACAAGTACAGTGTGTTCTTACAATATCAGGAAGCGGTGAGCTCATGACTGTGTTTCAACTTTATAGGTAAAATCTCAGGATGTGAACACTTTACTCGAGACACTTTATAAACACACTGACACTGACTGACTGGAAGTGTGAGGCAGCCAGGAAGAGCGAGGTTACAGCATAAAGCTCAAAGAGTCGGCTCCAAGTTAACGAGTCGGAGACAAACTCGCTTAGCCGCTAATACACAAGTGAGACGAGCACATCGGCAAAACAAAACCTCTGAGGAGAGAGAAACTCACTTACTTTCTGATAGACAAGGGGGACTCTGCATTTCAGTTTTTTTCTGATGATTTCAATAGTTTCTAGGAGCCCAGCTTTTTTACAGCACGGGCTTACACAGCTACTATATACAGTATATGAAATAACATTATCATCATCCTGTTGCTGACTATGGATGACCTGCAGCAGCATCCACAGTGTCTGTGGTGGGCTTGCAACATCATCAAGGATGCCTCACACCCCAACCATGGACTGTGTAACCTCCTCTCATCAGGAAGGCACTACAGATGCCTTCAGTCTCACCCCAAAAGGCTCAGAAACAATTTTTTTTCATAACACCATCATATTTTCCGAACTCTCAACCCTTTCCACTCAATAGCTGACCTTTTTAAATATCAATAACTTCTGACTATATTTTATGTATATTTTCACCTGGTTACATATATCTATTAGTATATCTAAAATAGTTCATATATATATATATTTATTCATATAATATATTGGTAATTACTGATCATTATTCATGTCTATATACTCTTCCTTGTATAGACTACTTTATGTATATATATATATATGTATATATATATATATATATATATATATATATATATATATATATACAGTATATATATGTGAGCTGTTTGCACCTTCTAGTTTGATACTAAACAACATTTCATTGTACCTGTACAATGACAATATTTTGAATCTAATCTAATCTAATCTAATCTAAAATGTGACCACAGTACCAATACAAATGGATTTATTACCCAAAGAAGAAATAAGTACCACAGTAAAACAACACCAGCTAAACCACAGGGCCTACCTGTGCAGAGAGGTTCTTAACTGCCCCGTGCTGTGGCTGATTCACTTTCCCATTGTAAATCACTATTTTCTACTCACTTTCCTCAACAATTCACTCTTCCTCTTTACCCTTGGCCTCCTTTTTCACCAGCTGAGTCCTTGTTGACTCATGCCTCCAATTTCTAAGCTCAAAAGGAACTCTGGCTGTAAGTGGCTTTCAGACCTTGATTAACTGTCACTTCCAGGTACCTTATGGCAAACACTTCCAAGTTCCCCAATCACTACCAAATGGCCATATTAACAGGGCTCCTTCAGTAGTACCAAGTGCTCCTGCGTGTTCTTCTTACCAACATCTTTATGAAGCTTCACGATATTGTTGTCTAGCGGCTGGGAGAACACCGATGATATTATTAAAACTAATGGTATTCATTTTGGGGTCTTGAGCTACTGGAAACTGCCACCTGCTGGTGATTACAGGTGTTACACATACACAGTGCCTTATAAGTGTATTCAGTCCTATGTCCAATATTTCCTTTTATTTGCTTTTAAAGATTTAAAACAATGTCCCATTAAAAATAATTGTGAATTTCATTGCATTGAAGTATATATACAGCAGAGAAATGTTCTTGTATTCAGTACAATTAGAGTAGTAGTAGTATTAGTAGTAGAAATAACATTTTAATTATATAGAGTAGTATTGTCATGTGTACAGAGTATATTGAAGTGTTTTCCCGCAGTATATTAATCAACATGCAAACATGTCACCACTCTCCAGCTCTGTGATAAATAAGAGCTTATTAACATAAAGACCATCATTGTAATTAATAGAAAACACAAATCTGCTTACCTGATGTATACCTTACACCTGTTTCTATGCTCCCATTACCTGAAACTTTGTACAAAAAGAAAAACCTGTCTCTTTTTACATCTGGTAAAAGAAATATGACATAGCCCAACTGTATTCCTAAGGAAACAATGTTTATATTGAAAAAAAATGAAATCTAAGCAAGTGAAAAGTTTTTATATTATGCCATTAAATCTTGTTTTCCTTATTGTATGAATTATTGACTTATCAGAAAATGTGCACTTATGACTATTTAGTTTACTTTAAGAAATCTGGTCAAGTACATTTTGCTTACCCTATTGGCAGATTTTGGCAAATAAAAGTAAAACAACTCCCATTTCAAGGTTTTTTGTTTATCCCGTTATGTTATTGCATATGAATTTTTTGCAGTATAGATATTGGTGAAAATGAAGATGGCTGAGTGGGTCCTTTTTATCTGTGTAACTGAACTGTTATTGTGCCACATGGCAGCAACAATGCTGTGATGGCCGTCTATCTATGTGTCAATGGACACCATAAAAACGGAAACCAAGATGGTGCATGTCAGTGCTGTTCTTCAGAACCATGACCTCTATATGCATAAACAATGAAAACAAATACATTAAATAATATGAAGGCTGAAAATGAACAATGCAAATCATAGATGGTTCTTCAGTCTTGTTTACAGTATATCTAATTTTATTGTTTAGGTACTGCATGACTTGCATTTCTGCTGTGATTTAGTATAAGTTAATACTTTATGCAAGAAAAAATGCTCCTTGCAGTTCTGACTCATCAATTTAATTTTTGATCCTTATTTTCCTTACATGGTAATATGAAGTCCAAATATTGTTAATAAAATAACTTGATTGAACATTGATAAAGACTGCATAATTTGGACTATGTAAAATGCCAATTTGCGTGCATAATATGTTAATATGTTTGTAAAAATATTCATATTTTAAAAAGACTTGTAAAGATTTAAAAAAATCAGTTTGATTGGTGAAAGGTGCAGGTACTTTTGCAATGAACTTTACATACATGCTGTATCTATATGAGGGATGAAGCAATATGCATATCGCACAAATCTATCTATCTATGTAAATGTGTGGACATGCATTTAATAGTTGTTTCATATTTTCCTATATTCGGAAACTTCTGCAGCAAACATACAGTAATCATAATCTGTGGTAAACCACAGTATTTTTTATCACAGCATGCAATGCTGCAGTGTAGCTGGAAAAAAGCATTTGGTGGAATTCACCTTCAGTGTAACAATGCCTATAAAGAATGAAACTGTGAATTGACATAATCGTCTTGAATTAGAAACCAGATCCTGTGTATTGGAGGTGAGTAGATGTCCCGTGTTTTCCCGGTGACATTTTGGTGTTCCTACTTATTTAAAAAATATATTTAACCTATATTTGGACGTGACTGATTTCTGAGTGCAAGAAATATAGTCCATTTTGTGAAGGAGCATAGACTTAGGATTTACAAACAAATGCAGTTTTTCATACAAAAGAAAAAAAAGTAATGCACTGTTTCTAATACATTACATTTCATAACAAGTAACTGTGTAACATATTTAGTTACTTTTTCTGTAAGTAATAAGTAATGGAATAAGTTACTTTTAAAAGTAAAGTACCCCAACACTGTAATATCTACAAATCCCTGCCAATCCAGGGCTGAATGCAACAATAATCACCTTAACCATCCAATCCAAAGAGAAGTCCTTTCCTTCAGTTCAGTGTTCGGATATTTGGCTATGGGTGCCTGCTCAGCAGGCTCACTATACTTAAATTGACTTATTTGTGCAATTCTACCAGAATCTAAAACTTGTGTTTTGTTATTAATACTGTTTCTTAGTGATGGGCATTCTTGTGTTTACCAAAGTGATTCAGGGTTTCACAAGAATTTGTATTTGAATCTTACCTATCACCAACCCCAACAATCTATCATCTGGTAAGCATTCAATAAACAAAGTGAACTAAAAAAAGTAGTCCTTTATAAAACAAAAAAAAAAAAACATTGACATGTTTTTGCAATAAATGCTTTGAGTGGATGATTAAGAAAGCCAATTATGGGAACATGCAGTGTTTTGTGACCTTCATGCGCACTTTGGAAAGAGCAGTTCTGGGAATCGCATCTCATATTCATTGAGGACTGCATAACTGGAGTTGTTACTTAGAAGCAGTTCATTTACTGACCTTTTCAGAATTCCTGTCTGCATTTTGTGAGCCACCCCCTCCCCAGTATTTTGCTCATATTACCTTTTAATGCAGACTCCCCCCTTATTGCATGTGAGCCACCAATTTAAAGTTTTGTCCATTTACCTTTCTGGGCCACAGAAAAGCATCCATGCTTAGTTTAAGGAAAATTTTAAGAAAGATGTGACAGTTTCACCACATCTCACCTCAAGACAGAATCTGACATTAGTGTGTTTAAGGGTTATTGATTACCATTATGGATAATCAAATTAAACTAAAACTCCACAGATGTATTTGGTACAAAGGATACACATAAATCTATTATTAAATCAATTTAATCCAGTTTAGGACTAAAGGGTAGGAAAACTAGGTGCAAGGTATGATTCGACCATCAAAGGGCTCATTCACACACACATCCACACTCACTCATTCATATGGAATCAATGTAGAGTTAACAGTTAAAGGTCATGTGACAAAAGTGATTTTTCCATTGAATTTTCTTTTGTAAGCTTCATTTACATAATCTTAGAGAGTTGGGAGGAGTCACAGTGCATTCCAGTGACCACCCATCGTGTAGCCCGACATTCTCAGTGCCTTGGTTCAACAAGCCTGTGACTTGCCTCAATTAAATCAAACAAGTTTAATTTTTTAATTTTCACTTAAGTCATAGGGATGCGCATTCCTGTATGTGAGAGCCGATAACCAATGAGCACTCAGCCTGAAGTACTGTAACGTACACATAATGCAGTGACAAGGGATAAGCAATGCGTGCATTTTGGATCTGACAGACAAAAAAGAGGCTCCCCTGTTTAGTGTAACCTGTCTAACATACCACGACTGAACAGAAAAAAGCAAAAAAGGCCGAAATTGTGGCTGAACCCACCAGACCTGGAAAGCATTTGTACAGCACCGGATCAGCCAGGCAGCACGTCATTGGTTGTTAGAAAATGGGTGAGCTCTCAATATTTTTAAAATGAGAAATTGCTGGAAAGTCATCATGAGGCCATCCAATTTCTCATCCCCAGTGATTTCTAGTCATTTAATCCACAAGCAAGAAGATAATAAGCTGTAGTCATCAAGTTTGACATCCCCTCCAATTAGAAGTCATGTGCTACAGGCTTAAATTTTACATCTTTTTGATTGTGGGAGAAGAATTGGAGTACCCAGAGAAAGCTCACATAGAAATTGAGAAAACAGGCAAAGTACACAGAGGGCTATTCCAGGCAGAAATTCAGCCCAAACCTTCTATGGTGAGGAAGAGTGGAGACATCTTGCATCATGGCCAATACTACTACTATGGCTACTATCAATACTACCAGAGTTGTGACGCCATGGTACTAACTAAAGTGGGGCTACCATACCACCCTGTTTTTATTTACATAAACCGATCAGCCACAACAGTAGGTCCCCTTCATGCAGCCAAAACAGCTCTGGCCCATCAAGACATGGACTCCACAGGACCTCTGAAAGTGTCCTTTGATATCTGGGACCAAGACATTAGCAGCAGATCCTTTAAGTCTTATAAGTTGCAAGGTGTGGCCTCCATGGATTGGACTTGCTTTTCCAACACATCCCATAGATGCTCATCAGATTGAGATCTGGGGTATCTGGAGAAAAATTCAATGCCTTGAACTCATTGTCATGTTCCTCAAACCATTCCTGAACACAATGTGGTAGGGTGCATTATCCTGTTGAAAAAGGCTGCTACTGTTAGGGTATACCAAGAAAGGGTGTATGTGGTCTTCAACAATCTTTACACAGGTGGTGCATTTCACATAAATGCCAGGACCCAAGGCTTCTCAGAAGAACATTGTCCAGAGTATTACACTACCTCCACTGGCTTGCCTTCTTCCAATAGTGCATCCTGTTGCCATCTCTTCCCCAAGTAATCAATGCACATGCACCTGGCCATCAACATGATCTAAAAGAAAACATGATTCATCAGACCAGGCCACCTTCTTCCATTGCAACATGGTCCAGTTTTAACACTCATGTGACCCTTGTAAGTGCTTTTCAAAGTAGACAGTGTCATCATGGGCACTCTGACTGGTCTACAGCTATGCAGAGAAATATGCAGCAAGCTGTCATACATTGTGTGTAATTATACTTTCTCTCATGGCCAGCATTAGGTTTTTCAGCAATTTGTGCACAGTAGCCCTTCTGTGTGATCATATCAGCTAGGCATACACATCAATAAGCCTACAGCACCCATGACCCTGTCATTGGTTCAGCAGTTGTCCTTCCTTGGACCACTTATGGTAGGTACTAACCACTGGCATACCAAGAACACTCCTCAAGACATCCCATTTTGGAGATGCTCTGACCCAGTCTACGGGGTCAGTCTGACATTACAATTTGGCCCTTGTTAATTTCACTCAGATCCTTAACCTTTACATGCTGTTTGGGTCAAATTTGATCTGTTTTGACATTTGACAGCAGTACAAATACATTAAATTGATGTTCTTTTAGCCTGAAATTTAATGACTTTTCCTAAAGTGACCCAAAATGCAAAAAAATGAAAATATTTTATTGCTTTATACTGTTTTTTGCCCCGGTTCCTACATAGATAGGCCCCTGCTGCTCTTTGAAGGATCAAAAGGAAATTTTGAAACAGTGAATTAGTAAAACAGCATAGAAGTGATCATATAAGGAACAGAAGTCATACAGAGGTCAGTGGGTGCCTTGGCACAGACACGAGATCTGCACCTGTAAGCACAAGCACCTGCAATTTAACAAAATAATCTAAAAATAAACAAATTAGAATATGTTTATACTGAGCTAAATGAGATTAAAACAAAGGTGAAAAGAGGAGTTAGGGGGGTCATAAGATTATAAAGGCACGTAAGATGCCATATTAGTGACTGAAGTTTTGGCAGCAAGACTTACTGTGCAAGAGGTCCTTGATCTGATCTTCCAAGATGATAAGGAAACAGTGATTTGGAGGAGGATGTTTCAGAGCAAGAAGATGACATGAAGGAAAACTCTGATTAAAGCCCCTCTGATACGGAAGACTCTGAGGGAAAGGGTGAAGATGACTTTGAGGCAGCAAGGGACAGTTATGTCAAAAAACAATGCTATCAGTTGGTTCTTACTTCCACTTCCAGGACCCACAAGACTGGCTACTGCTCATGCATTCAACATTTTGTCTACATTCCAGCTCTTCTTACCTCCAGCCACTGAAAAAATTGTCACTGAAATGACAAGCATGGAGGGTATTAAGTGGTATGGTCAAGAATGGAAGACCAAGGATGTGACTGACCTACATGCCTACATGGGCCTTCTAATACTGGCTGGCATGAACAGGTCCCAAGGTGAGGCTGCTTATAGTCTGTAGAATGCTGAGACGGGAAGACCAATATTTCATGCCACCATGTCTGTGGAAATGTTCTGTACCATATCATCAGTGCTCAGATCTAATTATCGTTAGAAAAGAATTGCGCAGTGTGTCACTGACAAACTGGCAGCAATCAGAGATGTCTGGGACAAGTGGGTGGAACGGCTGTCTCTCATGTATAACCCTGGTCTGAGGTCATAGTGGATGAAAGCCTAGTCCTAATCGAAGGTAAGAATTGCCTTTTATTGTTAGATTAATTAATCACTGCTTCATTATACACATGCACATTCAAGATATGCTTGGAATATGCAAGTATATACTGGGAAGGCAGCTGGGGGAGGCCTGGAGAGAAAACAAGGCATGCGTGTTATTTTAGAGATGACAGAATGGCTAACAGGACACAACGTGATGTGTGACAACTTCTTCACCTCTCATGAGCTTGGTCAGGCACTCCAGAAGAAGAAAATCAAAGCGGTTGCGACTGTGAGGTGGAATAAGCCTGATATGCCACCAACTCAGATTACAAAAAGGAGGAGAGAGGTCTTTTTTTCTAAGTTAGCTTTCTCCCATGATACCACAGCTGTCTGATATATGCAAAAGAAGAACAGTAATGTCATTCTTGTGAGCACATTACATAAAGCTGCCGAGGTCAGCACTCAGGAGGACAGAAAACCAGCCATCATCCTTGACTACAATGCCAACAAAGCAAAAGTGGACAATCTTGACAAACTAACAGGCACATACAGCTGCAAAAGGAGAACCACCGTGATATTCCACAATATCATTGACATATCGACATACAATGACTTTGTCATATGGAGTGAGCTGAATCCCACCTGGAGGGCAAGCAAGAGGAACTGGAGAAGGATCTTTTTCAAGGAGTTTGGAAAGGCCCTTGTGTCTCCTTGCATGCAAAAGTGACACCACCTTCCTCGCACAGCAGCTTCAGCAGCACTAGTAAGGGCAGAGCAGCGATCTCAGCCTGGTCCTGATCAACAAATCACACAAGAAGACAACACAAAAGGGATAGAACAGAAGGAGATGCAACTTCTGCTCTGCAAGAAGGACTTCAAAACAGGGACAATGTGCTACACATGTGAGAAACATGCAAGGTCCCATACATGCAAGGTTTCCCACCACAGCTTTGAATGCACAGACTAGTTTGCAATAAGCCATTTTTATGTATTAATTAATGATGAATTAATATTGATAATTATAGATGGTAGTTATAAAAATAGAGGGTCATATTCAGAGGTTGGGACTGGACCGCGTGTCTTCCTGGGGGGTTGCCAACCGGGATCCCGAGTTATTTCGTCGTGTGGTGGATGCGGCAACGCACTGTACCAGTGCATGCTCCCCAACTTGATTTGACTTGCTTGTTATGAGGATTTGTTATGATATAGCGTGTGAGGAAAGTGTTTAATGGTTGAAATGGTTATACATGGTTATATAATAAATCCCAACAGTTCCAGAATGTTCTTGCCATTTTCACTTTCAATAAAATATATTTAAATCATTATGGCAGTTTTTGGGTAAAACAGGACATAATATTGTGTGATAGTAAATGTTTTTCTCCAAAACCGAATGTTGTAAAACCTAAAAAATACACTCTTTCTGAAATGTTAATTGAGGATTAATCCTAAATTCATTAATGCCAGATAGGCTCTTCATGCATTCTAAATAGATCAGTAATTCGAAATTTGGTACAGACATTAATTATGAGGGAATTCTTGGCCCGGTTCAAAACTGACCCAGATCACACTGTGAAGACACGAAATATGAACATTATGTAAGGCTTAAGCTTGTCCCTTTATCCTGCATTCAACAGTTCTCCATCATGAACTTACTGGTCACTTGCGGCACAATGTATCCCACCCCTTGAGATAATAAACGTAATTCAGTTTTTCTCCCTTCAGATTGTGCTCTCTCTTCCTCTTGCCATAAAACATTAATCTCAACTCACCTTCCAACTAAACACTTAAGGGGGCTCTGACTGCAGTTGTTGGAGTCATTTCAAGAGTAAGGGACTATCCTATCTTTGCTCAACTAGAAATTTATCTAGTGGCCCCTGGTGCCTTTGCAACCTCACACTGTCAGTTAACCACATGAGGACACATCTCCATGGCATCCTCTTAATTGCCTGCTCTGTCTGAGGGGGCAAAGCCATGTATGTTTCTTTACCAAACAGGAGAACTTTCCACTTCTGACATTCCCACCCTGGCCTCTCTTTCTTTATTAGAAGAGGATCAAGCATCCCTGCAAACTTGCCCCTGCACCAGGAAAAAGCATTATCCACTTTTGTCTCCTTTCTGTCTCTTGTTCATCTTGGTATCCTTACCTAATACTGTCTTGGGCCACCAAGTTAATTTGAAATATGAAATCCTAAATCAATGGACAAGGATTTGACGCAGTTATGAATGTTCAAAGCAATGTGATGTCGGTTCTGAAAAGTTCTGAATGTTCAACATTAATGCAGTATTACTGGCATGCACAAGTGATGATATTGAAAAAAGTATTCATTTATATATACAGTATATATAAATAAAAAATATATATATTTATATATGTATACACACATGCATACTTACAAACATACTGCACAGACATGCATACATGAATGGCTCTATATAACTGAGACAGTCAAATTTCCTTCTTAAGCTGCAAACTACCCTCATGTTCTCCCATTTTCTGGTGTTTTCTTGCATTATTTTTTTAGTTTTCCTGTAGCCTAAATATGTACACATTGGGCTGGTTGTGAATATAAACTGTAAACTGTGTTTAAGTGTAGGATATGTGTATAAGTGTCCAGAGCAGTCATGATGAGCTGTTGCGGCTCCCCCACTACACTGTAACTAACGTTCACTATCATAAGCAAAAGAAGAACTACACACTATATTTATCACAAAGGATGCAATGAGAAGTCAAGCAAAATGACACCTTTTATTGGCTAACTGAACTGATTATAATATGCAAGATTTTGAGACAGCTGAGGCCCTTTCTTTGGCATTGTAATCAATGATCATGTGATCATTAGGAGAACAAAAATCATTCTATTTTTCATTCTGGTGTATCTGCATAGGCTCTCATTTCAGTTATTTTAGTAAAACCAAATATCTGTAATGCCC
The DNA here is from genome assembly GCA_026402145.1 of Polypterus bichir lapradei. Taxonomy (NCBI): domain Eukaryota; kingdom Metazoa; phylum Chordata; class Cladistia; order Polypteriformes; family Polypteridae; genus Polypterus; species Polypterus bichir. Next base: position 76,961,172 of record JANRMT010027041.1, read on the forward strand.
CACCACACCCTTCCCTCCAAGGACATTAGGGCATCCAAGATACCGGAAAGCATGACTGACTCTTTTATTGTTGAAAGTCAAGCCTAGGAGGGAACACCAAAGTTGACAACACCAAAGCTGGTGGCTCTTAGATTGTACAGTGTCCCAGCAGAAAACATGTGCGACCATGAAATCCATTAATGAGTGCAGACAGCTGGGGTGCTGTCTTGGATACCTGGCACTTTAAGACAAATAGAAGACTCAGAGTTGCAAGGAGACAAGAGATTAAGCCTGATGTCCCTGGATGAAATAGACCTGATTCACAGGCTTGCCTGGAAGTGACCTTGGCAAGGAGTGTAAAGCTGGAGTGCAGAGTTGAGAAGAGACTGAGATGAATGCTCAACTAGTGGGTGGTAGAGGTTCAGATTCAACAAAGTGATGGGAGAAATGTTAGCTAAGTATACAAGACAGACTTTCAGTATTTAAGCCAGGACCAGATAGGCTGAAAACTTGCTCAGTTCAGCCTAATCACATGTAATTTATGTTGTCCTTGTGTTCAAACTCACTGTAGATATTTTGTAACCTCGTGTGTGATTATTCTGAGCATGGAGGGCCATCATAGGGGCCCTCTCCTATCACAATGGTTAGTAAAATCATAGAAAACAATTACAAACTCTCATGATCTATTTCAAATGAGATTAATTTCCATGGAAAGTATAACTATGGTTGTGATTTCTTAAGTTTGGCATTTGTAGAGACATTAAATCTGAAACTGTCACTCACCCCTACACAGACACAGATAAAGGCATTACAGAACATCTCACATAATACTGTGGGAGGTATTACCAATTTACTTCTTTAGAGCTGCTTACCATATTCATTGTTTTTTAAACTTTAATTGCTATATAAATTTGATCAAACTATGGAACACATTTTTCAGTTTATTTGATAAACAAACTTAAGGAATCATAGCCTAACAGGTAAAGCTTTACCTTTTCACTTAAATGAACTTAACAGTAATTTCAAGATGCTCTTATTTGTATATAATGTAAAGTCTGACAGGCAAAGCCCTATCATTTAATAAAGCTATAACTCCAAGTTATCAAGATTATTGTCATTTACCTTGCCTTTTATATTATGGTTCAAAGCTACCAGCCTCTATAGTTGGATACCTGCCCTCAAAATTCTTGTGAAGCTTAAATCTTACCTTGGAGAAAGTTCTGTAGGAAAATCCAGAAACATTTCAAAAGGACGTGCATCTTGTACGCCAGTCTTTCATATGTGTGCCACTACGTCTCAAACAAAAACATGTAAAGGACTTTTTTTTAAATTAATAATTATTTATCACGTCAGGTTGAAAAAATCTTCAAACCAGGAAGCTGACAGTTGAGTCATATTGAGACTTGTCACAGCGACTGTAGTGGGGAGTTTAATCTGAGGTTCTGGCGCTTGCGCAAAGTATTTGGAACAATCTAAACCTCAGCAATACAGCTTAGGAGATATACTGTGGAAGAAAATCTGGCCCTGAAGTATGTGATGTACCTCTTCTTTTTATCTGTCTGTACATCACACCCTGAAATCAGTTCATATCTTAATTATATACATTTTTAACACCTTTTTGTATCTATACAACCAGGGAATTTGCCTAAGTAGATGTTCAAATTGCCAATACAAAATAGGCATACTTGTTGTCACCAAGAGCAATCCCAGCAACATTCAGTGCAATGCACCTAAAGTCTGGAGGGGACAACAGGTTGTTGTCACCCTCACACATACCCAACATTTATTCATATTCATACAGATGTGTAGCTCAAACTGCTTTACAAGAAAGTAGAAGAAATAGTTATAATTATAAAGAACAAAGATCAATCAATAACAATTAACTTGCAGGACTCAGGCTTTTTAGGTGGTCTCCCATGCAAGTGTTGACTGAACCAAAACGTGTTTAGTTCACAAGATCAGAGGCGATGAGGCATATTCACAGACGTATGGGCATAAGCTTCACCTGCTTGCTTACAGTCATACATTTGTCATACATTACAGCCATAACCAATTAACTTAAGATAATGTGTTACAAATACCAGTGTAGAAATACAGGGGCTGCTAAGGATCAACATATGTGTTGTGTGACCCAGATGTGCAATAGCAGACAATTAAAATATGAGTGGAAGAGAGGGGCAAAGCAGCACTGTGAGAAACGGGTTAGGCTCCTTAGGATGCTAAGGTGATTCAGATATTGGCAAGCATGCCAAACTACAGACAGACTGAAGTCAAGGAGCGATCACCAAGGGTGGCAACACCTGTTTACCTTTAGAGGGCACATAGTCCAGAACACAACATACAGTGCCTTCAGAAAGTATTCTGACCCCTCCACTTTTTTCAGGATTTAATAATTTTGTGAAAATGTATTAAAAATAAAAAAGCAAAATATTACATTAAAACAATTATTCAAACCCTTTGCTATGACAATTAAAGTTTGGATCAGGTGCATCCAATTCTATTGATCATCTCTAACATGTCTCTACATCTTGCTTGGAGTCCACCTGTGGTAAATTCAGGTGACTGGACGTGATAAGGAAAGGCACACACCTCTCTATAAAATGGCTCGGAGCTGACAATCTATTGTATCAGAACAAAAGAAAAACACAAAGCTGAAGGAATTACCACCAGAGTTTTGGGACAGGATTGTGTCAAGGCACAGATCTGGAGAAGGCTACAAGAAACTTTCTGCAGCACTGAAGGTTCCCAAGAGCATAATTCTTATATGGAAGGAATTTGGAACACACATAACTTTTTCTAGAACTGGCAACCCGGACAAACTTAGTAATGTGGGGAGTAGGTGACCAAGAACCCAGTGGTCACTATGGCTGAGCTTTAGGAAACCTGCATGGAGATGGAAGAAACTTCCACAAGGACAACCATTACTGTGACACATCATTGATCTAAGCTTTATAAACGAGTGTCCAGACAAACGTTTCTCCTAAGTAAAAGACAAATGGAAGCCTGCTTGGAGTTGTCCAAAAGGCACCTAAAGGACTTTCAGACTGTGAGAAACAAGATTCTCTGGTCTGATGAAACCAAGACTGAAATGTTTTGCCTGAATTCTCAGTGTCATGTCTTAAAGAAACCAGACAATGCTGTACACCTGTGGAATACTGTTCCAATGGTGAAGCATGATGGTGGCAGCATCCTGCTGTGGGGCTGTTTTTCAGGAACTTGGAGACTAGGCAGGGTCAAAGGAAAGCTTAATGGAACAAAGTACAGAGATATCCTTAACTAAAACCTTTTGTTAAGGACTGAAGGATAACCTCCCAACAGGACAATGACCTTTACTACAGAGCAAAGACAGCAATAAAGACAATTAAGGACAAATCTGTGAATGTCCTTGATTGGCCCAATCAGAGCTCAGGCTTGAACCCATTCGAACATCTCTGAAGAAACCAGAAAACTGTTGTCCACCATCAGACCCCATTCAACCTAATCGAGCTTGACAGGATCTGCAGAGAAGAATGGCAGAAAATCCCCAGATCTAAGTGTGTGAAGCTTATCACATCATACACAGAAAGACTCCAGGTTGTTATTTCTATCACAGTTTCCTCAACTAAGTATCGTATAAAGGGTCTGAAAATTTGTGTTAAAGAGAAATTTCAGTTTTTTATACTTAAAAAATCCTGTTTTTACTTTATCATGATGTGGTATTGAGTGTTTTTTGATGTGGGTGAAAATGAATTTAAATGATTCTAGTACAACCATTGATGTCTAACTAACCAACCGCTGAGTCTTTAGGACTGACTGAGGATGTAAAATATATTGCAGGGTTAGGGGAGTTGCCTCAAACTGTTTTTTCAGGACATCCTTAAAAACCAACCCCTGCTGGAAGGTCATAAAACTACCTAGCTGGCAACCTTCAGCTAAAGAAATGGCATCCATTGCATGAAAGTAAGTGTGTAAATGCAGTGTGTGCACCCATTGGTCTGAAGTATGGCTATTTGGGATTGGTTTTGAATCAGAGGCCATTCTGTACCATGACACCTATTGGTCTAAGGATTTGGACAGTAATGTATAAAGTTGTTTGCTTTACCCCTCCCTCTCTCTCTGACTGTCACTCCTTGGCCATTAAGAGAACACAATGAGGAGCAAACCTTGGCAGCCATATTAAGACAGGCATGCGGCCTGTCCTGAAGAAAGCTGACTAGAAATGATGACTTGACCAGACACATCTGAGTGACTAGAAGTCTGTATGCCACCTGAAACTACACATCTAGCATTTATCAGGATGTTTGGTTGCTAATATTGACATGTACATTGCTTCATTATTATTATATTATTAATATTATAATTAATACATTATTAAAAGTTTTAACTTAACTCCTGCTTGTCCTTCTACTCTGTATAATTGCCTGAGGTTATAGATGTGGAAGAGAAGGTGGGGAGAAGTGCTAAAGTACAAACCCATATAAACAGTGGTAACTCTATGGGATTCAAGGCATTCTGATCAAGTATACACAATAAAGAATACAGAAGGGGAATATAGAGTCAATTATGATGAAAGTGAAAATGAAGAGTAGAAATTTGATGTCAACACATGTTTCACGGTATCAATACACAGATGTGCTCAAATACAGATAAAGATTTTCAATGAATTAATTACTGTACTTTTTATATTCAAATAACAAAAGAAATAAATCATTTTGAACGCAAACACAGTGTTATTTTATTTTGGCATGCAGTATCCTAAGTGAAAGACAAGTGTAGAGAGGTTTTCCATAACATAAGGTCTAATAGCATTGCACTACTGTATAAAAAAGGAAACTAAAGCTATTCCTACTTGTCTAACTATTATGATTTAGGTCATTTTGTGGGTTAAGCATAATTTATTGTGTGCTTGCGACTCTACAATATATTGCAAATTAAGCTATTTAAAGTAGGGCAAAATGTTGTTCTAGTGGTTAGCTATGTTACACTAAAGGAGACTAAATAATCAGATTACCATCAGTGTGGAGTCTGTTTGTCTTCTGTATGTCTGTTTGAGTTTTCAAAGGGTACATCACTTTCCTTCCACATCTCAAGGACAGACAAGTTAGATTAATTAGAAATCTCAATAGGCTTGATATGCAGGAGCACAGATGTGTGTGTGAATGAGCCGTGTGATGGACTGAAGTCCAATTCAAATTTAGTTCCTGTGATCCTGTGCTGAAAAAAGCAGAATAGGGCATTTATCTGACTACGTCTCAAATCTAAAACAAGTGAAAGCCATTTTAAAGGAAGTCAAGTAGCCTCATTCCATGACTTGCTGATGTAAGTTTCAATGAGAGGATGAACTAGTTGTTTCATTAAATTTATTTTTTTAAGATATATCAAAGTATATACTGTCATATCATTTACCAAAATGTCAGAGATAAAAAATAAAATAAAGAAGAAAAGGATCTACAATATTTTTTGCAAACTATTAATAGAGATGGACTCTTATGCCTATTTTCTTTTTTTTTCTAAATGTAATCTCTGCCCACATATAAAGAAAATGTCAAATTGAAAAACATCTTTTTCCATTTGGTTACTGCCTTTTGAAAAACAAGGACAGGAGTATCACTGATGTCATACAAGTGTCAATGGTAAATATGGCAGTTGTGAAGGACAATCCTGGGCAAACAACAGCACATGAAGACCTCCTTCAGTCTAATTGTGTTTTGCTTGTTAAGCACTTTGTGATGGAGCCTGCTGTGACAGGCTGGAGTTAAAAAGTAAGATTTTCACAAAGACAGCTTGTTTATCCTGGGTCTTCATGGGTTTTCCACCCATAACTCCTACAGCCGTGCATATTTGGTTTCTAGGCAGCTTTAAATCAGCCCCTTGTAAGCCAGTGTGAGTGTGCCTGTGACCCAAACGCTAGTGCCAAATAAAACAGACAGACTAGCCAACTATACCATCTAGTGGTAATAATGCTATGAGCTCTAGGACACTACTATTTAAGCAATATTTTTACACTGGGTCCTTTCTAAGGTTTCTACACAATGAAACTATGGATCTTCCATACACAATCCTGAAAAAAAAAAAATACAACATCTTAAAAAAATAAAAAAGACTGGCAGAAATGTCCAAAAGAATCAACCTATCATTTAACCAAATAAATAAAAATGTCACTTAAGGGAAAAAACACATGTGCAGTACATCTGTTACCTCAAAGTGTATAAAAAAATTACAAAATCTAATTTAAACAAATGAAACAAATGTAAGTAATCTTATAACAATATGAACAATTCAAATTATAATTGACAAACGTGAATCATTCTAAATGTATTTAACACAAATATCAAAACTTATTCAAACAAGCAAAATGCCCTGTGAAGAATTGATACCTCTTGATGAATTCTCTTTGAAACTTGGTACATCTTATTAGGTCATCAATACAATAGAAGGCTATTGTTGGGTGTTACTATTTATAATAAGGGCATGCCCGCGTAAATCCTCTTATCTCCACAGCCAACATTTCACCCTTACAATAACAGGCTCTTCACATATTTGTTCTGCTCTGTGTCGATTTTAAGCATAATGAAAACATATGATCCACATGTTCAAAATGCGTAATTGCATTAACAAGGTGAGCAGGCTGTAGAAAAAATTCTTCCACCACATACTTTATACCAGACACCCCTAGAGAAAAAGGTGATGGGCACTGATGGCAGCAGACAGTGCTATTTATGCTGTCTCAATGGGGTTTTGGAAAAAAAAAGAGTTGAGGAGCAGATTATTGTATTCCTAAAAGAATTGACAGGATGAATTACTAAACAATGTATTTGAGACATCCATTTTCAAAGCTCATTTAAACCATCTCTGGGTTACAGGAACCAGAAACCACTTCTGCATCATTACCTACAAGGAACCAACCTTGGATAGGATCCACCATAACCAGGCCCACATACATCCACACATACTCATGTGGGGCCAATTTAGAGTTACAGATTTAGCATAAGAGAGACATTTTTGAGATGTCTGGGGCAAACAGTAGAACCTAGAGAAAAAGTGATTGAGATAAGAGGAGAACGTGCAGACTTCATAAAGGCAGCGCTCAGGCCAGGACCTGAAGCAAGGACTTTGCATTAGCCGTAACAACTGAACCCATCTTTAGGCAAATTACTGTAAGCTTAAAAATAATCAGACAAAAATGATATGTAAAGTAACAGATTGCTTTTTCATAGGTCTGTGATAATATAAGACGGCGCAGAAAGAAAAACATTCTGTCCTTTTAACTTGTTAGACAAAGGTATAAAAAGGGAGGCAGAAAAGAATTCTGCCAGTAAAACCAACTTGCATGTGGTTTATGGCTAACATTCTGAAAAGCCAAGATGAGGAAAGAACTAATCAGATAATTTACTTGAAGATAAAACAGTTAAATCTGCACTAAACAAACCCTTTGAAAACTCTGCAAACATCTGTCCAAAGGCTAAATTTAGCATGTAATACCTTTTGATCTGTAACAAGTTAGACTAATAAAAGCTTCTGCTTTTGATTTTAGATCATGTAAATGAACCCGGCTATAATGCAACAGTTCTAACAGGAGAAAAAAACAATGCTTTGGATTCATCAATGCCCAGTTTCTTTCTGATGTGACCACATGCTATGCTGCAGAGATCAATGTTCTCTTCTGAATGGCCACTGTTTTTAAGAAATATGCTTAGGTTTAGCCAGCAATTGTTTTTTACTTCACATCTCTGTCTTCTCTGATCAGTTATTATTGCTGTATCAGTTTTAGGTTTGGCTTAATTCTATGTCTGCAAAAAGTTACAGACTTGTTTATTACTTACTCCTTACAATGCAACAGTTAAACCTAAAACTAGATATGATCTCTTACAGCCCAAGTTTTTGCACCCCATGCATAAATATCCAGATGCACTTGTTCAGAAGGTGCTCAAGGAACGGATGCTAAAGTAGGTCAGAGATAGCACAGAGGCTGAGCAGCTTGCTTTGTGGAAGCATTCACACAGAGGCTGTGTAAATTTAGGAGAAAACCAAGTTCTGAATGAATTTCTGAGCACAGTGGCATGTGAGTTTCATACTACGGCAAAAGAGATAATATATATTGAGGAATTTCATATGATGCTGTGACATGCAAATGGTAGGACCAGAAAATGATGTAAGCAGAATGAATCCATGTCTCTACCTTGCATTGAGTCAACAGCAGAGACATGTGGTAATAGTGAATTTCTGTGGGGAATGTGTTCTTGGCAGATATTAGCCCTTAACATAAATTGAGTGTCATTTGAATTCCATGGCAAACTTAAGTTCTGTTTCTCACAATGTGCATTTTTATGACCACCCTTTATAAAACAGATAATCCACCAAATTACACAGCACACACCTTTTCAAACTTGTTCAATGAACATGACAATGATTTCAGTAGTTTATACCAAAGGCCTGGATTGTCTCCAGATATAAACAGAGCTCCTTGGATCCTAGCATGAATGTGTACCCTATAATTCTGTAGGAGCTGCATGATGCTAGCAAATGAGCAGGGACCACCATTTCTAAAGAATGTTTTGAACATCTTGTTGACCCCATGCCTTGAAGACAAAATGGGTCCTGCCACATATTATAAGGGTTGCCTTATAAAGTGACTGTTGAGTTTGTATATATATTGTGAAAAAAAGGATATATAAAACCAGCATAAAGCTGGGTTCCCATTAGGGTATTCCCTATTAAATGGCAAGTAAGGGGAGAAAAAGAGGAAAATATATACCAAAAGGACAACCAGTGGTGTAGCCAGAAATTGAAAAGTGGGTGGGCCTGGAAACAATATGTTGGTCAAGCAATAAGCCATTCTGGGGAGGGGTGTCCTCCTTGAAGTTTTAAGCTGGTCAGTTTAATGATGATTGAGGTAAAATCCATGGGTTATCCCCATTGAAGGTTTGAACTGCTTGGTTTAATAACGATTGAACTAAGATCGGGTTTGTCCCCCTTATTTGAAGTTTACATTTTGGAGAGGCAATGCTTCTAAATGGGGATGACTGGCTTCTGAATGGAGAGGCCTGAGCTCCTGAGGATGACATCATTATTTCTCTTTCTCTCTCTCTGTGAGATGTGCGTTTTCAGTTTGTAAACAAGAGAATGAGAGTCTGCTACTGTTTGAAGAGCAATGTCCCCTGTTGGGCCCCCAATTAACAAACTTAGGCTGCCATACATAGGTTCATGAGATGTCAGTCATTTGACACCAAAGCGAATCTCATAACTAATTGGGCATGGGACGCAAGCTTAGGGCTGATCACACTATAGCTGGCTGCCTCTGGTAAGGGTATATAGTGTGAAAGGCCAAAACACCTCATGAGCCAGAGGAACACTACTGACGATGTGTCCCAATATTCTGAAAAACTTCTCCAAGTCTACCATTCACCATTCACCGACAAGCGTAACTGAACCTATTGTACGTGCTTGCACAAGGATAGTAACATCTCATTCTGTGTTTTGTAATCTGACCATTTGGACCCATCCAGTGACTGCTGAGAAAGATCAGCTGACGACAGGGGAAAGTCCTTGTGACGGCATGGAGAGACAGCTGACAGGAGGGAACAGACCCCATTGGGACAGTCTTGGGTTAGCTGCCCACGCCTGTAGTCTTCCATGCTTTTTATCACGATGGAGACACCCACCAAAGCTACGAAAAGTCAAAGAAGGAGAATACCCCCAGAATCTGCGAGAGCGTGGGTGGAAGAAGACTCATCGGCTGACAATATGGTAACGACTGAACCGGAAATGACTATGAGTAAAGATAGCACAGTACAAGGTAACACTACAGTAATCGGCACACCTACAGCCACAACAGCAGACCACAAACTGCAGATATGTACCTGTGGATGGAGTAAAATAACATCTTACCGGGGATTGAGGATTCACCAGGGAAAGAAAAAGTCTTTGAGGGAAGAGACAGGGGCCTTGCATTGATCACTTTCTGTGAAAAGGGTCAAATCAGTCGAGTGAAGCGCAGCAGCTGGACGCAAACCATAGCTTGCACTGCATCAACACCGCTGTCATGGAGGATGTAAACTCAAGCACAGAATTAACAGTGGAACAAACATCAGCGGTGGATTACACCCAAACTCCCAGACCTGCAGTCAAGAGGAAACTTCCAGGGCACAGGCTGCGTGTGAAGTGGCCCGGTGCTAGGGAGAAAAAGCTGTGGCAGACGGTGAATTCTGACGTGACCTTGACCCTCGAGCAACTTCGAGGCACAGTGGATAAGAAGTTGGAGAGAATGGGAGACATTATTTATCAGTACGGGGCAGAACGCTTTGGGATACAAGAACCAAAAAGCACTAAGCAGGCCCCAACCCCACCAGTTTCCAGGAGGCAACAGGAAATTAAGTGTCTTGTTCAAGAAAGGAGATGACTTAAGAAACTTTAGAAGAAGGCCCCTGGAGTGGAAAAGGAGGGCATAAGCACTCTCCAAGCTGACATTAAAATCCGTCTGTTATCCCTCCGTAGAGCAGAGAATCTACGGAAACAAAGAAGGAAGAAAGAACAAACAAGAAGTCAGTTCTACAAAGATCCCTTCAAATTCCTAAAGACTCTCTTCACCAAGGAAAAAAGTGGGGTTCTAAAAACAACAAAGAACGACCTGGAGGAGCACTTGAGAACAACACACTCTGATCCAAGGCGCCATGAACACCTGACCATCTCTTCAGACATTCCACCAATCGACCCCCCAGTACATCAATTTGAGATTGGCCCTCCAACATGCAAAGAGGTGCAGAAGACAGTCCATCAGGCGAGAACAGCATCAGCCCCTGGGCCAAATGGAGTCCCATACAAAGTGTACAAGAAAGCACCAGATGTTTGTAGGTTTCTTTGGAGGCTCATGAGAACAGTATGGCAAAAGAGAACCATACCCAAAGTATGGCGTAGGGCAGGTGGGGTCTTGATCCCAAAGGAAAAGGATGCAATGAACATCAGCCAGTTCCGTCCAATCTCCCTGCTTAATGTGGAGGGTAAAGTCTTCTTCAGTGTTATTGCATGGAGGATGGCTGAGTACCTGCGCAGAAATTAATATATTGATACATCTGTACAGAAGGCTGGGATATCGGGCTTCTCTGGGTGTCTAGAACATGCTAGCATGATCTGGCACCAGATCCAAATGGCAAAGCTGGAGAAAAGGGACCTACATGTAATCTTTTTGGACCTCACTAATGCCTTTGGCTCTGTGCCCCACGAGCTCCTTTGGTCTGCATTCAGCTTCTTCAACATCCCAGACATCATCACAACTTTAGTTAAAGCTTACTTTCAGGACTTGCAGTTCTGCTTTTCAACTCCGGAATTTACAACTTCATGGCAGTGCTTGGAGGTAGGCATCTTGGCTGGATGCACAGTCTCTCCCTTAGTGTTTACCATGGCAATGGAGATCATCATTCGAGTCTCGAAATGGGTCATGGGGGGGCAACGAGTTGGCTCTTGTCTGCGCCTCCCTCCCCTCAGAGCCTACATGGATGACATTACTACCTTAACTACCACTGTCCCATGCGCCAGGAGATTGCTCAAAAAACTGGAGGAGAATATCAGTTGGGCCCGGATGAAGGTAAAGCCATCTAAGTCACGCAGCATCTCAGTGGTAAAGGGAGTGCTTGCTGACCAGAGGTTCTTCATCGGAGATAAGCCAATCCCCACAGTATTGGAACAGCCTGTAAAGAGCCTCGGAAGGTGCTACGATGCAAGCCTGAAAGACAGAGACCAGGTGAAACAACTCCACAAGGACATTAATGCTGGTCTACAGTCCATCGACAGCACCCAGCTACCTGGAAAATTAAAGACCTGGTGCTTCCAGTTTGGTCTCCTACCCCGGGCATTGTGGCCCGTTTCAGTTTATGAGGTCCCCATCTCAATAGTAGAGAAGCTGGAAAGAGGAGTCACAGCCTACATTAAAAAGTGGCTTGGGGTTCCGTGGAGCCTTACCACCTAGGCTTCTACGGAGACGGTGTCCTCAAGCTGCCCCTCACCAGCCTCACAGAGGAGTACAAGTGCACTAAAACACGACTGCAGATAACATTGAATGATTCTCAGGACAAAGTGTTGAGGAGCAATGCATCAACCTTGGCTACTAGGTGAAAATGGAGACCAGCAGCAGCGGTGAAGGAGGCAATATCAGCTCTCAGATATGCTGACATCGTGGAGAATGTTCAGCATGGAAGAGGAGGCCTTGGCCTTACAACTAGCCGCCCAGCCTGGAATAAAGCCACTGCTCAAGCACGGAGGAGGATGGTGTTGGAGGAAGTATGTCGTCAGGAGGAGGCTGCAAGGTGGGCGAAGGCAGTCTCCCTTGGCAAACAGGGGCAGTGGACACGGTGGGACTGTGTCGAAAGGAGGAAGCTTAGCTGGAACGATGTGTGGGCCATGGAGATGAAGAGTCTGAGCTTTACCATCAGAGCCACTTAGGACGTCCTGCCAACACCAACCAATCTCCATCAGTGGCTTGGTGAAGATCCAGGGTGTGCCCTTTGCTCCAGGCCAGCCTCCCTCCGACATATACTCACAGGGTGTAATACCAGTCTCACCCAAGGGCGATACACTTGGCACCACAACCAGGTCCTAAAGAACCCTCCATCCACAATGGAGGAAAAACGATCTTTCATCAATGCCCTTTCACTACCAATATCTAATCACCCATGGACGATTGCCTTTGTCCAAGAAAGGGCTACAGTTACTAGGAGCAACTCCACACCATCGGAAAGAGGCCAGCTGTGCTTAGCACGTGACTGGAAACTGCTGGTAGATATTGGCCAACAGTTGGTGTTTCCTCCGGAGATTGCCTCTACTACCTTGAGACCTGACATGGTGTTCTGGTCCCCTTCCCTACATTATCGAGCTCACCGTACCCTGGGAGGATTCCGTGGATGAGGCATACGAGTGGAAATATTCACACTATGCTGAGTTAGCTGCTAGACCATGGAAGTTCGCCCAGTGGAAGTTGGATGCAGAGGGTCTGTGGCAACATCTACCATCAAACTGCTTAGAGACCTGGGAATTAGGGGCCAGAGCCAGCGCACAGCCATCAAAGCTGCATCAGAGGCAGCGGAGAGAAGTAGCCAGTGGCTTTGGATGAAGAGAAATGTCCCCTGTTGGGCCCCCAATTAACAAACCTAGGCTGCCATATATAGGTTCATGAGATGTCAGTCATTTGACACCAAAGCGACTCTCATGACTAATTGGGCATGGGACGCAAGCTGATCACACTATAGCTGGCCGCCTCTGGTGAGGGTGTGTAGTGTGAAAGGCCGAAACACCCCATGAGCCAGAGGAACACTACTGATGATGCGTCCCAATATTCTGAAAAACTTCTCCAAGTCTACCATTCACCATTCACCGACAAGCGTAACTGAACCTATTGTACGTGCTTGCACAAGGATAGTAACATCTCATTCTGTGTTTTGTAATCTATCCTTTTGTGGGTAGAAATGTCAGGCTGATGAGTGGACCTTTGCAGGAATCTTTTTCCAGGACTACTATGTCTTGACTATGGAGAACAAATATTGATAAAATACACTGTGCAATGGCACACATACTGTCCCACTGTGTCCTCTTTAAACTGGCACCCATTTTGGAGTTTGGAATAATCACATGTTGGACATAGCCCCTGCCTAGTTCTGTACTAAGGATTACAGCCATGACTTGTCATAAGGCAATAAACCGGAGGTAGAGAGTTCCAGTATTACTATGGAGAGTACCCTTTTGTACAAGTCCTTAAAGCAATAGAGATGAATCGAGAGTCAAAACCAAAATATCAGTCAAAAACACAGACAAAAGAAGCTTAGGAAAAAGTTAGGAAACCAAGAAAAAAAAAATAAGGGAAAACAAGCAGCAAACCTTTTGGTTTATATTTTTGTCTTAGTCAAATTGTTGTCCACAATGCTGACGTTACTATTGTCCTGCTGATAGTATAATCATGAATGACTTCCATGACCATGCCCTCTAGCAAAATGTGGTTGCATCATAAAAAAGGCTAAACAAAATTTGAGCACTCAATAAATAACAGAATGTCATCACAGAATGTAACAAAAAATAATGTTAATAAAAGTTTACGAATTACGTTTGCACTTTGTGCTCTTCAGAAGAATGGCTTTTTTAGCACTCTGGACTGTAGTGTGTGGTCTCTGTTGGATTTAACTACTTCCTTGAGTTAATTTCTGATATGAGTAGCAATCCTAGATTTCTCTCTATTTTGAAGGGACTTCTGTCTATTACTTAATTTGTTACTTTCTTTAATGAAATATAACATTTCTCTGTAACATTTACTGCGGTGGGCTAGCACCCTGCCCAGGGATTTGTTCTTGCCTTGCACCCTCTGTTGGCTGGGATTGGCTCCAGCAGACCCCCCGTGACCCTGTGTTAGGATATAGTGGGTTGGATAATGACTGACTGACTGTAACATTTAATTTTTCAGAAAATAAAGATAACAAAAAATAGGGACAACGAACAAAATGCCAAAATGAAAAATGACACTTTTAAAGGTCACTCCAACCCCTGGGTATACATCTCTGAAGTAAACATTGATGTGCTCTGTGAAATTCTCAAGTGAAATGCAAATATACATTTTTACAAATTACTTAATACAGAATTAGTACACATAAAGACATATATTTGTTTAAACACATAGAGAAAAAGAAAGTAGTTTGAAACGGATTAACATGAATAAAAAACAAAAATATTTATGCATGGATTAATTATTTAACTATGTTCTGTTGACAACAAAGGATAAGAAAACAAAACCTCCCATCAACAGTAGCCTTGAAGAAAATAAACTTCTGGGGGCTTCACAGTCAACAGTAAGAAACAGAGAGAGAGTCAAAGACAAAGTCCAACACAGTCACACTCCTGGACACTTAGGCCAACTAGCTACCCACTACCTTCTAGGTATTCTATAGTAGAGTCTGTGTTGGGATATCCAAGCTGACAGCAGAATGTTCCATCTCTTGATTTCAAGGTTCAGAGTATCTCAGATGAGAATAGCTTAGCATTTGCCACAACAAGATTCCAAGAAGAGAAACAATACTGAGAACAGTTAGGAAGGAGCTGACATGAAATTGGACTTATAGATAACAACAACAACATTTATTTATATAGCACATTTTCATACAAATAATGTAGCTCAAAGTGCTTATGGTGTAAGATGGTGTAGTACTCTCATCATCTTCTGTGGAGTCCTCCTAAATTGGTCCCCATTCACTATGCCCACATCTTTGACAATTCCATATATAAATAACACTTAATATACCATAGTTCATATATTTATACTGTATATATATCATCACACGTATGCGGATGGGAGATGACTTAAGTGCTTTGGTGAATTTAGTTACCCTCCGGACCAGGGGTTGGCTTTGTATGCTAATGTCTTCTCCTCCCTCTGCAGAAAAGAAAATTGACAGCCACTCCAACAATGAAGTGACTTCCATGTCAGTTCACCTGAACTTCCCCTTCCTGTTTCATAAACTTATAACCTGGAAATAGGCCATCTTGTGTAAGTTCTGTTAACTCACGTCTGTGAAGATGTTTCCGCAATCGTTGCGTGTTTTCTTTTAATTTGAAACCTTTCAGCTATATGGTGTCACCAAGGTGACAACTCTTTAATATTGCTTGTGTCCTATTTTTATATACTGTCTACTCTCTACATATAAAATCCTAAGCCTAATAGTGCAACGATTTTGTGCAATGATTTTATGTCACTTTTTTTATTACGCTTTAAATAAGGCTTATTTTAAAACCTACATATATATGTTTGGTATCTTTCTTTTCAGAATTTATCTAACTTTAATGTGATGTTCTTATATTTTCAGATTCTTATTCCGTTTTTAAATTATAAACTAAAAAATATCTAGAATTTGCGTCCCATGAGACAAGAGTTTGTGCCACGAGATTTAACCATGCCCGGAGCCGAAATTAAAAGACAAAGAGTAGGACAGCTGCTGTACAGGCTTTTAAATGGTCGAAGCGGTGTGCAAGATGGA
This sequence comes from Polypterus bichir lapradei, assembly GCA_026402145.1. Taxonomy (NCBI): domain Eukaryota; kingdom Metazoa; phylum Chordata; class Cladistia; order Polypteriformes; family Polypteridae; genus Polypterus; species Polypterus bichir. Next base: position 76,977,134 of record JANRMT010027041.1, read on the forward strand.
GATCATGTGACACAGCAGCAGCAGCAAGCCAGCAGCTGATTGAGCAAAGAGAAGATAAAAAAAAAAAACTGTATTTGTTTCCCATTGTATCACCGTTTAAGAGGGGGTTTCAGAGGAGCAACCACATCTCCTTGGGGTGTGTTCGGCCCCCCTCTTTACGATACGAGCGGCAGAGACGAAAAGTGCTGGTGCGTAGCGCAGGCAAAGGGGGGGGTTGGCGAGTGAAGCGAGCGGGGGGGGGGGGGGACCCCCCCCGGGTTGATTATATATATATATAGTAAAAGATGAAGCAAGAGACAACATAAAGGTTTGGGGTTTCCGGCCCCGTATACTGAAAAATTATCCACAATAAATCAAAAATCAGGTCAAAGTACATGAAATAATAATTCCACAATGCATGACACCCAAAGATGGCGTCGGCGGACATTTTATGGAGGAGGAGCTGGAAGTGGAGGAATGCTGGAAAGGAACCGTGGTGGAAGATGGGGTTGATGACGTCATGAGTAATGGACGGAGGAAGGGCGGAAGTAACGTACTGCGGGAAGAAGGAGGCTTATGGCGGCGGAGCGTCTTTTTTTCTGTAAGAAATAAAAGGAGAAAGGTTAGTACCCCGCCACTCCCTGCCGGCGAATGTCTTCCCGAGCGTATTAAGGTCCGTCCGCGGTCCCCTACTCGCGCGTGCGTGACATGACCCCCCCCTCAGCCCAGAACCATCAGGTTGGGCGGACCTAACCGAGAGGTTGTGAATACGAGATAGGGCATCGGCATTGGCCTGCAGGTTGCCGCGACGATAAGTGACGGTGAACTTGTACGGCTGCAAATCCAGAAACCACCTGGTGACTCTGGGATTCGACTCTTTGTGTAGGGACATCCACTGAAGAGCAGCGTGATCAGTCACCAGAGTGAATTCGCGACCCAACAGGTAGTAACGGAGATGCGTCACCGGCCACTTAATGGCCAAGGCCTCCCTCTCCACTGCCGCGTACCTGGTCTCTCGGTCCAACAGTTTCCGGCTCAGGTACATCACGGGGTGCTCGACACCATCGATGCTTTGGCTCAACACGGCGCCCAGGCCTGTGTCCGAAGCGTCGGTCTGGAGAATAAAAGGGAACCAAAATCAGGCGTCCTTAATACCGGTGCCGACGTTAGGGCCTTTTTTAAGTCACTGAATGCATGTTCTGCCTTCTCGTTCCATACCACGCATAAGGGAGCGCCCTTTTTCGTTAGATCGGTCAAGGGTGCTGCCCTTTCAGAGAAACGGGGTACGAACCGGCGGTAGTACCCCGCTAACCCCAAGAAAGCCTGCACCTGTCTCTTGGTATTCGGACGGGGCCATTCCAGGATGTCTTTAATTTTTGAACATTGTGGCTTCACCTGTCCTCGTCCCACTAGGTAGCCTAAATACTTGGCCTCCTTTAGACCAAAGAAGCACTTACGGGGGTTTACGCGGAGGCCGGCCTTTGCTAGTGTCGCGAGGACAGCGGAGACCTGCAATAGATGTTCCTTCCAGGTGCCGGAATAGATGACTACGTCATCCAGGTAGGCGGCACTATAGGACTGGTGGGGCTTTAGCACTCTGTCCACCAGACGTTGAAAGGTCGCTGGGGCCCCGTGCAGTCCAAATGGAAGGACCTTGTATTGCCAATGTCCGCTTGGGGTACTGAAGGCGGTTTTCTCCTTGGCAGATGCTGTTAAGGGAATTTGCCAATACCCTTTTGTCATATCAAGGGTAGTCAAGTATCGAGCCGTACCCAGGCGCTCAAGAAGGTCATTTATTCGGGGCATCGGGTAGGCATCAAATTTGGAGATCTGGTTTAGACGTCTGAAGTCGTTACAGAATCTCCAGGAGCCGGCTTAGAAACGAGGACAATAGGACTGGACCAAGGACTATGGCTTTCTTCAACAATATCCACGTCCAACATCTGTTGCACCTCAAGTTCCACCTCAGCGCGTTTTGCCTCCGGGAGTCTATAGGGTCTCTCCCGGACGATTACTCCGGGTGCCGTGACTATGTCGTGCTCAATCAGAGAAGTCCGGCCCGGTGACTCGCTCACTACTTCGGGGATGGCCAGGATTGCGTGGGTTAACTTCTGCTGCTGTAGAGGTGTCAGCTCGTCACCGAGGTTAAGGGCAGATGTGCAGGTGAATAGGGAGAGGGATCTACGAGTGTCGGAAGACTCCTCCCTGTCTTTCCAAGGCTTTAATAAATTTACGTGGTAGATCCTCTCACTCGGGCGACGATTGGGTTGTTTAACCAAATAGTCGACGAGTCCCTTTCTTTCCTTAACCTTGTAGGGCCCCTGCCAGTGAGCCAGTAGTTTCGAATGGGAGGTAGGAACGAGCACCATCACTCGATCCCCCGGGCGGAACTCCCGGAGGACGGAGTTATGGTTGTAACACCGGGCTTGCGCTGCCTGCGCACGAGTCACGTGGTCCTTTAGGAGTGGCCTGATTTTGTTGAGCCTGTCGCACAGTTGCACCACATACTCCAATATATTGGTGGAGGGAAGGGCCTCGGCCTCCCAACCTTCTTTTAGTATGTCCTAAAGTCCTCGGGGTTGTCGTCCATATAACAACTCAAATGGGGAGAAACCCATAGAGGCCTGGGGCACTTCCCAGTATGCAAAAAGCATGAGTGGTAGGAGTTGGTCCCACTTTCTACCGTCCGCGTTGACTACCTTGCGTAGCATCTGTTTAAGCGTCTGGTTAAAACGCTCTACCAACCCGTCCGTTTGCGGGTGATAGACAGACGTCTTCAGGTGCTTAATACGGAGTAATCTGGCAACTTCCCTGAACGTACCCGAGGTGAAGGGCGTACCCTGGTCCGTGAGGACTTCTCTGGGTATACCCACTCTAGAAAATAGGTTGACTAATTCCCGTGCGATGTTTTTAGTGTTAGCGGAGCGCAGAGGAACCGCCTCTGGGTATCGGGTTGTGTAATCCACCATGACCAATATATATTTATGGCCACGGTTTGAGGGCTCCAGGGGTCCTACTAAATCCACCCCTATCCTGTCGAAGGGAACATCGATCAGTGGGATGGGAACGAGAGGAGCGCGGTCCCTCCTAGGAATCTGGTGAATCTGACACTCCGGACAGGATTGGCAGAAACGCCGGACCTCCTCGTTGATCCCGGGCCAGTAAAACCGGAGCTTTATCCTCTCCAAAGTCTTCTCGGCCCCGAGGTGGGCGCCTAAGAGGTGAGCGTGAGGTAGTTCACATATCTCCCGCCGGAAGGTACGCGGAACTAGCAGCAACTTCCGCACCTCGCCCTTGTGGGTCGCAACCCGATACAACAGATAATTTTCTAGCACAAAAAAGGGCTTGCGTGGTATGGAATCGTCAGCCTGTGAGCCGCCGGGGACAACAACAGCATTCCGGGCAAACCGCAGGGAATCATCATTCCACTGTTCTCTCTTAAATGAGGCAGGCGTAGATCGAAACTGGCTTTCCAAACTATTCAAAGGGTCTTGTGAGCTGGTGACAGGAAGTGTACCCTGGCTCGTGCCCTCCCCGGCGGATACTTCTGGGTCAGGGTCCGTTGCCGGAGAAGCGTCCCCCTGTGAGTCTGTGCCATTAGGCCCTGCCCTAGAGCACGGTGTGGGGACCGTGGGAAGGGCGCCTCGCCTCTTCATAGCCAGACCCAACGAGGCCCCGGGAGCGGTGTGCATTTTGCCGCAGTTTTTGTGTGACCAGTCCTGTCCCAAGATCACCGAATAGGGGGGTTCGGGTAACACCGCGACCACCAAGCGAGTCAACTCCCCCTTCCAGGTGATATAGCACTGTGCGGAACGATAAGACCTGGTCTCCCCATGTACACAAGTGACTTGCAGATGTTGGTTTAGCCACTGTCGCGGTAAAACATAACGGCAAGCAACAATGGTGAAACAAAGCCACCACCGAGTGCCCATTTAGTAACACCACTCCCGTATTAGGATTCGCCAAGGGATGCGACGAGGCACAGTACCTTTCTGCCGTAGCCCAAGTGCAGTCCATCGGCTCCGTGTTCAGTGGACAGGTCGGTAGCAGGTGGCCAGTCTCACCGCACTTGTAACAGCGCGGGGAGGCCGACTTTTGTTTGGGTTTCTGCGGCGTTTCCGCAGCGCGTCGAGTGGGCTCGGGGGTGGTGGCACGTCCCTGTCGGTTCCCAGGAGCTTGCCTTTCCGACCCCCCGGCTCGGAGGACCGTGAGCTGACGCTCGAGGACTTCCAGGAGACCCTGCATGTCCTTATAAGGATGGTGCCGGACCTGCTGGGCGAGAGAACTGGGCATTGCGTTTACCAAGCCCTCACAGGCCACCTGCTCCACCACCTTCCGGGCTTGGGGTCCCTCGGGCTGTAGCCAGCGCCCTATTTTGCCCCAGAAGTCGAAGGCCTGTGCTCGGGCTGGCTTGTCCAGGTCGAACTGCCAGTTCCTCCACTCACTCGCCTGCTGGCCTCCTGTTTGAGGAGGTCGTAGTCCGCGGCCTCCTCCTCGGGAAGGTCGTAATAAGCCTGCTGCGCGGGTCCCTTCAGGTATGGTGTCAGGATAGACGCCCACTCGGACCGCTGCCACTGGTTCTGGGTGGCCGTCCTTTCAAAAATGCCCAAGTACGACTCGATGTCGTCCGCATCAGTTAAGGGCACAAGAGGCGGAGGTGTCGGTTGAGGCGAGCCTGTGCTTCGGCTAACCTGGCCTTCGTTTCCTCCAACTCCCTGTTGGTTGCAGCTTGCGCTTGCTGCAGGGACTGGATCTGGGCGTTCATCCCTTGCAGCACAGTATTCAGGTCCTGTCCTTCTGACATCGTTTCAGACTGATTATCCTGCCAGCTACGCCACTGTAAAAGATGAAGCAAGAGACAACATAAAGGTTTGGGGTTTCCGGCCCCGTAAACTGAAAAATTATCCACAATAAATCAAAAATCAGGTCAAAGTACATGAAATAATAATTCCACAATGCACGACACCCAAAGATGGCGTCAGCGGACATTGTATGGAGAAGGAGCCGGAAGTGGAGGAATGCTGGGAAGGAACCGTGGTGGAAGATGGGGTTGATGACGTCATGAGTAATGGACGGAGGAAGGCAGGAAGTAACGTACTGCGGGAAGAAGGAGGCTTATGGCGGCGGAGCGT
>JANRMT010027041.1:76982644-77018502 GCA_026402145.1 Polypterus bichir lapradei
ATATATATATATATATATATAGTGGAGATTATTCACAAAGGAAAAAATACTGCATAATAAACAATAAAGTTTTGGGGAGAAATAAACTGATTCAAAGTCTTTTTAGTACAATGAACGTTTTACTGATGGAAAAATGGCATTTTTATAACAAAGGATTATGGGACAGGAAATGGTTGGCAGGGTGTGACAGAGACAGGAACCGGAACCAACGTCATCAGGATGCAATGGAATTGAAGTGATCTGAGGGAGCTGGAAGTGATGTCATCGCAGCCATTTTGGTGCCCGGAAGTGGAGGTGATTATTTTTCTTCTGATTTTCTGTTGACGAAAAGAGATTCAGGTAAGTACCACATGATGACCCTCTATCTCGCGATATTTAACTCACCTTTAGGTTCTTTGACTGCCTCCTAATCGTACGTGTGTGACAATATATACAGTATATGTGTGTTTATGTTTCTGCTTACCAGACTCACTGACAAACCAGTCATAGTGTGCCCACAAGACCGTTGGAGCCTCGGCCTCTAATGTACACCCTTGCTCATGCAGTGTAATATCACTCAGGACTACACTGTGTTCAGACTGTCTATTGAGAACATCTTCTCCCACCACTATTGACCTGGAATTACTAATAAGCTACTAAGTCCCATGAGAGAAACCACAGGCAGAATAGCACTGAAGGCAAATCTTCTTTCCACTACTATTATTTCAATATTATTTAAATATAATACCATAAGCAGAGGGTAATCAGAAGTTGTACATAAAGTGTACAATCTCTTTTAACTGCTGTAATTTTATAATGATCTTCATTCTAAGGCCTATCCAGAGGCAGACTTACATCCATTTATGTCATTCTCAGATGGAAAAGAAGAACTCCTAAGAAAGTTATTTTTCTTTTTTTTTATATCTTTTATTTTTATTAGATGTGTCCATTCTATGACTGCTGAGGCATGACACCTTGTTATCCTAATTCTGAGTAAGACTTTTTAAAAATACTCAGTTAAAAATTAAAATACAAATAAATCATTAAAGGGTGGCACGGTGGTAGCGCTGCTGCCTTGCAGTTAAAAGACCCGGGTTCGCTTCTCAGGTCCTCCCTGTGTGGAGTTTGCATGTTATCCCTGTGTCTGCGTGGGTTTCCTCCGGGTACTCCGGTTTCCTCCCACAGTCCAAAGACATGCAGGTTAGATGCATTGGTGATCCTAAATTGTCCTTGGTGGGTGTGGGTGTGTGCTCTGTGATGGACTGGCACCCTGCCCGGGGTTTGTTTCCTGCCTTATGCCCTGTGTTGGCTGGCATTGGTTCCAGCAGACCCCCATGACCCTGTAATTAGGGTATAGCAGGTTGGATAATGGATGGATAAATCATTAAACAATCAGATCAAACCTTTTGTCAGACAAAAAAATCAATTACAGTAATCCCTCCTCGATCGCGGGGGTTGCGTTCCAGACCCCCCCGCGATAGGTGAAAATCCGCGAAGTAGAAACCATATGTTTGTATGGTTATTTTTATATATTTTAAGCCCTTATAAACTCTCCCGCACTGTTTATAAATATTCCCCGCAGAGTTAAACAGCATAATCCCTTTGTATTCTCTTAGATATTAGGTAAGATTCATTGAAATTATGTATATAAACACACTGTTTATATACAGTAAAACCTAAATATTATTTTAAAGTTATTGAGTGTCTCCGATATCACATATGTTACAGCCATTATGATAGACAGGTCACCAGCAATAAATACGTACAATGCAAGAAAAATAGTATACAGTAAATGTGTGTACAGTGACACTAAACGTACGTACATGTACTAAGCACTGTAAGAAGAAAATTAATTATGGTTACTCACCAACAATGACACGATGACTTGTCCGATAACAATGAGTTTAATTTTACTGCACAACAAAGGAGAGCGTTACAGCCCTTGTAAAGGAGCCACTTCAGGCGATTGTGTAGCACTGCCGTTGTTCTTCTTCTGGCAGTCTTCAATCCAAATCCCTAAAGCAGATTCCATCCAGACTACTGCCTTATTACATCCACTTACAACTCGTTTTGCACCCTGGTTAAAAGGACACTGCAGCCGTAGATCTTATATTCCTTTCCTACTTTTTAAATAAAAAGAATCGTAGCCTTCAACAAATCCAAAACGTTTACCTTTTCGGCAATCGTTAACATCTTCTTCTTGCGCTTGGGCACGGCCCCTGAAGCAGTAGCAGATTGTTTTGGAGCCATAATGAAGGGCTTGACTATGCACAAAGATAAACACAAAAGAGCACAACTCTTTACACAGCGAAACACGTTGATGCTGAATTAGCGAGACGAGACTTCCTGGTTAACACTGCATTCAGCACGCAGGAGCTCAACTGCGTGCTCTGATTGGTTAGCTTCTCAGTCAGGAGAACTTAACTGCGTGCTCTGATTGGTTAGCTTCTCAGCCATCCGCCAATAGTGTCCCTTGTATGAAATCAACTGGGCAAACCAACTGAGGAAGCATATACAGGAAGTAAAAAGACACATTGTCCGCAGAACCCGCGAAGCAGCGAAAAATCCGCGTTATATATTTAGTTATGCTTTCATATAAAATCCGCGATAGAGTGAAGCCGCGAAAGTCGAAGCGCGATATAGCGAGGGATTACTGTAATTCTTAAACCTTAACATTAACAAATAAATAAGAATGCTAAAACAAAGACAAACTGTTAATAATAATGAAGTTAAGCAAATTCTAGTACTGTAGTGTTAGCTCAGCATTTTAGTCTGCTAATTTAGCATTTCAATAACAAAGTCCATGTAATTTTTCCTGTGGGTGCGGGTTCATTTTCATAAATTCACGGAAAAAAATTCTAACATAATTTAAATAGAGCTCAGTTCCAAATCAAAATTTTTATCCACATATCAGAGAATATCTTGGTATCCCTCAGTATTTATAAGAGCACAAAGTTAAACAAAACTGGTACTTGACGTCTGCAGTGGCTGCAGGTTTTTGCTTAAACCAATTTTTTAATCATAACCCATTTATTTACTACTAAAGCAATTTATATTTTGTGGCTTAGTTTTAGTTGACTTGCTTGTTACAATTCAGAACCCTAATTATCTATTTTAGTTTTAAACTACTACATTAATGATTTAATTGTTACCAGTTTTCTTAACCAGGCATCAGTTAACAATGAGGAGCAAATGACAAAGGAACCACCAGCTGTCCAGCTAACGTGCTTCCATTTAAATCTGTGTACATGTGTCATGAAGTATCTGTGTTAATACAAAGTTATGAAATTAATGAGAGAGAAGGGAAGGACCAGGAGGTACAAATCTGTACCAGACCACAAAACATATGGATAATGTTCTCAGAAAAGGAGAAATCTACAATGAGTTAAAGATTTGAAGAATCTTTATCACACTGAAAGATTTGTCTTACAAGAATGAAAGTACTAAAAAGCCATATAATTAAATACCAATTATCATTATCTGCTAGGCCTTGAAAAACTCATTGAAATGAAAACCTATACAGAACCTAAATACAGAATTGTGGTTACTGTATTTATGTCAGATAGTACACACTACCACTAAAGCATTTTTATTTTTTCATTGAGAAAAAAAATATTATTTGAGGGAACACTAACATTTAAGGATTGTGCTGCATTAGTTACATACTTTATGGCAGTTGAACTTTATTTTGAACTGTTAAAGGTTAGCAGATTGCCTCTCTCATCATTTTACATTTTTATTTCTTTTTTATTTTATGAATTGAAATGAGCATAGTCACAGAAAATGGGAAGTTGTCAAATGACAGCTAGGCTTTGGAGTTGGTGACCATGCTAACCCCTCTGGGGGGCTCCCCACCGCTCTTCGCTCAAGCTGATTTCTCAATTCAGACAAATCAGACAAAAAGGGTGACAAATGAGTTCCTCCATCCAGTTCAACACTTTCAGGGGAACTCCAGCACTCCCACCCTGTTTTCTTAGTGTCGCCTCTGCTTCCAAGCTGTATTTGGCTTAGTGCCTCACCAAGTATACAAAAGACACTCATATAAAACACCCATATAAAAAGATATCAGTGGCAGATGTAAAGAGATGCACACTGGTTATGCATCAGAAAATACTCTTCCTCTCACTTATTCTTTATCTCCTTTACCAGGTTTTGTGGCATCTGCATTGTAAACAGCTGCTGTACATTCACAGTCACACATGATTGACTATGGCCTGATCCCAAGACATAATTAACTTGAATCATCTTAGAAGGATCTTTTCTTTTTGCTCATGTGTGAATTAGTTTAAGATTTTTCCCAACTTCTTAATGTAAGCATCAGACAATTTATTTAGTGAATCAACATCCAAATGCAGCATGCAAAACTGTAAGAGGACAAAACTCCATTTGCGTTATTTTCCTTCCATTATCGAAAGAAATTCTTTAGTGATCTAAACTGACACTGTGAATGTGTACATATATGCAGTCTCTGATGGTCTAATGCTCCACATCACAACTACTGCTTCCAGGATATCCTTCTGTGCCTTGCGCCCTGTGTTGGCTGGGATTGGCTCCAGCAGACCCTCGTGACCCTGTAGTTAGGCTATAGAGGGTTGGATAATGGATGGATGGATACCCTTCTGTTATATGTGACCTTTGTCTGGAAAAAATGGGTATGTAATATCTGTGGTATGAAGGCAAGTGTCTGCATTTAGGAGAACTTAACATAGGGAATATCAAAAAAATGAAGCTCTTCTTTACCTATAAAGCATCAGTCTCCAAATGACAACATCCTTACGTCCAGCAACATTTTGGTTTAAATAATTCTGTCCTGTTTAGTGAGGTTTAAATCATAAGACAACATAAGACAATTGCAAGCATGACAGTGAATAGATAAAATAAATTGAAAACAGCTGTATACTTGAGGAATTAATACTTGCGCTTTGTTTTTTTTAGTTAGTTTGCATCCTTGACTAGACATACCTGAATATTTTGTGCTTTGTTCATCACCAATTATGTTTTTTGTTTGTTTTAGTATCTAGCTTTGATTTCTTCTCCTACTTACCCCAGGTAAAATTAAAATATATTTAATTGAACTAAAATATAATTTAATATCAGACAGTACATTTATACCACATTTTTGTTTTTGTGTGCTAAAAGTGCAAAGAAAACATAATACAAATATACTAATTAAAAGTACATTTGCACCTCAGTAGTACTTCAGTGTATGTAATCTAAATACACAAATTTGCACTAATAATTAAATTGATATTAAGTGTTGTGACAGATAGGGGTGCTATCGTCCCCTGGAACCCTCGGACCAGACGTTAGACAACAGATAAAAGTCCAAACGTTGACTTTATTGTAATAATAATGTGCACAAAGCACCCTCCACTCCACAATACTCATAAATAATAAATCACAATCAATATAATAATCACAATCCTCCACTCCCAGACGCGTTGTCACCCTGCCTCCTGACTCAGCTCAACGCTCTGGTGTTTCTCACAGTCTTTTATAGTCCTTAACCCAGAAGTGTTTCTCTTCTCACTGTCCATGTGACTGGAAGCACTTCCAGGTCGGATGAAAACTCCTTTTTTCTTCAACCCGGAAGTACGTCATTTCTTCTGTCCACGTGACTGGGACGTACTTCCAGGCTGTAGTAAAAATAGTCCTTGATCCTCCCTGCAGCGTCCTCTGGTGGCCCCCATGGTATCCAGCAGGGCTGTGAATAAACACTCCATTGTCCATGATTCCCTGCTGGTATTCGGGGTACCCCTATGCTGCAGGGAGGGCTCCATCTGGCGGCCTGGGGGTATTGGCTGGGATGAATGGCTGGCCATATACCACAGTGTACTCAGACAAAGTATACTACCACTAAAATAAATAAAAAATGTGTTATGAGTGCATTACTTAATATTGCATTATGCGTGCTTTAAATATAAGTTCAATTTTGGTGTATTTTCATACACTGTTGTCAAGTTCATTGTTAGGACTTTTAAGGAAATGCACTAGAAATGGACTAATTACAAATATACAATGGTGTGAAAAACAATTTGCCCACTTCCTGATTTCTTATTCTTTTGCATGTTTGCCACACAAAATGTTTCTGATCATCAAACACATTTAACCATTAGTCAAATATAACACAAGTAAACTTTTACACAATTACTTTTTCACACAGGGCCATGTAGGTTTGGATTTTTTTTTCTCCCTAAATAATAAAAACCATCATTTAAAAACTGCATTTTGTGTTTACTTGTGTTATATTTGACTAATGGTTACATGTGTTTGATGATCAGAAACATTTTGTGTGACAAACATGCAAAAGAATAAGAAATCAGGAAGGGGGCAAATAGTTTTTCACACCACTGTATTTTTACCTGAGTAGTACTTAATGTAAGTGCAGTAATCAGCAGTAATACTTACGTAAGTTGATATTTAGTGCATTCTGAAGTACTACTCTGAAATAATCAGAAGTATATTGTTAGTGTTATTTAATAGTGTGCATTAAAAGCTTTAAGTTGAAGTTCAATCTTAGTGGATTTTCATATACTTACTATCAACTCCTGTTTTTTTAATATCAAAAACCTCCATAATGCTTTAGTGTACTTAATATAAGCATACAAGGTCCATTTGTTTGTCACAGTCTGAATGCTCGAAATGCCAATAAAGTGTTACTACAGAACAACTGTTTTGATTGTTATAAAACATACAACCAAGCATAAACTGCACAGCATTATGTTGCATTTACTTACACTTATTTGCAGATACTTAGGAAAAAAATACACTTGAATAATTTAAGTACACTAAATGTGCTTCCATAATGTACCAAAAGTCTGCAATTTCTGACTTGTAAATACATTTGAAATATATACCAAATATGCTTTCAATGTATTATCCTAGCATTTTGATTGAAATATTAATATTTTCTATACATTATAGGTGTATTAACAAGTATCTAAAAGGTGGATTCAAATATACTCCATTTATGAAAGTACAGAAATAATAGAAAAAAATGTATTTAAGAATATTTAAGCACATCTTAATGATGTCTCAAAATAACACATTCAAATACACTTAGTTGTATTTAAGTATATATTTAGTTACACTAATTATATAACATTAGCACACTAAGTACAAAATTAGTGCTTGAAAATAGCACACTTTTAATACAATAAGTGCACTTAAACTACGTGTATTGTAGTGCACTTTTTTGAACCCGGGTCATTATGGGTTTTTCGTATCCATTGGTCTGTTTAGTGATCAACCGATATCCATTTTTCTCCCTTTAATTCGGCTGATGTTTCTTTCTGTATAAATCATAATTTTTGTAAAAGTGCCAGTAGATATAAATTTTTTTATGGAATACCAATTAATTTACTGTTCACCACAAGCCAACTTTGATGAAGTTTATTACACTCTTCTGTTTCCCTTTTGTGAATCTCCTCTTACTCCATGAATTACTATTTCTTCTGTTAACACTTATATTTTATAGTATATATTCTTTGCCTTACCTCACAACTTCTGTATTTCAGCACATCTTCACAGAAGATATTCTGAGAATTCTGCCATTATAGTTTACTGTGTTGAGCATTTTAAGACTTTTAGGAATTTTAAACAATGCTTACAGGATTGGTTTGCTTTTGGCATACTTAACAACCTCCCTCAGAACTATCAGATTATTCTAAATGATACAACTGGGCATTTCTTCATGATTATATGGTAGTTTTCATAAATAAGAAAATAACTTTTAGTAATCCAAATATCCAGATCTGCAAATTCTCCAGTTTTTTCCAATAACTTTTCCTAAACATATACGCCAATTAGCTATAACATTAAAAGCACCAACAGATGAAGTGAATAACATTGATTATCTCATTATAATGGCCCATGTCATGGGGTGGGGGAAAGTGAACAGTCAGTTTTTGAAGGCGATGTGTTTGATGGCAAGAAAATGTTCACACGTAAGGAGCAGATGAACTTTGACAAGGGCCAAATTGAGATGGCTAGATGGCTGGGTCAGAGCTTCCCCAAAACAGTAGGTCTTGTGGGGTGTTTGTGGTATGCAGTGGTTAGTCTCTGAAGCATTTGCCAAATGGGAGAAGTTCAAGTAGACTGTGGCATGGGTGAGTGGAATCAATGGAAACGCTGGTGGCTTTCCTGTCACAGCATGTGCTATAAATGTCTTCCGCGACTGGAAGCTGCACCCCGATAATCCTCTGTGCTCGCGATTCAACTTGCTGTAGAGTTTTGTGATCAGCTACAATGTGTTAAAATACTCTGAGTGGTGCACTGAGAGTAACAATGCTAAAGCAGCTATGGTATTTGGAACAGTTTGACCAGTCAAGTGCCTTAAATTTGTAAGTGATATGCAATTAATTTTGGTGTATTTGATAAAGCCCATGTCATGGATGTGAATCTAAAAAAGACAGGGAAATGACACAGAAATAGTAGCACTATTAAAATCGAGGAGAAACCTGAATATGCAAGGGGGAAGGCTGCAGTGAAAATGTATGTGGCTTTATGCCAAATTTAGTTTTTATACATCATGAAGTGAGTGTGGAAACAGGCCTATGCAACATTTTTGTGCGTACATACAATTTATGCATGAGGCCCAATGCCTCAAAGGGCAAGAGCTGTTTGGGCGACACAGTAGTGACCTACTCAATATTGCTGGTTGTTTTAATGCTGTGGTTTAACTAGATGGTATATTTTCTGAGAACATTTTATTATTGTAATTTTTAATTCAGCTCCTAAATATAATTTAGCTATACAGTATATGCCATTCTCCCTTTATCTTAAACCACTATTTATATTGCCATTCTTGCGTATTTCAGTAGTGTTTGTTAATTAACATTTTGGACGTTTTCTTTGTTCTTTATATCCACCATCCTTACAACATTTTCTCATGTTCAGAATCTGATACAGCAAGTTATAATTATTGTTTTCATTATAATTTTAGGTGGTAATATTATTGTTGCTTAAACAAATTATTTGAGCTCAATAATAGTTGTAAGGTAAAATATTTTTTCCTTGTAATATAATGTACTTTAACAACAATATAAATATTTTTTGTTTTTCTCAATTATAAAATGAAATTGTTTTTCAGTGTCTCCAAAACCAACTTTAATCGCTTAAATTTTAAGCTGAACTTTTTATTTTTATTCTTTCTTTCTTTTCATTTTGCCCATTTAACTCATATGTACTTGCTGAAATTTATCTTTGAAAATGTTATTACAGATACAAAGTTGCCTGATCGATGATGCTTTTGTCTCTATAAAATATTGTTATATACTCCATTTACAAAAGAACCCTATACCTTCCACACATACTGAATGTGTTGTTCATGAACAGATAATGGATGGATATTATTAAGTTCCCTTCATGTTAATAAGTTTCAAACTATTTTGTTTTCTTTCGTGTTGAAATGGCATTTACATGTGAACTTGTTAGAGTGCTCTAAACCTGCACTCAGTGAAGACCAATATCCAAAAATAAATGGAACTGTATTGAACTGAATATATCTTTCTAAACATTGCTTACTACTGACAAATAACTAACCAGATAATTAAAGACTTTGGTGTACTCCACTCTTTACTAGTATTAATTTATTTAACACAAATATAGCTGGCGGCACGGTTCCCAGGACCTGGGTTCGCGTGGAGTTTGCATGTTCTCCCTGTGTCTGCATGGGTTTCCTCCGGGTGCTCCAATTTCCTCCCACAGTCCAAAGACATGCAGGTTAGGTGAATTGGTGATCCTAAATTGTGCTTGGTGTGTGTATCCTGCGGTGGGCTGGTGGCCTGCCCGGGATTTGTTCCTGCCTTATGCCATGTGTTGGCTGGGATTGGCTCCAGCAGACCCCTGTGACTCTGTTTTAGGATATAGCGGGTTGGATAATGACTGACAGACTGACAAATATAGCTTACTGTGCATTTGCATAATAAATGCTGGTGTATCTAAATAAAAATCTTTGAACTTTATAAAGTTAAAGATAAATCAAGACCACATCTAGATGTCTCCAACTGGTAAACCAGATACCATCTTGGAGGAGGTGTAAATTGTTTGCTTCCTTCCTCTTTGATACTGCACTTGTTTCATCAGGAGTTATCGTAACCTGCATCTTTTGCTTTGCTTTCTTCTGCAAAATTATTTAAATGTTGACCCTGTTTTGGAAATGTTACTCCTTTTAATCGGTTTTACGGCTGTCTTCTAGGATTTGACAACGTTTATTTGTAGACATTAAAAGAAGTCATCAGCTCCTTTCTAATCTAAATACAGGTTACTTGCTGCAGTTGTTACTCTTAAGCTGATGACACTCACCGGTATTTATTATTTCAACCACATAATACTTCTTCACTTACAACATGATTAATAGTTTTAGTGATGTGAAACAATGGATGATTAAGAGCTATTTCTCTTTAAATTCAGAAAAACAAGTTCTTGAGTTACCTGACAACTATGTGCTAAGAATGAAATAATGAATACTCAGAATGCTTGCATTTCAGTTCTGCAAATTCAGATGATATTTTAGATAATTTTTCAAGTTTAAGCAAGTTTAATCTTCCTCATTAATACTGATCCAGTTCTACAAAGCCACCACTGAGTCCATTCTCACCTCATCTGTAACTGCCTGGTTTGGTGCTGCCTCTGCTCAGGCTAAGGCCAGTCTTCTGTGAATCTCCTGGACTCACCACTCATTCCAGTCCTATATGAGTCCAGGGTAAGAGAGCATCACTTCAAGATCACTGCTGGTCCAACTCACTCAGTGCATCACCTACTCCAAGAACTTCCCTGCAAAAAACACCTATGTGAGTGAATGCTAAAACAACATGTCACCTAAACAGTTTTTTGCCACGTGCAGTTATTCTGACTAACCAGGTTTAAATTCCTGCACAGAATTTGCTGTATGTATACCTGCACACTCAGGACTTTTTTTCCTTCATATTTTATTCTGTTTTATCATTTCACATTTTATGTTGGCCTTGTATACTGCATCATATTTTATCTTTTTGTATTTGTGTTGTCCTTGTATTTTGCATCAATACTACCAAGATAAATTCCTAGTACACGTTATTGTACGTGGCCAGTAAAATTAATTCTACTTCTGACCATATTGCCACACATAGCACCAAATCTATATATAAAAGCTTCATTGTTCACAAAAAAATATTCCAATTGCAGTGACGTTCTGTAGACCATGAAAGACATAAATGAGTTGCCAGCAAGGCAATTCCAGGCGAGCAATGTCCCAAAAATACAATCCAAGGACTAAGTCAAAACAAAAGCAAGAAGTCAAAAAAATCCATAAACACGTTAAGTGCAGCAAAGCAAAAGTAAACTCACCACTCCCAGGCACGTTCAAAATGAACTGCCAGGAACTGTGGGAGACCCTCTGGATTTAAAGGGCAGAGGGCATTTCTTGGTGGTGATTGGCACTCACAAAACACAAGGAGCATAACGCAGGCTGCTTAAATACATAAACAAAATGAAAAACAAAGAATAATGCACATAATAAACAAAAATAGCATCAGTATAATTAAAATAACCAAAAACAGACATAAAACATAAATTTGAGCCCCACGGCAATCTATATACAGTATGTATTTGTATTGTATTTCTTTTTTCATGCTATATTTATAATTAAAGTTTGCTAGGTTGAACTGAATTAGTTTTGCTTTTTTATTCCATCTTTGTATTTTGTTTTCTTACAGAAGACAAATCTTGACTTTCCTGGTTTCTCTTCAAGTTCTGACTGATTGTCTGCTGGGCTTTCAAATTTTTATTTCGTTATTTTTAATATTTTTAGTTTAAGCAAATTGTGATGCAGTTATTGGATGATTACATACAGTCATTTAATTCTGTTTTTTTTATCACACTTTTCATTAGTACATCTTATTAGTAAAGGTTCTCTGGAAATGTTTTCAATGTTATTCCAGATAACCAAAATGAAACTTTTGCTACTTTCCTTTTTATTAGTTGCCTTATTTTCTAGGATCAGCATTTTCTTTTCTTGTTAGTACTGGGAGGTTTTTAATCATCAAATCTTTCCTGATATCCTTCCATTTAATTATATTCATAAAGAAACACAAACATCTGTTGAACATCTAACTATATAATTTGTGGAGGTTTTGGCTCTGTAACTATCTGTTTTCATTATTGTTTTTGTACACACACACACACAAATACATTCAAACACAGTCAATGTGGAATCCTCAATAAACCTTAAATGTGTATATGTTTGGGGATTTTTGACTAAAATCCATGCAGATAGAGGCAGAATTTGCAAACTCAACAAAGACAAGTGAACCTCGGTTTCCAACCCAGTGGTTCACTAAAGCAACACCAGTAGCCATTACACAATAATACCATCTACAGTATGTATACTATAGTATAGAATACATAGTAATCATAGTGTGATGCATAGTTAACTAAAATACAAAGTGTTTTTAATAGTAAAAATACAAAAATGTCAAAGTTTACACCTAGAGTAGATAACACAGTTGCTTGCCTCTGAGTTATCAGATTTGATCTATTTTATAACGGAATTCTCAGTCCTTCTATTATCCAGAACAGGCTATTGGACCAGCCTACGTATGTCTTAGTAAGCAGCGTGGTATCCTCTTTGTTATTCTGAGACTATGCCTTTGGCTCATTTTAGGTAGCTTTACTGAATTTCCTTTGGTAACATAAAGAGAAGAAGGACCACAAATACGCTGAGATGATCGCACTAGATCAGGATTCATTTTCAGTACTGTGAATCAGCAGAGTTTTAAATTTAGGTCAAAATGTAAAAAAAAATTAGAGAACATTATTTAGCTTGTGAAGAACAATTTCTGAACTAATTATCGTCAAATCTCATTCAAATCTTTCTTCAAAATTGTCATGGTGTGTGCTTGAACTACATGACTAGATATTTTGCCCTAAAATTATTACGCTCTTTTCTATGAAAGGCCACTTCCAAAGTTTCATTTTAAGTGCCCTACCCAATGTTCTTCTTTTCATAATTCACTGTTAACTGCAATAATTGTGATGGATCCATTTCTATCAATGCTACTGAGAATGCTGAAGTCCTAGATTAGATTGTGACACAACCTTAGGTTTAATGTCCCTAGCCGGTTAGAGCAGGTAGCACATATTGTAGTTGCTCTTCTCTGCACCTCTTCTAATGCTGCTACGTGTCTTGTGATCTCCAGACCTGCCTGAAATACCCTAGATGAGGTCTCACTAATGCTTGGACTCTATAATGTGAAGCAAGATATGCTTTCTACTGTGCAGAGTTTGTGACTTCTGCCGAGCTCCCCACAAACCTACAACTGGATTAAGTGGGTTATGCAAATTAATTTAAACATTTATCATTAATCTTTTTAGGCTGCTGCTTTGAATTTTCTTAATTTAAAAGTCTGCACATACAGTAAGTTTGTCATTAAATTTATGACTACTTATAACCGCATGTCCTAATGTTCGAAGGTGACCATTTTTTATGTAATAACATCCCATTGTATACTTTATTGTTATAAAACAAATTGAATAATTCACTTTCTGAAGTCTTCAAAATACATTTAACGTAAAACAAAGTAATTACCAGTCACAGATCATTCTGTGTGAAAATTCTGTTACAACTGTTATTGGTAAGCCTCCAACAACTATTGATGCACTAGATTGTGCAGATTTTCACATCAAACTGTCTTCTCATAATGCAAAAAATTATCAACATTTTGGATTAAATTTTACTTGTCTCTCTTAGAATTTCCAAATTAAACAAGAGAACCGTCTAAGAAGAGCTATGAATTCACTCCCTGATATTTAATCCTCTGATGTGAGTGAAGTTCATGTTAAAAATCAATTTCCCCCCAGGGATTAAAAAAAACTATACCAAAAAAAAAAATATATGAAATTTGTGCTCATTCCAGAAGTTGACAAAGGTTTCAATTTCTGTTCTTTCCATTACATTTTAATTCCAATCACTTTATGTTTACTATGGTGTAGTAGGTAGCTTGGAGCTTTAGTTAAATTGCTGTATCTGCTCAGGTTTTCTCTGTAAATGGTGGCTTTCCCCTCAAAGTCCACGTACAGTTAAGACTAAGCTTGCCAAGTCAATGTGCCCCGTAGTAGACTGGTGCCTTCTGGCTTAATATTCTTAACTGAGGTGGACTATCCTCATTGTATTCATTCTCATTATAAAACTCTTCCTTGACCTAAATATCAAACATACTTGGAACAAACATGCTCAAATTTAATGATTTCCTATTTATTTTATATTGAAGGCAGAAAGTGTCTAACCAGACTTGTTGGCACAATGCATAAAAATGCTGCCTCTATATATTTGCAACCGTGACGGTCTACCACAAAAGCTGACCTAGATGACAAGAAAGTGAAAGGATGCAGAAAAAATACTGAGACAAAACTGATAATGTAGTATATTTTTAAAGCAATAGATTTAAGAGGCAGAGCAGGTCGGAGGACATTTTCACTTCCCAGGTGCTAATTTCAGATCTGTTTAAAAATGGTCTAAATCAGTAGTTCTCAAAGTTCAGTCCTCTCAGCCCACTGTGGTTGCAGGTTGTTGTCTCATTCCATTTCTTCCCTTAATTGGACTCCTACCTTAACTAAACAGTTAAGTTAACTTCCAGTTTCTAATTTTTTTTACAACCATCCAGAAAGTAAATTACAAACTGGTTATGCTTTATTTTTCTGAATGAGTTTGGAATTTACATGTGTTAGACAGGTAAGAATTAGTTCTGTTTGTTTAAAATATTCTTTTTTATTTTTAATATTTTGGCTATTTAGTAGATTATTTATTAATAAACACACAAGCAGGTAACACTGAAGTAGCTGCTCCTTTCAGTGTCATTTGTGCTGGTGGCTGCTGTGCTCAATATTAACTGTCTGTATGTAGATTTGATTAACACAGCAAACTCCACAGTAAAAGTGAATTAAAAAACAAAGCATTTAAAGATCCAGAAAAAAAAATCAAATATGTCTACATTTCCTATACATGTAAATCTGACACTGCTGCTATTTTTAAATGCAAAATAGAAGGAAAAAAACAAATCAGCTAATTAAGCAATGCAGTCAGTTAAATGTAACCCGGCAGTTTTGTGGCTTACAGACTAAAGCATTAAACACTAGGTCATACTACCTCAGTCTACATCAAAACCCCCTGTTCAGCCACGATCAAGCCACTCTTGGCCATGCTAAAACCGCTTACTTTCAAAAAATTATTTATAACCACAGGTTTCACCTTGAGTGACATAATGGCTCAAACATTACCACTGCTGCCTCACAACTGAAAGAGACTTGAGTTACACATTGAATTATGCATGTTCTCTCCATATTAATTCTTGATTTTTCTCTGAGTAGTCTGACTTTCTTCCCACTTTGCAAACACATGCATGTTAGATTAGGTTAGGTGACTTAAATCTGCCTGGTATGACTAAGTGAGAATGAGTAGGCCTGTGTGTGCATTCAGTAAAGAAATTGTGCTCTATTTGCTTTTGGTTCTTGACTTGAACCAGGTGATCCAGAGACAGGCTTTGGCTCCCACTGAGATCTTTGGGTTCAAAATGGATAGACTGATTTTGTTGCTCATTTTTGATTTTAGTTTCATTTTCATTATGTTGTATTTGCCATTCACTATTGGATTTAAGTGTTGTGTGACCTGTCATACTACTCTCACTAGTTTCCTGCGAACATGTACATACTAATCTTGTTGTACTGTATACACATGATCATGAACTTGAACTATGAATCTGAAGTTGAGTTTGCTTGTGAGCATGACCATGTGATGAACTGGCTACCTGCATTGATTTCTGACGGGCAGTGTCCCACCATGATCTTAAAGCTAGACTGAGGTGCATAAAAAGCAATAAATAGATGTCTATCCTCAATGATGCTTTGTAATATATATATAATATTTTGAAGAATGTTAAGAATCATTGATAAAAATTATTGTTTTACATGTGTGCAGCAGTAGAGCCTATCACAAACAGCAACTAGACTAGTCTATGCTTTAGTAAAGGAATGTGAGACAACATTTACTTTCCAGGTAAAAGCTTATTTCTTATAGTGGAGGCCCATGAACAACACGTCTCTTCAAAATATTTTGCTATGGGCTTCTTTTAAAATGAGTTGCTTTCTTATTGTCTCATAATTAAGTTAGTGTTACTTTACCACTATTCTGTAAATAAGACTGAAAACTAAAATTTACTGCATAAACAATAATACACACAAGGTTTGAGCTAACTTTGTAAAATAAAGTGCAGGCTATGCAGGCAATGAATTCAATGCCATAGAAAATGGCCTTTTAGTTGAACTTGCAGTAAAGTGGTTCATCTGTGAAACTGTGAGACATTTTAAAGACTGTCCTTATTTTACTCTTTTGAAGCCTTTTCTTAGTGTACTGAGAAATAAGCAAAAGAAAATTCAGGTGTTTCCTTAAAAAAGGAGAAGTTATTGCTGAATAGATGAAATGGTCAAGTAAAAATAGCTTGTGAATTTCATACCACACCTAGCAATGTTTGTTTATGCATTACAGGTTTTTAATTTGGAGATTTTATGAACTTTTGTAAGTTTAATACTTACTGTACACTAGTAATAGTAAAATGGCAAAAATTACAGAAAAAGTCTATTTTTAAAAACAATAAAATATCTTGTGCTAAAACAAATATTTCACTTTAATTTTTTTAAAAGTATTTGCTTTTCTGTGATTATTTAGAAGCAGCCTTTAAATATACATTGCATGATAACTATGTTAAAGCATTCCATCTCCTGGACATTTTAACATGTTCCTATATTAAAATATTATAAATGTTTAAATTAAATGTATAAATAAAATTGTGATTTTAACTACTAATGAGCATAAATAACTCTGTAATGTCAAAGTAGAACACTAAAAGCTAATACATTTATAAATAAAAAAGTCTAACTGATTCCACTTCATGCTAAACAGGCTTTGCCCTAAATGTTTTCTGCTTTGGAGGATTTGGAGACATTAAACTGCACCAAGGAAGCAGGGTCTAAACCTTTGGCTACAGGTTTTGATTTAATAGTGGGTCAGTATACATGATGGACCTTAAAACCTTGGGATTCTGTTGCTGCAGGAGCTAAATCAGTGATGATGAACATGAATAGTCATTTACCTTCCACTAATCAGCTTGACGTACATCATAACATGGAGACTGCAAAAAAAGGCTTACATAGTACCCTCTGGAAGAGAAAAATAACCTTCCTTTGTCATTCACAAGAACACTGGCAAAAGTATTAGAGCTTAGAAGAAAACTTGACTTACTTAGACTTAATTCCTCCTGCACCGGGGAGCGATTGAGCGCCAAGCAATCACCATTGAGCCCAGTCAGAAGCAGCGGCCTCAGTTTCATCCCATGCCAAGATGACTGCACAAAGGTCTTCGAGAAAGGTGCCACCATGTTTGTCTCGGTCGTCCTTGATTTCATTTCCCATGCACTGGAGTCCAGAGCATGCCCACTTTTGGTAGGTGTTCTGGGCGCAGGTGGAGAATGTGGCCCGCAAACCGAAACTGGTGTTCTGTGACAATATCAGCTAGAGAGTTGGTGGCAGCTCAATGATATACTTCATTTCTGATGTGGTCATGGTATGAGATACAAAGGTTCCATTGTAGGCACTGCTGCTGCAATGCATTCAGGCATTTTGCGATAGTTGAAGTTGCCTTCCACGTTTCATTGGCATAGAAAAAGGTCGGAATTACTATCGAATACTGTCTGTTTCCTTAATGCTACTGAGGTAGGTGAAGAGACCCACTTCCTCGAGGCGCTATTGACCAACATAGATGGGGAAGCTGATGTTGGAGTACTTTACACATAAAATCTTGCTTTTCAACACACTGATTTGCAACCCAACTTTGTCACCTCATGCTCCAAAGTCTCTGTGTACCCACTGAGTGACTCCAAGCAGGGCGATATTGTCGGTGAAGTCCATGTCCGCAAACCTCAGCCCATCTTGTTGCAGTAGGTCAAAGTCACCAAGAGCAAGAGAATGTCGCATGTTAAAGTCCATGGCCAGGAGGCAGAGGAACAGTGGCAACACACACCCTTGGTGTACATCTATATCAATCAGGAAGAACTTGGAGATACCCTGGTTGGGATGAACACAGCAGCTCGACTGATGGCAGATAATCTGGAAGATGTCAACAAATGGCTGAGGGATGCCAAAAGAGCATGAAATCCTCCACAGTGTCCCTTGATGAATACAATCAAAATAATATAAGAAAACAATTTAACATTATTTAAATTTTTAAGGTCTGACTAGTTGTAAATAAGTAAATAAGTGTCGGGGTATAAGAATTCTGAAGTATTTCTAGGAAAAAAAAATACATTCAAGGAACCGAGAATGACCTCACATCCTTATGCTTTCATCTTTAGTCAATAGTACTGGGCAGTGACTGAAAGAATGAGCTCTGAAGTACAAGCAGCCAAAATAACCTTGTCGCTCAATAAAAGAGTGAGAAATTCAGCAATAAAGGAGGACCATGAAGTAGAGCCATTGCTTTCCCATATTGAGAAACACTTGTTAAGGAGGTGTGTGAATATAGTTAGAATGTCTTCTGGGTACCTCCAAGGATACCAAAGGCATACCAGGGATGCTCCACTATGAGGAGACCCAGGGACACAGTGAGGAAACACTGGACAGATTATATTTCCTAGCTGGGAGTGATGGGTAATTCCCCAGCTCTGTCTGGCCTGGCATAACTCCACAGATTCCACACAGACAGTGTGTGGGACAGATTTGCATCCAGGACTATGGAGCTGCAATCTGCCTGTATATAAATTCTGGTGAATATAAACCTTATATAAAACATTTAATAGTCACATTTATTTAAATTAAGCAACATTATCAAGATTTTGACTTAGTTGTTGAAAAAGATTAGACTTACACAAATGGACACTTTTTTCTTAAATATTAACCAATACTAATTACACTTAATTCTTTAAGGTTTATTTTAAGATAACCAGATTGAGCAGTTTTATGATGGGACTTTTCAAAAGTTTTCATTTTTGCTTCTTCTTTAAGTGCACACCTCCACATGACAAAAACTAGCACCATTGCAGTTTCGGGGTGTGTACACAAATTCACAGACAACTTGGAACCAGCCTGCATGTAGACGTTCCGCTCTTTGGTTATAGTAGTGTAAGGCTGAATAAGGCTGAGTTAATGCACTCAGTTTTGTGGGTTTATATACTGTATCTTCGTCATATCTGAAAAATAATAAAAATGATTTTGTGTAGTAATGAATATTTAGTCAGGAATGTCCTTTGGCTACAATTGTCATAATAAACATAATAACCTGACAGATCTTCAAAATAATATATAATTAAAGTTTTAAACAAGAAGAGTTATAAACAGCAATTATTACACTAAAGAGATTTAGTTTTTGTATGATTTATGCCATCCTATGTGAAAAAGAATGAGTTTCTGCTTCATCTGAAATGTGTCTATCAAAGGGGTATCCCTCACATGTATAAATTTTAAAGTTACTATAGCTAAAGATTTCACCTCTAAGGAATATTTTGTGTAAGGTTAGAATTATGTGATAGAGTCTCATGACTGTAAAATATGCTTAACTATATAAACATTAATAAGTTCAGCAAGGTAATGAAACCATTTAAGTATGTTAGAAGAGGGATTTTCAACAGTTATCGTACATCAACAACAAGAGACATAAGAAATGGAGAAATACAATTCCTTTTTCTGATTTTAATATTAATGTCCAATAACTGTACACACTTTGTCCATATCAAGTGTAAAACACAAAAAAATCTCGATCGGGGGTCAGTCAAAAATAGGGAAAACAAATTCAAAGTTGGCAATTAACCTAACACACATCTTTAGAAAGTGGGCAGAAAACCAGGAGATCTGGAGAATTATAATAACTTGCAATATTCTGTGCCTATTCTGAACGAGCAGCAGTTACCATTTTTTAATTTCTTTGTAAATTTCATCAGTTTCTAAATTACTCTTTGCTGTTTGAGCTATTACATTCATTTAGCATGCTCTACATGAGACAGCATGCATTTGTATGAAAGAAAACCTCAAAATTATACATAACTACTTAAAAATCTGCTGGTTAAAGTAAAACTTCACAAACATTAGACATTACTTCTTAATACAAAGTAATATAAATACATTGAGTAATTTATCAAATGACTCAATTTGCAAAGTTTGATGCAAAATGCAAAGTTTTATAATAAACTCTGAGAAGGAAAGCAACCCATCACAAAGATGGAAGCTTATTTCCACTATTCAAAAAAATGAACATTTATTGCGCTATTTCACAAAGATGTTTCATTATTTTGCAAAACATTACATTAAAACAATTGTGTTATTTCAAAATAATTGCTTTTTTTCACTAAAGAATTGTGTAATTATTGTATTATTTCACAAAATTACTCCATTATTTCAGAAAGGCATCATCATGTGAGGCAGAAATGCAAGCTCTGCACTACCAATCTGCTGATGTTAAAACATTTGTACTAAATTTACTAAATTTTAACATGTTTAAAACTAAACGTATGGCTGTCTCATCTGTTCAGTTCTTGTCACTAGATTACATGCTATGTACAGGCTTAACTTCTCCCTCACTAGTAGTCTCTAGAAGACCAGAGCGTATAAACACATACAACAATACTGACAACAGCAGGTGATACTTTTGTGAAATAAAATGATAATTAATTTGAAGTAACATTATAATCTTTTTATGGTGGGAATAAGTTTCAGGACAAAACATTTAACATTCAAATTAGGTTAAATAAGAAACAGTATCCAAAAATAAAGCACCTAAATTTCAAAAAATTCTAAGTTCAAAAATTCCAGGCCAAAAATTATTTAAAGATTCCCATAATGCAAAACAAACAACAAAAGAACATTAAAGCTATATAAATACATCAAATATAAATAACAAAAAAAATCAATTAAACTAAGTCCAAAGTCAACAAATGCAAAACTCAAAATGTAGAAAACCAGAGCAAAGCCAAGAAACAGAAAAAGTGGCCACTTAAATGATCAAACAAGACTTACAAGCAAGAAAAACAACAAAGGGAGCCAAAGAGCAATGCCATTTTTGGCAACAAACGGCACCAAAATGTAGCTGTGCCAGCAGGTGTCTTAAACTGAGCTTTTGGCTACCAGATCTATGCCCCCTTGTGCTGATTTGTTTTGCACAAACCGAAACTCTTTATAGCACTTGAAACATGCAGTGTTTTAATTTGACAAGATAATGAAGACTTTATTTCTTTGGTAAATCCAGTTCTAAACCAGCTCTTTGATTAAAAACCTGTACGTCACACAGGACAAAAATATTTGCCAAGCTAATATGCACTTGATTATGCAGTTCACAGGCACAGTGCATTTTACTTTGTGCTTTGTTTGTTAAACTAATGTTCAGTCGTTCTTGCCAAACATGTTATTTCAAGGAATTGTAAAATTTAAAAGTTCTCATCTTTTAAAGTAAAATTCAAAATATTTATTTGTTAATAAAGAAAAACGCAACCTCAACATGAGACTAAAATAAGATAAAATATGCAATGTCATAATTAATACAAATCCACAGTACAGATCCAGCAGCATTTGAAAGTAATGCACTATACTGTACATCGGTTGGAAATTAATCTGCATGCACTGTATAAACCAGTCAGGGTACACAGATTATGTAATAAAGAGCCTCTCAGACAATTCCTGGTTTGCACACTTGACATCCCTAGACAAGAAATATTAATGAAAAGGACTGGGACAAAATTACAAATATTAACTAAAATGAAAATAAAGAGCAAACAAGAGGGCAAGAAAAAATGACAAAAAAAAAAAAAACAAACAATGACCAAACCGGCATGCATTCCTAACAAACTGAAAACAGAACCTTGGGGACCCTAAAAATCTTTGCTCAAATTAAAATTGAAAATGACAATGGAATATGAAAAATAGGACAAGCTATTGTGTGGT
This sequence comes from Polypterus bichir lapradei, assembly GCA_026402145.1. NCBI lineage: Eukaryota > Metazoa > Chordata > Cladistia > Polypteriformes > Polypteridae > Polypterus > Polypterus bichir. The sequence continues at coordinate 77,004,578 of JANRMT010027041.1, forward strand.
GAATGGCCTTTTCCAATTCAAAATTTTATCATGCTTTTTTTTCTTACAATATTTGGTTGTCCATAAGTGCCTGATTCAGTTTACTGTGTTTTGGGGTTATTGCAGACAATGAAAAAGTGTGTACTGTACAGCCTTAATAAAAATCATTAGCCTTCCAGCTAGTAACTGTTCCGTATTTATTCTGATATAGCAAATTGTGTTACAGAACCTTATAGACACACATCCATACAGACACCGCACATTAGAATTACTGAAGTGCATAATGCAGAGAAGAAGCCATTAGAGGGAACAATATCTTAATGGATGTTTTGTTATTATTTCTTTGATCCATTTTCTAAATTTACTTACTCCAAATGAGTGTCGCAAAAGGCAAGAACACAAGGCACAAACTAGTCCTAGACAGGACGCAGGTCCATTATAGAGCACAATCATCAATGGTGGGCCAATTTAGTGTCATAAATGAATGTAGACACTGCATCTTTGGAATATTTAGAAAAAAACAATTCAAACTCAGACGAACATGCAATCTGCACATTCATAGTGACCAAGTTGGGATTTGGACACAGGACTCAGAAGAAGCAGCACTAACCACGCCTAATCCTGAAATGGCCCTTGCCGACCACATACTTAAACAAGTCCTAACTCAACAGCATTCCCTTCTTTTCTTATTGCTGTTGTACAGACTGTCTTAAATGACCATACCCAACCAATCAGCCAATCATCCATTTTCTAAACATGCTTATTCTAACACAGATTTAAAAAAGCACTGTCTTTCCTGGCAGCATTGGGTGTAAGGCAAGAGACAACCCTATATAGGATTGCAGTTTATTCCAATTGACCTACAAGGAAACACATCCACACTAATTAATACCTGAGCCACTGTTCAACCAAACCTACCTATCAGTGACATGTGGACCAGCATGCTTGGTGAATATTTATACTGAGTCATGGAGAACAAGCAAACCCCACAAAGAATGTGACTGAACTCATTCTGAACCTTAGTCTCCTGGAACACTGGGAATTAATTTCTGTGCCCCCTTGCTATCTAACTCATATCTAACAGTCGCAATGATAGTTGTACTTACTGTATATCATTTTTTTAAAAATGCAAATTACAAATGATTACAGGAGAACTTTACACTTGATTAAAATGCATGTCTGTTTCACTTCTCCTTCAAATCACACTTCCTTTTCTCTCTCTCTCCCCACTACTTTCAGAGAGACTCACTTGAATATCTGCCTCCTGCAGTCAACACTAATCAAAGGATACTGTTGCTGATCTGAACTCAAGCATTTTAAAACCAAGGAATATTCTAATCTAGATGGGTTTGGTAAGACTTCTCTAACTGCTTATTTTCCTTTTGTTTTAATGTGGTGATGCACTGGCGGAGGCATATGGTCCTGTCGGCACGCAGATGCTCAACTGGCTTTCCTCTTACACGTGAATGGGTAACACAGCTCGAGGAAAGCCAGAGCAGCTGCATATTTTCAATAGAATTTTTTTCTCTTCTGTAAGTGTTCTCCTCCACATTAATGTAATTTAGGTCTGTGGTACATTTCGACTTTGTCTAAGATGTCTTGCAAATATGAACTAACTTGAGTTTTAGTTCACAGAACTGTATCTTATCACCAACACTAACTAGTTATAAATCCTATCCTGGCGAAACTGGGCTTGGAAAGGTGAATAAGTTTGGAGAGCTGACTCAGTTATAATGAAGAGTGTGTCTGCCTCAGACGTGCTTTACTCATCAACAAGTGCACCTGTGCCTGACTAATGCAGCTGTTTGTTTTAAAAAGTCTATTTTGGAAATATTTATTACAAAAAGGGGAAAGAGCCATGTTAGTACAGTACAGATGTGTTTGGAAACATAAGGGTAAGTGCACATACTGAAAAGCATACAGTCTACACGTACCAGATGCTCAGGTACAGTAGTTTGTGCTGGTGATTCACAGGTCCAACATCTTCTTTAGGACTTGTATGTGTTTTCTTCAAGTACTCTCATTATTGTCCTACCACATCGCAAAGTTGTGCATGTTAGGATAATCGATGACCTACAATTGGGATAGAATCAGAGTGTGTCATATGATAGGCTGGCATCCCATGCAGATGTAGACTGTAGCCCTAATGACTCTGAATTATACTAAGGGGTTCCAAAAATGGATCACTGGATGGATAGCATCAAATTAGCAGAGTTTTACAGTTGCTGTGGTGCTTTGGTCTCAGAAGTAACCTTCAGCTTCCACTTTGTGGGCCAGGGTAGTATTACATTTGCATGTTATTACAATATTACATTCAAATAATAATGCAGCTTCATTGTGGCCCTTGACATTGGATGACACTGGGTGCCAGCCATTAGCCCATCACTAAAGACAAAAAATTGAGAGTGTGCTCCCCTCGACTTTCTTGTATACTGAGATAGAGGAAATGGTCATCAGAACCTCTTCCAGTTGCACAATATTTCTCAAATATCATATTTCTTTGTTTCTCATCACAACTAATTGATAATATCCATACACAATCATTTATCTCTATTTATAACCAAACTTTATATTAAAATTATATTTTCGCATTTATGCATTACCTAGATTACATGCAAAGTAGTGGCTCTGAGGTTAAGGATCTGTGCTGGTATCCAGAAGGTTGCCGGTTCAAATCCCCGTCACTGCCAAAAGAGAGATCCTACTCTGCTGGGCCCTTGAGCAAGACCCTTAACCTGTAATTGCTCCAGGGGTGCTGTACAATGGCTGACCCTGCGCTCTGACCACAACGGGTTTGCGAAAACTAACAAATTCCTAAAACAAAAGTAAAATAAAGAACAAAAAAAAAAAAAGTAAAAAGAGTTATAGTCACTAAAAACATAGAAAAAGTGTTAGTATGATATAATATTTGTTGCACTAATGTGGGGGCCAGAGTCTTTCCCAGCAGCATCAAGTGCACAACAGGAGCCAACTCTTGACAGGAAAATAGTACATGGCAGGGTCCTTAATAATAAAAATAATATTAAATGCACAATATAGTTAATATATTGTAAAGCAAAATATGACATATGCACATTTACATATTGAAACAGTCCAAATGGCTGTTATGGTTCATTTGCCACACTTCACCCTGAAAACCACAACGTTTTTAGGTCTCTGGGTTGCAGAAGCCATGGCTGTGAGCCTTATTGCACATATGTCCAGTTTGCAGTGCGATTCACAGAGTCATATTCAGGATTTGATACCATATGTGAAATGCTGAGGATAACACTATTTTTGTTAAAGACGATGTCAGAAGAGACAATCCCTTTTGACAATGCCTGAAGAGTGCAGGAAAGTTAAACAGCATAACAACATGTGAGACTTTCATGTAGTAGTGGTGGTTCCATGTCATTAGACAATAATGATACTAACATGTCGGGCCAAATTTTGTTTAAATGATTAAGTAGCATGTGTAACCAGTCCACAGTAATGAGCCAGAGGTCACTCTTAATTGCGGAATGTGAAGAACAAAACTGGTCTTGTTCACATTTATAATCAGGAGCTAAGTCACCCTTCATGAAGGATAGTGTATTTAAGTGCAAAAACAGAGTAGCAGTGTTGATTGCAAAAACCTTATACTGTTATGTGCTGATACCACCTATTAGGACAAGGATGCTAGTTCTTACTTAGTTAGTATGGAAAACTTTGGTGTGTGAACCACAGTATAACTGAAAATCCAAGGGTCAGACTTCTTAAGACATGAACTGTGGCGAAAGCATAAGGATCAAAACACTCTCTGGTGCAGTGGTGTCACAAATGGGATGCTCTTAACCATGTGTGATAAATTCGAGAACAGAATGTGTTAGTAAATGGACAGACATTAAGGAGTTACCTCAGAGTTGTGCTCTTCTTTTAGACAATACCATCAGTCACTGAAATTTTAGGATTACAGTTCTGTATATCAAAACAGATGTTATCTAAGGAGAGTTTTGTGCACATTCATGGAACTTAAAGATACCTGTGTTATTTTTGTCTTCTCTCTTAAAGAAAAATTCTCACCCGTTACTTATTCCTGGAGACATCATAGAGTTTCCCCGCACTAAACATCTGTCCCATTTTGGAATTTACTATGGAGAACGAGATGGTGTTCCTTATGTAGCACACTTGACGGCAAGAGGTATGTTTTTCTTAATACAGGGATCAGTTTTTGTCATGGATTCATTTTGTGATGGGTAATACAATATGTTCTGTTGGTATTTTGGTTAGGTTAAGTTATAAACAATGAAAAATTTATATAAATGTACTTGAAACTTCATTAACAGTCTCTCTTAAGGAATAAACATTACAACCAATATACCTCAGTATACAGAAGGACATTCATGCAAAGAGAAAGACTAAGATATTTAAAGATTGATTTCTTTTCTCCATAACCCCGGGCCAAGACAGGTTGAGAATTAGGCATCAAGATTTACCAAAAACCGGAGGACATTACTCCAGACTGGCCTATGGAGAAGGTCACACAGAGAAAGTACAGAAAGACTAACATTCAGCTTTAATGTTTTGTTGCTCCACTGTAATTTTATCGATTTATTTTGTATATTTATTGCACTGTAATTTTAGCTAGTAGAAATGACTGTATTTAAGACTAACAAGTCGATGTTCTCCAAACATTGTAATCCCTTCTTGTAAAAAACGGCTGCTGATAAACACCACTTTCTCTGAAAATAACTGGTGAATAAGAACATGATAAATAGTATATTAACACATTGTGATGCTGACACATCCCCTTTCATTGATCTTTTTAGACAATTCCCAATTCCCCTCCTTTATTTGATCACATTTTTACTCACTTAAAAAAGGTTTTGCACAATAATGAAAGTCTAAAATAAAGCTGACAACAATCCCAATGATACCCACCCATGCCCAAGCCATGTATAGAAAAGGGACAATGGAGTAGAAATGGATATGTCCAGGTAGACATGGTGGCTTTTTACAGGCCTAGGGATAAAAGCTTTGTAATGATTAGAAGTATCCCAAAGGAGATCAGAGAAAGAGACAAAATTGTAACTTTCATTGTCCACTTGACCCTAAACCACTTAGACCAAAGACCAAGGTTGTGGGGATGTTTTGGACCACACTGTGCCTCTTGCTTCCTCTTATGTCTATAAGCCATTGAGTGAGACATTGTTGCTCTGGTACCACTTGTGTCAGAAGGTAAATATCTGCTCTGTAAGGCATTTCTTTATTTCTGGTGACCAGACTTTCAAAGTTGGTGTCATCACCAAATGTAATGTTTTATTTGGGTCTGTGTTCAGCCACTTTATCACAGGTAAACACATAATATAGCAGGGGGATCAGCACACTATTCTGTAGGGTGTCTACAGTAGGTTGAGTATCAGTATGTTTAATCTGATATTTTCAAAATTTAAGTGAGTAAATAAGATTGCGAGTTAAAATGTACATAGAAGAAAGATGCAGTGAAAACGTCTTGTTCAGGCAAAATATTTGGTGGTATCAAAGTGCATCCTAAGTACCTAATAATGGCAAAAAAACTGTCATTTTGATGGTGACATTTTTAGAGGGTTTCCTTTTGTAACCATATTTCTTAAACCTGACCTCATCTGTTCTGTATAGAAAGGATTGTCTAGAGTCATATTTGTGCTGAAGTCAGCCCTTGAAATAATGTACTGCTGGGAGAATTTCTGATTACATTAGCCAGTTACAGCACAGCAGATGACAAAGAGTATTATACAGCAAACATTGCAATATAGAACTGATACCAAAAGGATCACACAAATAAAAAAGAAGTCACAAAGCCATCCTCTTATATGTTCTATAAAGCAAGGCGAGTAATATACAGTATATGACTTTTCAAGAAATTGCACTTTTTACTTTTGCTTACAAGGAAACTCAATTTTTTAACTTCTAGACCTTTAAGTTTTGCACTTATGGTTTCAGTACATTATCAAAGTTTTGATAAACTAGTGTGCGGAAAAGGGTAAGGTAGCACAGCACGACCAGACAGGGCCTGAGTGACTTTCAGCCTGACCAGTAGCTGTTGTTGAAATGCCTGAAGCCTTCTCTCTGTAATGATGATGACAACTGGATGCATCTTTACTACCACAACAGTTTTACAATTTTTTGCACCTATTTAGTTGAAATCATTAAAAAGAATTTTAATACATTGAACATTAGATGCATTTAACTTTGCTTTTACTTTCTCTATACACAGTGGAAGAAGATGTTGCTTTGAATTTCTGATTTTGAATTTTCAATAGAATTACATCCATCCATTTTCCAACCCGCTGAATCCGAACACAGGGTCACGGGGGTCTGCTGGAGCCAATCCCAGCCAACACAGGAACCAATCCCGGGCAGGGTGCCAACCCACTGCAGGACACACACAAACACACCCACACACCAAGCACACACTAGGGCCAATTTAGAATCACCAATCCACCTAACCTGCATGTCTTTGGACTGTGGGAGGAAACCGGAGTGCCCGGAGGAAACCCACGCAGACACAGGGAGAACATGCAAACTATACGCAGGGAGGACCTGGGAAGAGAACCCAGGTCTCCTAACTGCGAGGCAGCAACGCTACCACTGCGCCTCCGTGCCGCCCCTAGAATTACATCCTGGACACAATTTGACCAATTTCAATGAAATGTCATTCAATCCACATCTACTGTATGTGCGTGTTTGAAAATGAAAAAATGAAAAGGTGCAGGTCTATTTTGACGCATTTTTTGAAGATCCCTACTGTTTTCATTGACATTTATTAACACATGTACATTGTACAGTAAAATTCTTACTTGTCTAACTGAAAAAACATGCACTGCAAGAGCACTCTCCCTAGAGCCATGATAAGCAAGATTTATTAATTAAACATGGATTAAAACCTATACATTATTCCTTTCCAAAAGTAGCCTGAAAACCTAAGATATTGGGCTGATTTCATTTACAATAAGGTTTACTGTGTATGGAACTGTTGCTTTTTTTTTCTTAAAAATATTTAAACTTAAAATGATTGGGAATAAAATGTCTATATTACTTGTTTGAAATGTTTTTGAATCGTTCAACTATTTTTTGATCAGTGAAAAAAAAAGTATCAAATCACATTTAATGTAACTGACATGTTCACTTTGTGATACTCCAATACTTGGCAACCACTTAGTCTTAACAGATGATTCTCATATGAAGTGAGCAGTGATGTTGGTTTTGTTGTTTGTACGTTGTGAACATAGATGTGCTGTTCATAACAGGGGTAGCAGAATGAAGAAACTTGTGTGACCCACTGGTTTTTGGTATGTGTTTAGAGCTAACAATATGTGCACATTTTAGCTGTACATTCCTTGTTCTATAGCATTTTCTTGAAGCAGCAGACAAACGTTTCAAGTTGCATCACCTGTGGTGGTTATGGCACACAGCACGATGATTATTTGTAACCCATGCATTAGTGACTCACTGTAAAGATCTCTTCTATTCATTTGTTTTCTTTAATTTTAAATAAAAGCATCCCTTGAATTCAACTAGAATTCAACTTGAATTCAACTAGCCTGGGATGTTGGAGATGTCTGAACAACAAACACATTTAAGACTACTGTAAGCCTCTAAGAACAGTAGTCCCACAGAGACTGGCTACAAGCACACATTTTTAAATATCACACAGATTGAAAAGTCACTCAAAGCAATTTTGATTTGTGTTTTATTTATCAGATAAAACTAACACCATAATCATCCAACTAATACCTGAACTTGAGTTTTCCATTATAGTAGCAGGCAGTCAAAACTTATCTTGGAGGCTTGAGGCACAAGGGACAGCAATCTTTTTCAGATCTTATCCAACCCACTTATACAATTCAGGCAGCCAGTACATAAATATTCCAGAAGAAGACACAAAGAAGTGGTGCCAGTCCATGGAAAGGCATTCTCATGACCAAGCACACCTTCATCACAGGAACATTTAGAGTGGCTGCATAACCAATCACACAAGTGTTTGGGATATAGGAGAAAAGACATACATACTTATTGGAGAAAGAGAACACAGAAGGGTTGTTATTAAGTCTTTAATAGCTTTTTTTTTAACTAAAGCACTAATTAACAAAAAAAATGTATGTAGTTACTAGGGTGTTGTACCGTGTTAGCCATTATGAATGTAGAGAAAAGCCAAGCAAAATGACACCTTTTATTGGCTAACTAAAAAGATTACAATATGCAAGCTTTCGAGGCAACTCAGGCCCCTTCTTCAGGCAAGATGTAATCAAATGCAAAAATGTCAGATTTCCTTCTTGTATCCTGTTTATACTACAGTTCTAACCTGCAGATGTCTACTATGGTGTCATACTCCTACATTGTCCAATACCAAAGACAAACTGGCAAAAGTCTTGAGTGGCATTCAGGAAGCTGTGAGAGAATCGAGAAAGTAAAATTTACCATTGTATATACAGTAGTTACCATAAATATAAGTAGATACTCACATATGCAAACTTAAATAGCATTCAAGATAAAAACTGAATTCAGGTTCCTGGAGAATTAACTACAGCACCACCTAAAAGAAAATCCAAGAAATGTACATTCTTTCAAATGACAAATATATTTCTCGGTAATGTTTCTAGAGACTTTGACAAAATGTTATGCAAATTATCCAAACTATTATCGTTTACTATAAAATCTCTGCTTGAATGGTTCCTGTTCTGCATGCTTAACTAGATGCATGCAATCAGTTTTCTTAGCACCAGAAATTCATTTTAGCAAGGAAAGTAAGAAAGAGAAATGTCACGTAAGGTCAAACAATGAATAATTATTACACTTGTGGAAAAGATATTCTTCATTTTGACCTTTCAAATTCAACAAACAGGAGGTGGTGACAATGTGGCATGCTTCACATTTACTTTTTTTAGTCCAAATAATGTGGAGGTGGCATAATGAGTAGTATTTTCACCTCACTGAGCTTGTATCCTGGTTCAGTTTCTAGCTGTTATACCCTCTTTGTAGCTGTTAATTGCTCTATATTGCTCACATTGGCTTTTTCTGGAAATTCCAGTTTCTTTGTACTGTGAAAAGACATGGAGTTATGTTAACTTGTAACTCCGAATTGGTCTGTTTAAAAGATGGAAACCAAGAAGCACTTTATCACATGATGAATTTTGTAAGTCAGGCACATATCATGTCTTGTTGTTGACAAAGACACCATGATGGCTTCATTAGAATGTTTAGATAACATATTGGGACAATATTGCTATTAGATAGCCCATGTTTAATGAGTTGAGTGATGCCCTTTTATGTGTTTGTATGTGCATACTGCATAATAAAATGGCATCTTTGGTTTGGTTCCTTTCTGCAACAAGTAATGACTCCTCCTCACTATGATCCTTTTACTGAGAGAAAGAAACTCAGGAAAAAGATAGATAGACAGACAGACAGATAGATGTGCAGCATTACAATTATTACTAAATATAATTCTTTGCATTTATATAGTGCTTTTCTCACTACTCAAAGCGCTCAGCAATTGCAGGTTAAGGGCCTTGCTCAAAGGCCCAACAGAACAGAGTTCCTTTACGGGATTCGAACTGGCAACCTTCTGATTGCCAGTGCAGATCCCTAGCCTCAGAGCCACCACTCCACCTTATATGTATAACACTTTATCTTTTTATCATTGGAAATGGTTTACTTTACAGAGGACTTTACTTTTTGTTAAATGAAAATGTTAAAGGATTAAATGATTGATCAGATGAGCCATCATTTGGCTCTTCCAGGTTTAATGGCTTTGAAGTACACTATGACAAAAAACAGCAAGAGACTGGATCATAAAGATCCAGAATCCAGAACCCACATCTTAACCAAAAAATCAATACAATGCTTGAATCAATTTACATTTCAATATTATTATTGTTGTGCTTAAGCCTCCATGGTGTGCACCAATGCCATCTGCTGGAGCCTGAGAAAAATGCACAATACTCAACCATTCAAGAAACAATTAGACTAACTCCCTAACAGCAGAATCCATTGTTAGATGTGCTTAGTTCAATACACTGTTGTACAGAGTCATAGCATATCTCAACAGCATCAGGTAAAAGTGCACAGCCATACCATCACAGAGCATATAACATAATATGCCAGTTTTCAGAATGTAAAAGGAAAAATAATCATACATTAACTGGAATAAAATGCAAACTCCACACTTACAGTGAAGCTGGGATTCAAACCTAGCCATTTAAAGGTGTGAGGCAGTTGTTAACCACTGTATCCAGGGTGCTTTCTTGGAGTATGTTTAGCCACAGGTTCATTACTCCTCAGTGTAATAAGACATGCCTCTGGGAATGTTTTCTGCTTGCTACCTTTAGGTACTTCAATGTATCCTCCTAACATCCCTTCCTTCACTCCAGCCAGAACCCATAGGGAAATTTACGATGTATTTTTAGCATAGCATTTATTGTATGTTTTTATTTGATTATATTATGTTCAACTTTGAGTCAAAATCTGTGCATTATGTTTTTATTTTTATTTAATTATTTTTGGCTTTGCTGAAGTATGCATTTGATTTTCCCCTTGAGGTTTATTAAAGTATATCTAATCTAATCTAAACCATATTTATATGCCGAATCTTATTTAGATCTGATGAGCTTTAGAAGATATCAACATCTGAATGATTTACTCTTAAGATATACATGTTTTAAATCATTAAATAAGCATTTCTTCAAAAAATTCTTTTTGTTTCATTTGTTTTGTCCTATGATATATGATTTTCTGCAAGTATTCTTTTGCTATCCATATCCATATCGCTATCCATCATCCTTTCAATTATGTTCTAATAACTAGCATATTTCTTAATTTTCTTGGGATTGATTATGGTGAATTGCTGGAATAGACGTTAACATTTTTTGGTCCTCTTTCAGAATCAGAAAAACTTTATTAATCCCGAAGAAAGTTACTTATGTTACAACTTAACAACAGACAAGGGACATGTTACACTAAGAGCAAGCATAAAGTAATCATGTAAATATAAATAAAGTATAATAAATGTAAGTATCAAACTAATTAATACTAATATATATAGTTTTGCCTTTTCCATTTCCCTAAGTTTTTTGGATTTTACAAAACCATTTAGAAGCAGCAACACACACAGGCATACAAAAAAACCCACATCTTAACCAAAAATCAATAAAATGCTTAAATCAATTTACATTTCAATATTTTCCTTGCAGAGTCTGATTCCAAAATCCTGCTGTTTGGAAGAGCACTAAAGGCTGAGGTTAAAATAGACCCCCTTTATGTAGTGGGGGCAAAATATAAAATAAATAACTACCTGGATGGAAAACACAAGCCACGAGATTACTATGAAGTCATTAAACCAGAGATTGATGAGGCAGTAGGAAAGCCGGTCACCTATGATATCCTCTTCCACAACTGTGAGCACCAGGCAACACTTCTCCGCTATGGAATAAAAAAATCAATACAGGTAGATAATTCTGTGTTTTTATGTCTGATATTTTTTATCCTTATTAGAAAATGTACCAACTTATTTAAACTACATGGATACACAACTGGCTTGAAACTATAATTCATAATTTGTACAAGTGCATTAAATAATCCTGGGATGATGCTTACCATGAAATAAAGGCATTTGCTGTGGAGAATCAGCCTGCTGTTATAGTGAACTATGAAAGATTTATTTAATAATATAGATTTCTCAGAACGTGGACTAATGTATACATTTTTCAAATAAACTCATAATATAGCATTGTTGTACTTCATTTTATGTAACAATTTGCATTCAGTCTTTTATTCATTTCCCCAGCTTGTTTTCTGCAATAAAGTGTTGTAGGTGGGCTGAATCCCACCTCTGTTCTACTTGCTTCTAGCCAGGAAGCAATCCCAGAAGTGGTATCAGTTCAATGCAGGGTGCATTCACACTCACATCAACACACAGTTTGCAAAACACTTAAATTAAATGTTAACACATATGAGAAAAAAGTACCTGCAGAAAAAACAGACAGACATAATGAGAAGAAGCAAGCTGCTTACAGATAAGAGTCCATAACAAGACTTGAATGGTCAACTCCAGAACTATAAAGCTGAACAGCACACAATGGCAATATGCTGCTCCAGTACTGCTACTGATCCTCTTATTTATTGAAATAAGGGGACTTCAAAAATTAATAAAGGAGTGTTCCAAAATGTTCAATTGTAAAGTGACCTAAAGTGTGCCAAGAGTCTCACTGATTCATTACACTGCTAAGAGCATACTGAATATTAATATTATATTTCCAATATTTTTAATAGTAATGCTTTTAAAACTGGCAACCTATTTAGAGTTGGTTGCTGCCATGCACTAGGCCAGGGGTGTCCATCTCTAGTCCTGGTGGGCCGCAGTGGCTGCAGATTTTCATTCTAACCCTTTTCCTAATCAGCAAGCAGTTTTCACTGCTAATTACCTCATTTCCCCTTCATTTTAATAGCCCTGTTTTTAAGGATTCAGACCACTGAATTGATTTGTTTCTTCATTAAATGGTGGACAAAAAGAAATGAGGTGTGAAACGAGCCAACAGATGACTGGCTGAACTGGAACATCAAACTCCAGCCAATATCACTCTAACCAGTTTCTTAATGAGAAGCCAGTTCTTGCTGTTAATTAAAGCCATTGTTGAATACCATGCAGACTGTTCATTTGCTGTTTTTACTAAGACCCCTGTCAAGATGTTTTGGTGACCTGAACAGACCATCATGACCGAGACCTTCACCTTTCTTTATTTTCAGGACAGCTGGTCATGTGGTGGCTTGTTTTGTGTTACATTATTGTTTGGCTGCTCATTAAGGAAAAAGAAACAACTAAGAGGTCTGAGTCACGTCAATTAAAACTAAGGCAAAACAAATTAATCAGAGGCAAAAACGGTCCACTAATTAAGAAGATGGTTAGAATGAAGACCTGCAGCCACTGCAGCCCACCAGGACCGGAGTTGGACACTCCTACACTAGACTCTGAAATAGATTAGGTTTGAAAGTTTTACTTTTTATCAGCCCAAGATTTCAATGGATTCTTTAGCTATATTCTTTCATGTTCAAACACTATCTAGTGGTACTGTGATAAAAATTAAAATAACTTTCTATGATTGGCCAGTGACTGTACAGAAAAAACAGCATGCGAGGTTCCCCCAAGTACTCCTATTTCCTTCGACATGCCAACAATGTGTATGTTTAATTGGAAAAGCCTGAGTAAGTGTAGATTGTGAATGGCGCCTGTCTTGAGGCTGATGCTATAACAAAACTTGAAAAAAAAGGTTCTAAAATCTAAAAGCTGGGGTTTCAAAATGAAACTTGAGACCAAAACTGCACATCAAACAATGCCTAACCCTTTCGACCCTGGATTTTCTGTTTTTATGGGAAAAATTATTTTGTGAGATATTCTACCTTTGGGGTGTCTAGAAAGCTCAGAAATGGTAAAACAAAGAAAATTCATGTGAGATACTGGCTATACAACATTACATTGCAGTAATTTCTCAAAAGACATCGAAATACTGTATGCTGAAAAAGAACAGTGGGAGTGAATGTAAAAGTCTTATTTGGACTATAGAACAAAAATACTAAAAATAGGATCTGTTTCACATACAGTCCAATGTCCCATTAAATTGAAGCCACTCTGCAATTTCCTTCTGTTATTTGCTCATTAAGTAAACGGGTCAGACAGTGAACATATTATATTCTATCAGAAATCATATCTTTTCTTGTTTTTTTTTTGTCTTTCAGATTGAATGCATTTACAAGAAAATATATCCAATTTGGAAAGAATGCTTTGAAAAAAAGAAACTATAGGAAAGAACTAAAACGTTGACAGAAAATTTTAACCCAATTGAACACTTTGTAAATATATTGTATATATTTATTTAAACTTACACACACACACACATTTTATATATAATATATATATATATATATATATATATATATATATATATATATATATA
>JANRMT010027041.1:77018512-77052147 GCA_026402145.1 Polypterus bichir lapradei
ATATATATATATATATATATATATATATATATATATATATATATATAGTATACATGTATTTTTGCACTTTTGTGCTAGCAGTAAGTTCAAGTAAGTTCAACTTTTCATCTTTTCTTGAGGAAGGTGGGGAAAGAATCCTGAACAGAATAAGAGGTAATAATGATATTTAAAATAAATTCAAGTCAACAAAAACATTTTTTCCTTTTTTTTGTTTGTTTATGTGTGTAACTTCTTAGGAAATTTGTATATCTCTCTGACAATTTTTTTTGCTTCAGATCATAACAAATTACTGTGTTGTCATATATTGTTTATATCATTACAGGTATGTTTGATGTTTGGCTTATTTGCCATTTTGACATTGTAATTGGTAGAGCTGTGGCACAGTGGGCAGCACTGTGGTAGCTCAGCTTAGTGCTGTCTGTATGAAGGTTTCATGTTCTCCTCACTTGCATGTGGGCTCACTCGATGTACTTTAGTTTCTTGCCATATACCACAGTATACACATGCCAATAAGATTAATCTGTTTTTGTAATTTGGATGTGACTATGTCCTGTGATTCACAACTGATTCCAGGCTTATACCTGATTTAATTGGAACTGGCTTTATCTCCCTATGACCCTTGGATATAAAAAAATCGATAAAAAAAAATTAATGAATGAATGTTAAATTTATGTATCCTTATGCAGAAGCTACACAATAACATACATTATCTGAATGTTCCAGGAATTAAAAATGCTTAACACACTTGAAGATAAGATAAAATTCCACAGAAACTCACAACCTCAAAATGTTTACACTGCTATATATATGCAGACGTAAACTAACCTACGGTATGCTTGCTAGGTTTGATCAATAAAGTTTGCAATTAAAAATGCACTTTCAATCTTTTATATGAATGTTTACAAGACAGTAGCTTTTAATAAACATTTAAAACCTTTGTGTGGAAATTTGACTGAAAAAAATTAGAAGTACAGAAATTCTGACAATTATTATGATGATCAGAGGTACCCTTAAAATTTCAGGGGCTGTACCTTCATCGTACTCCTGATTTCACCCTCTGAAGTAAATTATTTTGGATCACTTGCACCCTGCCCCCAATAAATCAGTAGAATGGTGAGACCACTGTATTATGATGACTTCACTGTCATACTATACCATACCATACCATTTTCTAAGCCTGCAGCCTATCCTAGCATGGTAGGGTGCAATGCAGGGACAAGCCCCTGGTCACAGTGCCAGTCCATAAAAGGCTAAACGCACTCATGCACACACCACACAAACACTAGGGCCAAGCCACCTAACCTACATTTCTTTGGTTTGTGGGAGGGAACTGGAGCACCTGGAGGAAACCCACGCAGACACAGACAGAACATGCAAACTCCATGTAGGGAAAACGCAGGCTGCGATTTCATTATCAAGTTCTTGTTAAAATTTTAAGACTTTCCTGGATGTGTAGTTTTGGGCATTACATTTCCTATTTACAGCTGGATACAATGATGCCATAATGGGACACAACTGATTGGCAATGATGCTCAGATATGGCATTTAACTTCACCCAACTTAGATCAAAAGAGCCACGTAAACACACATTACAACATATGGACCAGCCGAAACTTGTCAACTGCCACCACACCTTGTTGCTTTCTGCAGACAAGAATGAATTGCGGTTGGATCACTGGCTGCCATAAACCATCCATGACAGATTAAGACAAGATGAGTGTTCTTTAATGTGCACCACTTTTGTACTCAGCTGTTAGCTGATGGACTGTAGCATGTATATTATTCAACGTCCATCAGTCCATATGTTTAGTGATCGGTTTCTGTTTATAGAAGAACTGCCTTTGACTGAATGTTTATGGGTGGTGGCCCATTTTTGATTTAGCTATAACACTGCCATGCATGAAAATTCCAACAATGTTTCTGTTCCTGACACATTCATGCCAATGTAAATTTGTGTATTTTGACCAATCCAATGTTCAGATATACTGTATAACGTCTTTAATAAGTACTACTAAGTTTAATAAGCACTATATTTTATAAAGAATAATGAGATTTCAGCTTCTTCAGGTTCTTCCTGATTTCTTACAATTTCTGCTGAATGCTACTTCTTCTACAGTATCTTGCATTCTGTAACTGTTATTTTTTAAGTCAAGATGCTTAGCCTTGCCTCCTAGGTAAACTATGATTTAGTCCACTGTGTCTGCTGTTATGCCCAATTAATATTATTTGTCTTGAACAGTACAAAATGTTTCATTGTAGATGCTTTTGTTCAATAAAATGTGTGGCTTGATTAATGTATTTGACATTTCATTTAGCTGAAGCAGTCTCGATCACTATAGTTAATATAAGCACCAAAAATACATAGACATAGGGTTCTGCTTCTGTCACAGGACAATATATAAGAATGTTGTAGAAACATACTATTTAACTCATTTTCATATAGCACACTTATATACTAGCTCTATGTGCTGTACACATTAATTATAAAATGTTGCCATAAAATACAAAATAACATTCAATAAAAACACATGAAACACCAAGCAATCTGTACAGAGAAACAGAAATACATGTGTATATCTTAGCAAACCCTGTGTTTTACAAATTAGGTAAGAAAATGCATACAAATAATGCTAGCATAAATAGTATAAATATATTAACATATGGTAAAATGGCACAAATAGAGAGAAAAATAACATTTTGATCTATTCACATTTTCTGGGGCTCACAATCATTAAAAATGCAAATTAAACACCTGTCTGACTTTTCCTGAGTATTCTACAATGTACTAATATGTAAAATATGATCTATTATTTTGGGGACATCTCATAAGGTTTAAGGTTATACAGTATGTTCTGTCTCAACTTCTGATGCACTGTTAGACTCTGACTCTAAACAAGTCCCTTAAAGTACTGCATCAATTTTAAAAAATGTATTTTATAGGTAAAATGTGTATTCTGAAATAGTTACTCACATTTGGTAAAGGTGTTCACAAATGATTATTAATAATAATAATAATAATAATAATAATAATAATAATAATAATAATAATAATAATAAAAATAATAATAATAATAATAATAATCAAAGAGGACACTTTAATATCAAGTGGATTCAACCCAAGTAAAGTATGAGTATTTTAATGTAAGAATTGTGAATATTAGCCATTTTACTTGAAAAATTTCTGTAGCACCTTCATAAAACACTTATGTTATAATTCCTTCAGTTATATACAGAAAACAAACTTTACCAAGACAATGTCTTCAATGAAGTACTCAAGCACTTTGAAGTACCACCTCTTGGGGGATCACTCACAAAACACATAAAACATGGTAGAATATACATTGACTTATAGAAACTAAATCAGCACTTTTAACATAAAAAATTCATAAATTTAACGTAATTGTGACATTTGGACTTATAACAGCATTTACCATCTGTTGAAATGAAAAATGCAAAGCATTTTATTAGTACACGACAAACACCTTGAAATGGGAATGTTGAGAATAATGCTCTTGAATGTTCCACGAGTGACACTGTAGGTACTGCGTACTGTAGTTCCACTCGGTTGAATTCATTTCAATTAAATGAATCTTCTTCCTTTACAATTAAGTACCAGACCAGTACGCCAGAATTGATCATATATATGATAAAATTGGGTGATGCATATGTGTCACATTCATGGCTGCTCTTATATGTATATTCACAGTATGTGCATAATTCAGTAACAAGAAATGAGATAAAATAAAAACAGATTGTACTGTATACCTAACTAAAGGCTTATACGAGGATGAATCAAAAAGTAAAGGCGATTTAAAAATTACATGGAAACTGGTTACTGCTTTATTTCAAAATTGTTTTAACTTTTTGATTTACAATCGTATTAAAAAGTGATACATGCTTAGAAATTCTTTCAACATAGTGTAATTGCTAATGGGTGCTTGGGAAACCAAAAACTATATTTTTGCTTTCGTTTCAGTGGGGACGGGGGCAAATTAGGGCCAGTAATGAGGTAAAAAAATTAAATAATGATGTGATTTCACAGGGACGTTGTCTACAGGTAATTGTAATTATGATTTGGTACAAAAGCAGTATCCACGAAAGGCTGGGTCTTCAACTAGCAAAGACAAAGCAGTTTGTCAACAAATGCATCAGAAAATTATTAAAATGTTTAAAAACAATGTTCTTCAAGGAAAGATTAGAAGGGATTTACAAATTACTTCCTCTACACTGCATAATATCATTAAACGATTCAAGGAATCTGGAGGAATTACAGTGCGTAAAGGGCAAGGGTGCAAGCCTAAGATGAACTCCTGTGATCTCCAGACTTTCAGATGGCACGGCATCAGGAACCATCACTCATCAATGGCTAAAATAACCACACAGGCAAGGGATTACTTTGGCAAACCTTTGTCAAGCACTACAATACAGAGTTACATTCACAAATGCCACTTAAAACTTTACTTTGCAAAAAAGAAGCCTTATGTTAACATTTCCAGAAGCAGAACTTCTCTAGGCTTGAAGTCATCTGGAATGGTCCATCACACTGTGGAAAGCTTTATTGTGGTGAGATGAATCAGTATTCCAGATAATAATGACCACTCAGACTGTTATCAACAACAAATGTAAAAGCCAGGGTCTACCATGGTATGGGGTTGTGTTAGTGCCCTTGGCAAAGGTAATTTATACTAATATGATGGCAGCATTAATGCAGAAAGGTACATTGAGATTTTAGAACAACATATGCTGCCATCAAGATGACATGTTTTCCAGGGATATCCATGCATTTTTCAACAACACAATTCAAATCCAAATTCAGCACAAATTACAAAGGCCTGGCTGTGGAAAGAGAGGGTACGGGAACTGGACTGGCCTGCCTGCAGTCCTGACCTGTCCACAATATTGAATGTGTGATGAATTTTGAAATAAAAAATGTGATGCCAATAACCCTCATACTGCTGCACAACTTAAGATTTGTTTGCAGGAAAGAATGGGACAAAATAACACCTGAAATGTTTCATTGCTTGGTATCCTCAGTGCCAAAACGTCTTTAAAGTGTTGTGAGAAGGAATGGCGAGATTACAGGGTGGTGAATGCTTTACTATCTCAACTTTTTTTGGAATGTGTTGCAGGCCTGAAATGCAGGAATGGATGTATTGTGGTCACCATGGGAAGCTAAAGCTCCCCAAACACCCAACACAAACAGGCTCTGGATGAAGGTCTGCCACAGGCAAGAGTTTTTAATCATGGAAAACTCTTCAATAAAGGTTTCCCACAACACAGCCAAAGTTACAAAGCACACTGTAATATTAAAGCATCTGCAACACTTTTTATCTCTTTCTCCATCACTGCCTCCTCCACTCCTCCCAGCAAGCTTCATCTTCATCCTCCCAACTCTGGCTCCTGGAGTACTTCTGGTATTCCAAAAGCTTGGTCCGGGAACACATGAAGGTAAGGCTGGAACCCATAAAAGTAGGGCTCCCCAGTCCCAGCAGCACCCACCGGCAGCATCCACAGAACCAATGTGGGGTGAGCCATAGGACTCTAATTCCTATCATGCCGTATGGGAATCCAGGGTGCTGCTGCAACCCAGGGGGGCTGTCATCTAGCGTTCCGAGGGAGACAATGCTCTGTGCATGTTGTCTCCCTATGTCCTTCCACACTGAGGGTATTCCTCACAATATATTAACAAATGAAGTATACTAGACAAAATATTAAATATCTTGGGTTTATACCGTCTGCAATGAAATAAAAGTCAACATAAATTTGAGAATCGCTGTGGGGTTTTTTTTCCATACTGTCCCAACTTTTTCTGATTTGGGATTGTATTTCAAAAGCAAACTTAACAACAAATAAACTTTTTTATGAAAATGTGCTATATAAATGTTGTTGTTTTAAACATTCACTGAGTGAATAGAGGGTGAAAATAGACTCAGTAACACTGGAATTCACTTGTTTGGTTGCAACAAAACAAACTAGAAAATGTCAGCTGGACCACAAGACTGACAGGCACAACCAATGTCCCACAGATAAAACTATACAGTGGATTCAGAAAGTGTTCAGACCCCTTTCTAAACATTTTACTGTGCTATAGATTTAATTTTAAATGGATACATTTTCCATTTTTGTCCATTAATCTACACTCAATAACCTATCATCACAAAGTGAAAACATGTTTTCAAAAGGCAAAAATCAAAAACTGAAATCTCTCATTTATATTCAGACAATTTGCTGTAACAATCCAATTATTGTCAGGTGCGTCCTGTTTGCTTTAATCATCCCTGCAAAATGTCTAGAACTTAGCTGGAGTCCACATGTGGCCAACTGAAATGATTGGACATCACTTAGAAAAGCACACACCTGTATATATCTGGTCCAAAAATTCACACTGCATGTCAGGGCATAAAACAAGACATGAAGTCCAAGGAACTCTCTTTAGACATGGCATAGATCAGGACAAGCGTATAAAACCATTTCCAAACATTTGAGTGTTCCCAGGAGCTCAGCAACATTAATAACTATGAAATTATTGAAGTTTGGAATTACCAGGACTGTTTGTAAAGTCAGCTGCCCGGCCCAACTGAGTAACTGGGCAAAAAAGGTCTATGGTCAGGGTGGTGCAAAAAAACCCAACATTCAACTCTAACTCTGTACAGAAGACCTCTGCTGAGATGGGAGAACTTGTCAAATGGATAATCATCTCAGCAGCACTGAGCACTAATGGTAGATTGGTTAGATGGAATCCACTCTTTAGTAAAAGGCATATGATAGTTTAAAGGATTCTGAGAGCATGAGGAAGTAGATTCTCTGGTCTAATGAGACAAATATTGAAGTCACTGGGCAGACCTCCAAGTACTGTGTTTGGCAAAGATCAAGCACTACTCATCACCTGTCCACAGTGAAGCATGGTGGTGGAAGCATCATACTGTGTGGGTATATGTGTGGGGATAGGATGAATGTAGCAAACACATAGAGATCTTTGAAGACAATCCATTAAAGAGTGTACATGACTTCAGAATGGGGTAATGGTTCACCTTTCAACACAACAATGACCTGAAGTACTGTATACAGCCAAGACAAGGCTGGAATGGTCTTGGGACAAGTCTTTGACTGTCCTTGAGTGCAGGCCTAGCCAAAGGCCAGACATAAACCCCATAGTACAGGGTTCTCAAAGGTGGTCCTGGGGGTCCACAGTGGCTTTAGGTTTTTGTTCCAACCAGATTGATAATCAGTGACAACAACTGGTAACACTCATATTATTTAATTAGCTGGTATTTTTTCTCTTCTTTTATTCTACATTCAGAAAAGCACAGAAGCATGATTTTTACATTAATGAGATATTTAGAAATATTTCTATTTTTTTCTGTAGATTTAAATGCTTAACTCTTTTTTGTTGATTTCATTATATTTTGCCCTTTCTCTGTGCAGTTTACTCCCTTCCTTGTATCTTAATACGAACAGACACCCAGGTAAAGAACACTGAATAATCAGTCTGCAACTACTTTAGTGTCAGACCCACTAATTAGTAAATAATGGATTAATTAAACAATTAGAACACCTGGAAAAGAAGAATGAAAATCAGGATGAAAATATTGTTAAAAAGAAACAAAATCATAATCTCCACATGACTGCTTAGCACATTTTAATTATTTATTTATTATTTTTTTTACCAAACTTAGTTTTCTAATTTCTATATTGTTCCCAAAGCACAGAATCTGGGAAATATCAGCTCACTTAAATAGCCCAGGAGTCCAATTAAAAACAGAAACTGGATTGGAACAAAAACTTGCAGCCACAGGACAGAATATGATAACCCCTGCCAAAGAACATTTGTGAAGAGACCTGATGGCAGTTTCTAGATGCTTCCCATCCAATCTAACAAAGCTTGAGAGAATCTGCCAGGAGGGATGAGATAAACTGTTGACATCCAGGCATGCAAAGCTTGTACAGACTTACCCAACAAGACTCAAAGCTGTAACTGCTGCCAAAAGGACTTCTACAAAGTAATAAATCAAGGGTCTGGATACTTACATAGGGGAGAGATTTCGGTTTTTTATTTTTAATAATTTTGCTAACCTTGTTTTCACCTTGTCAGTAGGGTTTATTGAATTTAGCTATATGTGCAAAAATTGCAAATTTATTTAAAATTAAATCTAAAACACAATTAAGTGTGCAAAAAGTGAAGGGTTCTGAATCCCTAAGCTAACTGTAAATTGTAACTGACATATTTTGGAAGACTTCAGTATTATAAAGTAAAATGTAAAAAGCCAAAGTGAAATTTAGATGCCCACAGCAGGTAAATTTACAAGGGCACTGATTATTCAAAGAGCTGATGTTGGCACTCAAAGATAATCTTAACACGGTGCTTGGCCCCTGGCCATTGGACCTTACACTTATTCTATGTTAATTAATGTTGACTTATTTTATTTTCTTAATGTGTCTCTTATTTTTCTATTCTTCATTATGTAAAGCACTTTGAGCTACATTTTTTTGTATGAAAATGTGCTATATAAATAAATGTTGTTGTTGTTGTTGTTTCTTCACATACTAATTAAGGCAAATGTTTCGTGGCCTTAGTTTCAATGGCGAAGATGTTTGATGTACGAAAAACTCCGTATCCCTGATTAGAAATTACGGTAACCAGACATCCTCTTTTTCCTGTACATTTCCTGTTATACAACAACAACAACATTTATTTATATAGCACATTTTCATACAAAAAGTAGCTCAAAGTGCTTTACATAATGAAGAATAGAAAAATAAAAGACACAGTAAGAAAATAAAATAAGTCAACATTAATTAACATAGAATAAGAGTAAGGTCCGATGGCCAGGGTGGACAGAAAAAACAAAAAAAAAACTCCAGACGGCTGGAGAAAAAAATAAAATCTGTATGGATTCCAGACCATTAGACTGCCCAGTCCCCTCTGGGCATTCTACCTAACATCAATGAAACAGTCCTTTTTGGATTTAGGGATTTCACGGAAGGACTTGATGATGATGGTCACGTAGACTTCTGGCTTTTGATCCATCCATAATTGTTGGAACATCATGATGCTTTGAGTAGGTGGTGGTGGCACAGGCCACCACCACAAAGAAACCGGAAAAAGAAACAGAAGAGAGAGTAGGGGTCAGTACGGATTTTAGAGCCACCATGAATAGTTATTATGAAGAATTAAACATACAGAGTATCAGGATTAAGTTAAAGTGAAGTTATGAGAAGGCCATGTTAAAGTAATATGTTTTTAGCAGTGTTTTAAAGTGCTCCACTGTATTAGCCTGGCGAATTCCTATTGGCAGGCTATTCCAGATTTTAGGTGCATAACAGCAGAAGGCCGCCTCACCACTTCTTTTAAGTTTTGCTCTTGGAATTCTAAGGAGATATTCATTTGAGGATCTAAGGTTACGATTTGGAATATAAGGTGTCAGACATTCCGATATATAAGATGGGGCGAGATTATTTAAGGCTTTATAAACCATAAGCAGTATTTTAAAGTCAATCCTGAATGACACAGGTAACCAGTGTAGTGACATCAAAACTGGAGAGATGTGCTCAGATTTTCTTTTTCTAGTTCTAGGATTCTAGCAGCTGCATTCTGCACTCGTTACAAACGATTTATGTCTTTTTTGGGTAGTCCTGAGAGGAGTGCGTTACAGTAATCTAGTCGACTGAAAACAAACGCGTGAACTAATTTCTCAGCATCTTTCAGTGATATAAGAGGTCTAACTTTAGCTATGTTTCTTAAGTGAAAAATGCTGTCCTAGTGATCTGATTAATATGCGATTTAAAATTCAGATTACAGTCAACGATTACCCCTAAGCTTTTTACCTCCGTCTTGACTTTTAATTCTAATGTATCCAGTTTATTTCTAATAGCCTCACTGTATCCATTATTGCCAATCACTAAGATTTCAGTTTTCTCTTTATTTAACTTGAGAAAGTTACTATTCATCCATTCTGAGATACAAGTCAGACATTGTGTTAGTGAATCAAGAGAATCAGGGTCATCAGGTGCGATTGATAAGTACGGCTGTGTGTCATCAGCATAGCTGTGGTAGCTCACGTTATGCCCCGAGATAATCTGACCTAACGGAAGCATATAGATTGAAAAGAGCAGAGGACCCAGGATAGAGCCTTGTGGAACACCATATCGGATATCATGTGTCTTTGAGTTGTAATTACCACAACTAACAAAGAATTTTCTCCCTGTCAGGTAGGATTCAAACCAATTTAAGACACTGCCAGAGAAGCCCATCCAAGGCGATTTCTAAGAATATTATGATCAATAGTGTCAAATGCAGCACTCAGATCTAAGAGGATAAAAACAGATAAATGGCCTCTGTCAGCATTCACCCGCAAATCATTTACTACTTTAACGAGTGCAGTTTCTGTGCTGTGATTTGTTCTAAAACCTGACTAAAATTTATCAAGAATAGCATGTTTATTGAGGTGGTCATTTAGCTGCACAATGACTGCCTTCTCCAGAACTTTACTTAAGAAAGGCAGGTTAGGGATGGGTCTAAAATTTTCAAGAGCCGAGGGGTCGAGATTATGCTTCTTAAGTAGGGGTTTAACTACAGACAGTCTGGGAAGACCCCCGTATCTAATGACGAATTTACTATGTCAAGAACATTATCAATTAGCACACCCGATACTTCTTTGAAATAATTTGTTGGTATCGGGTCAAGGACGCAGGTGGAGGGTTTTAATTCAGATATTATTTTTTGTAAATCAGGTAAATCTATCCTAGCGAAAGAGTTTAATTTGTTTATAATGGAATGCTGGGGTTTAGGAGGATCCTTAGTGTTGAGGAGATATGCTATGTTATTTCTAATATCATTAATTTTTTGATTGAAAAATACAGCGATAGCCTCACAGGTTTCACTGGAAGTACTTACAGTAGGAGGCATTCCTTTGAGTTACCTGGGTTTAGCAGACGATTTATCGTAGAGAATAAGACTCTGGGATTACTAGCATTGTCATTTATAATCTTGGAGAAATAACAGCGTCTCTCAAGATGGACAGTGTTATTGTATTCTGTTATTTTAACTTTTAATATTTCATAGTGGATAGTTAGTTTAGTCTTCCTCCATTTACGCTCAGCTCTACGGCATGTTCTCTTTAAATCATACACTCTTTGGGACTTCCATGGTATAATAATGCTAGAAGATTTTTTAACTGTCTTTTCAGGTGCAACTATGTCAACAGCAGGTCTCACTTTAGAATTAAAGTTTTCCACCTTACTATTTACATTATCCTCGCTATTATAGTTGGCACTATAAACGGACTGATTGCTTAGAATGTTTGTAAGTTTTAAAGCTGCTGCTGAGTCAAAGAAGCGTTTTTTAGGGTGGGCCATTTATATGGATACACCTTAATAAAATGGGAATGGTTGGTGATATTAACTTCCTGTTTGTGGCACATTAGTATATGTGAGGGGGAAAACTTTTCAAGATGGGTGGTGACCATGGTGGCCATTTTGAAGTTGGCCATTTTGGATCCAACTTTTGTTTGTTCAATAGGAAGAGGATCATGTGACACATCAAACTTATTGGGAATTTCACAAGAAAAACAATGGTGTGCTTGGTTTTAATGTAACTTTATTCTTTCATGAGTTATTTACAAGTTTCTGACCACTTATAAAATGTATTCAATGTGCTGCCCATTGTGTTTGTGTTAACAAACAAAACCACCGCTATTGGTCTGACACTAACCCACATTGGATAGATCCCTCCAAGACTGTTGGAACAAAAAAATTGATGGTATGGTGTGGTATATGGGGTACAAAGATAGTGGAGCCATTCTTCATCAATGGAAACCTCAAGGCCACTGGATATGCGAAATTGCTACATGATGATGTGTTTCCCTCTTTATGCACTGAAGCTGGCACGTTCCCTGAGTTTTTCCAGCAAGATGGTGCACCACCACATTATGGGTGTCAGGTCCGAGCATTCCTAGATGAACAGTTTCCTGGAAAGTGGATTGGTCGTCGTGGGCCAGTTGAATGGCCCCCAAGGTCTCCCGATCTGACCCCCTTAGACTTTTATCTTTGGGGTCATCTGAAGGCAATTGTCTATGCTGTGAAGACACGAGATGTGCAGCACCTGAAACTACGGATACTGGAAGCCTGTGCTAGCATTTCTCCTGCGGTGTTGCTATCAGTGTGTGAAGAGTGGGAGAAGAGGGTTGCATTGACAATCCAACACAATGGGCAGCACATTTTATAAGTGGTCAGAAACTTGTAAATAACTCATGAAAGAATAAAGTTACGTTAAAACCAAGCACATCATTGTTTTTCTTGTGAAATTCCCAATAAGTTTGATGTGTCACATGACCCTCTTCCTATTGAAAAAACAAAAGTTGGATCCAAAATTGCCGACTTTAAAATGGCCACCATGGTCACCACCCATCTTGAAAAGTTTTCCCCCTCACATATACTAATGTGCCACAAACAGGAAGTTAATATCACCAACCATTCCCATTTTATTAAGGTGTATCCATATAAATGGCCCACCCTGTATATTAAAAAGTAGAAGAAAATGGTCTGATAGACCAATATCAATGACCTGCTTTATATCAACTTTAAGTCCTTTAGTAATCACTAAGTCTAACATATGACCTGCTTTATGTGTAGGCTGATTAACGAGCTGTCTCAAATCAAAAGAATCCAGGAGGTTCATAAATTCTTTTACTTTTAGGTCACACTGATTATCTATATGAAAATTAAAGTCGCCAACTATTAAGAGTGTGTCATAGTTCGTAATTAAAATTGACATTAAGTCAATTCCTCAAAAAAAGAGACGTTGAATTTTGGTGGTCTATACACGGATAATACTAGAACTTGAGAATCTCCATGGATAACAACGGCGAGATACTCAAAGGACTTGAACTTACCAAAACTGACATCTTTACATTTTAACCGGCTTATACTGTAGATGCTTAATATATCAGTTCGGTCGGGATTTCACATTGCTCACTACAACGTATGGATATTATAATTATTATAAAAAGTTAATGCAATGCCAGTAGACGGTTTGAACTTACACACGCCATATGCTGATGTTGCTAGAAAACGCTAAGAGATTTGTTCAGAGAAAAGCATGCATGGCTGTTTAACAGTTCCTAGGAAGGCAATTGCAGATCACAACCAAAGTACAAAAGATGCACCAAAGAAAGCGTCGATTTAAAGATGAACCGAGAAATAAAACCCCTTGTTCCCAACCTAGACGTAAGGAAGGGCCAGTCGAAGGTGCTCTGTGTTGAGCCGACACGCGCACTACGTGTTCGAAACAAATAAAGCTGAAAGGAACTTCGGTGATGGCCACTCCACAACGCCTGACGCTGGTTTTAACAAAAAGCGCACATAAAAAGTCTTGTCTTGTGAAACCCAAGTCAATGGAGTGCATAACAGTTAGTCGGACTGACTGGCTGTCAGGTTGTTTTATGGTTTTGACAAACAATGAGACTTTAACCTCTCTCACTTATCAACATGTTTCATTAAAACTGATCATTTTTTGCAATCAATTAGGATTTCTCCTAAATTATGACGATTTTAATTGTCTGATTATTTCATCAGAACTTTACAGCGAGGATAAAAATAGGGCTGAATTATTTATGAACGATTTGTAATCAGTTAAGTTTTTTTTTTTTGCCTGGATACATATGATACACAGCTCGACTCCTTTTGATGTCTACTTGTACAAGATGTCAAGCTTTTTTGAAAGAAATATCCCCTATTGTTGAACGTGCAGACTGAAAAAAAAACTGATAGACCATTTTTAACCAATTTTTTTTTTGCATGACATTACACCATTATGATAAACAGTAACCCAACTGGTGTCTTCAGCAAGAACAAACAAAAGGACTCGAAGTTGTGCAGGTCACGAACTGACACCAGGGGTTCAACCCGTAAACGCGGGGTCAAAGTTACTCCCTTTCAAAAATTGGTAATATAGAAATGTGAAGAGTCTGTTTAGACTATTTCAAAGTTACGATAACATTTTTCATAATTAAGTTTTTACCAGTGGTGCTAGCACTCTAAGAGTTATTCCCAGAAAGTTAAAAATGACAAATTGCAAACATTAGTAAGGTATCGTTTAAGATGGACCGCTGTCAGATTCAGAGGGTGAAAATAACACATTTCTTTTGCAATCGAGAATATTTAGACTTTACACATATAAATTGAAGAATACTTTTTAACTATTCAAATGTAAACATTATTGTTTATATGTACTTCTACCTCATAAAGTAAATTATTACATTTCTTACGAACACCCCGAATTAGAATTCAGACTTTTTTGCCATTATGGAAAAGAAATGGTTATATTTCAACTGATTGTTGCTGCAGTTTATGTATGTATGTATGTATGTATTTGTTTGTTTGTTTATTTTTGTTGGAAAAAGTAATAAAGATGTATTACTTTCTAGGAATGTGTTGACTGTTAATTACCATCCTTAGCCAAAACACTGCCCTCGGTACACTTTTTGAGAAATAACATATGATGACCCTGCATAAATTTACACTTAAACAGGAAAGGATATCACACAAATAAATTTGGACATGGCGTAGGATAAATATGGGATTTGAATGAAAATGTACAACAGACCTGAAAGTAGCCAACCTGCAAGTGAACAAAATGTACATTAATACACCAAGGCTCACACGTACATTCTAGCTTTTATTCTAACAAAGAAGTAAAAAAATATCACGCAGCCAGTCAGTCATTATCCAACTCGATATCACGGAACACTTACTGAAAACGTTCTGTTGCTCTTTGTGAGACACACAGACAAAGCGTAACGGAACTTTAAACTGAAAAGACACAAGTTTGTCAGGGTTTTTTAGTGTGATGCACCACAACTGAAAGCTCAAATTTCAATGAATTCTCTTTTAGTACGCGTTTTAAATCAATCACATCCATATCGGCAGTCATTATTACAGTTTTAGAGGGATCTTTTTAAATGCGGTGGTACAAACGTTAAAGTATATTGTGCGGCTTTGTTTCCGATCCGGACCTACGGCATCGGCAGCACGAGGTGAGTGACAGTTGCGTTACTGCGGCTCCCAGGATCGTAGTCTGATCATAAGGTTATGGCATCATCAGCTCAGGTATTAACTGCCCAGTGTTCTTCTGCAAATTATTGCTTTGTTTATTAGTTTATAGTGGACATAATAAGCACCTTTGATTATATGAATTCTGAAAACACAGATTCATAAAATAGAAAAACGTTCGACAGACAAAAGGAAATACGAGTACACGTGGGCAGAATTGAGGTCGGTCAAATGGTAGAAAATATAGTTAACATTTAAACTGTCGATTGGTAATGTGCCAGCTGATTGCATAAAACCCTTTAGTAAACCTTAGCTTTGACTTCATTTTTATAATCCCTAAAGAGAAGGGCCGCAGATTTTTGTTCCAGTGGGTTTATTAATTAGAAGCAACATATACATTTGACAAAACATATTTTTTGGATTATTTTAAGTTAGCAAAATTTTTAGGACCCAAAAGTGTTCGTTGTTTTATTTAGTCTCAAAGAGAAGCGTTTACGTTTTCAGTTGTAGTTTCTTAAGTAGCTGGCAGTTATCGAGGACCTAACCCTTCCCCTAACCTGGCTCCATTAATAGATAGAAAATGTGTTAATCCAGAAGGAACTTGCAGGGTTATAATAGCAGACATAAAAAGGCACAGCCATTCATATAACAATTCTCATCATCTTAAGTATGTTAACAGGGTAGAAATACACATAAAACCAGAATGATATCTAAGTATATTAACAAAGTATAGGTATTCACTAAGCGTAAGAAGTTGCACATACTTATCCATTACAATTTCAGTAATGACTTTGCCAGGACAACACTCCTCCCAAACTGGATTAAACATTTAGAGGGTGAATGAATGGCTGTTATCTATCATGAAGTATCTGTTTTAGTGAAATTTTTGGGGAAAAAAATTAAAGTAAAAAAATGGAAAGAACTAAAATCATTATTCTGACCAGTGCCTATAATTATCAAGTGTCTCAGAATTAGTCCTAGTAATTTTACTAAAATTCTGACTAGGATAAGAATTTGTCCTAACCCAGAGAAGGGCATGAGAAGTAGTTATAAAGTGTCCTACATCTTCTCCCTGTAAGGAATAGGGTTTCATGTTTCAGAATGAAAGCCGAGCCAGAAAATGGCCCTCCTGAAAGCATTTTGTAATTTCCCATGGAAATCGTGATGATGGTCTGTAGTTTTCTGACACTAACACTAAGGCTTCACCACAAAGATAATAATAATATTACAAGTAGTAAAAAAAAAAGACGAAGTAGCAAAGCACAATAAAGTAGGATATTGTACTAAGCTGCACATAAACAATGATAGTTTAACAAACACCGAGATGGAAAGCCTAAAACTCAAACACACAGAAAGAAAGTAAGGATCATTTTGGGCACTTTTATTTAGCAAGGAATTGTTCACTGCCATCCTTTCAGAAGAGTCACCTTCCCACTGTTATGGCCACGGGAAACACCTTGCAAAATAACAGTTCCTGAAACTAGCGTTCACTATTCCAGTGTTCCTGATTGTCTGCTAAAATCATGTGACATGTCCTCTTCTGTGATCCTCCCTTAACTTCTGTCGTGCTTATGTATCTATGTGATATTTTGCTGTTGATTACCCATCCAGCCCTGCTTATCTTCAGGGTAATATGCTGGTTATATAATACAGTTTACGTCCATAATTCTTTTTAATAATAATAATAATTCTTTGCATTTATATAGCGCTTTTCTTACTACTCAAAGCGCTCAGCATTTGCAGGTTAAGGGCCTGGCTCAAGGATTCAACAGAGCAGAGTCCCTTTTAGCATTTACGGGATTTGAACCGGCAACCTTCCGATTGCCAGCGCAGATCCCTAGCCTCAGATCCACCGTTCAGCCTCCGTCCATGACCAACTGTGTATTGATACTGTGATATCACTTGAGATTCACAAGTGCTTGGTCATTCACACTTGGGACAATGATCTTTATGTGCCTGCCACCAGTCACACCATCAATTCCAGAAAAAAACAGTAATTTGCATGATTTCAGCTTACTTTTAACATTGCCTCACATCAAGTGGTGAAGGATAAATCTGCATATTTCCTCAGGTGTTGTAATGGCATTCAAATATTGGACCAAAATAGTTGCTTGTGGCATACTGAAATCATTGCTATTGCAAAGCATTTTCCATGTTTCCAAAGTACGAAATGTTACCAACACTTTAATTTCGGCTGACAACTCATGGCTTTTTCACTCAGCTAGAGCGATCATGTGATTCTCAAGATTTTTTACTAATATTATTCCATCTCTGTCAGATCGATATCTTTTTACAAGTTCTTTGTTGTCAGGCGTTTTCAAAACATTCCTTCTTTCCCAGAATGTGTGCACTGATCTCTCGCTGCATAAACACCATCCTTTTGACAGTTCATAGCAAGTTAAGACAGTTCACCAGTAGTTTCCTAAATTAGAAAAAATAATAAACTGCTTTTACTTCTCCTAACAGCAGAACAAAATTTGCACCATTATGACATTTTTGAATCTCAAGATGTTTGATAATTACACGCACTGGTCCACAAAGCATTTGGAGAGCTACAATGGCAGAAAGAGCGTATTAACCAGACAAAGAATTAACTAACAACAAGCATTGGCCTATCATGAAGAAAGTGGGTGGAAAAAATGCACCTTTTTAGTTGTAAGATTGAGTATAGAATGGAAGCTATAATATGACACCCACATTTTTTGTTATTTATGTAGAACTGAGTCATATCTTTCTCGTTATGTTTCCACCAGCTTCACAGTGTTGTACAGACTTACTTTTTTTCACAGAAACGTGAAAGCATTGCAAGTAGATGTGAGATGAGTGATGTCTGGGTGTCAGGAAGTGACACCTCTGTCACAATGACTCAAAAATGAACTACTCGCTCTAAATGAAAATTGGCTTAGTTATTAGTTACAAATTTTTTTATTTGAGCAAAATCACTCCATTAGATATCTATCTATATAGTAATATACCATGGGCACCTATGAGAAAAAGGAAAATCATTGAAATAGGATCAAAATTTCAAAACAACAGCTCTATGGTAGGAAAGTACATCCGATTTTTGTCTTTTTTCTTTTTAAGGTGGGATGGTTTTCCTGGCTGTCAGGCGAGCAAAAGCCTTGCAAATTACCCTGGCTATTATTAAACCTGATGCAGTGGCACACCCTTTGATCTCTGAAGTGAGTGCAGTTTTTCTTCCTTCCTTTTTAGTCAATGTCAATGCATGTTTGCAAGCCCTACTTTATGTATTCTAGTTTAACACAGTATCTAATAGAAAGTTGTTATCTAAAAGAAATACATAGTATGCAACATGTACTGTATAGGTACAATTTTATATACATTAGGTATCTGTAAATCTATATACTGTATATAAAAGCCAAATACCACTGACTCACTCATCGCGAAATCTCCTGGACCATGAGGACTTGGGACTTGAAATGTGGAATGTAGGTTACCCTTGGCCCATAAGTGCTCACTAAGAAACGTTTCTAAAAAACTTTGTGGTCCAAGCGCAAAAGTTCTTATAGTTTATTGACCTGTTTGTATGTCTGTCCGCTTTTCATGAGAGAACTAGTTAAGAAATTTAGATTGGGTTTTTTTCTATAATTTGCTTGAACATTCCGTTGATTTTGCGAATTTCTCATCGCGCTAAGTATCATAGTTTGTGGTGCCAATTTATTTATTTATTTAAATTTTATTGATTTTATTGAAATCACACAACATTCTATACAAATAGATCAATTTTACAAAAATAGGATTGAACACAAATCAACCCCCACCCCTGAGAAAGACAGCATGGGAAGCAGAATAAAACTTAAAGCTAGTAAAAATAAGGAAATAAGAGGAGTTATTAAGTGAATAAAGATAAATGGAGAAGACAAAAATGGGGAGAGAATCTGCTTTCTATGTGCTTTAAAAGGTTATTCTAAAATGTTATTGATTAGATCCTGCCAGGTTTTGAAAAATTTCTGCACAGATCCCGGTACCAATTTATTTGTGTGAATCCGAGAGACACTCATCGAGCTGTGGGGAGGGGGGCGGGGCCCTCCTCACTCACGCGTGTGCCTCGGGGCGTAACCTTAACTCCGCTTAGTTAGCGAACGAGAGAACTACTTAATGGATTTAGATCTTTTTTTTCTGTAATTTGCTTGAACATTTCGTTTGATTTCGCGACTTCTTTCATTACGGAAAGAATCATAGTTCGCTTGCAGGAGCGATATATTCACACTAATCTGAGACAGAGGCTGTAGGCCGAGGGGAGGGGGAAGAGTGACGTCAGGAGTAGAGAGCTGGGTGGGGCCCCCCTCACTGTCCTGTTTCACTTATACGTGGGCGAAGTCGTGGGGGATGGCCTGTGCCACATTTTTGGCAGATTTGTGCCATTTATATATGCCAAGGTAGATATGAGGCTCAAAATAAAGACAAAGCCATTTTGATTATAATAAACAATTCATAAACTGTTTTATCTGTTACAATATCTTTCACATTTATGTTTATTATAATTTTCCCCTTGTTATTTAAGGTATATTAATGAGTTGATGGCATGGACACAACAGTGTTGCTGCTACTCGGCTCAGAGTCCTGGTTTCAAATTCCAGCTTCGTCCCAGCTAGCATGCAGATTCAGATTGTACAGGTGCTGGTCATAAAATTAGAATATCATGACAAAGTTGATTTATTTCAGTAATTCCATTCAAAAAGTGAAACTTGTATATTAGATTCATTCATTACACACAGACTGTTGTATTTCAAATGTTTATTTCTTTTAATTTTGATGATTATAACTGACAACTAATGAAAGTCCCAAATTCAGTATCTCAGAAAATTAGAATATTGTGAAAAGGTTCAATATTGAAGACACCTGGTGCCACACTCTAATCAGCTAATTAACTCAAAACACCTGCAAAAGCCTTTAAAAGGTCTCTCAGTCTAGTTCTGTAGGCTACACAATCATGGGGAAGACTGCTGACTTGACAGTTGTCCAAATGACGACCATTGACACCTTGCACAAGGAGGGCAAGACACAAAAGGTCATTGCTAAAGAGGCTGGCTGTTCACAGAGCTCTGTGTCCAAGCACATTAATAGAGAGGTGAAGGGAAGGACAAGATGTGGTAGAAAAAAATGTACAAGCAATAGGGATAACCGCACCCTGGAGAGGATTGTGAAACAAAACCCATTCAAAACACTGGGGGAGATTCACAAAGAGTGGACTGCAGCTGGAGTCAGTGCTTCAAGAACCAGCACGCACAGACGTATGCAAGACATGGGTTTCAGCTGTCGCATTCCTTGTGTCAAGCCACTCTTGAACAAGAGACAGCGTCAGAAGCGTCTCGACTGGGCTAAAGACAAATAGGACTGGACTGCTGCTGAGTGGTCCAAAGTTATGTTCTCTGATGAAAGTAAATTTTGCATTTCCTTTGGAAATCAAGGTCCCAGAGTCTGGAGGAAGAGAGGAGGTCCAGTGTAAAGTTTTCACAGTCAGTGATGGTTTGGGGTGCCATGTCATCGGCTGGTGTTGGTCCATTGTGTTTTCTGAGGTCCAAGGTCAAAGCAGCTGTCAACCAGGAAGTTTAAGAGCACTTCATGCTTCCTGCTGCTGACGAACTTTATGGAGATGCAGATTTCATTTTCCAACAGGACCTGGCACCTGCACACAGTGCCAAAGCTACCAGTACCTGGTTTAAGGACCATGGTATCCCTGTTCTTGATTGGCCAGCAAACTCGCCTGACCTTAACCCCATAGAAAATCTATGGGGTATTGTGAAGAGGAAGATGCAATACGCCAGACCCAACAATTCAGAAGAGCTGAAGGCCACTATCAGAGCAACATGGGCTCTCATAACACCTGAGCAGTGCCACAGACTGATCGACTCCATGCCACGCCGCACTGCTGCAGCAATCCAGACCAAAGGAGCCCCAACTAAATATTGAGTGCTGTACATACTCATACCTTTCAGTTGGTCAACATTTCTAAAAATCCTTTTTTTGCATTGGTCTTAATTGATATTCTAATTTTCCGAGATACTGAATATGGGACTTTCATTAGTTGTCATAATCATCAAAATTAAAAGAAATAAACATTTAAAATACATCAGTCTGTGTGTAATGAATGAAACTAATATACAAGTTTCACTTTTTGAATGGAATTACTGAAATAAATCAACTTTGTCATGATATTCTAATTTTATGACCAGCACCTGTATGTGCTCCCATGTCTCTCTGGGTTTTCTCTGTATGTTTCTGGTTGTCCTCCTGTAAAGATGTGCAACTACTGATTGGCCAAGCTGTACTGATGTCTGAATGAGTGTGATTTGTGATGGACTTGATTCCACAGTTGCTTGCTGCTACTAAGATAAGTTCCTTGTTTCCCTTCCATAGTACCCAATTAAGTGGGATCACATAATGTTGGATTATTTCTCCTTTTTGCCTCCAATTGTTGTATCTAAAATTGCTAACCAAATACAGGCAGGAGTAGTGTGTTAAGCTTAAATTCACTGGTTATTTTTAGATCTGTTTGCTATTAATGTTTTAATGTAACCATTGATGTTCTTAGCCATGCACTCTTTTATACTCTGCAATTACAGGACAACAAAAATTCCACATTAGAGTTCAGAAGTCTGCTTGTCCTACATACTTTTAAATTTCTAAGAATGTCTTTGTCCTATTTGCTCCTTTTCCTCCAAAATGTCTTGATGACAAGATAATGTGTTCAAAGTTTGGCTGTTTGTTATATTTTACTGCACTTGCAGACATTCAGTTTTTATCGTTGGCTTTGAGTAGACATTTTCTACAAGCGTTTTTATTTTGTGTTCTTTTTTTGAAGGCTGAGATGGCCAGTATTTTTCACTGTTTAGCAGGTTCTGCCTTTAGTATAATAATGGATTACTCTGTTTGCATGCTTGAAGAAAGAAAACAAGTCCTCTGTCAATATTAGGCATGGTAAAAAAATAGTCTACAGTTATTCTTGTTTATTTCTTTTCACAGAAACGTTGGACAGATGGCCTCGAGTCACTAGGAATCAATAAACATCCCAATGATAGCATTCTTTATAAACAGGCCTCAAGTAATTTGTAAAAACCTAAAGACAACATTGCAAGATAGCAGTCCCACATGTAATAGTTTATAATCACAGCACTCACTTAGAGTAACCATTCTGTATTCCTTTTATTATGTGTCTTGTTAAAAGAGGAGACTGATTATCATACAAGTTCTTTATTATTATGTTTGACTTCTCTTATCAGTTGTGCCAGCAGTAGTGATAAAATTCATAGTATAAACTAGAATTCAGGTGTGAATTACAGTGGGGTAAATAAAGGCTATTTTACATATTCAGATATGAAAAGTTGATTTTCTATGCATTTTCTGCATTTTAAAACTAAATAATTGAAAAGTGGAAACTAAAAAAAATATGCGTATGGACAATATATGTTTTGCTTTACTTTTACATTTTCCTCTGTATCTGTCCAGGCTATCCATCAAAAAATCCTTGACCAGCAGTTTGTTGTAGTGAGGTCTAAAGAATTAATATGGAGGAGAGAAGATTCGGAACGCTTCTATGCAGAGCATAAAGGTATAAATCAGAAACAAAACATTTTCAGCTTTTTGTTTATTTACTTTTGTCTTTATTAGAATTTAAATTCCCCCACCTTGTCACAGCAACAGACTGAGCAAGACAGACCAGACCTTTTTATAGCTTGCATGAAGTCTCAGGCTCCAATTAGGAAGTACTGAGGCACATGCACATACATTGAAAAATGTCTACCCTCCAGAGTCCCCTGGGTCTCCACCCATTAGGCTGTTGACTGACTTTATAGGATAGAGCGGTCAGGACTATGCACTGATACAGTGTGTTGCCGCACCCACCACATGAAAATCCACC
The DNA here is from genome assembly GCA_026402145.1 of Polypterus bichir lapradei. NCBI lineage: Eukaryota > Metazoa > Chordata > Cladistia > Polypteriformes > Polypteridae > Polypterus > Polypterus bichir. The sequence continues at coordinate 77,041,443 of JANRMT010027041.1, forward strand.
TCAGGATCCCAAATTAGGACCCAAGTGGAACGGTGTGAGGCTTTCTTTTTTACAGTGGCTGGGGTGCCAATCCTGGCTTTAGACTGACGGGTAAATTGAGAGTTGTGATTACCTTGTACCTTTCTTGTGAACGAGATTCCAAGCTCCTTACTTACTTATGTAAATTCCTCCACTTGCAAGTTTTATTTTCCTTCCCCTCACCTACAGAGATGATTGCACTCTTTTTCAGCATAGGCTTGTGAACCATGTCACATTCTGGTATGAACTGTCCCAGTGCACAGTAGAGATGACTATGGCAACAAAGACATTATCCTCGTTCACAAGCAGCTTAAAAGCACAACTGGTTTAAATGATTCCAAGAATGTCTAGTCTGTCTGAACGTGCCCCTGTCATACTCCTAGCTTGGCATGCCTTTCACCCTCTGCCCATCATTCACCTTACGCCTTCACCCTGCAGCAACAGGCATGTTCTTTAGGGTGAGCCTGTTTGGACTTAATAGATGACATGATATCCAGTTGGTTGTTGTCAGACTCCCTTTGTCAGTCAGAGATCTATTTGTTCTCATTTGATTTGTCTTGACAGATTTATTTTGGTTTGCTCCTTGTCTAACCTGTTTTCAGCTAAGTTTAATTCTGCATTTGGGTAAAGCTTATGATAATATAGCTGAATACATCGCTAGGTCCCCTAAGTCTCTCCAACAAGCCAAAATCCAAGGAAGGGATAATTGTCTAAATTAATTAACACTGTTTTTGGCCACAAATGTTTTCTGTGTTTAGTAGAATCTGCTCACTACTAGACTAATGCTTTTCAGTTTCTATAAAAGTATCATTTCTAGTCCACCTATTGTGTGGAAAACAGGGGAACATTTGGTTATTTACTGAAGATAAGTTTCTTGAATGTGTTTCCTACAAAATATTAATGTCTCCCCAGAGGTGTGTACTCTTTCCAGTTGTGTATTTTATTGTGACTCTTTTAACCCTGTGCTAATTTATGCATGTTTAGTTAGTGAAAAACAGAAAGGTTACCTGTTACTGTGCATTTCTTATTGGGTACAGTATAACATAACTCAGGATAAAGTGCTGAACTGTGTTAAATCACACAAGAAACGTGTTAACAAAACATTTTATTACAAAATCTTGAGTTCAGTTGCACTTTGATAGAAAAGTAATAACTTGGCCAATTGGAAATACTATGTCATTTTAATCATCCATCCATCCATTTTCTAACCTGCTGAATCTGTAAACAGGGTCATGGGGGTCTGCTGGAGCCAATCCCAGCCAACACAGGGCGCAAGACGGGAACAAATCCCAGGTAGGGCACACACACACACACAACACAGCCCACACTAGGAATAATTTAGAATCGCCAATCAACCTAACCAGCATGTCTTTAGACTGTGGGAGGAAACCCACACAGATACGGGGAGAACATGCAAAGTGAACCCGGGTCTCCTAACTGCAAGGCAGCAGCGCTACCACTGCGCCACCATCCCGCCCCCATTTTAATCATTTTTTTTAAAATAGGTTGAAATGAAAACCAAAGAATAATATTATAGTAGGTGACTTGTACCCCATTCATGTATTTACAGTGCATACAGTTATAGAAGAAACAAATCTGTCACTGGACACAGTTACCAGATGCAGGCCAACATGAGAAGTAGAACTTTTGCATTTACTAATAAAAACTAAATAGATTATTCATTATTATTATCTAATGCTTTTCTTCCTACTCTGTATGTCCATTATACAGCATTTTAAGCAGCTCTTTCTGTGCCCTAAACATTATGTCTCTAGTAGGTCACATTGAAGCAAACTGAGACTACCAGTTACTAATTTATTTAACTAGAGGTTTATGAAGCTCTTACTAGGAAATGTGGCAGGGTACAACTTTGGTTTGTTAAATTAATTTGTCAGAGCTGCAGGAAAACAAAATATTCTGTGCAGTACAAATATCACCTTTAAAACTTGAAGCATTTCTTATCAGTCAATATTTGTATTGATTTGTTTTTATCTTCTCTCTATTTCTCACGGTTTTCCTATTTAAACAAAGGACGATTCTTCTACCAGAGACTTGTTGAATTCATGTCAAGGTTAGTTGATTTTGTTCTTTATTTCAGATTAGATAACTTCTTGGCTATAGCAAGCATTGACTGCTCTTCAAATATGCCCTCCCTTGCAAGTCTATAATAAAAAGAAATGGATTGTTCAGTTTCTTTCAGTCATTGATTTAACTTAGCAACATTACTGTGCTGTACTTTGATCGCCAAAGTGCCTCAAAATTAATTGGCTAGAATCAACATTCCTGAGAAACAATTCCTAAGGATGCATTTCATATTTCATTTCTTGGGACTACAAAATCAGATTAATAAGAGTTGATCTGACTTAAATGTTAAAGATGAACTCATTAGAAAATAATGTTTCTAAATCAAAGACTGACTGAGTAGTCATAAAACAAATGCCAAGTAAAAATATACTTACATACATTAGTAATGAGTACATTAGAGGATCAGCTCAAGTTGGACGGTTGGGAGACAGAAAGTCAGAAAGGCGAGATTACATTGGTTTGGACATGTGCAGAGTAGAGATGCACGGTATACTGGGAGAAGGATGTTAAAAATGCAGCTGCTGGGCAAAAGGAAAAGAGGAAGGCCTAAGAGGAGGTTTATGGATGTGGTGAGAGAGGACATGCAGGTGATGGGTGTAACAGAACAAGATGCACAGGACAGGAAGATATGGAAGAAGATGATCCGCTGTGGCGACCCCTAACGGGAGCAGCTGAAAGAAGAAGAAGAAGACAGTACTTACTGATAATCAACTGTAGGGTTGCGAAAGGACTATTCTGGTAGCACTGGACTGGACGCCACTCGCACACACCAACACAGGACCAATTCAGTATCACTAATTAACACAATGCTCACAACTCTGGGACAGAGGGGCAACCAGAGTACCCAGGGAAATGCCAATACACACATACATTTAAACTCCACATGTAATGACTGGGTGCAAGGTGCAAACTCGGGGGCACTGTGTCTGTATGGCAGCAGTGGTAAACTCAGTGCCACCCTAAACAAAAATATGTTGATTCAAAAGGTTTAACTAGATGTAAATGTATTGAATTTAAAGATGTACATATTTCAGTGTCCATTAGTTATGCAAACAGGGAAAAGGTGGTGTAGTTTGAAAAGGACAGTTAAACTGACTTGCTGCACGTTTACTGCTGCTGCCCCATTATTTGATTATGATTTTAAATTACCGAGTAATATATTAATTTTGGAAATGCATAAACCAAGTTTTTGGAAAAATAACTTTTAAAATGTATTAAATATGTTGATACCCAGTTGAGTGATTGTTATTGTATGATGCAGTCAATCACAGTACACAAATGTCCAGTTGCTGTAGTGTACAGTGTCAACAATGAAACAACATATAACACTACACTGCTGTTCCATTCCTCTTTTCAATTTGTACTCGAGCCTGCACTCCGTGAAGAACGGTGCACAAAATTAAACTGAATTAAAATATGTTTTCATGCTGCTTGGAAAAAGTAATGGTTTAACTGTTGTCAATTTTTGTTTAAGGTTTTACTATGTAGGATAAATTTTGTCTCATGTCATAAGTAGATAAAAAAAATTATTTATTTATTTTAAAATAACTCCTCAGTCTCAAGCTCCACAGTGTTGCCGATGAAACTTTTTGCTGTTTTAATTTCTGTATAAACCTGTAAATCATATTCTCTTATATGAAAGTTTTTATGCAGTATTCATTACTTTCAAAAGCTATAAACTACTGAATATTTCAATTATTTGTACTGTGTGTCAGTCAGAATTTTAAACATACACTTTTCCAATTGTTGCTTGATTGCGAGCCCTTTTCAAATTGCACAGTGGACCAATGAGAGCATACATCTTGGCACGAGAAAATGCAGTTAGTCACTGGAGGGAACTGATGGGACCTACGAAAACGTATAGAGCCCGATATTTATCCCCAGAGTCCATACGTGGAAAGTTTGGTTTGACGGACACTAGAAACACGACCCATGGTTCAGGTAAGATATTTAACTTTTTTTTTTTTTTTTGATGAAAGTAAAAAAAAAAAAAAATGCTATGTTCAAAAATTTTGATAAGGTGAGTGATGCATACTGTGTACGAGGAAATCAGTATTTCATTTTTTGCACAATTGTTTTATGAAAATGAGGCATATGAATGCTCTTCTCTGATTTATGAGTCATAAAGAAAAGATTCATTTTTATAGTTACAAACACCGAATCTGGTATGACTTTTAAATGCATACCACTGTTTACATGTGAGCAACTAGTGCTATGTCTGCCAACAAAAAAGCATATTAAGACCAGGTAGACAGCGAGACATTAAAACACTCTAGGCTGGATCCATCCATCATAGGACAAGCTGCCTTAAACACCTACACGCACTCATGTCAAGATATTTAGTACACATACGCGTACAGTATCACTGAGACAACTGAAGAATCTTCTTATGTAATACGCTTACCGTGACTGTCCATGATTTTAACTCACCTGTAGCTCTCAAACCATTTGACCGATTGACCTGAAATTTGGTACACATATACTACGTGGCGTCTACTATCCGCTTTCAGGGTGACGATTGACCTCCAAGGTTATTCCTCTTTTTATTTTTATTTTATTTTATTGTAGAATCAACTCTCGGCAGTGGCCAGCAGGGCAGCCATGCGGCACATGCGTACAGGCGTCGTTCTCATCCCTACCACCTTCGCCGTCACTTCCTCTACCTCTTCATATCTTAAATCTTTCTTGAGGCAGATTGAAGACTTAAGTGCCAGCGTAAGTGAAAAATTAAGAACAACATACTAAGTAACACAAACACTGACTTAATCAGTTTTAACGCGAAAAGATGCCGACGGAAGAAGAGAAGAAGCGGGCCGCTAGGGTGTAGAAAAGAAGAGCGGCTCAGGAAGCAGCAAGCGCATCAACTGCTGAGCAAACGAATGCTAAACGTACAGAGAAAGAGTCTGAAAACTAGGAATGCTCAAGTCAAGTGTATTCACTTGTAGTAGTGTAGTGACTGCATCAATATTTACCAACTGGTGGCACTCACTTTCATTGTCACGAAGTGCCTTATGTGATTGGTGCTTAAACAAGTTAAATGTAGCATGCAAATACTTTGGACTACCTCTAGTTTGCACATTATCGCATACGGTCCACAGAAAATGCCCTGTTTCTTACAAACTATCCTGACACACCTGGATAATAAGAACAGCTATGCCAAATTGCCATTTATAGCATACAGTCAGGATTTAACACAGTTCTACCAGGAATGCTCCTAGACTTGGGACTTAGAGCTACATTCTGCAAGTGGATTTTGAACTTTCTAACTGGCACAACTCAGAATGTGTGGATGTTCAGCATCACAACCTCCACACTGACCCTCAACAAGTACGTTCAACAGGGTTGTGGGCTAAACCCCTTTATCTGTTCCTTGTTCACTTATAACTGTGTGGCCAGATACTGCTCCAGCTTTATCATTACATTTGATTGTGACTTCACCATCACAGTGTTGATCAGAAGTATTAATGAGATGATTTACAAAGAAGAGAATCGCCTTAAGTCACAGTGGTATCAGCATGCCCATCCCTCCTGTAAGGACAGCAAAGACTAGGAGATGGTGATAGATTATATTCAGAAGACTCAGAGCAGCAGCAAAGGAAATACTGTTGAGAGAGTCAGAAACTTTAACTTCCTTGACTACCTTTAGTGGGCAAAACACATCAAAAAGGCTCTCTGGGCATGCACAGAAATGGTAGGCTGTCTCTGTCTACGCTTACGAACTTCTCCTGATCCACAGTGAAATCTGGCTGCATAACATTCTGGTATAACACCTGTTCAGCTCAGGACTGCAAAGCGCTATAGGGGGAAATGAAGTCGGCTCAGAATATTAACTGGTGCACAGCTGCCTTCTCTTCAAGTCAGACGTACATTTTGGCAAACCGTTCGGGACCATCAGCTCTCAAGCTGCCATTTTATCTACAGATCATAAGGCTGCTCATCGGCTGTCAGTACTGTGATCTGCGTGAGTGTATCTAATGTGTTTTACTCAGATATATACTGGTATTACCTAATTTTGTGTTTTATCATATGGCATGTTTTTGGCATTGAACTCCTGTCAGCAGGATGTGGACAACATGCAAGTAAGAATCTCATTGTACATGCAACAATAAACTTGAGCTTAAAATGTCAAAATTTTTAATTGGTATTACAGTTACATTTTTTTAAACACTAAGGGTTATGGCTGTTAATATTTTTATGTGCTATTTTTTTTCCTAGGTTGAAAAACTAAAGAAAATGCATTTAAACTACCTCTGTAATGCAAAGTAAAAATTGATCATTAATCATTAATATACACGACACTGACTGATATATCATAAATCCTCATGGCCTTGAAGGATCACTTTTTCTACACAAGGAGGTGTGTAATTGTGAAAGAAATGAGAGTGTATGGATATATTACCCTTCACTAATATTTTTAAATGAGCTTATATTCTTGGAGCAGCCACCTTAAATCCCTCCTGTTAAGTTATGAGTAGCCATAGCAAACACTGTAGTACATTTTGTTCAAACCAAGTGGCAGCCATAATGAACCGTGCCAAGCAGTATTGCCACTTGTCACACCATCCGTGACATGAGAGTTACAGCCTGTACATACCGTTATTATAAATACTGTAGATGTGTTCCTTGTTTAACGTGAAATAGCTGCATAATAAATGGCATTTATACAAAATTGTCAAGGGAGCATATTATTTGATCTTATCTATACTTTATAAGTTGCCTATTGTATACATCTGTAATTTACAATGAAATGTTTATGCAAGCCTACTGTGAAGTGGTAAATGTAATTTTGAAGCATTACTTAACGCTCCATAACATTCCAGCTTATTTTTTATGGTTTCTTTTTTAAAGTCAACAATCTTTATTTTTGATCCAGCCTAAAGCTGATCCTAACACCATTTCTTTTTTTTTCAGACTCGCTAGATTCTGCAGAAAGAGAGATCGCCTTCTTCTTCCCAGAGTTTAACAAGAAGTGTTGGTATGAAATGGACGAACCTCTCATCAGAGCCGGATATTACAGCTATAGTAAAGAACAACAGATACACATGCCATGCACGACACTTTCTTGACAAGACTACAGTACTTAATGTCAGTAAATGTTATTGAAGACTGTCAAGTGCATTCATACTGAGAAGGAAAATGGGCAGAAAAAAATCATTTTATTTATTAGACCTTTTCATTAAAAATGAAGCCATTTTCACAAAAGCATAGAATTCGTTTTGCATTGTTGAAGAATTTATTGTTTTTTGGTAAAATGAATAATAATGTAATATATAAATAATGGAGAATAAAATGTTTATAAACCAGTTATGGATATGCAGGTAGGACAAATTATGTCTTAAGTTTTACTTTATGAAAGAAGTTTGATTTTACACCCAGGTGCAGGTAAACCACTCTCACCAAATGTAACAAGGTTTAAATTGTCATATTTTTGTACATTTTTGTTTATTGTGATCACATTTTTATTACGGTAGTTATCAAGTTCAGTCCTGGTGTTTCCACTTGGCTGCAAGTTTTTATTTCTACCAATTTCACATTCACATCATTTGTACTTCTTATTGATCTCATTGTGTACTTAGATGGCAAACAAATATTTGTAAGAAACTACTAAATATCGCAACTTGAAATGCTTCGGTTTCGTTTGTTGTTTGTGAAGACGTGGGTTGGCTCCACGTTGTCTGTCCCATTCAGGAGCCCCTTGAACTCGCCACCCTCGATAGGCATAACTGAGATGAGCCGGCAAATGAGAACACACGCATGTAGCAGATCCATCCATAAACAAAAGTGTCCAAAGTGCAGTGCAAACATTTTTCAATAAATAATCCAATAGAAACTGTGACAACAGTGGAGGTTAAAAACAATCCATCAAATAATCTGATAAAACAAAGTTAAAATTCCACAGCAGGAGTCATCTCTTAAAAATTCAGTCCCAGGTGCATCCCTTTAAAACCAACATCTCCTCTTCTTACCGCACACTGGGCCTTTCAGCAGAGGAGATGCCCAGCCGACTGGCACAACCAGCTTTCTTTTATAGGCCGGGTCCCTGCTGGTCATGGCTCCCCAGCAGGGTGTCACACAGAGTCTCCCTCTGCTCCTTCAGATCCCACTGCCATCCCCAGCCTTATGGGGGAGCGAGCCTCATGTCACTCCACGGTTCAAGAAACGCTCAGTGGGGGTGACTCACTGCAGCCCCGAGCATCAACCTTGTGGTTTCCCAAGAGGCTCTCCTCCCAGCTGCCTCCTCTTTCTCGTCCCAGCTCTCTCTTGTTCCTGCCTTCTTTCTTTCCATTCTTTAACCTCTGTCTCCCTGCCTTTTCTTTCTTTCGCTTTCTATGGATGTCCTCTCTGTCTCTGCTGTGTAGGCTTCTCTTATTTACAGCTCTGAAATGGGGGGACCATGTAGAAAAAGTGTTGTCATTTCTACATGGTGTGACTAAAATGTATGCAAATGCTTTTAAATTAAAGTCTGCAATATTCACTTTAATCACGTCTGACTTGTTTGATTTATAATTTTAAACTGTGGAGAAGATGGGTAAATCAGAGAAAAATGTGTCTTTGTCCCAAGCATTATGGAGGGCACTGTATTCACTAATTGACAGTTTCCAAAAATTACACAGAAAGAATCTAACTCAGGGCAGCACAGTGGCGCAGTGGGTAGCGCTGCTGCCTCACAGTAAGGAGACCTGGGTTTGCTTCCCGGGTCCTCCCTGCGTGGAGTTTGCATGTTCTCCCCATGTCTGCGTGGGTTTCCTCCCACAGTCTAAAGACATGCAGGTTGGGTGCATTGGCGATTCTAAATTGTCCCTAGTGTGTGCTTGATGTGTGTGTGTGTGTGTGTGTGTGCCCTGTGGTGGGCTGGCACCCTGCCCGGGGTTTGTTTCCTCGCTTGTGCTCTGTGTTGGCTGGGATTGACTCCAGCAGACCCCTGTGACTCTGTAGTTAGGATATAGCAGGTTGGATGATGGATAGATGGATGAATGAATCTAACTCACTAAAGAAAAACTTTAGGGGCAATAGTAATAAAAATTCTTTTTTTTTAAGCCAAAAATGAGACTGTTTTGTCAGTGATAATAAAACAAGTTATTAATCCTTGTCATTTTCTAATTCTCTGTACCTGTTATAGTATTTCTAAAAGTGATATTTAAGGTAAAGTGCACACTGAAACTGATGTTCTTGGCTGACAGAAAAGTTTATTGTTCTCTGTTTCTGCCAAGAAGGGCAAGTGCAGAAAAGAGCTCACAGGCATTGTCCCAAGCGTGGGAAGGTAGTGCTAAGACAACCCAACCTGAAGGCCCATCTGGAAAAGTATGGTAATGTACCGTGTTCTTGTGTACAATAGGTCATGTCTTTATTAATTATTCATATCAACAGTACGGAGTAACAGGGATTGTGGAAGAGAGGTGAACAAGAGAGTGCAGGCAGGGTGGAATGGGTGGAGAAGAGTGTCAGGAGTGATTTGTGACAGACGGATATCAGCAAGAGTGAAAGGCAAGGTCTACAGGATGGTAGTGAGACCAGCTATGTTATATGGGTTGTAGACGCTGGCACTGACCAGAAAGCAGGAGACAGAGCTGGAGGTGGCAAAGTTAAAAATGCTAAGATCTGCATTGGGTGGGACGAGGATGGACAGGATTAGAAATAAGTACATTAGAGGGTCAGCTCAAGTTGGACGGTTGGGAGACAAAGTCAGAGAGGCGAGATTGCTTTGGTTTGGACATGTGCAGAGGAGAGATGCTGGGTATATTAGGAGAAGGATGTTACGGATAGAGCTGGCAGACAAGAGAAAAAGAGGAAGGCCTAAGAGAAGATTTATGGATGTGGTGAGAGAGGACATGCAGGTGATGGGTGTAACAGAACAAGATACAGAGGACAGAAAGATATGGAAGAAGATGATCTGGGAGCAGACGAAAGAAGATGCATATACTATCAATGTCATTTCTTAATTGTTTAAATGATTATCAGGATGCATTCTGGCTGTACAGGATGACGCTGGTGAGTTTATTATGTGGGATTGCCAATTTTTTTAATGAGACAACAGTGTGCATACAACACCGAGCTACACCAACCACTTCTCTATTTCACTTGTACACCTCCCCTCACTAGATGCTCCTCTTGCCTTTTTAAATAATAAACTTTATTAATACTCTCTCTAGCATGAACTAATGCTTACACGTTTTTAACAAAGATGTTTTACATGGTAAGAGTTAAAAAACAAAAACTGACCTAAAAAAGACCTTTCTTGATTAGAGTAAAATGTAGCTTTTTTTAACTGGACGGCAATTCCCTGAGGCTTTCAAAAGTGAAAAACAATCTTAACCATCGTACTGTTTAACATTTAATTAAACACATTCTTTTACCCTGGTAATGTGCATATATATATATAAATATACAGTGGTGTGAAAAACTATTTGCTCCCTTCCTGATTTCTTATTCTTTTGCATGTTTGTCACACAAAATGTTTCTGATCATCAAACACATTTAACCATTAGTCAAATATAACACAAGTAAACACAAAATGCAGTTTTTAAATGATGGTTTTTATTATTTAGGGAGAAAAAAAAAATCCAAACCTACATGGCCCTGTGTGAAAAAGTAATTGCCCCCT
>JANRMT010027041.1:77052157-77091857 GCA_026402145.1 Polypterus bichir lapradei
AGGGGGCAATTACTTTTTCACACAGGGCCATGTAGGTTTGGATTTTTTTCTCCCTAAATAATAAAAACCATCATTTAAAAACTGCATTTTGTGTTTACTTGTGTTATATTTGACTAATGGTTACATGTGTTTGATGATCGGAAACATTTTGTGTGACAAACATGCAAAAGAATCAGAAATCAGGAAGGGGGCAAATAGTTTTTCACACCACTGTATAGTCACAGGTGGCTGGGGGTGAAGCCCAGCCAGGACACCCCAGAGAACTGGAGGAGGGCTTATGCCTCCCCCAGACAACATGGGAGCGACTGCCCTGGTGCCTTTGGGGACCGCAGGAACTGCGCTTGGAAGCTGAACCCTATAGGGGCCCATCGGTCACCACCAGGGAGCACCCCAATGCCTTTGGAGCCCTGGCCCTCAGCACTTCCGCCACACCCGGAAGTGTTGGGAGAAGAAGACCAGGGACCCCCGGAGTGCTTCCAGGGGCGCAGCTGGGGAGTGCCGGCGGAAGATAGTCCGGAGCAGGGGCGGTCCTAGCCTGTTTGGTGCCCTGGGCGAACACCCCCTCTGGCGCCACCCCCCGGCGCCCCCCCAGCATTCTAATAAACACTGAACAAAATCAGTGCAATAAAACAAACTGTTGTAAATGTAATGTCTAACAGAGACAAAATCAAATTTTACATTTATACAGCACCAAAATATTTCGTTATAGTGTAAAGAATTTTCACTTTAGTACCATCTCCAGTCATCAGTTCACCAGGTCACTAACAACTACATAAACCTTTTCTCTCAGAGCTGCTGTCAGTTTATTATATCGGGTTAACTTTCCCTGCATACCACTCTCCACTACACGAGTTATTTGCATTAGTAAGTTAGCAGGCAAACATTTATATCCATACAAAAAAACTCTTACTAACTCAAATCATTTTATCAACATGTTCAAAATCTCACTGACGATATTTTACCGTTTTAAAGCCTGTAATGTGCATTCCAATTATGGCGAATTTACTAACCTGTGATAAAGAATAGAGAGAGCACACGCATTGAGCTGGCGTCAGCTTCACACAGGAGGATTTATTCTTCCTGTTTGCTGTACTCTGCTCTATGCTGCTTGCAAGGAGCGCCCATCTAACGATTTCTGCGATTTCGCACAACCCAGGAAAAATGAATTGTGACAAATTGGGCTTGGATTGACAGTATTATGAATGAAATGTGCTTTATTTGGAAGCACCCTGCACCCCTCCCCTTTCGACAGGTTGTGTGTGAGACTTCAGCACAGCAGCAGCAGCAGCAAGCAGGCGCACCGAGGGCCCCGCATATATGGGTGTGGTAGAATTTAGAAAACACATCGGTGCAAATTATAAGTCTATATCATAATGTCTGGTGCTTTTGTGTTTGTTTGTTTGTTTTTATTTTGTTTTATTTTGTGAGCTGGTTATTAGATGCCGCGCCAGCCAGCCAGAGAATCCCCCGCCGCCCCGCCCCGCCCCTCTCCTCCAGGTGCACCTCACAAATGGAGGGTACCCTTACTCCCCGCAAATGGGCAATAGAAAACCGATCGGTGCCCATGCAATCCCAAAAATGCGCTGGCATGACGTCAGGGCAGCATGGGCGCGCGGAAAAAAAAATACATTTTTTTTTTGCCGATGCCCAAGATGCCGCCCCCACCACGATGCTGCCTTGGGCAACAGCCCATGTCGCCCATATCAAAAACCGTCACTGGTCGGGAGGCACCTGGAGCACGTCCGGGTGGGGATAAAAGGGGCCGCCTCCTTCCATTCAATGGTTGCAGTTGGGAGTGCAGAGGACAAGGTCTTGGTGGAGAGGAGTGGAGGCGGCCTGAAAAGTGAAAGAGGCATTGTGAGGCCTGGACTTTGTGGGGCTTTGGGGGTTGTGTGGCACTTTTGTAAATATGGAGTCAGTAAATAAATGTGTGTTGGGTGATTTAAACATGTCTACCTGTCTGTGTCTGGGCCATATCCCACAATATTATATATCCATCCATCCATTATCCAACCCGCTATATCCTAACTATAGGGTCACGGGGTTCTGCTGGAGCCAATCCAAGACATCATAGAGCGCAAGGCAGGAAACAAACCCAGGGCAGGGTGCCAGCCCACCACAGTATATATATTTCAGTATACAATGAAAACATATATATATATTTTTTTTCACTGTATACAATTATATATCAATATTTTAGTTTAATAATTTACCTGAATTCAATATTTGAATGTTAAAGCCTAATCTTCAAACAGAAAGCCATTTCATCTTTTTTAACAGTTATTAATAACAATGACCACCAACCACTGTTTCATATTCGCGGACCTGAACGTTCTGTGTGTCTTCCTGCGTCAGCAACCATGGCATTCAAAATTTCCATGTTCCTAAGTGAGTAGGACAGCAGGGCCAAGAACTGATTTTGGAGCCCAACAAGAAAACAGCTTCAGTTTGGTGCCAGAAACATCATCAGACCTAGCCTGCTGATTCCAAATGGAGCGCTACTGCAGTCCTTTCATTTTAAGCTTGGTTTACGCTTCTGGCTGGGGAAAAAAAGCAGACTCTCCCTGATGCCGTGCACTCATTGGATGGTGATTTTTCATAATTTGCATGTGTTCAAAAGGGTCATTTAACAGGACTCGTAAGTAATCATTTAAGTATACTTGCGTTGAACTGAATTTTGTGGTTAAGTTAGAATTGAAAATGTATTTAAAGTTCGGAGTTACTTCCTTAAAATAATAATAATAATAATAATAATAATAATAATAGATTATTATTGTCCTATTAATTAATACAACGACAGTCATTGTAACTGGAAACCACCCATGTAGCTGGTGGTATATAAGCTGTGCACTGCCATATAATTATGCTTTATTTGGCTATATTTGTGAAGTTTTTCTTTTTATTTATTTTGATTTTTTCTGTTTTAAGGAGACACAGCTATACAGCAGCTATCATAAATGTGGCAGAGAAAGTCAAAGAGTGAGCAGCAGGCAATAATGACTAGCAAAACTGGAGCTTTGCTGAGAAAACACACTCTCCAAAAATGTTCCCCATAATAAACCTTCCTCTTTCCAAGCCCCAGAACACCAAAAGAGAAAAGAAAGAAGGATGGAATTATGCGTTTGTTGTGCACGGTTTTTATTTAGCGCTCTTAAAGGTGATTGTCAGAACTTCAGTGAATTGTTGTCCAGTTACCAAATGGCACAGTTTACTCTTTTTGCCAAATATCCTTAAAAGATGTATCACCCAATTTGAAATTTGGTCTCTTTAAGGAAATCATTGGCTGGGGGTCAGCGGAGCAAACACTGTACAAACCTCATTCCTCTGACCATCCAAAACGCCGTGACCCCCACCCCAACCCCCTGTGCTGGGACATTTTCTAGCTCCTGATGCACTGAAGACACAAAGAGCAGGATTAATACGCATAGCTCCCGCATTGGGTGCGGAAATACAAACATATTTCACCAATCCTTCGGTCACTTCATTGGCTTCCTATCCACCTCCGTATCGAATACAAACTCTGTTTGTTTACTCACCAGTGCATCCATGGAAATGCTCCACAATATCTGAAGGAACTCCTTAAACTACAAACCACTGCAAGAAACCTCCGTTTTACAAACACCTACCGCCTTCGCCCCTCTACAATGGGTGACCGAGCCTTTGCAGCCGCTGCTCCACGGCTCTGGAATGCCCTACCAGAGAGTATAAGAACACAACAGGCTGTGCTAAAGACTAAAGACTTTTCAATTTAGGAAAGCTTGTTAACAAGAATGCTATGATTATTGTTGTTTTATCTCTGTTTTTTTATCTTGCTTTGCTTTTGTTTAAACTTTTTATGTAACACTTTGGGATTTACTGCTAATGTAAAGTGCCCTATAAATAAAATTTATTATTATTATTATTATTATTATAGCTTGTGAGGAAAGGCTGAGCTAAGCCCTTAGTCATCTCGGGGACCCTGTACACGTATGGGCCAGCCCTGCCCAAATCATCCACCATCTACATATTCCAATTGGCACAGCAGAAGACCATTCGCAGGTCCTTTGATCTGGTGGCGTGTAAAACTTTGGAGTTGACGCAGCTGGTGGACATTGACCGAAGGGTCTTTTTGTCGGGTGATGCATCCTATTCTTTTTTATTGGGTCTATTTAGTCACGGGACTTTTATTTTTTATCGACGCGTACCTGATATTTAAATTGGATTCTGTGTCACCGCGGGATTAGGGTCGGAGCTGGAATCCTTGCCCACGCCAGGAGCAGGATTGTGTCAGGACTTGGCTGTGAAACCTGATCTCGTTTGTGAAGCACTGACGCCACCTTTTACCCTTTGCAAAGGATTTGATGAGCTCGCCGGATCACTGAAGAAGAGCCCTGCTTTGCGTTAGGGCTGTGGGTTCCACTTGCCAGAAACACGTTGATTAGGAAGATGAGCCGGTGAGAGAAAAGCGTTACCCGCCGACACCGAGAGATGGTTTGCCACACACACCAGACGATGAACCACCTCAGGATCCCAAATTAGGACACGAGCTCAGCAGTGACACCTCCTCACAGCACTAGTTTGAGTGGAAGGAACAGGGTGAAGTACAGAGGCCGGAGTGCCAGTCCTGGCCCGAGATTTCCCTCCAAAGTTAGAGGACGCGCTTGTAGGACTGGATGCAGATTAACGTCATACCCTGGACCAAGCATTTGCAGCATTCTGGCGCCCTAGCCTCTGAACCACCAATGACTGAACCCAAATCAGTAGACTGAAACTTGAGCACCAATCAGATGAGGCACCAGTCGGTGCAACCGCCCGCGTCATTCTGTGTTTTATTGGGCTTTTTCCACATGTTCGGGGCTGGAAGAAGTTAAGCACGGAAGGACTGGATTCTCACAGTGGGCTGCGGTGCACAATTGCATTACACATAAAGCCTACATACCTTTGGATCCACAACAAATATCAGAGCAAGTGCTCCGAAACAGGTGATAGAAACAGATCGTCATCCTGCCTGATGCAGCGCTCCGGCTTTGTACCTAAACGAAGCTCAAGTGCTCGAATTGCAGTCAACAGCGCGCTAGACAAAGACAGTCAATGGGTTTTCAATAGTCGCGGTAAAAGAAAACTCTCCCTAACAAAGTCTGCATTTCCTTTGCATTACACATAACTATAATTTCAAGTATAAGATAGATGTCCTATATCTCGATGTGCGATTTCACTACTTAATAATTTTTCACAAAGACATTTCTAAGAAGAATTAGAATAAAATCATGAAACAAATAATAATAACAAAACATATGAAAGTAATAAAATACCACAGTACGAATGCAGAGAAAACACAGAACACCGTAAACAATAAAGTTAGTGTAACGTCTGTGCAATCATAGGTGATACTAGCTGTTTTGAGGGGGCAATTCCACTTGTATTCTGGAGCATTTTTTGCATTTTAAAGCAGAATATTCATAGGAATTTAAAACCTGGACGGCTCGTAGACATTGACAATGATTAAAAAATAGCAAAAACGAAACAACAGTAATACTGATCAAAGTGGCTTACCAAAAGAGCGACAAAACAAAGTTAAACGGGCATCAGCACTGCAGCTCTCTTTGACTGCATTCTCTAAAGCTGGTGGAATGTAAGGTATAGGCAACCCTCAAAAAAGTCTTACACAAAGCACCTGCGTACAAAATATTGTCCTCCGACATTCATCACTATACATGTATATGACTTGAGTGATGCCCTCTTTGCCCAGGTATCCTAAAAAAGCGGACGTGACCACCCACCCCTAGCCCCTCCCCCTTCCCCATCAGATTTAAACCGCTACGCCAGAAGGTAAAGAAAGTTTAATCGGAGACAGTGGCACTGACCACAAAGCAGGAGACAGAGCTGGAGGTGGCAGAGTTAAAGATGCCAAGATTTGCATTGGTTGTGACGAGGATGGACAGGATTAGGAAGGAGTACATTAGAGGGTCAGCTCAAGTTGGATGCTTGGGAGGTAAAGTCGGAGAGGCCAGATTGCATTGGTTTGGACATGTGTAGAGGAGAGATGCTGAGTATATTGGAGAAGGATACTAAGAACAGAGCTGCCAGGGAAGAAGAAAAGAGGAAGGACTAAGCAAAGGTTTATGGATGTCTTGAGAGAGGACATGCAGGTGATGGGTGTAACAGAACAAGATGTGGAGGACAGGAAGATATGGAAGAAGATGATCCACTAACGGGAGAAGCCGAAAGAAGAAGAAGAATTATTTAAAGTTTTGGCAAAAATATAAATATTTCAGCATTTCTTAGAATAAGAGAATAACAAATGGCAAGTAACTTAAAAATGCAAGCAATTAAAAGTAAGAATGATATTCTGATTGTGAAACTAGTTAGAGAAGAAACCCCAAGTTACAGTGAATGCTCAGACTGGACTTGGGAGCCACTGTTTTGTTATATTTGAAAATAAATAAAAGCACAACATCTTGAACTCTGACTGCAAAAAAAAAAAAAAAAAGAATTGGCACAATGATGCCCACTCCGCATAATCTCATCCAGCCCAGTGAATAGTGCAACGCCATAAATACAGAGGACAGGTGCAAAGGAAGCCCCAGGTGGGCACACTCCAGTGAAGGCCCCAGAGACTAAGAAAGTGGAGAAAAGAAAATAGGGAGCTGAAGTTACACAACTTTCCTCTACCAAGCAAGACACACCTAGCAGTTCATTACTTTAAAGCTGGATGACCTATTAATGAAGGATGTAGAATGTTCCAGAAGAAATAAATTATAAAATGAGGATGCACAGAAATTGTGAGAAAACAGATCCAGTAGCCTTTCCTTGCCAGACCAATGCCAGCCTAGCAGCAGTCATGCCCAATGAGAAAAATCTGCATTGTGAAAAAGAAAGGGATAAAGCTGAGAGATCTAGGAGCAGTAAAATAAGAGGAAGGGGAAGCTATTCAGAAACCAAAAATTAGAATAAGCATTAGGGACAAAGGTCCAAAACAGACAGGGGGAGAGTCTCACCCCAGGGGAGGGCATGAGAAAAACGTTCTGAACATCCACTCCCAGGAAGATGTAGGACTTCATGCTTGAGAATGAATGATATCATGATTTTACTACATCCCAGGCCACAAAATGGCACTCATGAAAGCGTTTTGTAATTTCTTTGGAAACCATGATGACATTTTGCAGTTTTCTGATACTAACACTAAAACTTCACTACTAAGATAATAATAATCATCCTCAAAGGGATGAGATTATGCTCAAGTAAAAGGTCAATGCATGCTGCTTTCATTAAGTACTCTAGAGTCATGCATTGATCTTGGTCCGCTTTGTAACAACATCAAGAATAATACTGAAAAAATTTCAGAGGTGGAAAGACCGAGACACATAATGAACAAGAGTTTACACTGTATTTTACTTATTTAATTGGGCTTGGTTTTCCAAGGAACCATCCTGTCTCCCATCTTGTTTACCCTCTACACAACAGACATCTAGGATAATACCAGCTTCTGAGATCTACAGAAGTTCTCAGACAGCTCCTTCATCATAGACTGTATTGATCATGGAAATAAGTTGGATTACGGGTGGCTGGTGGAGATGGTTGTGGTACGGAGAGAACCACCTGCAGCTGAACATCAGAAAGGCAAAAGAGTTTAGTGGTGGACCTCTAGCATATATGAAGGAGCCCCTGATACCAGTTATCATTCGGGAGAGAATGTAGAGGTACAGAGCAGAGCTAAAACTACATGGGAGTACATATGGACAGCAAACTAGAGTGGTCTGACAACACAATTGAGTTGTATAAGAAGATCCAGAGCAGACTGTACTTTCTGTGGAGACTTTGATGTTTTCATGTGTACAGGAAGCTACTGGAAATGTTTTACCTGCCTGTTGTGCCAGTGTATTGTTTTACACTGTAGTCTCCTGAGGGAGCAATTTGAGTTCAGGTGATGCAAAATTCCTGAAGAAACTCATCAGAAAAGCTAGCTTCATTAAAGATTGATCCTGGACACTCTGGAGGCTGAGGCAGAAGAGAACAATGTGGCAAAACTGGACACAAACATGAGCAATTCTGCCCACCCCCTCCAGGGGGGGGGACCTTCTTGGAGTAGTTTTAGCCACAGGCCCAATGCCCCATGGTACAATAAGAAGCTCTCTTCTGTCTGCAGCTACGAGGCAGTTCGATACTTCCTTCTGACATCTTATCCATCAATCCAGTCAGAAGTTATATGAAGATAGTGTGGACTCAGTCTACTATATTTATTGTATCATAATGCTTGTTGTATTATATGTTTTTATTATATTATTTTATATTGTACTCTGAGTCGGTATGTGTATTTTATAGCTGCAGTATGCATTTGAATTTCCCCTTGGGAATTAATAAAGTACAGGTATATCTAATCTAATCTAATTTAATTTTAAATGGCCACTGAACAGTTTAATGAATGACAACTATTACTGCCACCATCCATTTTACAAGTGTAGAGTTGCATTGATTTAATTCAGCTTGCTGCAGAGTGTGCTGTGCCCTGCTACAACTTTTCCCAGTCCCTATTTGCCTCCGACACAGCGATTAGTTAACAAAGATCCTGAATAGAATTTCTTAAGACTACCTCGTATATTCTGTATTAATTTACCTAGTTAAACAAATAGCAGAATACAAACTTTACTCAAGCGTCCTTACAAATAAAAAATGCATAGAGAGACTCAGTGAAGCCATTAAAAATGGCAAAGCTAATTACCAGCCTTAAGGTTTGTATCAATGGCCCCCAGATCTCCAACTCCGCGCAGTCTCTCTCTGTTCTGATTGGACGCCGCAGACAGAACAGCTGAACAACCCGCCCTCTCGTGATGGCAGTTTTTGGAAAAGCCTTGCAGAGATGCAGGTATGCAGTGGCAACGCAGGCGTGTGTGCTTAGCATATAAAAGTTCACTGCTCACAGTTTGTGTATGCGCAACCCTCAAGGTGTCTATCCTAATCCAGTGCCTAGTGCACATGACTTATCTAAAAGAACTTTGAAAAAGTTGCTAAACAGCTGGAGCAATACGGAATGCCATTTCTTGTTTAGGCAGTTGGTGTGACTTCACGGCTGGGGTGAGTCCCCGCTTTGGTAGACAGTGCTGTCGGAAAAGGCGCAGGCACCTGGCGGCACTGACTTGGACAAGCCGTTTGAAAAACGGATGGATGTATATGACCAAATGCGCTCAATTGATTCCACATAATCCTGACCGTCCACAACTCCCTTTGCCTGCTACCAAATATGAGTTAGAAACTGAAACTATCGGTGGGCTCCATGGGCTAATGGAATCAGTATGAAATGCAATCTACTACATTTGTGGTCTAGTAGATATGTGGACGGAATTCTCCGTGTGTCCTTATCTTAATATATGGTGTTCAGGCTGAGATAACATCATTGAACTTTGTCTACAGGAAGAGTCTAGAGGGTCCAAGTCTAGGATCGAGGGACAGTGCGAATTATTAGAGAGCGTGTTATCTTGGTGGGCACACAAACCTCTTCACGACTATCTATAATAAACTTATAAAGTTAATACATCATTGCTTAGCGCCCTGATATCTTTGTATTTCTGTCTGTTGCACAATTCGCTACAAACTGCCGAAAGAAACGTGCGCCTTCCTGCTGTGGGCAGGAGAGCCTCCAGAAAAGTTCACTTAAATATGGATGTACCGACAAGGAGTATTAGTGAGCAAACTGCTTAAGTTAATACTCGGAAAACACGTGTCGGTCATAATGCAGGAGGTCAGCAGGAAACGTTTTTGTTTTTTTTTGCATTAAATTAGCTGACGGTCTATAATGCAACTGATAAGTCATCTAACCACAGGATAAGAAAGTCCTGTTGTTCTTACTTACTGTGACTCCAATCTATGGTCCGGACTCTTTCCATTTGTGCAGAAGGCAGCTTGTTTAGAAATGGCAAACCAGCTGAAGAATATTTTAGTTGTTTCTTTTGGATTTCTGTTCTTATTTACAGCCTATGGAGGACTTCAAAGTTTACAGGTAAGATGCTGCTGCTGCTAAATACTTTTTTAAACTGTGAATTTGGTCAATATGTGTCAGACGGCAAACAAAAAGAGGTATATCGGATACTTTTATATTCAGGGAAACAAATAATAAATACTTTAAAGTTTACCGTCTTTCAAAATGAATTAGTTACCGAATGAACCGATTGGAGAAAATACATAATTCATGTAATCAATTATTTTATAATAGTGCAATAGACGAAGAATGTTATTTGCCTCTTGACGCCGATTGCTGGTGAGCGACTCTAAAAAGGATCGTTTGGCTTCATCAGCACCGATTCCGACACTCGGACGTTCTACTGACACGCACGCTCCCAGCTGCCTTATGCCTGTTTGTCCTCGTACATGCCACCCTGTTGCACCTCAGTCCGCTCACCCGGGGTCAGGGGCAATCCGCCTCCCACACTAACCCCCGTCTCCGTGAGCTGAGCCAAGCCCGCTGGTGGCCGTGCGATTGGGGGTTGGCAGGAGGTGGATGCGCTCGGAGTGCTCTCTTCCCCTCAGCTAGGTTACTATTGTATTTAACCAAAATATCGAAATTATTTTTTTTGTACTCCGATCTCCTTTCACATCCTAATTCCCAAATAAATTCAGTGGTTCTGTACTAGTGAGTGTGCGTATAAGCAGTATATACAATTGATGGATGTATTTTGTGCATGTGTAAAAGCTACAGGCTATTATTTTTTTGACAGGAAACAATACATGAACACAATCTGTCAAAAGTGATACTTTTTAATAAGGATGCCTAACTGAAGAATACAGCTAAGACATTACTAGTGTTGCTAATGGCGATTTCTGCTTGATTATTAAATTATTATTCACATTTGACTGCCTAGCCACATTTTCAACATCCGTTGTTTCAGTGTCCTAAAAGACAACTCCCTAATTAGTCATGTTTAAATGTTAATTTGCGATTAGAGAAACCTTAGAAATTGCTTTAGCACCTTTGAACCCTATTCTTCTGTTTACTTAGGTTGCAAGGTTCTGGCATTCCTAAAGTTCAGTTCTGGGTTCAAAAATGGCTAAAATGAAACAGCTTGCTCATGAAACGTGTCAGTCTATTATTTA
The DNA here is from genome assembly GCA_026402145.1 of Polypterus bichir lapradei. Taxonomy (NCBI): domain Eukaryota; kingdom Metazoa; phylum Chordata; class Cladistia; order Polypteriformes; family Polypteridae; genus Polypterus; species Polypterus bichir. Next base: position 77,063,222 of record JANRMT010027041.1, read on the forward strand.
TTTATATATTGTAGCTTGAAGATTGTTCTATGTGGCAGCTTGTCAAGAAACAGAAGATTTCATATAAAGGTGTTTATTACTGTCTTGAGAGAAGAGGGGTGAACTGGATCTAACCAGGATAGAAAAAGAAGGGGAAGGCCAAAATGGACAACTGCATAAGAAGATAAGAACATCAGAATCTGTAGTTTCAGAAACTAACACTTTACAGGTCCTCAATTAGCTTCTTCCTTAAATAAGCGTCAAATACCATTGTCATCTGCAACAGAGAAAAGGTGACTCCAGGATGCTGAGCTTAATAAACTTTTCTGTCATCTTCTGTCCATTATCTGTGTTCTTTTGCCCATTTTAATCTTTTCTTTTCATCTCATAGTTTCCTATATGGCTTTCTCTTTGGAACTCTGCCTCTTAGGCCAGCACCAAGCACCTTTGTATGAAATCTTCAGTTTCTTGGCAACCTATCATTTAAAATAACCTTCATTCTGAAAACAAAATTGGCATGCTACTTGAAAGAGTTGTTTCAGTTTGGCCGTTTTTGAACCCTGAACTGAACTTTAGGAATGCTAGTACCTTGCAATCCAAGTGAACAGAATTAAAGATTTCAGCGGTGCTAATGCAATTACAAAGGTTGACTAATGACTAATCTATATATATATATATAGCCAAATACCACTGACTCACCTATCACGAAATCTCCCAAACCATGAGGACTTGAAATTTAGAATGTAGGTTACCCTTGGCCCATACGTGCTCGCTAAGAAACAGTTTTAAAAATTCTGTGGTCCAAGCACGAAATTTCTTAACAGTTTTTTAAACCCGTTTGTATGTCTGTCCACTTATCACAAGAGAACTGCTTAATGGATTTAGATCGGGTTTTTTTTCTATAACTTGCTGGAACATTCCGTTGATTTTGCAACTTTCTCATCTCGCTAAGTATCATAGTTCGCTTGCGGTACCAATTTATTAGCGCAAATCCGAGAGAGACTCATCCGGCTGCGGGGAGGGGGGTGGTGCCCTCCTTACTTAAGCATCTGCCTCGGGGCATAACCTTAACTCCGCTTATTTAGCGAATGAGAGAACTACTTAACGGATTTAGATCTTTTTTTTTTTTTCTATAATTTGCTTGAACATTGAACATTCCGTTTGATTTTGTGATTTCTCTCATTGTGCTAAGAATCATAGTTTGCATGTTGGAGTGATATATTCGTGCTAATCCGAGACAGAGGCTGCGGGCCAAGGGGATGGGGAAGAGTGACGTCAGGAGTAGAGAGCCCGGGTGGGGTCCTGCTCACTGTCCTGTTTCACTAATATGCAGGGGATGTCTAGTTAAAGATAAGCTAAGGGAGCTGACCATTAGGACACAGAAGGAATTGCTGCTGTAACTGAGGCTTTGCAGTCATATCTAAATAATAAATTAAAAATCAGTTATTTCAAGCAGTAATTGCCATTAGCAACACTGGTCATGTGTTGGTTGTACTTTTAAACCCATTTAATGGTATTTTGATTAAAAAACATCAATTTCTATTAAAACATGAACATTTCTGGATGTTTCCAAATTTTTGACTGGTAGTGTAATCAAAGTGCTCCATACTGATTATCTTAAACTATCAATCCCTTCATGCATTTTTCTAAGTCAACTTCTTCTAAAACTGAGTCACAGTAAGAAGGATCCCTATTCCAGAAATGTTAGATACAAGGAATGAACCAGTATTGTATGGGATACTAGGCAGTCACTACAGGGAAAATTCATGCATACATCCATAGTTTATGGACATTAATGAACTTATATTATATGACTTTAGAATTTAGAAGGAAAGATAAGCAACCCACAGAGACATCAGAAGAACATGTAGCCTCTACGGAGATAGTGACCAATGTTTCCACTAAGCTGAGCGCATAAGCGATCGCTCATTCATTTTAGGAGCGTCACTCACAGATTTTATATGGTCACTCAAAAGAAGACCAGACTTTCAAGCAAAATTAAACTCTCAAAAATTAAATAAAAATAATTAAACTAAATCAATGACCCACACCCGATTTAATCGAGTTTCAAATAAAATTGCTTGTTGTTTCCTTGTCACTTTTAACCATATCTAAGCGAAAAGCTGAGTATAGTTCTAGTACAACTTGTTTGGGATTTAAAACAGAATAGTTGACACAGAATTGTTTTGTTAAAGCGGACTATATAGCGATAGGCAGCACTCACTTCTGGGAGAAATATAAAAAGGATGGTGTCATTTATAAAATATGTTTGAAAGTAGGATCTTTTAACAAATTGATTTTAGAGAAAACATGGAGCAACTGGAAAGTGAACCATCTTAGTTTTAACTTAAACATAAAAATCAATCGAAATGTTGCTAAAAAAAGTTTAACAGAATCTCTTTTAACAAGGCAGACAAGAACTTGTGTTAGCGAAAATACATGACACCTGACAAGATCAAAGTTTTAATAGATAAACGTTTTGCTGGCTGTGAAAATAAACTCTTCAATATTGTCTGTCCAGGATATTAACGCTGCCAAATACTTAAAAATACCAGATAGCTGGTGAAGTAAGAAGTACACCTTTGACTTCATAGAGAACATAAATTCAACAATCAAAATTGACGTATTAAACGAAATTAGAATAATCACCCTACCACACTTTGGTGTTTGAAGAAAAAACTGATATAACAGTTTCAGTATTGTTTTATGTATTAAATCTAGGAATGAAATTGAATCCATTCACACAACTGTGTTTGCTGACATAATAACATTAACCTCATGTAACAGTTTATCTTGTCATCATTCAATACTTTTATGTGGAAAACAAGTTACATTTAAACCAGATGGTAATGATTACCACAGATGTTGCTTCAGCCATGCAGGGCAAATGAAAAGTTGTCACTTCTCTATTACAGCAGTCCATTCCGCACTTACTAAAGTGACATTGCGCGGGACATCGTGAGGACCTTCATGGCCATCCTACCAGCATCATAGGCCCTCCTGGCAAAGTAGTGAGCTGAGGCTCCAGTTTTGATAGCAAAACAGAAACATACATAGGCATCAGTAACATTGTGGGCCCCTATGCTCCTGGGGCCCCCGGCCAGTGCCCATTGTACCCATACATTAAGATGGCAGTGCGAATAGATGATACTTGGAAAGATTAATGACAATGAGACTTTTCTAAGGATGATGTACACAATTTTATGTTAAGAAAGCAGAATGCGAAGGACTCGTCAAAGCTACAGAGGCAAATGTTATTGAGTTTGAACTGGAAAAATTAGAAACTGAAACTGTAAAGACATTTTCAGATATAGTAATATTTACTATAAGGAGGATGACTTTAAGGAGTTATTTTCAATTTTGGACATTTATGGCACATTCCAGGCCTGAGCGTGAGAGATAATTTAGATCAATAACAAACTCCATACAGTGCATAATAGATGGTAACAGATCTATGAAATACCAGTAGGTTCCTGATTCTATAAGGACTCTTGCTGCACACATACAGTAACTCAGGCTAAGTTCAGTTTTTCTTAATTCTGTTAGTGTCCTGCTAGGTGGTCCATCATACATTACAGATGTTAGTGTTTTTCTGCATATTAGGAAGTTTTTCAAAGTACAACAAACCAACTTCATATACAAAGAACTCTTCCCAGAATGAAATGGTTTATTGTCAAGCAGTGGTCTCTGAAGAACCCACAACCCAGTAAAGAACCATACAGTGCAATTAAAAAAGTTTATTTTTAAGAGTGTTCTTTGTGGAATTGACATATTCTCCTTACATTTGAATGGATTTTGTTCAAAATACTCCACTTTATGGCACACTCCATATGTACTTTGTCAGGTTATTTGGCTTACTCTAAAATGCCAAGGTGTAAATGTCAGTGTTTTTGCTGCAGATGAGATAACAATGACTTACAATGTGCTTCCTTCTTCTTTTAACTGATCGAACTTTATTTTATATAACACTTTTTCGCAGATCATAAGCTGCTGAAGTCATTAATAAATTAAAAAGCCCAAGGCAAATAAACACTAGGCAGTAACAGGTTCTGCCAGTTTAACTGCTGATAAATAAATAGATTTGAAAAACACTTCAGAAAATTCAGCACTAGTGTAGAAGGTCCTCTAGCAAATAAAACAAACACAGGTGATGTAGAAAACTGAAAGAATTGTCATGGCTACGTGGGCATTATGCATTTCAGTCCATTGTGCCAAGGCTCTGGAATGGTCTTCTGTTGGCATTGTGCACGCCCGAGTCAGTTGACTCTATTAGTAAGCAACTTAAGACATTTTTTGTTTCAGCAGGTTTTTGAACACAGCTGAGTAGTCTCTGCTTGGACTTTTAGTTTATTTTTAGTTTCCATCCATCCATCCATTATCCAACCCGCTATATCCTAACTACAGGGTCATGGGGGTCTGCTGGAGCCAAACCCAGCCAACACAGGGCGCAAGGCAGGAAACAAACCCTGGGCAGGTTGCCAGCCCCCCGCAGGGCATGCACACACACACACACACACTAGGGACAATTTAGGATCAGCAATGCACCTAACCTGCATGTCTTTGGACTGTGGGAGGAAACCGGAGCACCCAGAGGAAACCCACGCAGACACGGGAAGAACATGCAAACTCCACGCAGGGAGGACCCAGAAAGCGAACCCAAGTCTCCTTACTGCGAGGCAGCAGCACTACCCACTGCGCCAGCGTGCCGGTATTTTTAGTTTTGATCTTGTTATTCTATTTTATTGTTTCTCTTTATTTTTTTTTCTTGTTTTGTTATATTTGGTTTGCACTTTTATGTGTTTTATTTTTGCACAGTGCTTTGTGTTGTCTGTGAAAGGAGCTTTATAAATAAAGTTTACTTACTTACTCAGGGCTGTCTTAATGTATGGGCACAATGGGCACTGGCCAGCCGTCCCAGGAGCATAGGGTCCACAATGTTTCTGATGCTTATGTATGTTTCTGTTTAGCTATCAAAACAGGTGCCCAAGCTCACTACTTTGCTTGGCGGTGTATGATGCTGTTAAGAAGGCCCTGGAGCAAGGTACATAGGTCCCTCTTCAAGTCTACAGTTCCTCACTCCCGTCTTTAACAAATCCAGCATCTGTATACCACGTAATCCTATCTCATTTCTGAGCTGGGTACACCACGGTATCCCTATTTGTTGTGATATTTTGGATGGCACCGTTCTGAAGAGGGGGGCTGAACGCACCCCAAGGAGATGCAGCCGCTCCTCCAAAACCCCTGTTAAACGGTGATACAATGGGAAACAAATTCCTTTTCTTTTTTTACCTCCTCTTTGCTCGATCAGCTGCTGGATGGCTGCTTTTGCCATGCCGCTGCATTTCATGCAGCACTTCAAACGTTTGAAAGTCACTGCCTTGTCTCTCTTCTCCCCCAGACATCCTCAAACACTATTCGATCTCTTTTCGCTGTTCCATTATTTCACTGATTAATATTTTCTATTTGTTTGTGATAATGTGATCTTTACTCTACGGCTATGCGCCCTTGTGAAGAGGTGGGCTGAACGCACTCCAAGGAGACACGGTCGCTCCTCCGAAGCCTCTCTTTAACGGTGATACAATCAGAAGCAAACAACAGTTGTTTTTTTTACCTCCTCTTTGCTTGATCAGCTGCTGGCTTGCTGCTCCTCCTGTGCGGTGTGATCTGCATTTCGTGCAGCACTTTGAACATTTTAAAGTCACTGCCTTGTCTCTCTTCTCCCCCAGACATCCTCAAACACTATTTGATCTCTTTTTGCTGTTCCGTTATTTCACCGAGTAATATCTTCCATTTTTTTGAGCTAATGTGAGCTTTACTCACATTTTCTTGAGACTTTTGAATTTTCCTACTTCCATTATCTCTAACCTGCTCTGCATGTGTATCACGGGACTTGCTTCCAAAGGCTGTAAGTATGACATGACCTGCCCGTCTCGCGGAAAGTGAAAGTATCTGTCTGTCTCTCAGAGATCTCTCTTCACAAGATCACGTCTCATCACAGTCTCATCCCAAGTTTTTTTTATAATAGAGCTATATATATATGCGTGTGCGTGTGCCCTGCGGTGGGCTGATGCCCTGCCGGGGTTTGTTCCTGCCCTGTGCTGGCTGGGATTGGTTACAGCAGACCCATGTGACCCTGTGTTAGGATATAGCGGGTTGGACAATGACTGACTGACTGACATCTGTAACTTCCTTCTTCTGAGTTTATCTCCTGGCTACATTGGGTGGGTGATATGTGGGCTCTGAGAAGTGAATGTTCATATGGAGTGATTTATTTATGAGTTGATGTTCGATTTACATCTGTGTTTGCATATTTATATTAAAAACTTTGATCACAAAAAGTAAGATCAAAACTGTCTAGATAAACCTTAAACACTGACGTCTCTGGACAAAAGTTGGCATTTTCTTTTATATACAGCAGAAAAAGTTATTATCACTCCAAATCTAAAAATTCTTATAATAATGTACAAAGATACGGTTATATATATTCAGTACTAGAAAAAAACAAAGTAAATGTGACAATGGGCTTAAGGTGGAGAAGGACAAACAAACAAACTGTAATTGCCTTTACTTCACTACTGGCATGTAGACTTATCTTACTCAACTGGAATGTTATATATAACTTGAAATTGGAAAAAATCAAATTCTCAGAAGATCTGTGCAAAACATTTTTAAAACCTGACAGTGTCTAAATCAATAACATTTTAGAATAGGCATTACAATTGAGGAAGTGGATTCTCTTCCCTTATTTATTTAAATTCTTTTTATTTATTTATGTATTTATTTACTTATTTTTCCTACTATTAAAGTTTTATTCTGTTGTCCTAGCTCTCTTTCTCATGGGTTGGGGTTGATTTGATGTGAACCTAGTTTTGTAAAATTTGACTTGCTTGTATGGAATGTTATTTGCTTTTAATAAATTCAATAAAATGCTTAAAAAAGAAAATAAATGTGACAATGTGAAAATGAAGTGAAATTAATACAAAATTACTTTGCAAAGCTATCTAACTTTTTCTAACATAGTATCATATGTAAACATTAACATAATATTACATTCTCCAACCTATTCTGTACAGTGCTGCATTGTGGAGTGCTAGTTAATCTCATTATGTTTATGTATTTTTGGCATCTTCATGAATAAAGATCTTTGACAATGTGAGATTGTATTCTTAGTTATTAGATACAAAGTTTAAATGTTTTTCAAAGCTGTGCTCCTACTGTCATGTAAGATCACTTCCTTTATCTTTCAACAGAGCAGTCTGAATGCAGATGAAGGCCTTGGTGTAGCATCCTTAAGTGTCATCTATGGCTCTCTCATTCTGTCCTCCATGTTTCTGCCACCCATTCTCATCAAAAACCTGGGCTGTAAATGGACCATTGTCGTCTCCATGTTTTGCTACATAGCATATTCTTTGGGTAACATCGAGCCTAGATGGTAATTTTATCATATTCAAAATGAGTTTTAAGCATTCGATTAACATAGTTATTGCATCTTTGACACCAACGGTTCTTTTTTATTTCTAGAGGGTTTTGTGCAGGTCTCTTTGTACATTTTATATGTTTACTTAATGAGATATTTTTCTATGTTGTCATGCTGCCTTGGGTACTGAAGAAAGCTCTGTGCACTGTTTCCTGGATACTGCATTAGACCATCAGGACTTCACATGCCCACATGAAAGTGTGTATAACCAACAATCTTGTTTAAAAATTAACCTACAGTTAATAACTATAAAGTGAAGTAGTGTTACAAGATAAAGGTATGACAAAACATAAAGGCTAAATGTTATCATATCCTGACTCTTTCATCGTCCCACATTGCCAGTGCAAGACCACCCTGACTGACATAACCAGGTGGTCTCCTGCACGCACCTACACTTAGACAGTTAACATAACATTTTGTGATATGAGATAAAACAAACTGCATCACACAGAGAGAAAGCACAATAGAAACATACTAGTTCTAATCCAGGGGTCTCCAACTCCAGTCCTGGAGAGCTACTGTGACTGCAGGTTTTCATTCTAACCCTTTTCTTAATTAGTGACCAGATTTTTCTGCAATTAAACTCTTTGCCTCTTTGACTCAGGCTCCTTAATTATTTCTTTTTTCCTTAATTAGCAACCAAACAATATTAAGACACAAAATATACCAACATATAAACAACAACCTGCGTCCATCGCACAATAACTGAAAATAAAGAAAGGTGAAGGCCTCAGTAATGTTGATCTGCTCAGGTCCACAAAACATTTTGACAGCACTCTTAAAAAAGAAAATCAACAGTTTTGGAAATGTCTGCCATTGTAGAATTAGTGCCATGGAATTAAATAACGGGTTTAATTAGCAACGAGAATTGGCTTCAAATTAAGAAACTGAATGAAGTGAAGTTGGTTGGAATTTGACGCCTCAACTTAGTTGGTCATCTGTTAGCTCACTTCACATCAAATTTATGTTTAGGGGCCGATTAAGGAAAAAAGAATCAATTCAGCAGTCAGAGTCTCAAGATAAGTCAATCAAAATAAAAGGAAATAGTTAATTAGCACTAAAAACTGATCACTAACTAAGAAAAGAGTTAGAATGAAAACTTGCAGCCACAGTAGCTCTTCAGGACTGGAGTTGGACAATCCCGTTCTAAATAAACTGCAGCACACAGAGAGAAGCGCAATAGAAATGTACTAGTTCTAAACAAACTGACCAAGAAAAAACTCAAATGCCTGGATCTGCCATACTCATTGACGACTAGTATGATGTCACCAGTAGGGGATGCCTCACAACCTCAGATCCCAGACACAACCACACAGACACCAGTCCCCAGTTCAAAAGTCTTATGTTTATTAAGCAAAATACCTTCACAACAAGCAATCTTCCTTCCATCATTCTTTTCCTTTCCTCCTCCAAACCACACAGGCGAGTGCAGTCCGTCTCCTTTCCTGACTCCAGTTTGCCAGGGTGAGATGTAGGGCTTTTTTAAGCCTGGTCCCAGGAGTACTTCTGGTGCATCAGAGCTGTAGTGAGGAAGCACTTCCAGGTCAGGCAGAATCTCCAGCTGAGAGGGGAGTCTCATCCCAACAGCACCTTCTAAAGGTCCCCAAGTAATACAACAATGCTGCCCTTCAGAACCACAACTCCCATGCAGCCTTGCTAATGTTCAAACAGGAGCTACACGAGGGAGATGCTGCCACTAAGTGCACTCAGGTAACACAGTCACCCCTTGGCCTTCCATTAAATCCTTCTCACTGGGAAAGGTAACACCAGCCATTCCGGTCAGAACACCCATCCACTGACGCTCTCCATTCATTATGAGGGCCTCCCAGCTGGGTTACCAATCCTTCATTTCAGCCAGGGTGCCAGTGTATTATTGCCTTTAATCACAAGTATTATAAACTGTTTTTGCATATTAGAGAAAAAAAAGGTAAACCATTTTAGAAGGAACAAGGTGAAAATTGTACATTATAGTTAAAATGCTAAGCGTTCTTTATTTGTAGAAATCATCCAGGCAAGGTGGTAAAAGTCTAGAAAACACTGCTAGCAACTAAGCCCCTCACACACACGCATCATACCTCTCTCAGGTTATATTGTTGCTGCCTCAGACTAATACCATATGTTATCTTCCGTATTCTATGAAGTACGACTACTGGCTAAATGTCAATGAAAGCCACCACTTGATTTAAAGCATATTTTTATGTTTTTTAAAGGGAGACATTGATTCCTACATCAATAATTCTGGGATTTGGTGGAGCACCACTTTGGTCAGCCAAGTGTGCCTATTTGACCATTACTGGAAATTTACAAGCAAGCAAAGAGAATAAAGAAGGAAAGGATGTCATTAACCAATACTTTGGAATATTCTTCCTCATATTTCAGTCATCAGCTGTCTGGGGAAATCTCATGTCATCTCTGATTTTTGGACAGAATACCAACAAAGGTAAAACGAAACATCTTTAATGACTTGCTCTCATGGAGGGACACCATGGTGCTTAGAATGTGTTGTTTAGCTCAGGGGTCACCAACTCCAGTCCTGGAGGACCACCATGGCTGCAGGTTTTCATACTAACCCTTTTCTTTAACGAGTGTCCTGTTTTTGCTGCTAATTGAGTCTTTTGAACTAATTTTAATTGACTTGCTCTTGAAGACTCAGACCCCTTAATTGTTTCTCTTTCCTTAATTAGCAGCCAAACAATAATGAGATACACAATGAGCCAAAACAACTGGTGTCCATCATACAATATCTGAAAATAAAGAATGACGAAGGTCTGCACAGATCCCCAAAACATTTTAATGGCGCTCTTAGAAATAGAAAATCGACAATTTCAGAAATGTCTGCTAATGCACGACGAGAGCAACAACAAGCCATTGAATTAAAGAACGAGTTTAATTAACAACAAGAATCAGCGCCTCATTAAGCAGCTGGTTGGAGTGAAATTGGTTGGAGTTTGAGGCCGACTTAATTGGTCTTCTGTTGGCTCACTCGCTTCACATTTAATTTCTGTTTGGATGCCATTTAAGGAAAGAAGTGAAGCAATAGGAATGATGAAGAACTTCAGGGACACAAATCTTAAAAAAAGCAAATCAATTATAATTAATTTACAAGAAGTTAATTAGCAGCACAAACAGGGCACTCATTAAAAAAAGGGTTCGAATGAAAACCTGCAGCCACGGTGGTCCTCCAGGACTGGAGTTGGTGACCCCTGGTTTAGCTTGTTTTCACCTGCTTTATTCATATAGTTTGACTTTGAAGAAAATGCTCTTGAGCTTAAAAAAGGACACATTTTTGACTGTGCCAAGATACTATACTGTTATTTTAAGTTAAAAGTTAAGGAAGTACAACAACCTGAAAATCGTACACTTCAAAATTAAAATTTCAGCTTTGAGTAAAGTGTGTACAGTAGCTGGCCCTTGTTTATAACTGTTTAAGTAGGTGTACTGCCCTGTAGGGTTAACATAAAGGAGGGGCAGATGGGTATATAAAAACTCTGAAAATCACTGGCTTACCAGGGGGCTCATGAAAGGTCAAATGAGAAGAATGTAGAATGAACCCTAAGAAACAAAATGCAATTATTGTGCAAATATATGTGAAATTTCCAACTTTCACTTCTTCATCTTTTTTGGTTGAAAGTTGGAAATCACAGAAAAATAATTGGACACTAAGTTTTAAAGTACATACTGTGTAACAATAAAGTTTAATTCCTAGTAATGTTTTGGATGAGATGAAGGTATCTGCTAGAATGTGCTGAAAAGTACAGAACTGTGTCAGCCCCTTCTTGTATTCTCACAGGTGCTGTCTGTTGGTAGGCAGTGACTTTAGTGCATTCAGACAAATGAAGACTAATAAGTGTTGCAGGTCTTTATAATGCACAATCAATACATAGCATCTCTTTTGATTCAGTCTGTAACAAACCATTCATGTGACCACTAAGTGTCCCCAGTTAGGTATTCAATGATAAATTCCCTGCTATGATCAAAGCTGAAATATTTGTTGAAATCCAAATACCCTAAGTGCCATAAAAAAACCCATAAAAACCCTGAAAGTGCCAATATTTGGAAGATTGACTTAACCATCTTCAGCACTCTCTATTTGTGTCATCCTGACCCTCAATTGCATACCTTGCACTTATCATACAATTTACAAGGTGATATTAAATAAAATAATTAATAAAATATCAGTTGTGGTCACATGTAACCAGCATGCGGCTGAGCAATTTTCACTATACAGGAGTAGCATGTGTACTCACTAACTCCAGATCTCTAAAAAAGAAAAAATCACTTTTTTCTTAATATAAGAACAAAGAAAAAGGAATCAAAATTTTACATGTAGAAAACAAATCTTTAATATAAAACAGAAATAAACACTCCTACAAGTATAAAAAATATTGACTAACAAGTGATAAATTAACCTGTGTAGGAATTACAGTATGTTAGGTGGCATAACCCTTAGAATTCAGATAAAACACTTTCTCGCAAGCCGCTTCGCTTTTAGCTTAGCTCTGCTGCCACGATACCGCCTTCTTACCTCGTCAGGTAAATAGGGAACCACACCGGTGCGGGCATTTGTTCTCAGCGCTTGAAGTTGACTACCTGAATAGACAAGTCTCGGCATGTAAAAATTCATTCAAGTAGTAAAAAGTAGTAAAAAGTGTCCAGGGAACGAGTCCACATAAAAGAAAGTGGTAGGAGTGATCAGTGAAACAGAGAAAAAGGTAGAAAGATAAAATTGTACACGGAGCTGCTGGAAAGGCTGCCACTCGTGGCGGCGCCAAAATCATTTTATGAATAATCAAGAATGTCATGTCTGACAGTGTCAAATGCTGCACTGAGGTCTAACAGAATTAATATGCTGGATTTAAAAAGTGTGGTGGGGACGGGATCCAGTACACAAGTAGTTGCCTCATCTTACAAAGGAGGTCATTAACAAATGCAGATGTGATTGGTAAAAATTTAGGAGCTGAATGAAGTGGGCCACTTTCTATTATTCTGCAACAATTTGTATTCTTGGCTGCAGTTGGTGCATCCCTGTAAGCCCTTTGGTGGTCAGAGAAAGCGTGGATGTGCATGGAGAGGCCAGTCTTACGTGACATTCTCTCAAGGTGTTGGCCAGCTGCTTTCATAGACCATAACTCTGAACTGTACCATGGAGCTGAGTGCTTGAAACCTCCTTATGCTTTAAAGGAGCTCTTTTATCTAGTGCTAGGGCTGTGTTATGGTGGTCAACAAGATTATCTAGTGTTGATGGAATAGGTCAGGACAGACAAAGATCAGAAATGGAACAAGTAAGGATAGAAGGACATATTTTTAAGGTTTCTAAATGAAATTTGACATTTGCAAGTAAAAGGAGGAAGAGGTAATGAGACAGTGAAAAGTGCTGCTATATGATCAGAGAGTCCCAAATCACTGCTATAAGTGTTGCTGAGAGCCAAGAGAGATGTGCAGATCAAGTCCAATATATGACCACCAGAGTAAGTAGGAAAATCAACATGTTGCACCAACTTAAAACAGTCCAGCAAGAACAGGAATTCATTTCTCAGTTTATATATAGGATTGTCAATATGGATGTTGAAATCGCCAAGAAGAAAGTCTCTCTGTGAAAAGAACTTAAGCAGGTTAATAATTCAATTAGATCAGGTAAAAAAGATGCATTTTATTTTGGGGGACGATAGAGAACAATGAGTAAGACAGGACCTGATTTCATTATTAACCTAAGAGCCAGACACCTGAAAGACAATGGGCAGTCAATTGGGATTCTTTGATATTTAGCTCCGCTCTTAACAATTACTCTCATGAATTGCTTTGATTGTCTGTACAACAACAAGACTAGTCTTGGTACCTGAATATACAGAATATACAGTATATACAGTTTATATATATATATATTTTATCTTAACCCTTCACCTTGAGCATAGTAGCAAACTTGGGTCATACAAGTTACAAAAGGAATCCAATATTTACTATTGAAAATATAGGATTTATTTATCTCAAACAAGGCTACATACTACAGATAGAATTAAAAGCCTATAAATTACAATTAATAAAGGATTAATAATGATAAGCATAATAAAATTCCACAACAGCTAGATAACTCTCTAGCAGTTTTTAAAACAGCAGCTTGGTGACTGGTGTTCCTCTACCACAACTTCCCTACTTGTCGCTCAAATAGGAGAATAACCGACCCCAACACCACAGCTGTATGAATACAAAGAATGCTTCAGACATGGTTATCAGAACTCAAGGTTAGTTCCATGAGAATCCCAACTGAGTAAATAGAAGTACAGTATACAATAATAGAAAATTTAAAAAAAAAGCGAATGTCATGCTTTGAGTTCCAACATCCCCTGCATGCGCTGCATTTCTGTTTAGCTTGGCAAGACCTCAGACTAGAAGCAAACGTCCTCTTGCCTGAACAGTGTAAACTCTATCCCATATATTGGTACATTTATTTTTTAGTTGCTTTTATATTTGGATTTGACTTTGTTTTGGTCCTGACTTTGAGTATTATCCAGCCCTTTAAATTTAGTGACTAATTTCCAAATGTTTGGTAATTATAGCCTAACTTTGTCTTTGCCCTTTTAAAGTGTAATTTGGCCCACTTAACTCTTAACCGTATCTGGTTTAGATCCTTCTATTATGGAAAGATTGAATCAGCTGGCACACCTAACATCTGAAGTTTCACTTTATAATGCCTAGATGGTAAGAATGTTGTGTCACCCATCTTGTGTTTATAATTTAAGTTCCTTTGGGCCTGCGAAAGCACTCTGCACATTTCCATGTAACTGCCTTTTACAGGTCTTCACCCATTCTTGAAGATTACTCAGATATTTTTGATTTTTTTTATTGTCCCCTCAGTATTTGCTGTTGTTTCAATTTTTATATAATTTGAAAATTTAACATGTTTGCTAACTATGTTAGAAACTGTGTTATTAATATAATTAGAATAGAGTAGTGGCTGGAGGACCCATGGGGCGCTATTCCTCTTACCTTTACCTTTTTTTCTTTTGAAGATGAATCATCTTGATATCCAAGTTGTAAGTTACCTCTGATGCCAATGGTTTCTGTTTTATGAGTCAAACTTAAGATTTTTTTAGTTACGTTATGCACTTTTCTCTCATCTAGTCCAGTTGCTTATTCAAAATTTCTGACATGTTGGTTTAGCAGAATCTTCCTTTTATGGAGTTGTGCAGGTTGTAATTTAGAATATCATTTTCATGCAAGTAGTCTTTTATTTTATTTCTTACTGTATTTATAAAATTGATAGGAGAAAGTTCTACAGTTTTTCATCACATTGACAATTTTGTAGTCATCAGATACTTATCCCATGTGAAGCAATTGCCTGAAAAGTCTTTTAACATATTATAAATAATAACATTTATTTCTTTCAATACTAAAATTCCATCAGGCCTGGAGGTTTATTTCTCAATGCAGCAAGAGCCTGATGCACATCTGACTCTTCTCTTTTAAAATCTGTAAACTCTGAGCTTATTTCTTCTTCTGCCCGAGGTATTCCATTAATTTTGTATACAATATTAAATTGTTTTTTGTTTGTCTAAACTTTTATAGTACTTCTTTATTTCTGTGTCTTTATTAAGCTTTAAATAGACTTTCTTGTATTCCTTTACTTCTGAATTTTTTGTTTTTTTCATGTTTTTAACAATATCTTTATTAATGTATTTAGGTCATTTTATTGTTTCTTTTTATGCAATAACTAATCATACATGCTGCATGTATATACTGCAAGATCAGTTGTTTTATATAAATACAGTATACAGTGGAACCTCAAGTCACAACCGTAATTCATTCCAAAACTCTGGTCGCAACCCGATTTGGTAGTGACCCGAAGTAATTTCCCCCATAGGGTTGTATGTAAATACATTTAATCTGTTCCGGACCGTACGAGGTGTATGTAAATATATATTTTTTAAAGATTTTTAAGCACAAAAATAGTTAATTATACCATAGCATGCACTGTGTAATAGTAAACTAAATGTAAAAACATTGAATAACACAGGGCGGCATGGTGGCGCAGTGGGTAGCGCTGCTGCCTTGCAGTTAGGAGACCCAGGTTCGCTTCCCTGTGCGGAGTTTGCATGTTCTCCCCGTGTCTGTGTGGGTTCCTTCCGGGTGCTCTGGTTTCCTCCCACAATCCAAAGACATGCAGGTTAGGTGCACTGGCGATTCTAAATCTAAATTCTAGTGTGTGCTTGGTGTGTGTGTGTTGCATGCCCTGAGGTGGGCTGGCGCCCTGCCCGGGGTTTGTTTCCTGCCTTGCGCCCTGTGTTGGCTGGGCTTGGCTCCATAAGACCCCCGTGACCCTGTAGTTAGGATATAACGGAATGGATGGATTGAATAACATTGAGAAAACCTTGAACAGAGAAAACTAACATTACTACAGCCTTATGAACCGATCGCTGTAAACACTTTTTTTAAATGAGTTTTAAGCACATTGAAAAAAATGAACATTTGAAAAATCCATAACTTATACAAAAACTAACCATAAACAACCAAGAAAACTAACCTTGAATGAGTCGAGTTCTGACATGAAGGAAGTGAGCAGGAAGATGGGTGGAGAGGAGATTACAGTTTTGAGGTAAAGTCCCTCTGCGCGATGCACGTCTGACCAAGAACAATGTACTATACAGGGAGAGACTGAACATGTGTGTAAATCACCAGTGCTTACGAACCGGAAGGGAAACTGGCTTGTTCGTCACCCAAGTGTGTGGTCGTGAACAGATGCAAAAGTTTGCTTAACTTTTTGGTCGTGACCCGATTTGTATGTGTTCCAAGACGTTCGTGACCCAAGGTTCCACTGTATATATATTTATATTCATATCTAAATAAATAAAACAGGTATAAAGAGGCAAAAAATGGCAGACTGACCTGATGCGGTCTGTATTTGTTAACGGAAGGCCTTGCAGTGAAGGTGTTGTAAGCACACATCCAGCAGGGGGCAGTATGCCCTGTTAATGCATGATGTTCCCAGGTAGAGAGAGCGTCACATTCTGTTTGTAAGCAAGCAATGACTCCCTAAGACACTTGAGGCAAGTTAATTAAGCAGGCATCAGGGTTGCTTTAACCCTGTCAAGAGAAGGAGAGGACTGTGAGGATTCTCCCTAAATGCCTTACAACAGCACATGGCAGTACTGTAGGGCAAGGTCAGCCTTGTACCATCTTACATGGAACAGGCAAAGCCAAAAGCACAAAGGGTTCTTGACTCTGTAAATGAGTTTCAGAAGCTACTGATGCATTGAGACATGGGACCACCAGAAGAAGCTCAACAGTTAGGGTCTGATGAGGTTCCTGATGTCTGAAGTGGTTCAATAAAGTAATCAAACTTTATTTTACATAATACCATTTATGGTGCAAACCATCATAAGGCATGATGCAAAGCAAAATGATTAATACAATGGCTTTCAGCAATGTTATAGAAATGTTAACAGAATAGTACAATGGAGTAGTCGAGTAACCTGAGGTGACAGTATGGCAGAATCAGGATTAATGCACTTATTACAGAGAACTGAAAGAACAATTAAAGGTAGGAATAAAGATAAAAAGTGTCCAGAAACAATAATCTGGTGAGCATTTACCACATTTTTTGAGTTGAGCAGGGGGCTATCACTTCTAATTCACTTTCATTTCTTGGAAGCCTGTACAGGTAATAGAAAGCCAACAGAAAAAAGTTTGGGGATGGCCACCCCGTATAGTGAAGAATCAGAGAATAAAGAAAACACACCATTACAAGTTGGAGTTTAAAACTAAACTAACACTATTAGTCTGGGCTACAAATATGGTGGATAGGTGGAGTTGGGGAGGTCAGAACAGGAACTGATGTGCCAGGTAGATGGGTTCTGGGTTTCAGAAGTCAGTCAGTCAGTCATTGTCCAACCCACTATATCCTAACACAGGGTCACGGGGATCTGCTGGAGTCAATCCCAGCCAGCACAGGGCGCAAGGCAGGGACAAGCCCCAGGCAGGGCGCCAGCCCACAACAGTGCACACACACCAAGCAAACACTAGGGACAATTTAGGATCGCCAACACACCTAACCTGCATATCTTTGGACTGTGGGAGGAAACCGGAGCACCTGGAGGAAACCCACGCAGACGCGGGGAGAACATGCAAACTCCACGCAGGGAGGTCCCAGGAAGTGAACCCAGGTCTCCTTACTGTGAGGCGGTTTCAGAAGTGACATCATCAAAAGGTACCAGAAGTGGCATCATCAGTGGGTGGACCAGTGGCAATGTCACTGAGAGGCATGGTCTTCGGCTGGTCTGCAGAGGGACAAGAAGAGAAAGTATCAGATGACAATGCCAACCCCTGGTCTGGCTGAGAAATAACACTGTTTGGGCATGTAAACCGTCTCCAATACACATGTGTGACAATGTTGATGAGGCGGGCAATAAGTTTTTTCTAAGGCCATTGTATATCATAGACAGATCTTCTAGTGGATTTGGGTATCAGCAGCATATGAGTGAAACAAAAGGTCCTGCTGGTGCATCAGGTAGCCCAGATGACACATTTAAACATTAAGGTTTCCAAGGATTGACCAGAAAGTAACCATAAGGCAGAGATTAAAGGCTGTGACCTACCAATGGCAAACTGACCGCAGATTTAAGAGGCAAGTTGGGCAACAGTCTAAACTGGCCGGGAGGTAGTGTGTCTGGAGTGATGGCGAGAGGGAGGGAGAGAGAGAGAGAGAGAGATGGACCAGCGGCAAAGTCAGAAACTGCAAAGTGGGGGGCCTGGAAAGATCTGGGTGGGCAAGCTATAGGCTGATTTTAAATTCTAAAAGTTTTTGTCAACCTCTCATTGAAGTTTAGAGTGGCTCAATTCATTGACGATTAATCTAAAGTTGGGGAGGGTCCCTTGAAGGTGAGCAACTCAAATGATTGACAATTAACAATTAACAAAAACCAAACAGAAGCATTTGAGGGGGCTCAGCTTTTGAATGGGGATTTCGCCCATGAGATGAACAGAGTGTAAAATGTAATGCAGTGATGTCTCAGTATTAAGAGCAAGTGGTCCACAAGTTACCCAAGTAGTAAAATTGGCTACATAATCAAAGATAATAATTGAAGCTGAATGTAGTAGTCATCCTCACATTTTTGTAAGTTTCAATGATATGCTCGATGCAGTTTTCTATTTTGAAATTCTCTCTGTGCCTAATGCCACTATCCTGTTTTAGTTGCTGGGGCAGGCATTTTGACCTACAGTTTCCTCATGTGTACGCGTGTTCAGCCTGAAGTTGTTCAGTTCTGCCTTGGGACTTTAAGGCTAAAGCCCTTTTAAGCGATCCATTGATTGATTTTTTGTGGTACAACTTGAAGGGTGCATGAACTTGCACATCTTACTATATTGTAGAAGCCATCATTACTATGACTTGCACTGATTACTTATGTATAAATACCATTGAATAAAAACTGGAAATTTATGGATACTATTTAGCATTTCTGCTTTTGGTGTTGCATATTTGATGTTTATGTTGAGATATAATTTAATATAATTTAATTTGGTTGTACTTTTGA
Organism: Polypterus bichir lapradei; assembly: GCA_026402145.1. Taxonomy (NCBI): domain Eukaryota; kingdom Metazoa; phylum Chordata; class Cladistia; order Polypteriformes; family Polypteridae; genus Polypterus; species Polypterus bichir. The sequence goes on from JANRMT010027041.1 coordinate 77,082,203, forward strand.
CAAAATAATATGCTGATTGATCTTCATTTTGTGTGTGTTTTTATAGGATCATTTGGCTGACATTTTATTAGCACTGGTACTTACAGCCTAATACATTGTGAAACACCGTGTTTCTCCATTGCTTCCTCACATGAAGTTTACTAGTAGGTCACTATGCCAATCTTCCACAGATCATTTTCTCTGCATTGGCTTCTTTTCTACTCAGTTTCAAAGAATGGCTCTGTCCCTTCAGCCAGTCTATGGACATCAGCTGGGAGTGTCTTGCACTCACACCTTTGTGTGTCACCCCTCTGTATTTTCATGCCAAAAATGGGGGAATTTTGATGCCGTGTCACTATTGTTTTGACTTGTGGGCCAGTGAAAAAGCCAATATGCCTGCTAAAAAGGAACTAAAAACCCACTGAACTTGGCCCAGATGATAGCTAGGGTTTTTTAATTTTTTTGTTTATTTGTGTTCTCCTATTATTTATCTCTCCCTTTTTTATTATATTTTGTATAGTAAATCTGTTAAGTCAGGTATTCTACCTTAATAAAAGGAAAAGTGTCTGTGTATCTGTGTGTCCCTCCATTTGCAATGTCTCTGTCATTCCAACAGGTGGTACATTACAAACATTTGTGGCAATGCCCCATCTGCCCAAATGACAAATAGAATGCATTTTATTACTACTTGAAGTACAAAATACATTCCAATAAGTGTACTGCAGGCATTAACTTTGAGGTGTACTTTGATTACTTTATTTCCAACCCCTCTTAGATGGGTAGCACAGCTAGTACTAAATATTTTAGAAGTGTTAGTAGTTTCATCTGATCGTAGCATTGATACCTGACAAGAATGAATGAAGCTCACTTCCACATAATTGTACAACTAAAAAGGGCTTGTTCACTATTGTTTCATTCTGTTTGAATGATGCTCTAATAGGTTTTTCTGTGATCACAGGCAGTACAAATTATTAAAATAAATACAAACAATTATTCATAACTAGCTGTGCTATCCATCTAAAAGGGCTGAAATCTAAGAAATCAATGTAGACCTCAGCTTTAATACTTATAGTACACCATGTAATGCATATGTCATTGTTGTGTGCCATTTGGTAGGGGATCCTTAAAAGCAGTGTTAATATTGGTGATGCACCATTTATTGGAATGACAAATGACAATGCATTTTATTACTAAAGTGTTTGTGATGGGCTACCTTTTAAAATGACATAGACATAGCAAACAGATGGACACACAGACTGAAACACAGACACTTATCCTTTTATTAAGGTGGATACATACTTAGACATCACAGACATACTTGATAAGTAACAAGGAAGATAAGTTAATCTTACTGGAAAGTCCAAAGTGATGTGTCTTTTGTCAAGTTTATACATTCAAAGTTCAAAGTGAACTGTTTCCTTTAATAACCTGTCAACACAGGGTGCTGTAAAAAAGTAGTAATTGAACCAAATAGCTCGTTAAACTGATAGCATTTATCAAAACTACATTCCTTCACTTTTATTGTCCTTTAATGGGTAAGCCTAAAGTAGGATTCCCAATTTAAATGGAATACGCCATTCTTGGTTTTAATAGCTCATTTAGAGAAAACTATTATGGCTGCCTAGATTGTCATAAGATATGACAAGAGTTACTGATTTATTTAAATAATAAATGACCTGAAGTCATTTAGAGTCAGACCAATTAAAGCATCCTCCTTTTGTCTTTTCTTGTGCAATTTTTAATGGTTTTAATGGTTTTAAAAGTATATGAAAGTTTTAAGAACATAAGAACTTTTTCAAACAATTAGTCCATCTAACTTTATCAGCAAGGAAAATGTGAAATGACCCTCCTTAATATAACTAATTAATTCAGCCATCCACTTTCAAAAATGCTTAATCCAGTCATGAACGACCAGATCCTATCCTGCCAACAACCCCAGACAGACCTCCCATCTACACATCCCCACCTACTCATATTAGGCCACTTTTGTGTCAACATTTAACCTAACCTGAATTTTTTGTGTTGTTAGATGGACCTGGAATACATGCACAAAAACTTATACAGACACGGTTAAAACCTGAAAACTCCACACAGATAGTGAATAGGACAGGCGTGAACGGAGGAATCTGGAACTATTATACAATTACATTAACCGCTGTGCTGCCCATTGATTTACCATAAAAAAAAAAGAAATATCTTTAAAAAAGTAAAATTTTAAAAGATTTTTACATATGTGCTCTTGTATAATAGAAGACTAAAGAACATATTAAGGAAGTCATGTATTATCATAGTACAGTGATGGCGAACCTTTTAGAAACCGAGTGCCCAAACTGCAACCTAAAACTCACTTATTTATCACAAAGTGCCAACACGGCAATTTAACCTGAATACTGACAGGTTTAACCTGAAAACAACTCATACATTAACATCTTTTGTCTTAAAAGAAAAACATAATAACAGAGCTTTCAATGATACAAACAACTTTTTATTGAAAGGTAAAAGTCTGCATTCGGTATGGTTTTGAACAATTAATGTGATTTTTGCTGTTGTATGCATGCTGATAATTTGTCTAACCTTGGCTCACACTTTGTAAGTTTGAGAGCAACACATGCAGCACTCAGGTCATCTGTTAGTCTGTTTCTGGTGTCAGATTTGATAGAATTCAGCAGTTCTCAAACTGTGGGCCGCGCAAAGTAACAAAAAAGGGGGGCACGAATGTTGCCATATGTGGCGTAAGTTCGGTATTCGTAGGGAAATTTTAAACTTGTAGCGGTGTATTGGCAGCAAAAAGTATAGGAATACATTTTATTAGGGTTTCAAAAAAACGTTTGGGGGGTCGCATTTAAAACTGTTATGAAAACTTGGGTCGCAAGTACTTAAAGGTTGAGAAACGCTGATATAATTCAAAGCATGAAAACAGCTGCTCACAACCATAAGATGTTCCAAACAGTAAGGAAAGCAATCCCAAGTGCCCTCATTGACTTAAAATTATTTGGCAGAGAATTCCACACTTTAAGGATTCCATTTTCAGAAGTAATTGTGCTGTCCTTTGTCATCCCTTCTATCTTCTCAAGTGTTTCACGCAGGTCTTTCCCATTAACCCCCGTTTCCATTTCCATTCCCTTTCCCGTGTGCGCGCTCTCTCTCTCTCTCTCTATCTCTCTCTTTCTTTATCCCCTTTCCATCCACCTCACGTTTCTCTTCTATATTACGGGGTTGTGGATCAGGTGTGGCGATTAGCATCTCCCGGCAACAATTACAGATTGGGACGACTCCTCACCTGTGCGCTTAAGCGAGGACCGCCCGCATCACAAAGCTCCCGGAAACCGCTTCGACCACTCTACCATAACCCCCTTTAAGCCGCGAGTGCGGCGATTATCTATTAAAACTGGCCTTTTCAATTTTTAGCTGTGGACCCGCTATACCACATCCCCTCCAACCCCACCACTGGAATCACAGACTCAACAGGCTGCAGTCCGTGCCGCATGTGAGCCGCCCGCCTTACCCCAGACAGGAGAGGGTGGAAGCACTCCCATTGGGCTGCTGGGCAGAGGGGAGGGTGATGTGATAAAAGTCCTCCGGCGCAGGGGGAGCTGGGAGGGGAGCAGCCCGGTCCCGCATCCCTCTGGCTTTATAGTAAAGAACTCTGTGCTGGGTTGAAGGCGCGCGTGCCCACAAAGAGGGCTCTGAGTGCCCCCTTTGGCACGCGTGCCATAGGTTCGCCACCACTGTCATAGTATTACCCTCAACTCACTCAAGTTTGTTACCAGATCGGTCTACTCTAGCACCCTTAAGATTTTTCCTGAAATGCTGACTTTTTAGTTTGTGCCAAACATGTCTACTGTTACTGTGGCCAAACAACTCTATCTTTGATTCATTTGTCTAAAGCACATGGTTCCAGAAGGCCTGGCCTTTGCCTGTATGTTCAATGGCAAACGGTAGTCTTGCTCGAATGTTCTTGTCGCTTTTTTTGGGCACACTTCACATGCAGGTCAAATTTGTGCAATCTCTTTCAGACTGTGGATTCATGGACTTTGACATCAGCTGCTCCGAAGAGTTTCCTGCAGATCCCAAAATGAAATTTTGGGGTTATTGGATACTTCTTGTACTATCAAATGGTCAGCTCTTGAGCTGAATTTGCTGAGCTGGCCCAGTCCATGATAAATTAGCATTTGAAATCTATAATTTTCCTTACACTGAAATTATAGATTTCAAATAATTTGATGATCTTTTTAAATTCCTTGAAAGACTCCTAGGCATCTACAGCCTTTTTTGTGAGGGCCTTAGAGAGCTCTTTTGAGCTTGGCATGATGATACCACACACATCAATAGGAAAGAGAACACCAGTACCTCCATATCTGGGGTTTAAATGAAACAGGGTCCACCTGCATACTCCCTATGGGGGTTCTAAACATTTGCACCTATCTGGAACACCTGATTGTAATTTTTAGGATTTCAAGTGGTGATAAAGGTAGGGGTGTACTTACTTTATCCATATAACAAATCTGCATTTTTGTTCATTTAAATGACTGCACCAATTGGCTCCATCAGACCCCCGTGACCCTGTGTTTGGATTCAGCGGGTTGGAATATGGATGGATGGATGGATGAGTATACCATGACAGTTTTATGTGTCACTTGTTTGAATATATCACCTTTATCTGTAGACACTGTTTGCATGAAGATCTAATATTTTCCTATTCAAATATGTTGAAAAATTCAACAGCCAAAGCTTTAGGCTTTTTACAGAGGCTCATTAAATAAAAAATAAATAAACACACAGTACACTCTGATACACAACCAAAATGACTAAAAGTAAAGGAAACTTCTGACTTGGCAGTCCCAGTCCCAGTGAAGTATTATGTAGAAGTATTGCTGTTGGTATAAAGGAGTCCCAGTAGCTTTCTTGACACACTACTGCTGCATATTTCATTGGCTTAAAGTCCTCCGTGTTAGTGTGTCTGACAGAGGATGTGCAATATTGTTCATAATGGCACTCAGTTTTGTTTTAATCCTCTCTTCCGTTACTAACTATAGAGAGTTCAGAGTGTGGCCCATAACTGAGACTTGATGACAAAATTGAAAAAACTTCAATGAAACATAGAAACTTTGACATATAATAAAGTGCTACCTATAAGAAAATAATAGAAACATTGTAAAGAGCAGTATGAAAAGCAACAAAAGAAAGAAATATATTTGTATACAGTACACATACCTCCTCATCCCACTTATTTTAGTTAAGGATTGTGTACATTAATCACATTAATGTATGTTAATTACAAGAAATAACTCTTAGAGCTGTATAGAAAAAACACCTGAAGATGAGCTGGCAGCCTCATTTTGGTTAATGGTGTTCTTCAGTATTAGTGCAAAAGGTGCAAAACTCCATGCATTGATCCACAGTCATAGTCAGACAGACATTTTCAAAATTCTACCGTATAATACTAAATATCTATCTAGTTTGCTAGCTGATCAAGCATGGAGTAATTAGGCAAAACCTTAAAAGCTTCATTAAATTCAGCAAAGTTAAATTAGTTTCAAAGAAAAAATTCTCTTTACATATGTACAGATTTGTAATAGCATGCACTACACAGTAGGTCCATCTTGTAACACCTTAAAATAACCAATAAAAATGACAATTCCAAGCCCTAAACAATTTGCTGTAGGTTGGTTGATTATCATGAGTGTTTCTCTTGCACACACAGGTTTTTGACAACTACAGCACAGCAATAGTTTGCTCAATGCCACCATGGATGTCTAACACATCCAAATGAAATGAAAAATAAAACAAAGGAAAGGCATCACAGAAAGCACCAAAGGAAATAGGAAATAATGAGCAAGTAGAAGTTCATCCCAAATGACTGATAATTAGACAACTGAAAAATGAAGACAATAAACAACAATATCACAAAAGAATGAACAGGAAGTAGGTGAAGGAGTCAGGAAGAAAAAGAATAACCCAAATGAAGTAGATATAATCAGCACACAAAACTTGTAAGGCAATTAAAAAAACAAAAGCTTCTTGTCTGCATTATAATCTTTTCCTTATGTAACTATCTGCAAAGTACTTCTGGTTGATTTTATCTTAACCTTTGAACAAAGAAGTTAATTCAGCACCCTCTTACATAAAATTGGTCATGGCAATGATCTCAAGTATTCAACATCCCACAATCATGTGGTGTCTACTGGTGGTCTTTGCTAACAACAAAAGATCTATGACAACATGGAATAACTCGAGATGGTGGTGAACGAGATATAAAACAAATCACAGAATGGCAGTCTAATGACTTTACAAAAATAAAGACAAAATTATTAATATTTACAGCAGATTAAAAAAATGACAGAAATGAAATCAGAGGGGCCATAAATTAAGATTCACAACATGGATGAAGGGAGTTAATATTGTCATGCCATTTTCTAACCAACTTAACCCAGACCAGGGTCACAGGGGGAACAAACCCTAGACAGGCGCCAGTCTATAACAGGGTGAATACACACACACCAAACACACACTGGGGCCAATTTTAGCATTGCCAGTTCTGACAGTGTAGTGTAGTGGTCAAGGCTTTGGACTTCTAACGCTAAAGGTTGTGGATTCAAATCCTGCTACTGGCACTGGGTGACCATAAGCAAGTCACTTGACCTGACTGTGCTCCAATTGGAAAAAAAAACAAAAACAAAAGAAATGTTACCAATTGTATCTCAAATGTTGTCAGCCAAATAAGTAAATTAAATATTAAACATAATTCACCTAACCGGCATGATATTGGTCTGTGGAAGGAAACTGGAGCATCTGGAGGAAACCTCTGCAAATATGGAGAGAACATGCAAACTCGTGGGACACAAAGCCCGGTCTCCTTACTCTATGAAGCATCAGTGCTAATACAGCACCACCATGCTGCTCATGGACTTAATATTTCAGTGTTGAATGTTTCATACATTTTGTGTTTTTGTGAATTGCAAGGGAGAATAATGTTAATGAATTCAAGCAACAATTTCCACATATGTAATATTTTTCATAAAACTCTGCAGACTTTAATTTGCCACAACATTGCATCCTGCTTATTGTAGTTATAAGATAATGACATTAGTCCATGCTTTGCCAGCAGAGATTAAACTTAGAAAAGTAATACCTCCAGAATGACTTCATATCAGACAAAAATTACTGGCAGACTCTGTTATATATATTGTGATGGATGGATGGATAACAGCTCAACCCGGCTAGCACGCCCAAAGAATGGAAGGATGGGGGAAGGCAGCTACTTTGGGACATTGCCTCCCCCAGGTCACTAGATGGCGATTTCCCTGCAGCATAGTGGTGCCCCAGATTCCCACAGGGCACCATGGGATTTGGAGTTCAGCTTCACAGCCCTGCTGGGTACCGTGGGTGCCGCCAGGAGACGCTGCAGGGAGCCCAGGGAATTTTTACTTTCCGTATAGCCCAGAAGTACTCCCAAGTCACGTAGATGGATGCCCCGAAGTACTTCCGGGCTGAAGAAAACTCAAGCCCTCCATTAGGACCGGATGTGCTGGCAAGGATTGAGGAGCACCTGGACAGTAATAACAGCAGGCAGGTTTGGCAGGGAGTCCAGCACTTCACCAAATTCAGGACCAGTTATGGAGCTGCTGAAGGTGATGCCTCAATGGCAGAGGAGCTGAACCAATTCTTTGTTCGCTTTGAGTTGGAACTACCAGAGGCAGCTGTTATACATGCAGCACAGCTCACAACAACATCACCCCCTCCCTTAGGGTGAAGGAACATGAGGTGAGACGCTCGCTCCAGGCTTCAAGTCCTAGGAAGGCAGCACGTCCCGATGGTGTCCCTGGACGTGTGTTGAGGGGCTGTGCAGAGCAGCTGGCTGGGGTCTTTACAAAGATCTTTAACCTGTCACTGTCCCAGGCCTCAGTTCCTCCCTGTCTGAAATCCTCCATCTTACTCTCTTTACCAAAAAAATCACCCATAACCTGCCTGAATGACTACCGGCCAGTAGCGCTCACCCCTGTGTTGATGAAGTGTTTTGAGATACTGGTCCGGAGTCATATCATGTCCTTTATCCGTCCCACCTTTGAATTACACCAATTTCCTTACAGGGCTAACAGGTCTACTGAGGATGCTGTTGTTGCTGCTCTCCATGCTACCCTGTCTCATCTGGAGCACCAGGGGAGCAACACATGACTCCTCTTTGTTGATTTTAGCTCTGCTTTTAACATCATCCTCCCTCACTTATTGGTGTGCAAGCTGCTAGCCCTGGGACTCCCGTATTCCACATGTACTGTATATGGATTAAAGACTTCCTGACAGACCGCACACAAAGGGTTAGGGTGGGCCTCACATCTCCTTGGCCATCAGCATCAGCACCGGCTCTCCTCAGGGCCAAGCCCCCTGCTCTTCACGCTGTACACACATGACTGCACCCCCACCCATCACAGCAACACCATCATCAAATTTGCAGAAGACACCACTGTGGTGTGGTAATCTCTGGGGAGGATGAGTTTGCCTAGAGGGATGAAGTGGAGTGGCTGACAGCATGGTGCACTGACAACCTGCCCCTGAACACAATTAAGGAGCTTGTTTTGGACTTCTGGAAAAAGAAAATGGACATCAGACCACTCTACATCAGAGGGGACTGTGTGGAGAGCGTGTCAGACTTCCGCTTCCTGGGAGTCCACATCATGGAAGACCTCTCCTGGGGTGTGAACACAGCTGAGCAGGCAAAGAAGGCTCAGCAGAAACTTTATTTCCTGAGAGTCCTCAGGAAAAATAACATCCCCCCAAAACTGCTGGTGTCCTTCTATCGCTGCTCTATTGAGAGTATCCTGTGCTACTGCCTCTGTGTGTGGTTTCCAGCTGCACAACAGCGCAGAGGAAAACACTTCAGCGGATCATAAAGACTGCCCAGCAGATCATCGGCTGTTCTTTACCCTCTCTAGATGAACTGCACAGCTCTCGCTGCTTCAGGAATGTGGAAAACATCTTAAAAAACTCCTCACACCCCGCTCATGACATGTTCCAACTGTTGCCATCAGGCAAAAGATATAGGAGCATCAAAACAAAGACTAATAGACTGAATAACAGTTTCTACCCTGTTGCTATTAGGGCACTGAATGCCACCTAATCACCTCCAATGCAGCACTGCAATAGAAGACATCTTGTGCAATAGTGTTTCATGTGCAATTAACGTCTTATGTTGAATGTTGTGTTCTACCTTATTTCTTCTTATCCTTTCCTATTCGTTTGTAATTATATTTACTTATATTTTGACACCGCAGGGACTGTACCTAATTTAGTTGTATTTGTTATAATGACAATAAAGATATTCTGATATTCTGATTCTGGGAGGAAGAACAGAAGCACTTCCGGGTCAAGGACTATAGAAAGGACTGTTGGGAACCCAGCAAGTGAGCCGGAGTTGGGAGGTAGATCACAGAGCTTGCTGTGAGGCGTGCAGGAGAGAATTGAGAATAATTATTGTATTTATTAATATTATTGTTGCCTGTGTATGGTGGTTGAGGTGCTTAAAGGCACTATTACAGGAAAAGGAAGAATTAAAGCATCCTTCTGTTTTTTTAACCTGGTATCCAGGATGTTTGTCTATCGGGTAAGAGGAGCGACAACACCCTCTAGTGTCTTATATATATATATATATATATATATATATATATATATATATATATAT
>JANRMT010027041.1:77091867-77138917 GCA_026402145.1 Polypterus bichir lapradei
ATATATATATATATATATATATATATATATATATATATATATATATAGGTTAAATTCCATTACAATGAACTCCCAGGGACCTAAAAAATATTTCGTTGTAACGAAAATTTAATTGAAATGAGATTCTATATTTGTTGCTATAGTGCTTTCTTTAACTTGTGCCCAGGCGTTTGCAATCATTTCAATAGCTTCTTTCATGTGAATTTTAATTTCCTCCTGCCTACATGCTATGCTGATGAGAACTTTTCTCAGCATTTCTATGCCATAATACACTTTCAGGGTGCGAATAATGCCCAAATCCAATGGCTGAAGCACTGCTGTGCAATTGGGTGGAAGGAATTCAATGCGAAAATGGTCTAATGTTGACTTATTTTATTTTCTCAATGTGTCTTTTATTTTTCTATTCTTCATTATGTAAAGCACTTTGAGCTACATTTTTTGTATGAAAATGTGCTATATAAATAAATGTTTTTGTTGTAAATGTAGAAGCATGTTGCGTCCAGTACAGTTATCAATCAGAAGCTGAATCATCCTTTTCTTCTTCTTCATATTGTGAGGTTTCTGAACACTTTTGAGATCCCCCCCCCCCCACACCCCACCCAATGGGAACGGCAAGCTGAAGTACATCCCGAAGTGCGATTGCGGCATCTTTGGAAGAGTTGTCCGCTGCTGGGGCAGGGTAATAGCAGGCTAATAGAAGCGAATCCTAAAAGATCGGGGTTGCGCTATAAGTCCCTGTCTTGCACCCCAAAACATGAGGCTTACTCTCAGTACTCAGCAAAACCAGATTTATTCAGCTTGAAACAGGAACGACACAGTTATTTATTGTAGTGTGATCTGCCACTCTGCTATACACAGACACAGCAGTCATGCAGGATCATGGCCAGATCAGTGACATAGTAATCCTGTTATCTGCATTTACAATGTACGTGCTCCTAACCTTGCATCACCCATCAAGATCTTTTCTGTTTACTTTGGCGGAGAGAAGCAGCATAGCTGTGAGCCTGCACTGTACAGACGCGGAGATCGCACTTCGGGATGCTCTTCGGCATGCTGTCTAGTTGGGGGAGGTCCCAAGAGAGTTTACAAACCTCACAGTTTCTTGAATGAGTGCTGCATTACTAGGAATGTTTCTTGAACGAGCATCACTGAACAACATAAAAACTGCTTTTTCAACGTCTTCAAATGTAGCAGTTCACATAAGTTTGCAACCTGAGATTTTTCTTCTTTTTTTGCTCTGTCTTTCAACAAAGTTGACAGTGTCAATGGCGAAATTCTGAATTCACTGGCAACATCTTTTTTCTTTTTGCCGCAATCAAGAGCTGCAAAAAATTAAAGTTTTTTTTTTGTAATATGAATTGTTATTGTTTTTTCGTGTCTGTCGTTTCTATAGGAGGGTGACATTGAGTTAAATTCCAATGGATGTTTTTTAAATATTGACAAGCAATAAGCACAATAAGCAAAAGGTATCACTGAAAACCGCAGGAAACAAAAAAGGAAAAAAAAAAAAACAGTATGAGGAAAGTTCGAAGAAAGAAAAACAAATTACAGTGTTTCTGTTTGGGGATCATTGTGCACAACTGAGCTGCGGCCACAGTTCTAACTGCTCTGCGGATGATTCATTCAGGCATTTCAAGGTTTTTGGTGCACTTCATTGTACTTCGTTGTGATAAAAATTTTGTTATAAAGATATTCGTTGTAACTGAATTATACCTTCATATTATATATATATATATATATATATGAGGAGGTGTGTCCAAACTTTTGGCCTGTATATATATATATATATATATATATATATATATCTTTGGTAGATGTTAGCTTGATTTCTTTTCTAATTTTTGTGTTCAAGGTGTAATAACTGAAGAGCAGCTACAGTTTTGTGGAGCTACCGATTGTCCAGACAACAAGTACTCCTCAGGCAATGGCACAGGCAATGGCACGGAAACCTCTGGGGTCCCAAATAACTTGCGATACACCTTGCTTGGAATTTACATTGGTAAGTATTTGAGCTTGTTGCAATTTATTTTACTTAAGCCTGCAGTTCCGCTGCAGTATATCCAAATGTGTCTGTGGAGCTACTCTTAATGACTCAAGAAAGAAAAACTTCAGCAGCAAGACCAACTTTTGTGATAGAACTGATTAAGAAAGGCTACACCAATACTGCCAAGACTGCACTAGAACAGCTATTGCATTGTACCATCATGTACATATAGCTTCGGGATATCAGAATTCACAATCAAAAAAGTATACACCGATCAGCCAAAACAGTAAAACCACTGACAGGTGAAGTGAATAACATTGAAGGTCGTGTTACAATGGAACCTGCCAAGGGTGAGAGAGTCAGTTCTTGAAGGTGATGTGTTGGCAGCAGGAGAAATGCACAAGAATAAAGGATCTGAGTGACTTTGACATGGGTCAAATTGTGATGACTAGATGACAGGGTCAGAGCATCTTCAAAAACAACAGGTCTTGTGGGGTGTTCCTGGTATGAAATGGTTAGTACTTACCAAAAGTGGTCCAAGGAAGACAACTAGTGAACTGGTGACAGGGTCATGGGTGTCCAAGGCTGATTGATTCACATGGGGAGCAAAGGCTAGTCCATCTAGTTCAATCCCACAGATGAGCTACTGTAGCACAAATTGCTAAAAAACTTAACTTACTGGCCATGAGAGAAAGGTGTCAGAACACAAAGTGCATTATGCATTACAGCCTGCGCCCATACTGACTCCTGTCCACCGTTGAAAGTTCCTACAATGGGCACATGAGCATAAGAACTGGACCATGGAGTAATGGAAAAAGGTGGCCTAGTCTGATTAATTACATTTTCTTTAAGATCTTGTGGAGGGGTGGATGTGTTATATACCTAGGGAAGAGATGGCAGCAGGATCAAATATGGGAAGAAGGCAAGTATAATGCCCTGGGCAATGTTCTTCTGGGAAACCTTAGGCCCTGGCATACATATGGAAATTACAGTATGTTGACTTGTATTACTTACCTAAAAACGGCTGCAGACACCCATTCATGGCAGTGGCCTCTTTCATCAGGATAATGCATGCTGCCACACTGCAAAAATTGTTCAGGAATGGTTTGAGGAACATGACAAAGAGTTCATGGTGCTAACATTGCCTCCAAATTCCCCAGATATTAATCGGATCGAGTATCTGTTGTATGTGCTGGAAACCAAATCTGGTCCATTGAGGCACCATCTTGCAACTTACAGGACTTATAGTATCTGCTGCTAATGTTTGGTGCCAGATACCACAGGGCACCTTTAGAGGTCTTGTAGAGTCCATGTCTCGATGGGTCAGAATTGTTTTAGGCAGCACAAGGGGAACCTAAAAAATGTTAGGTTGGTGGTTTTAACATTGTGGCTGATCCATTTTTGAAGAGGACTTTTTTTCCAGAGGACTGTTTCACCTCTTTACTCTGACTAAAAGTATCAGCATCAATGGGATGCCACTTCACACAGATTTCATGTACCTGGTGGAAACTGGACATAAATCATTTGTGAGTGAGTTTCTTAGATTATAGTAATAAGGAGACTAAAATGGACCCATTGTGGTGCCAAAATTTCAAAAAAGCCCTAATACTGGCCAGAGAAAAGGAATCTATAAATGTTTAAGCCTTTGAAGGATAACTTCACTCACCTGACCCAACATGATTGACATTATCTCACCCATCCATTCATCCATTCTTTTAGATTAAGAGTAACAGGAAGTCCAGTGCCTATCCTGACAGCATTAGGTAGAAAGGGGGAAGTAATCTTAAATTTGGGGTGTCAGTCCATCACAGGGTTAATGCAGATCAACCTGAATGGCTGCCTAAAAGTAACTGGCTTCTAAAGAGCAAACAAAAGCATTAACAATAATGTGATGTTTACAGGCAAAGATGAGAAAAGTGATTCAAAAATTCAGCAAGCTTAAATCTGACAATTTTGAAAAACTAAAAAAGTAACAATCATGCCATGGTTTCAAGACTCCTTTTTTGTAGAGAGTTAGTTACCATTACATCACATACCAAACCAACACAAGCACTCACTGAATCACTTAACTATGCCTCCATTAGTCACAAAGTTGGGAGATCCCAGGAGTCAAAGGAAGATACACAGCCAGGCCAAAAAAATGTGAAAAAATAAAATTCAAAAAAACATAATCATGCAACTGTTACTTTTCACATTATTAAGATACAAATCACTTTGATATCAGTTCTTATATTTATCCAGCAATATTCATTGATCCTAGCAGAAAATTTGATCTGCATGCAGTTCCAGAAATGGAGGCATAATTATACTCTACACAATAAATGAATAACACACACACACAATACATGATATTAGTTAACCATTCCAATGTTCATGTCTTATAAGCAATGTAAGACCAATGATCAAGCACCACCATACTCACTGACAAAATCAGATTATTTTGTTGAATAGAAAATTCTTTACATTCCTGGCAACTTTATGTCTGGTCCCTTCTAGTCTCAATAATCATAGATGAAGGTGCAATGAAAAAAATCCAAAACACAAAGCAAACAGCTAATGTCTTGTTAGAAGAAAAAGTGCGAATCCCTTGAGCAAGAATCATTGTTCTCCTGGAATACACCTGAATGTTTTACCAATTTCCATATATTCCTGATTTTAATGATCACATGACCAAACCATCTTAGGAGAAGTTAAAAAAAAATAAAGGAGTCGTTTGGCACAAATACCCAGCATTTTCCTACCTCATAATACAGCTTTAAGCTACAGGAAAGTGATCCACACGATTGATTTTGTAACTGCTGTACAATGTCTTTAATCATAGCCTTAACTTTACGTTCAGTCAGTCATCATCCAACCCATTATATCCTAACACAGGGTCACGGGGGTCTGCTGGAGCCAATCCCAGCCAACACCGGGTGCAAGGCAGGAACAAATCCTGGGCAGGGCGCCAGCCCACTGCAGGACACACACACACACCCACCTACCCACACACTAGGGACAATTTAGGATCGCCAATGCACCTAACCTGCATGTCTTTGTGGGAGGAAACCGGAGCACCCGGAGGAAACCCATGCAGACATTGGGAGAACATGCAAACTCCACGCAGGGAGGACCTGGGAAGCGAACCCAGGTCTCCTTACTGCGAGGCAGCAGCGCTACCACTGCATCACCGTGCTGCCCACTTTATGCTCATTTAATTGTAAATACTTCTGTTTCTATGTTACGGTTCATTTTAGTTGGTGTGTTACACTGGGCCAGTCCTAAGCTCCTGCTGCTATGTATGTAATGTGTGTTTCTTGTTCAGGAGTGGGTTTGCTGGCTGTGGTACTCGTATCTGTGTTTCTGGACAATGTGGACAGAGCAGTAGCACATCAGTTCAGAGAAAATCGGGATCCCTTTTGGTCAACTTTAATGGCAACCTTCAAGCAAATGAAAGACAAAAGACAGCTCCTCCTCATCCCCATTACAATGTACAGTGGCTTTGAACAAGGCTTCCTTGCTGGGGACTACACCAAGGTGGGTAAAGGTATGCAGCTGGGGATAGTTCAGTAACAGAAATGTATTAGTTAACAAAAATATTTGAAAAGGGCTGACATGACATTTACTCCTGAAAATAAGCAAAAAATGACAGCATACGCTGTAAACCAGGGGAGGCTTGTTTATTTCAGGACTGCAGTGAACCATAATTAATCACAAAATTAATTGAGCACATCATAACGTTCTCTAACTCATGTAATAAAGGTTCCACAGGATCAGTTAGAATAACCAATTAACTTACATTAGTTCAGGAAAAGAAAATTGATTGAGATTTCATGAACATGTAATAAAGAGGATAAGCACAAGACAAACATGAATGCCTATTTCACTCTGATAAGAGTTGTTAATCAGATTGTCAAAACAATCATCTTTAAGTGATGTAATTGTGGCATCTTTGACATCCTTGGTGCTAGAGAAGTCCTAGAAATAAAGCAGTAGTCACACAATTTTCCTATTTCCTAAATGCCACAAATCAGGCCAAGATATTAGGTAGCAAAACAAGATACATGATGAGGAGTCTGAGAGCAAATGTAGGAACAGCAGCTCAATGATTAAGAATTTCCAGTTGAACATCACTCCCTGCTGTTATGGACACTACTGTAGCACTATAAACATAACCAGAATGATGAAATGTACATGCAGTGATATTACACAGCCATTGTGAAAGTCCAGAAATGTTGGCAGTATTACAAAGTCACACCCACTACCAACCAATTCAATTACATTCATTTTTGTATAATTATAGCATGTTAACAGTAAATTACAAGCCATAAAACATATATTGTACATCAAACACACAGTAACAAAATCATGACAATATAAAATCCTTAACATTATAATTAAGATATGGGCAGCTGAAAGTGGAAGAAAGAAAGCCTCTCAGCAAGAAGGGGTCTATAGTCACTTTTAACAAAGACCAACTCACCTTTTCATCATTGGCACTTTAAAATATCAGAAGTATATACTTGATAGTGAGGACGAAATAACATATTTTTGTTATTGAATCCCAAGTATCTTGAAATCTTTATTGTCACTCCCCACAGGCATATGTAGTAAATTTGAAATATGGAATAGCAGAATACCTAGAAGGGAAACAGAATAGAAGAGGGTCACTAATAGTTCGTAACAATTGTCAAACATTTTTTTTTGAGGAAGTGACTAATAAACAGAATTGCGCCATGTACAGGCAATCAGCAGCTGTAATCACTTTTTCAGGGTGAATTTCAGCTTGGACACAAATGTGGAGTAATGGAGCATCACTTAGCCAAGCAGGCAGATTATAATAATGAATCACTAATAAATTGTGTAAAATTAGCCAGTGTTAAGATTTCAAAATAGGAGGTATGCAGTCATGGTTTCTAGTTCTACTAACGTTTCATGCAGCAGCATTTTAGATTAAAGCATACATTTTTTATTTTGTAAGTTGAAGTTGTTTCTTCACAATAATGGTAAATATTAATTTGCCACATGAAAAAGTGAAACATATTTTATAAATGTAAAAAATAACCAGCTGCCATTTAAAATGGAGTTTATGGGTACCTGGGACCCACTGTGAAAATACACCTTAGAACCTACCAGATACTTCCACTTTCAATCAAAAAGTTTCTTCTGCGTATCTAAGTCATACTTGTGAAGAAAATCAACTGGAAAAAATACATTTTATCAGAGATTCTTGGTACTGTTTTCTCAAGGTAAGGATACATTTTTTGCTCACTTTTATATTTGCAGAAGGGCGTCGTAGGTGGAATTATAACAACAACCTGCCAAGCTGTATTCTGCAATGCATTGTACTTTTAATAAAATATTTTTTAAAGAGGCATGCCACTCACACATACTTTTTTCCTATGGTGAGACATGCGCATGTGTGGAAATAAAACAGTTACTCAAAAAATAAAAAAGGCAGACTGTGTGATAGAACAGATTGAAGCTCCACAAACTAGTTAATATTTTTTAAACGCAAGATTAATTGCTCTTGCTGCATATATTATAATGAAAGAGCTGAAGAAAATGTTTTAAGTGAGTAAGCTCACTAACACTCACAGGTACCAATCAATCATGCACACTCCATGCAGACCCTGGCTCCGTGAGGCAGGAATGATAACTCTGTGGTATCACTCTGCCTTTATGAAAACATTTATATTAAACTTGCTAAACTTCAACCTGATTAAACTTAATTGAATTTGTATTGCTAAAATGGCCCTGCTATGTGTGTGTGTGTGTGTGTGTGGGTGTGTTCATGGCTGTGTGTTCACTCTGTGATGGACAGTCTTTCTTAAGAATATAAATGTGTCTTATTTTCAATTTTTATTGTCTAGTTGTCTAGTTGTCTACAGAACAGGTAATATCAGGGCATCAACATTTAATGTCAGTAATGGTGCTTAGCGATGACTTTCCCATTAAATCCACACCCCTGGCCCTGTAAGTATCATTATAAAACGTTATTTTTTTAATAAATAAAATAAAGTAATACTGAACTTCTCCTTTAATTTTAAGCTACAAACAGTGCAGATTGTGAATAATGCATTGCAACATTCAGTTGACTATAAATGAACAAACAGAATTCTCTTGTACATTCTTAAAAATAAAGGTGCCAGATCGGTTCTTCAGAGTGATGCCATAGTTGAACTATTTTTGGTTCCCAAAAGACCCATTGACATGAAGGTACCAGAAAGAAGTTTTTTGATATTTTGATCAGTAAAAGGCTCCATACAGTGAATAACCACAAATCAATTTGAACAGATCTGTGAAATCCCAATGGGTCCTAAGTTTAAAAGGACTCTTGCTGCATATGCCCAGTAGCACAGGCCAGGTTTTCTTAATCTGTTAGTGTCCTGCAGACCACCATACATTAAAGATTTTGTTTGTTTTTCTACACATTAGAAAATTTTTCAAAGCACAAAGTACCACCTTCATAAGAAAAGAACCCGTCCCAGAATAAAATAGTGCTCTGTCAAGCAATGGAGTTATGAAGAACCACCCTACATAGTAAAGAGTCATATAGTTCCATTAAACAACCAGTATTTTTAAGAGTGTAGGTGTCTTGTACACAGTACTACAGCAATTAGTGTGTTAATTTCCCTTTTTTGTTTCAGTGGTAAAAACAAGTTTTAGACAAGAGTAGTAAATGGTGTGGTTAAAGACAAACTGGTGTTAAAAAGTGACAGAATCTTGTTCCCAACAATTAACATTTGTTTTTATTCTTTAATTAAAGATAAGTAGTTACCACTCATCCAATGTTTAACTCATTGACACAAACACAATGAAGGATGTAAAATAAGAAATGTCAAATATCTAAAGGAAAGATATAGTGAAGTATCATTCGCATAAGGATGAGTAGTGAATATTTTATTTTCTAACTTTATCTCATGTGAGCAGCATATAAAATGGAAACAGTAAAGTCTAAGAAATAAGCTCTGACGAAGACCATATCCACTTTCAGAATGTAATGATCGAGTTTTATCCTAACATCATGAACCAATTTGTTATGTTCAATGGGAGAGGCTAGTCGTCAATTCAAAAGCTGAATCTTGTTGGAACAATCTCCTTAGCCATTCATGACAGGATTTTCTTGTAGTGGTTTATTTAACAATATTTTAGCAAATATACATGTGTTTTGAATATTGTAAGCATACAGCTAGATATCTGACATATGGATTATGTAACATGAGTATATTAAGTTTTTTCCATAGACTTTTTTGATATTTTGTGCTGTTAGTTTAGCATTGGTCCCTACTGAAGGCGATTGTGTCAGGAATTTTGTTATCTCTATTCTGCATAAAAATGTAAGAGTACATTTTTTTTCTTACAACAAACAACAGTAAGAAACATAAAAAAAAAAATTTGGGTGGAATTTTTTAAATAAATTGTATAATCTGCTTGGTGTGTGGGTGTGTGTGTGTCCTGTGGTGGGCTGGCGCCCTGCCCGGGATTTGTTCCTGCCTTGCACCCTGTGTTGGCTGGGACTGGTTCCAGCAGACCTCCATGACCCTGTGTTAGGATATAGCAAGTTGGAAAATGATTGACTGACTGACTGACTGTATAATTAATAATTATATTTGGGACTGGCTCCGAATTTCTTGAGTAATGCTTTGACAATTGATGCCTTCACCACATAGTCATGTGAAAAAGTAAGTACACCCCATGGAAACTGCTGTCTTTGTCAACAAATTTGAAGATGGAAAGCAACAGATCATCATGCAAACAGGATGGTTACTCCCTAGTCTTAAATTCATTAACAGGTGAGGGTTAGATACCCTTGCCTGCTCCTTTGAGTCCTAATGCAACATTGCATATTTCCACTTTGACAGCATCTCTCTCTGATGATGGCAATAGAGTCCAGCTGCAGGCGAGACAGTCTGAAGCCTCAAACAGATTCAGTGACCTGAGACATTCTGAGGCCCATGAGATGATTCCGCTGACAGTTTCACCGGTGTACTGACGTCTGTATTACAAGCACGTAATGTCAGTTTCAGGTCCTTTTAATTCCTGCTCTGAAAGTTCTGCATCCGAAGCAAAACCACAGAATGGATATCTCTTTTGTTATTGGTTATATCCACCCAAATAATCAGATTACGATTCAGACCTGTGAATGTAATATTCCAATCTACACCCTGTCAAGTAAGTGAACCAGCCACCGTGACGCAACGTCAGAGGTTCGATCCCCGTAAGGGGAACAAAGGTGCGTACACCTGATGAGCCCCAATTAGGGCGACACACTTGTCATGTACTCATTGTGTGATTTGGCAGGTACTATAAAACATATCTATGATCTGCTTCTTGCAACTGAGAGAATGTGGCAAATTTTGCCAACTGGCTGACCAACCACAAGCATTACATGGTAGGTAACCATACAAATAATCAGATTATGATTCAGAACTATGAATGATTTATTTGTATTTATTTTTTTTTTCAGAAGTCAATATAACTTTTTTTGTATGAAAAAATAAAATGAATCAAATTTCTAGGTAAAGCAACACATCACATTAAAAGTGTCCAAACCCAGTTAGTACATTATTTACCTAAACAGTTATACAACATGTAAAAATAAATGTTGCGTTTCTCACATGAGCACAGAGGTTCTGGGCTTCATAGTGTGTGAATTGCTTGGATATGTCAGAAGCCTAAAACTGTCCTTACTGCAGCTGGATGCTTCTTGATACTGGTGCCACTGTCTATTGCCCATCTGTGTCACTTGGCAACCACGCAGAATTCAGGTATACACAGGATCTTTTTTACTGTCTGTGTGGCTCTTTGCTTCCTAGTAGAGTCCTTGGCCCAGGCAACTTCTTGCCAGCCAGGAGCCTCCTCATAAACACAACAGAATGAGGATTTAATGATGTAGTGGTATGTAAATGGGCTCTGCCATATTGCTTCTTCTGTGAATTTTTAAAAATTACGTACACATTTATTCAGATAAAAAAAAACAGCATAAAGCTTTCTCAACATTAACTTGCTATTAAAAAAAAATTGGGAGTGTGCTCCCCTCGACTTTCTTGTATACAGAGATAGAGAAAAAGTTTATCAAAACCATTTACATTTGCTCAATATTTCTCAAATATCATATCACTTTGTTTCTCATCATAACTAACTGATAATATCAATACACAATCATTTATCTCTGTTTATATTCAAACTTTATATTAAAATTATATTTTCACACTTTTTTTTCATGATTACATATGCATTACCTAGATTACGTGCAAAGTAAAAAGAGTTATAGTCACCTAAAAACATACAAAAAGTGTTAGTATTATATTTTTTTTTTTGCAATAAATTGCTATAGGTAAAACTGCATTTTCATTATGATAATGATGGTAGAAATAAAAATAAAATCATTAAATTAAATGCATTACCAGGAACATGATGGGGACGTAGCCGCTTATTGTTCCCATTACATTTTTAAATTTATATGGCATGTTCAATGTTTACATGATATTGGTAAACTGACGATGTATAAATTAAAATAAAATTAGTAATAGCTACTGAAAGAATATGCGTTATATTAAATACAGTTTTTAATATTTTGTACACATTTATATTTCCATGATACAAAAAATTATGATGGTTGTTTAAATAGAATACCGTACTACTTCCAGTTGAGTAATTTTTCTTAAATTTCATATGTTTGCTTTTTATAATTATAAATATCTATACAAAATTTGAATCACCTTTGTGTAATTATAACCACAGTTTACTTGAACATTTGTGAAAGTATTCAGTTAAAGTACCACTTCCAGTTGCCAAGAAGTGGACAAAAAGTTGATAGGATTCCTTATTTTTGATATAAAGCAGGTGTACAAAGTCTCATTGAGCTAGGTCAAAGCTCTTTCGAGTCTTCATGTTTACACACAGACACACATACTGTAATTTCAAAAATGGTATTTTTGGACTTGGGAAGGTCTAAAATGTCAAGATTCATCAAAATCACAAGGTCAAATTTTTTCATGATTCCTATACTTTCTCTATACTATGTATACAAGAAAGTAATAAAGCTGCAATAAAAGCTGAAGGAAAGATATTCACCAAACACACTATCTTTAAACTACATGCACAACTATAAAGTGCCATCTTTGCCTTTGCAATAGTCAATAAAACAATAACTGTCATAATTTATAAGAAATTTACCTTAGAACTCTGCTCTTTGAAGATGATATTGCTGATGCCTTCTTTCAGAACAGAACTGAGAAAAGCTGACAGTGCCTTTCACTAGTAAAGCCTGCACCTTGACCTACCTGCATAAGCATGTCATAACCCCCACCTTTATATAATTTTTTTCTTACCAACTAAAATGATCTCTCCAGATGTTAAGTAGAATTCATTTGCTTCTTTCTGATTTTCAAAATCAGTCTAGTTTTAATAATTTTTATTTAGCCATAAATATTCTTAAACTGCTTTACAGTTGCTACTACAAACCACCCACCAAACAACCCAGCGTGCACACCATTAGGAGAAAAATCATGTATTAAAGGCAGAAGGCTCAAACAGTCATGGTGGTGCATTTGTTGTCTCGCTGTGAAGAAGCAGCATAAACCACTTTGCCACCATGCTGCTTCTGTTAGACTTTACTACTTCCCATTCATCCACCTGTCCTTCCTTTCATTCTTCAGTTTTTCTGAACCTGTGTACAAAATTGCAGGGCTGTGGGAAGTTGGAATCCATCCTAAGAGACCTGGAAGCAAGGAGAAACCAATCCTGGATGAGATACAATGCATTCACCCTTTACTCTCTCATACCTGGTTAATTCAGTGTTTCCATTCAAAGTGTGGGGTGAGAGGGAAAACCTAAGGCTCCTAAAAAAACCTACACAAGCACAGGGAGAACATGCAAGCTCTACAGACAGTGATCAGCTAGGGAACCAAATTCAGGTCCTTGGTCTGTGAAGCAGCAACCATAATTGCTCCTTTGGATTTTTCTATCACTTAGAAATTTTATTTTTGAAATAATACTACAGCTCAATGTGGCCTATCCTCTTCATGTATACATACACAAACAATTGGTCCAGTGTCAGCACATTAAGTAGGAAACCTTTCCATTTCAAATATTAGAGAAAGAATTGCATAGTCATTTCTTTTTTTAATTATTACTCCACTTTGATATTCTTCTCTGAAACACATATAAATAATACATGGACAAGAAGGACTATTGGACCATTTTTGAAAAAAGATACACAGAAGTATGCAATTCATTATGATGCAATCCTTAGAACCAATAACCAATACATTAAAAATAAAATACAAATGGGTACATACATATTACCTGTAATTTACTTCTGTATGCACATTCATTTTCTCTAGACATAGATGAATTCAGCAGTTATCCTTTCACAGATAACAGGGGCAGCTAATTGACTTATTTTCCCTTCATTTAATTCCTTTGTTTTTTAAGACTCAGTCCTCTGAACTGATTGTTTTTAACTTAAATGGCAGCCACACAAAATGAGATGTGAAGTGAGCCAACAGATGACCAGCTAAGTAGCCTCAAACTCCAGTTTCATTCCAACCAGTTTCTTAATTAGAAGGTGATTCTTGTTGTTAATTAACCTTCTTATTTATCTCCAGGGCTTGTTGGTGCTGTCATTCTGCCACAGCAGACATTTTCAAAACCATTGATTTTCTTTTTCCTAAGTGAATCATCAAAATGTTTGGTAAACCAGAGCAGATCAACATTACTAAGAACTTCACCCTTCTTTATTTTCAGATATTGAAAGATGGACACAAGTTGACTTGTTTTGTATCACATTATTGTTTGGCTACTAATTAAATGAAAAAGGAAAAGGGTCTGGGTCTTAAATAGTAGATCAATTGATATGAATGGAAAAGAAGTTAATTAACAACAAAAGCTGGCCAGTAATTAAGAAAATGGTTGGAATTAAAACGTGCAGCCACTGTGGCTGTCCAGGATTGGATTTGGAAACCCCCCGCTGCAATGGATGAAGTGTATTAAGCAAATGAATAGATGGACTTCCCCTCTCTGAACAAAGGCAACTGTTCAAATACTGGCTAAAATTACTGTGCAACATCACAATTGGACTTTAGTTTTATAACATAAAAAGTGATACAACGAAACAAAACACTTTTAAAGGCAGGCTGCAGCATATCTTCTGTCCACGTTACTTAACAGTCAAATACTAACTCTCTCAATCTTTTTTCCTTTAGTCTTATGTAACCTGTGCCCTGGGTATAGACTATGTTGGCTATGTGATGATCTGCTTTGGAGCCTCCAACTCCCTTTGTTCATTTGCATTTGGAAGGCTTTCTCAGTATACAGGGAGAATTGCTCTTTTTGTTTTAGGTAAGTTTTACCCAGTGTTCTGTTACTCTTTTGTTCCTTTAGGCCAGAGGCATATTATGTGACTTCTCGTCAGAAAGTATGACAAACTTAATGACTGAAATTGCTGGAGGTCATCACCTTGAGAAGAGCAAATTGCATGATCAAAAATTGCAGGGGATGATGAATCACACAACTGCTTCATTAATTCAGCGTAGTTTCAAATTTCAAAGTATTGCGATGTCCTAGCATTTTGAGAGCCAATTGACACACTGCCTGATTTTGGTGGTGCCTTTATTAATGTTTTCCAGGTATGATTAGTCCAGCCGCAGTCTTTGCATATCTTCTTCTGTTATGTTGTGGTACAATAAGCACAACACATTGGACAAACGAGCCTCTCTTCTATTTTTGCCGTTCAAAACACCTTTTTCTTTCTTGCTTTCGACTGCATCATATGCACTTTACTTCCAGCTGAACAACTCTCGTACACAACAGAGTTCACCCCTACAACTTAAGACAAAATCAAACTTGTCTTCTTATTCTGGGGCTAGTTGCTTGCCCGCTGGACTAACTCACTGTGGCCATTACAACAGTGTGCTGCAACTGCCTCCAACTTGCTAAGATTATGTAAATTAAGTCTACAACTGAAAATCACTGGAAGAATTGTGAAGTGTGAGGTGGGATTTAGCCATCTGCTTCTCTGTGGCTGGCATTAGGACTATATGGGGAGTTTATGTGAGAGAGGATGTCCAAATGTATTATTTGGTACAAAGAACATTGCAAAGTCTATAAAGGTTTTTTATTCATGCACTCAAAAAAGCATCAGTTAAATAAAGGAAAACAGCATGTGGTAGTGTGCTTTAATTTAATTTGATAATAGAATAGTTAAAACATTACAGTATCAGTCAAGTACATCCTGCAAATGAGTTTTAAAAAATTGTTAGGTTTAATTACGAAGTTTGAAATCCCAGCCAAGCCATTACCTCCCTGTATCCATGTAGATTATCTCCAGTCCTCCCACATCTCAAAGATGTGTTGGTAAGAGTATGGACATGATGGATATAAGGCAAAAGCCAAACTTGCATGGGAGGCTGTCCATCATAGTGTGCACTGATACACCCACACTAGAACCAATTTAAAGTTGCCAAGCAGTGTAACCTTCATTTCTATTGGATCTGTGAAGAAAACCTGGAGAAAAGCACACAAACACATAAGTTAGAAAAGGCAAACTCCACAGGGGCAGTTTCGAGGCTAAGATATGTACCTAGTCTTCTGGGGATGAAAGACAGCAGTGCCAACCATTGCTGTCAACAGTTTATTCATTATTTATTTATTTAGAAAAATACCCAAGGCAATTAAAAAATCTTCATATGTTTATCAATAAATTTATAGGCAACAGCGGGCGGAATTTTAGAGCACAGCAGAAGGATCCTGAGGTTTCAGTTATTCCTCGTTTACTGGACTTCAGGTGGATGCTAATAAATTTCTATACGAAGCGTTCACATATAACACAATGTGCACACTGCAAGAAAAATGGTGTATTCACTTAAAATGTAACAGACTACATTAACAGTGCTTGCCAAAAGGCTTTGTGCCTATAGGAGCCCAGACACATAAAAAGCCTAAGCAGTCTCAAGCAGCATTATCAGCAGCTTAGGAAAAAATAAATAAATAAATAAACCCACGGACCAGTAAGGTACTTAATATGAGGTTTGATATGTTGTCCAGTAAGACAGTGCTGGAATTTGTACGTAGAACCCTGTTGCTTCAAGATAAGCCCCTTAACTGTACGTAAACTGTATGCCTATATGGTCAGACAACAATTTCCCTTAATTTCTAATATTATTTCATAATTTCCTTTAACTTCTTTTCACCTTCAAGAAACTTTTATCTTTCTTAATGCTTCTTCTGACTATCTGCCCTGCATCTTTCCCAACTTGTTAAAACATGTGGTTTATATTCAATATTAAAAAAAATAGACAAATGATCATTGCTTCAGAAATGTTTTCAGTGAAAAGCTGTTATTAACAAAATTGTTCTGATTATGCTACCATGCTAATTATTAAGATCCAGTTTTACAGGTAGATTCTAACACATTAACCTATATTTATTCCCTTATTGTTTCACAGCGGCATTCACAAACCTGGCCTGTATCATTTCTCTGCTGACGTGGAAGCCACACCCAGATGAGTTCCCAGTGTTTTTTGTTTTTCCAGCACTGTGGGGATTGGCTGATGCTGTATGGCAGACTCAAACCAATGGCAAGTGAAATACTGCAGTATTTCCCTTTGGTGGGTGGTGGCATGGGGTTTCGTAGCTTAGTTAGGTGTTTCCACCGTATATAATTCTTTGATTGTCGGTCCGTTAGAATGGCAGAGAATACTCTGGCTGGCCCAACATATTAATCTCAGATCCACAGGTGTATATCAGTGAGCTATCTTTAATCACCAATCACATTCCTCCTGTTGAAAACACACAAGATCTTTTTAGTTAGATACGTTTCTGTGATTGTGAAGTTCATACCTGTGCAATCACAATGCTGACAATAATAGACCCTTTGCTCAAGTAAATATGTGATATGTTGTGGGACTCTAAAATAGTTCTTTAGCTGTGTGGTTACATGGGTGAACCTTTTAGGGATAGGTCTTGCACTTGATGCCAGGATTGGATGTGCCTGCCTACAATCCTGTAATAGAATAACCAAATTAATAAAATGATGGATAATGCATGCTTACATGTATTAGAATAAAACATCAAAACATCAAATGAAACAACTAAAAATGGACAATCTATTGTTCTGAAAGTAAATAAGCCTAACCTGGAGAAGTCTGCCTCGTGTTCATCATATTTAACTTATTACAATACAGAAATATTAAAGTATTGCCATCATGTCCAGGAGCCTCATGTATAAACAGTGCATATGTACAAAAACTTTGCATATGCCCATTTCCATGCTTACATCGCAATGTATAAAAACTAAATTGGGGCAGCTCCCCCCACTTGTGTACTCACGTTTTTGCTTGGTTTTGCAAACTAGCGGCACCCAGTGTCAAAGCAGTGCTACTGTTTCTGTGTGGTCTCCCTTTTCTCAGATTTGAACCAGTGACATGGGATTTATCGAATATGTCAAAATTAACTGCATATCGTTTACAAACTGAATCCACTTGATTGTAATCATTCTGTAACAATATAATGGTGTACAGAATGAACAAACTATTCCAACTACCAGAGCTGCTTTAGCGTTTTTACTCTCAGTGCACTGCTCAGAGTATTTCAATCCATTGTATGTGTATCTGGCATCATTGCTGCACAGCAGCTGATCGGAAAGCTCTACAGCAGGTTGTATCAAGAGCACAGTGGATTATTGGAATACAGTTTCCAGCCCTGGAGGACATTTATAGCACACACTGCCACCAACCGCCAGCATCTGCATGGATTCCACTCAGCCATGCCGCAGCCTATTTGAACTTGTTCCTGCCATGCACTTGATGCTTGCTGGGACTGGCGCAACCCTGGATGGATGGAATAATTAAACATGTATAACAAAGATTTTTCAATGCTCTATAAAAGTTTTGAAGAAACGGCATTCTAAGCTTACAGCTGGCTTTACATTTATTACAGAGCTCATTGGGTTGCAATTGATTACGTGGAGAAAGAAAACGGAAGGACAGGAATTGGGGGTTAGTATGTTTGACAGAGACAGTACTGCTGCATTAAATTATTCCATTCAGAGTCACACATGTCCCAGCAAGCTTCTTCCGGGACGCAGGAACAATCCCTGGGCAGGACCAGCTCATTGCTACCATTGTACGTAGTGATTAAAAACTAGGTTGGGGAACACGTGCTACTTTTAGTTATGATGGGATTTGAGAAAATCTAGTAAATTAAACATCAATTTTAAGATGAAGTTTATGATGTTCTACTTTAACAATAAAATAAACTACGAGATTACAGTGGAAATTTCGAGATTAAAGTCTACATTTGGCCTTGTTTTTTCTTCATTCTTCGTTAATTTTATTTTTCTTTTCTCTGTGCCCTAATATGTTTCCTTTTGTATGACACACTAACGGTGGGCTACGACTCGCCTTTTCACTTCAGCTTTGACATCTGACCACTTCTTTTTTATTTTGGATACTGTATAACTTTCTGAACTTGAACTTTTGAGTGTCTTTGCCACACTGTATCATTCCATCACTTTCCATTTGTTGCTTATACCACCGCTTAAGGTAACAAACAGTATGTTTTTCTTGCCTCCACTTCGCATTCACTTTCTTTCCCCCCATGCTTTTGCCATTGTCTTTTCACAAAACATTGAACATAACGGGCTATTTATATTGATTTGCATAATTCTGGAAGGAGTCGGGGTAGGGCAGTAGGTTCGTGCATGTGAGCTACTTTTCATGTTGACTGGGATTTATGGCGCTGAAGTGTGTGGAAGCTGGAATTTTTTTGTGCGTACTCACATTTCCACTTTTGGCCGTACTCCATGTTTTTGTGTGAATTCTACGCACAGCATTATACATACCCGGATAGTGCCTGATGCTTCTGGGATAGGCTATGGCTCTGGCCAATGTTGGGAATCAGGTTTTGTGCTTGCAAGCTCAGTGTTCCCACAGATACACCTTATCTGATATCCACTCTGGAGGTGAGCATAAATGGACTGGATAAGGATGGAAAAGTTGACCTGTTAACAGAAAGAGACTATAATCTCATTATGAGAACCAAAGAGCAGGTTCCCTCTCAATAACACTTAGAAAATCAAGACCTTTTATACACAGACTTGCATAACACCAAGCCTTAGCAGTCCTGTATAGATGTGTTCTATATTCTAAAGCAGATTTTTTTTGAGGATTTTAGATGGGAACAACACATTTAAAACCTTAAGATGACAACCAGTTATGAGTTCATACAGATCAATGGTAATCTCTGGACTTTTATGATATGATGAAAGTGCTTGATCTTCCAGGTTACTAGTTAAGACTCCACATGAAATATTCAAGATGATGAAGTTAATATTTTGGATACTTTATGAACTAGGTAAAATTATGCATTTGTAGTTTTAAAATGAAATACTTGCATCCATATTGTTTACAGTAATTGTTGTTACTAATAATATGACTCAGTGGCCAGGCATCTTGGTAAGTTAGCATGAAAATGCTTAAAAAACTTCAAGAGCAATATTGTGATAATAATAATAATAATGATAATAATAATAATGGAATTTCAACTCTTGTATGCGTAGCAAAAACAAAGGAAATATAAAGATTGAAAGAAGACTAAAGTAGAAGCAAAAAAAGAATGGTAAAAGCAAGAGGTTGACAGTTTTAAAAACCTTTACAAGGGTGTGGAAAATTCAGAAAGAGAAAAAAAATATGGGGGATGGTTTGAAAACATTTTAAAGTTCTGCCAGACTCAAGATGGCTTTTTATCTAGAAAAGAACACACAGTTTTATTTCCATCACCAGGGGTCTCTTTTAAACAGATTGTGTACACGCAAAAAGAGGCTTGAAATATTTGTACAGAATTTCCCATCCAAATGTTATGATTTATAAAAGAAAACCTGACATGAAGCTTACGTATTTTTATGACAACTGCGGCCCATGCGTACACAACATTTTGGAGAAACTGGGAAATGATGACACCCTTGATCAAGCAGGGCAATGCATCCAAAATAGCTATATGATGACTCACGCATATAATAATGTATAGCTCCGAGTCATTAGTCTAATGTGCGTTGATGTGACAAATATTTTATACCTGTTGAAAATGATTTATAGATTCTATTTAGTTCCCTTTTAAGAGGGCCAATGCTGTGTATTAGCACTGAAGAACTTCTGCGTTTTTCATCAGTTTATATAGCCTGTTGTCACATCTCAGAGAATTGTCCAACAGGTCAGGAATATCTCAGCCAAGCTTCATTCCATCATCGTACTGTGCTTAAGCCATTAGCTGACTGAGGAGACACTAGGGCTGGGCGATACAGACAAAAAAAAAACATCTCGAAATATGCTGCCTGAATGGCAATATACGATATATATCTAGATATTTTTATGAAGTGAGTAAAATTTTCAGTTATTAACTAAAGCCATATAAGATGTCACAACAATTTATCTATTAAAATAAAGTTGAAATACATAACAAATGAATCTTAACTTACAGTCCCAGAGTAGCTAATAAAAGAACAAGTGAATCTGCTTAATAACATAGAGTAAATGTAAATAAAATGTTTAAATGTAAACAGGCCTAAGTATTCTGAAAATGTATGCGGAAATTCATGAAAATTCAGCCTACAACACAGTTAAAATGAAATAATAATATTATAATAACAATATAAAACCTGTGTGGATAGCGCTTTGAGTACTGAGAAAAGCGCTATATAAATGTAATGAATTATTATTATTAATAAATATATGACATATTTCTTACTTGCTCCCCACTGTTTTTTTATTTTTTCTTTCTTCCTTTTGTAAAACACTTTGAGCTACATCATTTGTATAAAAATGTGCTATATAAATAAATGTTGTTGTTTTAACAAACAACAAACTGTAGACAATAACAATTGCATTTAGGTTTTCATTAACAAAATATTGTACACAACTGTGCAAACAATACTAACTTCTAAAGCCATCTATCTTGTAAATGTAGTTTTTGTTGAGGTAGCCTTATCTAAGCATTTCATCTTAGCCTAAAGATTTTGAGCTAGAAATACCAGCCTGTCAACCGTCACAGGCTTCAAGGATGCCCTGTGACAACTGACAATATTGCCACTGCAACTAAATACCCCCTCTGATGGTGATCTGGTGACAGGAACACAAATGTATTTTTGTGCCAGGCAGGCAAGATAACTGTATGTCCCTTCCACCATGAAAGGGGATCTGCTTTGTGCTCTTCTGGCCTTGTCACTACATACAGTAGTTGGACAGTTCATTCTCAATTGTTTGCCTCTTTGATGCTGTCCAGCAGGTGGCGGTCATTGTCTAAGTGAAAAGGCCTTCAAGAGAAATTTTAAGTGGTGCCCCGGTTGGCTGGTCTGCAGGCTTAGACACAGTGTTGCTCATAGCCGAGTTACTTGTGCTGCAGCAGCTCTATTGGAGGCCAGTAATTCCATTTCCAATACAGCTTTGAGCTTCACTGCCTTGATCCTGTCAGCTGCAAAATAAGTGGATTTAAATTGTGGATTGACAAATGATGCCATGTCCAACAGGTCACTAATGATGGGTCAGCATACTTTTCATTCAGGCAACCCACAATGGCAGATTTGATGTATTTGCCAAGCTCACTGTCTCCTTCATCGTGTGCCAGGATGGTAGAGTTGAAAAGTCGTAGTACTGGTTGGACATATGAAACGGTGACATAATCCCTCCCAGACAAAGCATCTCTGAATTTATGAAGAGGTTTTAGAGCTTTCTGGACCACTTCAAGCACCTCAAAATCTTGCGAGGTAGGGACAAGATGCCTGGATTTTTTGTCAAAGGACCGGAATTTTGAAAATGCTCTCTGCTGCTCTACAACCCTCTCAATCATTTTCTGGCTTCATCCCCAGCACAGGATGAGCTGGCGAGCAGGCAGTCCCAGCTGCATGAGAAATTCAGCCAGCTCCTTCCTCCTCTGTCAGCTGTAGGAGAAACTGCTGACAATTCTTTTGCATAAAGAAATTACCCAGGTCACTTAGTCATCATCCATGCCATATTCTGTAGTAAAGCATGCTTTTACTTTTTAATATTTTCCAATTATGTTAAAAGGAAGACCTAATGAAATCTGATTAACACATGGCAGTACATTAGACATGCATTTAAATTTGTTACAATTTTAACTTGCATTTGCTTTTTAATAAATAAATCTGTAAAACATTTCATTAAAAAAGGTCTAACTTAAGTGCATTTTACATTTTATGCTGCAGCTAATTTAAACTTCATGAAATATGTTAACCTGTTTAACTGACATAACTCATCCTTCTATATAAAAGCGGTCGGGATTGTCCTTCCGTCCCGTGAGTGCTACGCAGGCGCGGAGTTTCACACACGCCCCGTCCATTTTGCAATGCACGATGGGATTTGTAGTTTCGTTTTTCCAGGTAAAAGAAGATTTTCTACTCCAGACTGTGCGAGTAGCACGGAATTTCACACACGCCCCGTGCATTTTGCAATGCACGATGGGATTTGTAGTTTAGTTTTTCCAGGTAAAAGATGATTTTCTACTCCAGACTGTGCGATATCTTCTTCTTCTTTCTTACTATATAAAAGCGGTCGGGATTGTCCTTCCGTCCCGTGAGTGGAAAGCGTAGCGGTATTCTGCTTATCACAGACTTACTACTTGCAGCTTGCGGTACGAAGCGACATGATGTGAGCAGAGTTCTGGTGCTCCCATTGTTCCCTTGCTTTTGTGCGTGATGCGCTGGAAAAACAGACAAAATTATGTCTCTGGAAATAATTAATGTTGATGGAGTACAAATGCCTCACCGCGTAGTAAATATCAGGGGGGTTCAAAAGGGCGACCTCAATATAGAAAAAAAGTTTAAATTTCATCACAAAAATAACAGAAACTACGAGTATTAAAGTAATACCGCTCAAATGCAATATAACCAAATTAATGAGTTTGTATAAAATATCAAATTGATCTACATATTGAATTGCCTTTAGAAGTGGTCAACTTAAAAGTCGGTCGCCTTAAAAGGCGGGTCAGCCTAGTTATACTATAAAGGCAAGCAGTTTAAAACTTACTTTTACTGCTTAATTCTGGCTTTGATAAATAAAGCACTTAAAGCAGTTAGCATTAATTTTTTTTTAAACTTGGAATTACCAATTGCCAGATGAAGTCGATGCCCAAAGCACTTCATCCTTTGCCACTTCAGCGACTGCAATGATTTGGTAATGTTGCTCCTGTTGTTGTTTGTAATATCAACGAGCCTCTTTTCATCCAGCTTCCAGTTTACGAGGGTGTCTTGCGTTGCTTCAATGTGGTTTTCAGGGAAATAGCTTGTTTACACACACGTTTAATCTCCCATTCTTAAATGAATTGAATAGTCAGACTTAAATATGGCCCAAAGGTACGATTTGACCATGTATCAGTTGTCAATACGAAATGTTTTAGTTTAATGATTAGGTCAGTAAGGGTACATCTGATTTGCATGGTTATGCAGTGCTCCTAATGCATAGTAATTGTGACTAGGCAATTCGTAATGTGGGTCAAGAGTTTTGAGCAGACTTTTAAAACCGTCCATTTCCACGGTTGAGGTAGGAAGCATATCTTTTGCTATGTAGTAAGCAACTGCCTCAGTGATACCTCAATCCATATCCAGCTCTATTTATGTCCCAGTATCTTTTAAAATCTCAATATAATTGTCCCAGCCCTAGGAGGCAGTACATCTAGTTTTCCTATGGTGTGGGTGCACAAAAACAAAACATTTTTCTCAGCATTAAAAAGGCAATTCACAGCAGTGTCCTGTTCTCCTCATTCAATCGGATCACTTTACTACACTCTTACTGCAATACAGACAGCAAGAATGAAGCTGCTTTTGTTAACCATAAGGTGTTACATTCCATTAACGCATAAATCATATGTAATGCTAAGAAGAGACTGAGAAACATCAGAAAACATCAGAAAAATATCTGCACCAACATGAATATTTGAAAGAAAATCAAATTTGAGTCGGGTAGCCTGTGTGCTGTCTGTAGAAAGAAGTAAGGTTGCATTTGTAGGCAAGACTTGATTTGTTGGGTTGTTATTGATCAGGTTATTTGATAAATGTCTGAACAGTTTATTGAGCCTTAGCACTCTTGATCAAAATATTTTTTTATGTTGTTCATTCTGTTTTTTTTCTAGCACTTTATGGAGTTCTGTTTGAGAAACACAAGGAGGCTGCATTCTCAAACTACCGTCTTTGGGAGTCAGTCGGATTTGTGATTGCATTTGGTTACAGCACTTTTCTTTGCGTCTATGTAAAGCTCTATGTGGTCCTAGCAGTGCTCATCGTCGGAATGGTGCTTTATGGGTGCGTGGAATATATTGAATACAAGCACCCAACACCAAAGGAAGAAAGTACTACAGAGAAAATCTGCAAGGCAGAGACCAAGCTATAAATCCTTTATTTTCCTTATCTGAAGAACTGAAGAACTTAGCTTTTATCAGGCACACTTTACAAATACAATTAAAGGCTTTATACACTAACTTCTCCATGACTGCAAAGTTAAGTGGACTCGGAATCTGCTGTCACTAACACAAAGTTTGCTTGGAATCATCATTTTCCATATGGTGCATAATGAAGTGGAAGTCATTCAACTTAATGCTCATAATGTGCTATCTATGCTAAGTAGGATAACAAAGAGTCACAGATGAAGGAGATACATTTGGAATCGCAGGTAAAGGGCTTAGACTGACCTCAAATGCAACTCAACACCACTGTCCACCACCATTGTCACAATGCCAACCTGACACAAACAAGCATTTCTCTCAACTTTTGCAATTTGTTCCCACCAAGAAGTGGCATTGCAGGCATTTTTTTCCTTGTTGGTGTCATCATTCTTGATTTTCTTTATGTCTATTGAAACTCATGAAAAAAACTCATTTAAAATAAATATATGATGAGGCCTGTAAAAAGGAGATATCATGAACTTTTACTGAGGAAAACAATTAGATAAAATAAGCTGATTTATTTCTAAACATTTATTTTGACAAAAGCCACTACGTTTCAAAATCACCTCAAAAATCAACATGTCCACAGAAATAAAGAAAAGGCTAGAAAGAAGTAGGCCTGCTATCACTGATAATGGTTACAGCTGGCCTGAATGAATTTTATTTCTACCTACAAGACAAATTTGAGAAAAGTGGGTCATTATGATCCTTATTATGAAATAAAGAAAATAAATTAACGGGATTTCCTAAAGGTCTGTCTTAAAATATAATTTTGCTTTTTTAATAAAATTTAATTTACAAAATGTTAATATTCATTCTTTGTGTTTCTTAATATGATGTGTATTAGGAATATGAAATATAAATAAACGAATAAAAGGAAATGCCTATGTATATAGCAGGGGTCATTCAAGTATTTGTGTGAATAAAGATTTGAAAAGAGCAACTATAAAAGTTCATATTGAAAAGCAAAGGAAAATAAATAAATAAATAAAAATGAGCACCCCCACATGCACCTGAACCTCCCAAAATGTCAAACCCATTTAATTCAGTTCTGGGTTACACAGAACCTTAGCCCTATCCTGGTAGCACTTGCTCAGTCCTTCCTAGGATGCATTTACATTGTACAACCACAAACACTTTCAAAGAAGGCCATTTCAGTGTTGCAGATTAATCTGATACATGTCTTTTGGAAGTGGAAGGGAACCTGGAATACCAAGGAAAAACTCAAAGACATAGGGAAAACCTGAAAACTCCATACTTACAGTGGGGTCATTCCATCTCAAATCAACCAATGGCCTATGCACTCCAAACTCAAAAAATTCTGGAAAAATTACTAGGTTTACCCATATTAGTCAGGTGACTAACTGTAAAATGTTTTTGATGTGAGATCAATACTGTACTTTCCAAGATACCACCAGTTTACTGAGGGGACAGGGGGTGATGATTTTATCTGGCCTCATTGTTTCATCAAACTTCACAAGTCCATAGCTCAAGTACTAAAACAACTGAGCAGGCTCAGACTTTGCACACTGTTATGTTAATTTGTATAGTATGTGACAAAAATAAAACAATTGGTCCAGATGACCCAGCATGGTTAAAGCAGCCCCTTGAAACTGACCAAAATTTAATTTGAATGTGTTCCATATTCTAAAGCAGATTTTTTTTTTGAGGATTTCAGATGGGAACAACACATTTAAAACCTTAAAATGACAACCAGTTATGAGTTCATACAAATCAATGGTAATCTCTGGACTTTTACGATGATGCTTCTGGGATAGGCTATGGCTCTGGCCAATGTTGGGAATCAGGTTTTGTGCTTGCAAGCTCAGTATTCCCACAGATACACCTTATCTGATATCCACTCTGGAGGTGAGCATAAATGGACTGGATAAGGATGGAAAAGTTGACCTGTTAACAAAAAGAGACTATAATCTCATTTTGAGAAGCAAAGAGCAGGTTCCCTCTCAATAACACTTAGAAAATCAAGACCATTTATTTTCAGACTTGCATAACACCAAGCCTTAGCAGTCCTGTATAGATGTGTTCTATATTGTAAAGCAGATTTTTTGATGATTTTAGATGGGACCATGGGAACAACACATTTAAAACCTTAAGATGACAACCAGTTATGAGTTCATACAGACCAATGACAGTGCTTGATCTTCCAGGTTACATGTTAAGACTCCACATGAAATATTCAAGATGATGAAGTTAATATTCTGGAAGCTTTATGAACTAGATAAAATTATGTAGAACTCCAGGAAGTTCCATGGCCACCTCAGGACTCCTCCTCTTCCCCACCCTATAGGATTATAAAATTATGCCCGTAAGTATTTTGACAGCGATACAATTTTCATAATTTTGGATCTGGACGCCACCTAAATTAATTTGAACTGAAGCAATCAAGATATGATTGAAGTGTAAACTTACCGTTTTAAATTTAAGGTGTTTAACAAAAACATTGTATTAGCCACTTAGAAAAGATGGACATTTCTATACATTGTCCTCCCTATTTCAGGGGCTCATAAGTATTTGGACAAACTAGCATAAACATGAATATAATGATCATTTTCAATACTTCGTTGAAAATCCTTTTCAGTCAATGACTACCTGAAGTCTGAAACTTATGGCCTTCTCCAAGTGCTGGGTTTCCATCCGATTGATGCTTTGCCAGGCCTTTACTGTAGCTGTCTTCAGGTGCTGCTTGTTTGTTGGACTTTCTGCCTTCAGGAAGTGAAATGCATGTCCATTTGGGTTGAGATCAGTTGACTGACTTGGCCTTTGAAGAAGATTCCACTTTGAAAAGCATCTGGTTTGCTGTCACAGTATGTTTTGGTTCATTGTCCATTTGTACTATGAAGCGTGATCCAATCTGTTTTGCAGCATTTGTCTGAATCTGAACATACAGTATAGATCTGTATACTTCAAAATTCATCCTGCAACTTTTGTCAGCTGTCATATCATCAATAAACACCAGTGACCAACTTCCATTGGCAGTCACACATGCCCATGCCATTACACTACCTCCAGCATGTTTCACAGATTATGTGGTATGCTACAGATCATGAGCCGCTCCTTCTCTTCTCCATTCATCATTCTGGAACATGTTGAACTTAGTTTCATTTGTCCAAAGAAAACACTTCCAAAACTGGGCTTGTTTTTTAAAAATATTTTCCTGCAAAGTCTAATCTGTCCTTCCTATGCTTGAGGATTACCAATGGTTTCCATCTTGTGGTAAACCCCCTGTATTTACTTTCATGAAATCTTCCCTTGATTGTAGACTTTGGTAATGATAGGTCTACCTCCTTGAGAGTGTTTTTGGCTAAATGTTGTGAACTGTTTTTTCTTCATCAAGGAAATAATTCTGAAATCATCTAGCACAGTTGACTTCCATGGTTGTCCAGGCCTTCTGGTGTTGCTGAGCTCACCAGTGCATTCCCTCTCTTTAAGAATGTACCAGACAATTGGTTTGACCACTGCAGGTGTTTCTGCTGCCTCTCAGGTAGGCTTCTTTTGATTCTGTTTTTACTCGCTGGGACAGCTCTTTGCACCTCATATTGAGAGTTCACAGTGATAGCTTCCAAATGCTAATTCCATACTTGGAATCAACTCCAGACCTTCTACCTGTTTAATAGTTAAGGAAATAATGAGAGACCCGCTCATACCTGGCAATGGAACAGCTTTTCAGTCAATTGTCCAAATACTTTTGAGCCCCTGAAAATGAGGGAACCATGTATAAAAATGGCTGTCATTCCTAAGCGGATCATGCTATATTTCTGTTAAACCCTTTCAATTAACGCTGAAAGTCTACACTTCAATCGTGTAATTATGTTTTCATTTCAAATCCATTGTGGTGGTATACAGAGCCAAAAAATTATGAAAATTGTGTCACTGTCCAAATACATATGGACCTAACTGTAATTCACATAAACCCAGGCACTGCAGATTTTTGTTCTAGAATGCAGGTTGTGAGGTCTCAACACATCAGGAGGGATGCTGGTCTACTAGCCAGTGAACGTCTGCAGCATTGGGATTGCATATGAATGAGGTTGATTAGCATTGAGGCATGTTCACATGCATACATTTACAAGATGAATGTGATTTATAAAGATGAATTGCATAGATATATGATCAGCAATTTTTAT
Organism: Polypterus bichir lapradei; assembly: GCA_026402145.1. NCBI lineage: Eukaryota > Metazoa > Chordata > Cladistia > Polypteriformes > Polypteridae > Polypterus > Polypterus bichir. The sequence continues at coordinate 77,120,431 of JANRMT010027041.1, forward strand.
ACATCAGACTTTTTAAGTGTAAGCATTTTGGTTAGCACACATTTTCATGAACAAATACAGACAAAGTTGTATAAATGAAGCCCCAGAATGTTTTTCTGAGCTACCTGTAGTTACAACAGTTTCGGCCCAGGAACAGAAAGGACAGTGATAGGCAAGTTCTTATGGTCTCTTTCCTGCAGTCTAAAACTTAGAAAGACAAAAATAAATTTGGCAAGAGAAAAACATTCTTACTTTTTCACCTTTCCAAAGGCACTTGGCTGGATTGCATTCAATTCAAAATGTCAGAACAGTGAGCTCTAAGATAATATTTAGTTGATTAGCACACACAAACACTTCAGCACTTCTAATTATTAATCCAAAGCTATATTTTCATTCTTATACTTATAAGCATTTCACACAGTGTATGTATTTTATCCTACATTACATTATAAGCAATTCTTAATTACTCTTTTATTGATCATGCAGCCTAAGTGATTATTGATTCACATTACTCTTCACTCCAGCACATTAATTTTGAAAACCTTCTATTTCTGCAGAAAAATATCTGCACCAACATGAATATTTGAAAGAAAATCAAATTTGAGTTGGGTAGCCTGTGTGCAGTCTGTAGAAAGAAGTAAGGTTGCATTTGTAAGCAAGATTTGATTTATTGTGTTGTTATTGATCAAGTTATTTGATAAATGTCTGAACAGTACATTGAGCCTTAGCACTCTTGATCACAATATTTTTTTATGTTGTTCATTCTGTTTTTTTCTAGCACTTTATGGAGTTCTGTTTCAGAAACGCAAGGAGGCTGCATTCTCAAACTACTGTCTTTGGGAGTCAGTCGGATTTGTGATTGTATTTGGTTGCAGCACTTTTCTTTGCATCTATGTAAAGCTCTATGTGGTCCTAGCGGTGGTCATAATTGGAATGGTGCTTTATGGGTGCGTGGAATATACTGAATACAAGCACCCAACACCAAAGGAAGAAAGTACTACAGAGAAAATCTGCAAGGCAGAGACCAAGCTATAAATCCTTTATTTTCCTTATCTGAAGAACTGAAGAAGTTAGCTTTCATCAGGCACACTTTAGAAATATAATTAAAGGCTTTATACATTTACTTTTTCATGACTGCAATGTCATGTGGACTCTGAATTTGCTGTCACCAACACACAGTTTGCTTGGAATCATCATTTTCCATATGGTGTATAATGAAGTGGAAGTCATTCAACTTAATGCTCATAATGTGTTTTCTATGCTAAGTAGGATAACAAAGAGTCACAGATGAATGAGAGGCCACTCTAAACCCTTTAACTGTCACTCCAAATATAACACAACACCACTGTCGACCACCAGTGTCACAATGCCAACCTGACACAATAAAGCATTTCTCTCAACTTTTACAATTTGTTCCCACCAAGAAGTGGCATTGCAGGTATTTTTTTCCTTGTTGGTGTCATCATTCTTGATTTTCTTTATGTCTATTGAAACTCACTGAAAAAAACTCATTTAAAATAAATATATGATGAGGCCTGTAAAAAGGAGATATCATGAACTTTTACTGAGGAAAACAATTAGATAAAATAAGCTGATTTATTTCTAAACATTTATTTTGACAAAAGCCACTATGTTTCAAAATCACCTCAAAAATCAACATGTCCACAGAAATAAAGAAAAGGCTACAAAGAAGTAGGCCTGCTATCACTGATAATGGTTACAGCTGGTCTGAATGAATTTTATCTCTACCTACAAGACAAATTTGAGAAAAGTGGGTCATTATGATCCTTATCATTAAATAAAGAAAATGTGTGATTAATGGGATTTCCTAAATTAGGGTTTATGTCAAACCCATTTAATTCAGTTCTGGGTTACACAGAACCTTAGCCCTATCCTGGTAGCACTTGCTCAGTCCTTCCTAGGATGCATTTACATTGTACAACCACAAACACTTTCAAAGAAGGCAATTTCAGTGTTGCAAATTAATCTGATACATGTCCTTTGGAAGTGGAAGGGAACTTGGAAAACCAAGGAAAAGCTCAAAGACATAGAGAAAACCTGAAAACTCCAAACTTATAGTGGGGTCATTCCATCTCAAATCAACCAATGGCCTATGCACTCCAAACTCAAAACATTCTCAAAAAATTACCAGGTTGACCCATGTTAGTCAGGCGACAAGCTGTAAAATGTTTTTGATGTAAGATCAATACTTTCCAAGATACCGCCAGTTTACCGAGGGGACAGGGGGTGTCAATTTTATCCGGACTCATTGTTTCATCAAACTTCACAAGTCCATAGCTCAAGTACTAAAAAAACTGAGCAGGCTCAGACTTTGCACGCTGGTACGTAAATTTGCATAGTATGTGACAAAAATAAAACATTTGGTCCAGATGAACCTGCATGGTTAAAGCAGCCCCTTGAAACTGACCGAAATTTTATTTGAATTATTGGCTTAGTATGCTTAGGCCTCAGAAACACATATTTGTAACCAACACAAACTTTTGATTTTTTTCCTTCTTCAGATAACTATATAGACTTTCTGAAAAAGCCATACACAGAAAGGTACAGGTATATCAGGGTTTTAACTGCAGATCTCTTAAATCCAAAATCCAAAAAATCATTTTATCCAAAAAAATCTTTTTATTTATTCTACATGGTCCCTTCTTTCTCAAAACACAGTGTGGACAATAAAAAAGGGTTTTCTTAACAAAGAATCTGTTTTGTAAAACCCACTTTACTCATCACAATGTAATGGAGTGTAGGTACCTATCCTAGGATGAGACATTGTTCTTTTATAAGACAAACACATACATACTATACTCATATAAAATCTGACACTGACCTGACAGCATACATTCTGACTGCAAGTGAAACCACAGCATGTGTAGAAAACCAATGCAAGCACAGAGATAACAAGCAAACTGTACAACACAGGGAAACCGAACTGGAATCCAAGTGGTGGGATGTAGAAACTTTACTGATTCTATCTGTAAGATTGATTGTAATAATTAAAACTTCCAACAATTCACTGCTCAGAAAGAGTTAATGAACATTATCTGGTGATAGAACCAAATGTGAATGAGACAATGAGGAATTCACACAGCACACACCTGAGCCATGTAAAGCTTCCAAATGACATAACTGCATATGTCCGAAAAGAAAACCTAAGCAACACCAAGAGTACATGCAAATTGTGCAGAGAGGGCAGCACAGCAGGAAGAAAATTGAAAACTGAATGGTGGGAGGCTAGATCACTACCCACTGAGACAATGACTGCTCCTTTAGAAAGAAATGCATACATTAAAGTTTTAACAATTTAAGATTTTATTTGAATTACTAACCAACACTTGGTCAACAATCCATCATAACTCAGCTTAACCTTTGTAGACTGTTTTCCACAGACCTAATAATGAAAACCTTACTAAAACTACAATCGCATTCCTTTACATGGAGACCAGGATAACTTTCACAGAATGATTAAAAATATGAAAAACACATCTGTTGAAATGGAATCTGTGTAGTCTTCTGTGGCAATTCCATGTTAAATTTGTTGATTGCATTAGGCATGGGCTGTAAATAAGGGCAAACATAAGAAAAGGTACTTTAAAGAGTCACATAAAATGGAATTAGTGAATCATATTTTTCAGTCAGCCAACTCAAGTGAAGGGATGGATATTATAAAGCAAGGGTTAATATACACTATAATATTTATTTGTGCCTTGTCTCCAAATGCATTATTAGTTTTCTCCATGACCGAACCTTAAAGAAATCATCATTGCAATTAATAAAATCCAATTTTACATAACTAGAGTCTTAATGTCATTTATATCTAGTATCTGGCTCTTTACTACACATTTTGATCAGTCTAGGCAGTGCATCTTAATTGTGTTCCCCTAACTTCAAATAACAATCCCAAGATACACTTTAAAAACCTTCAACACCAATATTTTGCGTTTATTTAATGAATGGCTTAAGTTGTTCTGAGTCCTTGGAAACGTAAAGGATTATCTATTGCAACAAAGACACTTTAATGCTGTAAACTATTGACTCACCCTTCACTTTGCAAACACCTGAGCATTCAACTTGAAAAACCGAAAGGAAAACATTCCATCTACTGACAGAATGTTAAAACAAACCTGCTATCTGGCTAAATGGATGGTTTCAAGGTAAACATTATCTTCTCTGACTTCACATAACATATTTTACGATTAATATGGTAGCGTCCAACACAAAAAACTGAGAAAACAATTACTATAGTATTTAAGCTATCAAGTAAACAAGAAGCAACAATAAACCTGCCATCTGGAAACTACATTAGGAAGGGAAAATGTGTACCTTTTTGTGCTACATATTTATTAGCTTTTGTCATTTTCCCTTATTGCAAAGGAAATACCCAACCACAAAGAAAATCCTGCCCTCCACATCTCTTGTATGTCAGTACCTCCTAGTAACCACAAAATGGCTCAAAGCCAACAAAATGTGCTACTGTACTTGTGGTGGTTAGTTACAAAGTAAACTCAGCAATTGGGAGAAGTTGGGAGAGAATGGCTATGACTGTTCTTCATACTGTACAGAAAATACAGTGCATTTTCTTCATGAAGCTGCCACTTCCAATGTTAGTTAAATAGTATTAGTATTAATAGTACTGTCAATTGTACAGAATACTGTGAAATTCCCACTTGTATGTCTGACCAACAACCAGCTACTCTCCAGCATTATAATAAATCTAATTTTATTGGACAGAAATCACAAATCTGCTTACTTGATGTTCAGTTATGTTCTCAGTTTGTGAAACCTTGCGGAAAAACTAATGAGAAAAAAATCTAGTATAGTTAATGATACTTAATAGACGGCAATTTATGTCAAGAAAACAGACCACTCTGGCCTAACAGTGAAAGCTCTGCCTAAGAACTGGTTCAGGTCAGAAATGGATTGGAAGAACCCAGACACAAGACAAGAACTACGCCTGGATAGGATGCCAGTCTAACGCATGATAAACACACACACCCACCCACTCGGGTCATTTTAGCAAAGGCAATTCATCTAATCTGCATGCCTTTTGGACAGAAACTCACACCGACACAGAGAGACCACGCAAACTCCTCACAGGGAGCACCTAGGAAGTGAACTCCAGTCTCCTTATTATGAAGTAGCAGTGCTACCACCGCACCACCATGACACCTTAATTATATGTGTTAGAGACAAAATAAGTATTATACTATCTCAACAGGGAAAGTACCAATTGTGACAAAAATTAAGTAAGAAGTAGGAGTTTCTGCAAACATCTGAGCAGGAATAAAACTCCAATAAGATTTGAAAGAAATGTAGATCATCTTGAAGACAGAGAGGAAGTTCTGAATCTGTGTTATTGTTGCTTAACTTTTACATGTTTTACATTTACTTACATTTTAACTGTATTATGGAGGCTAATTGTTAAATCAGGCAACAAGCTATTATACTAAATATAATTTGCATTTAATATTCTACCTTTGTATTTTTTTCTTTGTTTTTTAATAAATAGGTTAAACTCTCTCAATATTAATTTGGTTAAGCATAGTTAGAGATTTTAAATGCAGGTCTTTCAGACAATGGCAATGCCAACCAAATGTGGTTACGTTTCAACACCAGGTGCTTGGACCAGAGATGTGGAACTGCAGGGTTAACCTTAAGCGCCCTAAGATCAGTGCCTCCACTCCTCTCACTCTCTTTACTCTGGGACATCACCAAAGGGCCTTTGGTATCTATATCTATCTATCTATATATATATATATATATATATATATATATATATATATATATATATATATATATATATATATATATATCTATTGTAGGAGTAAAATTGGACAGTTTAACATCTGTGGCAGAGCGACGGGCATTAAGCAAACTCATGTCAATCATGAAGAATCCACTGCATCCACTGAACAGTGTCATCTCCAGGCAGAGGAGTAGCTTTAGTGACAGACTTTTGTCACTGTCCTGCTCCACTGACAGACTGAGGAGATCGTTCCTCCCCCAGACTATGCGACTCTTCAATTCCACCCAGGGGAGTAAATGCTAACATTACTCAAAGTTATTGTCTGCTTTTTTATTTTTATTTTTTCATTTTTATTACTATTTAATTTAATATTGGTTTTTTTTGTATCAGTATACTGCTGCTGGATTATGTGAATTTCCCCTTGGGATTAATAAAGTATCTATCTATCTATCTATCTATCTATCTATCTATCTATCTATCTATCTATCTATCATTTCTTAGTGATGCTGACTGCATGTTGCATGTTCTTTTTATTTTTGTAGGAGTGTCTACCAGAGACTCCATTTTTCTCCCACAATACAACAAAATCTGGAGTGTTCTCCACTCGACTTTCTCATATACGTAGAGAGTATATAATAATTGTATGAATATGTCAGCTTGTGAAACAGAGTGTAACTATTCAGATTTCAAGTTTATTTGATAGTTGTTTTACCAGATTAGATACATTTCCAATTACGGTGATATTTTGTGTTTGTACCATGTAATTTCTTTGCACTGTTTATAAGTTAAATAACAGTTAACAATAATAATACGTACAATGTGGTTAATAAACTGTTACTAAATAAGAGGATAATTAGATAGTCCCAAAATTATACATTATTCTAGCCATGTCTTTAACTCTTTCATTCTGTTTATATGAAAAATCAGAGCGTAAACATGAATGCAACTGATTAATTTTCATCTGCCTTGGCGGTGCTGTTTGCTTTTTAACCTTCATTTTCAAATAAAAAATTAAATGTAGGTAATAAAAAAAAAGTTCAAGTAATCCAAAACATACAGAAAAAGAGAAGAAATGTCAATTAATTCAAAAACAATACAAAATTGATGAAAGATCAAAACATATACGAAATACAATTTGTGGAATTAAATGTAAGGACAAGGAAGTAAATGCGTAGTGCAAATCAAAAAGGTATGGCATGTAAATTTCAAAAATTTACATTTTAAAGAATATCTATACTTTAATTAAAATGATCTCTTGCCAGAAAAATTATAAAACAATGATTTCATTGATTGTACTATGATTTATTAAATTAGTTCGAACCACCACCACAATTGCCGATAAAACAAATTTCTTTCGCTGACAAAATAACATGTAACAATGAAAAATGAACGTACTAACTGTTAGTGTTCATATGTAGCCAATCATATGTGATAAGTATTGAACACAAAAACTAACACTTAGTTGTGTAATTTTACCAATAAATTAATAACCTTTCCTAGAAATTCAGAATCAGCACAAAGAAGAATATTTTCACAAATACTATTAAAACACTAAAAAGTACTGTATTTTTAAGCACAAAACCAAAAACAGCAAAAAGTAATTTTCAAAAAAACCACAGCTCAAAACAATTGTGGAACACAAAGTGCCTTAAGAAAGACAGTAACAAGTACCTAAATGTTGAAATATGATAATTTGTTTAACAGATAAACCTGCTTCAACAATATCACAGAATCAACTATCAACAAAGCATATTCAAATGTTGTCAGTCAAACAAAGTGGTGGGGTAAATTCTAGAAAATCCCTAGTTCTGGGTAAAAAAGTTAGATGTAAATTTGATGTCTATAAAAACATCAATTCCATGAGGCAATAAACTTTTATTATACCAGATGTGTCACAATGATCCATACCAAATGTTGGAAGTATACTTTCGTATACTAACTATACTTAGCTATATCATTAAGGGCATTGATGAGTGCCATTTTGCCCGTCTTTTGTAACGCACCACATGTAGAGCATAACAAATCTGGATTGTTCTCCACTCAATTTTCCTTAAACCTGTTCAGGTAAAGTAAATACCACTTCTGGTTGTTCGATTATAATGAAACTTCATACCTGTGCATTTCTTACAAAATTTCAATCACTTAATTTTGTTTATAATGCAAGTTTATATGGCTAAGAACTACTTCTGGTAATTCAATCACACTGAAATTTCAAATCTGATTGCTTTTTGTGGTCAATAATATACCATTTCCAGTCACCTGATCAGTGTTCATAAGGAAATAATAAACCGAGGAGGCTATACAACAGGGGTAAAATCAAACTTTTGGAAGCAGCATTCTACTCATAAAAGACCTACCTCAAAGAGTTGTCCCCCAAATTCATGAACATCTGCAGTCTTGTAAAGAAGCTGAAAATAAGCCCTGCTATTATATACAGAAGACAAGTGGCAGTCACAAGAAAACCACTTGTTTAAAACAAATGATGACTCTCAAATGATCCACCCTGGGTGCTCCTTGCAAATTGCAGGCTAACCTTGCCTATTTTTATAACAGATGAAGTATGAAACTGTTCCTGAATATCGGAAAAAATGTTTTTGATGTGGACATACAATTACTTGCAAATGTGAGAAATTCATTGCCACTCAACACATTGCAGATTTTATTAATAATTATTACTACTAGTACAAGTACTCTGAGAAAAAATATATCTACACAACAACTGGATATGAAAAACTTGTATCCTCATTGCCCTGATTTCACATGGCAAGGTTTAGTAGGAGCTTTGGAATTTTTTTCTTGGATTTCTCATTTGACCTCAGTTTGAAGAAAACAATTGAATTGGCTTTGCTTGTTGATTTTAGGAAATTTGTTTTAGTGGAGAATGAAGTACTGTATTAAATCAGAATTCACCATGTGACAACACTTTTTTAAACACACAAGTAGGTAGATACAAAATATCATTTTTTTCACTTGAATATCTGAAGAACAAAGAGAGTGCTGATGATAACAGCTGTTACCAAAAAGAAGCTGGGTTTAAAAACCACAGTCTGATTAGGTTTGCTGGAATGAATAAATACTAGTCTTGTCTTAAGCCTACAGAAATCTTTAAAACTATTTCGCCTACAGATAATATACTGCCAACGAAGAAATCAGGAGTTTATTGAAAGAACAACAAAGTACTTTTCCTGCACAAGATATGAATTTGTAAGACATGGAAATGTGATTTGAGAGACTTGTTTTGGTATAGAATTTGGCACAATTTAAATAACATCTTCAGTCTGACAAAAATTAAATGTCAAAAGTGTTTTGATATTCTTTTAATAAAGTGCCGGTACTGGTTAGGTGGTTAAGACTTCAGATCCCAAGGTATTGACACTGTGCAAGCACGAGCAAACCACGTCATCGGCATGTGCTCCAAAAGTGACCAATTGTATCTCAAATGTTGTTAAGTAGCCTTGGATAATGGAGTCTGCCAAATGAATAAAGGCAGGTTAATAAATCATTCATGATTTTAAATGATAGTCTTGTAAACGTGTACCAAAGCTTGAAGCTAGGAGTTCCCAACCCTATCCACAGCGAGCCTAAAAAATTGTCCAGGTTTTTGCTCTCACCCAGCACCCCTGAAGCTGGCAACCAGTAACAGTGGACTAACACACACAGTCCCCATATGATCCTTGGGTGCACAATGTAATGGGTCCAATGTGGGACAGATTTGGTACTCACGTGGGCTTAATTACCTGCGTTATTAAATCATTCCTATCTACTCACTCTCTCTGTTTTACATATATACGTAGTTTTAAAAGTCAGGAAGTTGAAATCCGAAACTACTTTCTAGAACACTTCTGCAAGTTATCAATTGATAATCAATTTTTTGTTATATTGCTATTTTGCGGTCGAGACACAATTACTTCCACGCAGTGTATGCCATGAATAACACCACAGACCTCATGATACTGTACTTGAAAAGATTCAGGCGATCGCTCCCCGCCCCCAGGGCTCGATGGTGCCAGCCCGTTAGCCAAACACCTCACGCCATTTTCAGAGCCGGACACAATCGCTTTAGCAGAGGTCGCCGCCACCGCACCTCTCATTACAGGTTGTCGCTTTAACTCTGTTGTAATTACTGAATCACGCGGCGTGCTTAGACACGCATAATTGCACACCGCTCGAGTCTCGCGTAAATAACTGCACACTGCCGCTGTGAACAAGCTTAAAATTTAATAACTTCTCAATCGATATTCTTACTCACTGTTATCTGAACAGAAGCAGCTCCAGGTCCTCGGGTCTCATTTTCATAAGGAGAAACGGAATGATAACCGAGAGACGGCGGCTGTAATGAAATCAAAGTGAATTAATGAAGGGCTCGCCTGGGCACCAGGGAGCTCAGACCTTATCGCGAGGACGCACTTGGGCAGCAGCCGGACGGCACAAGCCTGCTGTATCCAGGAGACGAGCTGATAAAGCGTCCCGAGCGGAAACGAGGGGCACTTGACTTGAGTCGAGGCACAGGTAAGGCCGGGGGCTTCTGGCGCGGAGAGGGTCGAGGTGGGTGGAGCGAAGAGGGGCAAAGCCGCGGGTGAAACAATGCACCTGGTACCGGCATTCAGAACTTTTAACTGTTTTTTTTTTGCATTCCGTACATCAAAAGAAATCTTTTATTAAAATAAACGTTAATGTGATGTTAGGAACAATGGTGTGAAAAACTAATAGCCCTTCATTGGGATAATTTTCCTCTCTGTGCACATTAACAGCTATTGAAAATAAACTTTAAAAACTGTAAAATATACACTGTTAGGATAAGTAGTTATATTGACACAGTGGGGACTGGGCGTGCTACTGCTTCACAATACCAGGGCCATGGTTTACTTTACTTTCTATTTTAAGGGTGCTTAACAATACTACTATTATTTATATTACTTAGGTATATCAAATTTCTGGATATTTGCAAATGATTTGTGGGGATATTTAAGTGTAATTATTCTTTTTTATTACAAGGTCGCAGGAATCCAGAGACTGTCCTGACAACATCGGGCCCAAGGCAGAAATCCTGCTCTGGACAAGATGCTTGACAAATATGCCCTCCTTCACTGATATCAGGCGGTTAAGAGTCATTTAAAGTTATCTGCATTCTGTTTTCAAATTCTTGCAGGGTAAGTTTACTCCAGATACACTGGTTTTCCTTCCGAATCCCAGACATGTACATATTAGATGAAATAGTGACTCTAAGCTGCCTGCATATGAGTTAGGAAGTGAAACTATGCGAGTATGCCTGGGTGTTGTCTCTGTGGTGTTTTATTGTTTTCCTCGTGTCTGAATGGGCTTGTGTTTTCATACTCTGGTTTTCCTCTTACATTAGAACATTAGAAAAAACAATTGGTCATTCAGTGCAACAAGGCTTGTCAATCCTATACACCTAATTCCTTCAAAAAACATCAAGTTGAATTTTGAATATCCCTTAAGTTGTACCGTCTATCACACCACAGTAGGCCTTATTCTGTGTGTCTGTAGTTCCCTGAGTAAAGAAAAACTAACAAACATTTGTGTGAAATTTAGCCATAACAACATTTCATCTGTCCTCCTATGTTGTTGTAGAACTAATTTTAGTCATTTTAAACTAAGAGCTTGGATCCACTGTATTAATTCCTTTCATAATTTGAAACACTTTAATAATGTTACCTATTTATCTCCGTTTGCTTAAACTGAAAATGTTCAATTCCATCAATCTGTACTCATAGATCATTTCTCTGGACCTTTCCTAGTGCTGCTATTTCTTTTCACTGCACACAGTACTGCAGGTCAGGCTTCATCCAAGTCTGTTATAAAGCTGAAGCATAACCTCCCTGGACTTGCACTCTACCCATTGTGCTATATAACCTAACATTCTGTTGCTCTTCTTAATAGCTTACGAACACTGGCAGAGTTCATGGTGACAAGTCCACTCTGACTCATAAGTTGTTCTCATAAGCAGTACTTTAAATTTTCAGACTTCTATTGCATATTCAAATCTAACATTTTTACTGCCTATATGTAAACCATAACACCTTGCTTACAGGCCCATGCCTGTATACCATTCAAGTCTCCCTAATGATTTAACAGATTGTAGATTATGTTCAGACTTAACATGTTTTATGTTAATTTTACTATCCAAATCATTTATATATAGTAGAAATAGCAGTGGGGCCAGCACTGACCCCTGTGGGACACCACTGTAAACATCACCTATTTCTGATAGGGTTCCTCACACCATAACCCACTGCTTTCTATGTTTTAGTCATTTCTGCACTCATCTACAGACTACACCCTGAACTCCCAGTTCTTTTAGTTGGATGCCTTACATCTCCTCTGTGACCATATAAAATACTTTCTGAATGTCAAGATAAGTAATTTGATATACACCACTCTGATCATATCCTTTTGTTGCTTCCTCATAGAATTTCAGCATGTTAGAGAAGCACAACCTCCCTTTCTGAACCCATGCTGATTGTTCCTGAAAACAAATTTTTGTCATTTGCTGTTCATCTTACCTTTAATTTGTGTGGCTTTTGTGAATTTACTTGTGGTGCACATTTGGTTTACTGGCCTGTAGGTACTGTACTTGGATAAGAATTTTTATTTTCCATTCCTTAGGAATTTGCCCATTGTGCAGCAACTGTTGAATGATATGAGTCAAGGGTTTAAGTATACACTCATTTGCCTCCTTAAGCATTTAAGGATAAATGCCACCTAGTCCTGGTGATTTTTTAGATTTCAGCTCATCCCAATGACATACTTTTTAATTGATATTCCTCAGTTTATGCTGGTATGATTAAGTATGGGTGTTTATGAGTGTGTGCTGGTTGACAGACTGGTGTCTTGTCCAGGAATGCTTTCATGCCATGTACCCAGTGCTGCTAGGACAGGTTTGATCCCACTGCCTGAGTTGAATTAAAACACTAAGAAAATTTATTTTTTTTCCAAATGGACAGGAGCTCTGCTGATTTATGCACATCTTATACTGAACTTTGATATCCAGGCCATTTGGCATGTCCTGCTGTCCGAAGGCCTCAGCGGGTTTTCTTCTGTAGTTCACAGATCTTGATGTCAATGGGTGTGCTGTCACCATGCTTTTCAACCCACCTGTTTTCCGGATCAACTTTGACTCTGGATGTAGCCAAGACACAAAATGAATAAATGCTCCTAGTCAGCACTGTATTTGTATTTCATGGTAATACCTTAAAGCCTTACTATATATATTTTTTTTTATTTCTAGACAATCAGTCAAACAAATCAAAAATGATGGCTGGGGCTGATGCTGCTGATGCTCCCAAAAAGCCATTGGTGTTTCGACTTTATAGTGGGGTCCCAGAGGTGGTGCGACAGGTGCTTCTGGAACGTGGCTGGATTGAGTACAATGAGCAAGAACATGATGAGAAAGACTGGAATCTGTATTGGCGCACCACTTCTTTCACTGAAGCTGAATATGAAAACATTCTCCCATGGCAACGTCTCAATCATCACCCCAAAACCATGGGAATCACAAGGAAGGACTGCCTAGCTCGAAATCTGAAGCGCATGAAGGGTATTTATGGCTCAGCTCTCTATGACTTTAGCCCCGTTGCTTTTATCTTGCCAAATGATTACACCAAGTTTTTGGCAGAATATTCCAGAGAAATGCTGGCAAATGGTGGAACACCAGGATACTGGATTTGTAAACCAGTTGATCTTTCCAGGGGTAGGGGGATATTTATTTTTCAGGACTTTACAAATTTAGCTTATGATTCCTCTGTCATTGTGCAGAAGTATATCAGCAACCCCTTACTTATTTCTGGTTACAAATTCGACCTCCGCATTTATGTCTGTGTAAAAAGTTTTCACCCCCTTACTGTCTACATGTACCAAGAAGGCTTGGTTAGATTTGCAACTGAGAAGTACTCTCTAAATTCCCTAGACAATCAGTATGCACACCTGACCAATACCAGCATTAACAAATTTGGCCTTTCATATAATTCTGAAAAAGAGCGTGTTGGTTCTGGGTGCAAATGGACAATGAGCAAATTTCGGACCTATCTACACAGCCTGAATATTAATGAAATGTTATTGTGGCAGAGAATCAACAGTATTGTGACGCTCACTTTGCTCACTATAGCCTCTTCCATACCAGCAAGCCCCAACTGTATAGAGCTCTTTGGCTTTGACATTCTGATTGACAGCAACTTTAAACCTTGGCTCTTGGAAGTAAATTTCAGCCCTGCCCTATCTTTAGACTGTCCTGTGGATGTCACTGTCAAGAAGGGGCTTTTACATGATTTGATTGATTTGTTGAATTACAGTGACGTGGACCATCTCAGAGAGAGTGCATTTGCACAGCAGGCACAGAAAAGGCCATCTTATGTAAGGCTTCAGCCTTTGTCTTTAACAAAACCAGTGGTTTTGCTGCTTGCTAACACTCTAAAGAGGTCATGCAAGGACTGTAATTTGGCTCAACCTATATGTAGCCCTCATTCTACATTACATAATTTGTGCAAAGCAAATCACTTGGAGATAAACAAAGAAGAAGAGCACTGTGAGAAGTTGTTAAGTGACACAGCTAGAATATCATGTGTACAATATGGCAAGCAAAAAGTTACCAAGGTATCTAAGGTGTCTCTGACTCGCAAGATGCACACTAGCACTTCCAGCCCCCAGACAGAAACAGGTTTAGCTTGCAAGAAGTCTCCTCAGCCTAAAAAGAAAATTGCATCCCAGAACATGGAAAATGTACCTTCTAACAAAAACCTTTGTACGTTGCCAGCAATCAACAAAACAACACACAAACCTGCCTCTTTCAAACGATTTTCCAAGGTCGAATGTTTAATGCCAAGATCTCGTGTAGGAGACTTTATTCTCACATTTCCTTTTAATGAAGCTACTGTTAAGGCTTCACAAAAATTAACAAATGTGAAAACTGCAATTCTAGAGGTCCAGAAGCTCTTAAACAGCATTGTGTCCCACAAGGCATGTGGCATGAAGAGGAGAAAAGAAGATATTTCATCTAATTGCAGATTTGTTGGAAAAGAGCAAAATGGACAGTTGCTCTGGGGCCCTAAAGATCCTCCATTGCTTAGTGTTATGTGCATTAATAATCATAATGACAGTTTCAGGTGATACATTTTTGTATTATGCTCCCCTATTGTTTTCATTTTTTTAAAATTATATACTGTAATGTGTAACAAGAATGTACAGGCTTTTATTACAGCCCCTGTATTAAACAATCCTTTTAAATGGTTGTGAATTAAGCATTTATACTGTAAAAGATCTAGGGACTAGATGCTAGTGCTGGCCAGTACTGCTTAATGCCCAACTGGGATAAAATATTAAGATGAGTTGGCTTGAAGGCCTTCTCTGAATCCTGTTCATTCTACTTGTGGGTCATTGTAGCTATGACTATCATCAGATGAAGGAACATCTTGCAGAGCTGCAAAAGCAGCTTTGGATTCCACATTTTATAAGACTGTGATGATCTGGGCTTATCACTTTGAGATTATGCTGAAGGACTATTGAATAACTCATATGTTGCTTGTTGGTATTGAGCCATGTTAATGTGTAGATTGTCTGTTGTGTGCAATGCATTTTAATTCCAACGTGATTATTTACTGGCCATACTTCAATGTTACATTGTTTTCAGGTACTGCCTTCAGTTGCACCATATTATTATTATGATGTCTGTCAGTTTCTGTTCACTTCTTTTATTGTTTCCCATTACTTTGTAGCACTGAAAATGCATACCTCACCAGAAAAATGCCTAATTTCCAAAAGATTCCAAAAAGTGGTGCTGTAGATACACCTACAATAATGCATTCAAGCACACTTGACT
Source organism: Polypterus bichir lapradei (assembly GCA_026402145.1). NCBI lineage: Eukaryota > Metazoa > Chordata > Cladistia > Polypteriformes > Polypteridae > Polypterus > Polypterus bichir. Next base: position 77,136,000 of record JANRMT010027041.1, read on the forward strand.
ACTCTGGATGCCTTTTTAAGGTTTGTTTTCAGCATAAGTTAAACAGTGAAATTTTAGCAAAATGCAGTGACTAAATGGCACAGGAGAATTTATCCAAATACAGTGTTTATATAAATATTACGTACATCAAAGTTAAGGGCAGAAATAAGAGAAATATGAGAATTCTTTGCATAATTAGTGTAAATGGTTTAATTTGATGTGATCACATTACCTGGAATAAACCACTAGAACCCAATGAGTAAGACACTCTGCTGCCACTTAATGTAGATATTTGGAAAGTTTAGATATTTGGACGGATGATAAATTTCATGCTAGATGATACTAAATGTATAAATAACTAAGCCGCTGACCATACAGTGAAGAAATGAAGTGAGCAAGTGGCAAGGTGGGAGTACCCCTTCATCTTTTTTAAAAGAAAAAGAATAGTTGCTAGTAAATTATATACTCAGCAAAAAAAGAAACGCCCCCTGACTTTCAACTGTTTTTACTTTCAGTAGACTTAATGTGTAAATATTTGTATGAACACTAAAAGAGTCAACACTATAAGACATAAACTAAAAATGTTTCACAATGTGTCCCTGAATGAAGGGAGGCTCAAAATCAAAAGTACCAGTCAGTATCTGGTGTGGCCACCAGCTGCTTGAAGTACTGCAGTGCATCTCCTCCTCATGGACTGGACCAGATTTGTCAGTTCTTGCTGTGAGATGTTACCCCACTCTTCCACCAAGGCACCTGCAAGTTCCTGGACATTTCTGGGGGGAATGGCCCTAGCCCTCACCCTGCGATCCAACAGGTCCCAGACATGCTCAATGGGATTGAGATCTGGGCTCTTCGCTGGCCATGGCAGAACACTGACATTGCTGTCATGCAGAAACTCACGCACCTTTTGCCACTCCTGTCTGGTCCAGCGAAGGTGGGTTTGTGCCCATAGGCGGCGTTGTTGCTGGTGATGTCTGGTAAGGACCTGCCTTACAACAGGCCTGCAAGCCCTCAGTCCAGCCTCTCTCAGCCTATTGCGGACAGTCTGAGCACTGATGGAGGGATTGTGTGTTCCTGGTGTGACTCGGGCAGTTGTTGTGGCCATCCTGTACCTGTCACGCAGGTGTGATATTCGGATGTACCGATCCTGTGCAGGTGTTGTTACACATGGTCTTCCACTGCGAGGATGATCAGCTGTCCTTCCTGTCTCCCTGTAGCGCTGTCTTAGGCGTCTCACAGTGTGGACATGGCAATTTATTGCCCTAGCCACATCAGCAGTCCTCATGCCTCCCTGCAGCATGCCTAATGCACGTTCACGCAGATGAGCAGGGACCCTGGGCATCTTTCTTTGGGTGTTTTTCACAGTCGGTAGATAAGTCTCTTTAGTGTCCTGCATTTTTAGAACTGTGACCTTAAATGCTTACTTTCTGTAAGCTGTTAAGGTCTTAACGACCATTCCACAGGTGCATGTTAATTAATTGATTATGGTTAATTGAACATGCATGGAAAACATTGTTTAAACAATTTACAATGAAGATCTGTAAAGTTATTTGGATTTTTAAAACATTATTGTTGAAATACACAGTCCTGAAAAAGGGGCGTTTCTTTTTTTGCTGAGTATATAAATACAAACTACATTGAAGAAATTGCACATTATCCCTGTTAAAAAGTTGGTAGAGAACTAACAGTGTCCTTTCCCCATGAGCACACAATCATCACTCCACCACTCACATCACTCGTGCTACTTGGTGCTCCTATGAATTGAGGAAGCAGTTTGGCAAGACCTGTAGCCACACCAAAGCTTGTAATGTGACAGACAAGAAGAGCTCTTATCAAGACCTCTAAAGGCATGCTATTAAATGAAAATATCTTTTGCACATTTCAGAAAAACAAGATTGTTTTATTCTGTATTTAAAATGATTAACATTCTGAGCTTCTTGAGGTCTTTATTGCTGACCTTGTACAATAGATTGGTAAAATGTATACCGGTACTTGCTGCTGTGATAAGAGATTATCCATTTGTATCTTTTAGAGCAGGGCATCCCAATTACATCCTGGAGGGCTGCAGGTTTTCACTAACCAATTTCTCAATTAGAACCCATTTATTTTCTACTAAAGCAATACATTTTTTGGGGGGTTAGTTTTAGTTATCTAACTCGTTACAATTCAGAGCCCTTAATTGCCTACTTTTAGTTTTAGACTGCTACATTTAGATATTAATTGTTTTTCTAACCAGCCACCAGTTAATAATGAGGTACAAATGACAAAGGAACCACCAGCTTCCAGCTAATGTGCATCTATTTGAACCTGTGTATATGCATCATGAAGTATCTATTTTAATAAAATGTTTTGTATTAATTTAGAGAAAGCAAGGACCAAGAGGTACAAATCTGTTCTGGATCACAAAAGATATAGACAGTGTCCTCAGAAAACAAAAAATATACAATATGATGAAAATTTGTCTTGAAAGAATAAAGGCATTAACAAGCCCTATAATTAAATACCAAGTTTCATTATCTGCTAGGACTGGCCACTAATTAAGAACTTTTTGGAATGAAAACCTGCAGCCACTGTGGCCTTCCAGGACCATAACTGAGGACCCCTGTTATAGAGTAAAACTAGTGTGAAGGCCTTCTATTTGTTATTTTCATTTATTATTATTTGATATCAAGTATAACAAATTAAATATTAACTATATTTCTGTTAAAAAAAAACTAGTAAGTTTAATTATTAATTAGAAAATTGCTTGTTATAAAATACAAATGGAATACCTTTAAATACCACTTTTATGTGCACATTATACAGTGGTGTGAAAAACTATTTGCCCCCTTCCTGATTTCTTATTCTTTTGCATGTTTGTCACACAAAATGTTTCTGATCATCAAACACATTTAACCATTAGTCAAATATAACACAAGTAAACACAAAATGCAGTTTTT